>OZ035876.1:44667249-45267249 GCA_964034865.1 Eristalis intricaria
CCTCACATGGTAAATATTTATTCTTTTAAGGGCTATGTAGATCCTCCTTATCCTAATCCTCCTCCTCGCCCTTATTATCTTGCATAATCAATTAGTTCTCAAGTTGTTTTGCTTAGTTTCATTCTTCTGTTCTGTGGCATCTTGAAGTGGGTGAATGTTATTAGGAGAGAGCCGTGAAGATTTGGTATCTGAATGTGAACTACAGCATAAATGTGGGATGTAAATACAAGCAAATAAAGTTGTCCGTAGATTTAAGGTCAGTCTTAAGGTTCCGACACTTGACTTTGGAAATGAACGTTAGGTTATTTATGTTGAACATACAGGAAATAATGACGTATGCAGGAAAGTCTTAAATGCCAGAGAATTTCTTCCTTATAAGCATTCCTTCGTCATCCTTTAGTATAAAAAATATAGCAAATAAAGTAAAGACATTTGTCTTCATTTCCAGACGTGAAGAGTAAACGTCTGGAGTTTGGCTCTTCTCCAGCAAGAACGGAAAATTGCAAGCACTTGATGAAATCGTCATCGTCCATTCCAGATTTCCTTTTATTTTTGGGGATTAAGGAAGGAAATCAAAGAATTCCTCTTCCGAAGCAGTTTTAAATTGTTTTAATTTTTCTCTCTTGAAGTCACCTCCTATGCACACTCAACTTCTACGAGCGATATTTGAATACATTCCATCTTTATTCACACCAAAACGAAGGAAGCTGTCAAAATATCTGAGCAGAGAGGTTTCTTTAAACTTAACGAAATAAATTTTTATCCACACCAGATGGAGCATTTACACTAAAATGCTAAAGATATGCTCACACTCAGCTTTTATTCACAACACCCTTTGTGTACAACCTTCGGCTGTAATTGTTCGCTGTCTAACTTTATGGGCCCCTTCTGTTCATGCAAATCAAAAATGCTGTCACCTCAAAACTCTAGGAGCATTACAAAAAGCCCACACCTCATTTTACCTCCAGCCTGAAAATATTTTTATTTGCTGGGCGCGCAATGCAACGCGGCATGAGATTCCAAAGCTGCGATGTCCAATGATCAAGATGCGCGACAGCGCTAGTAGAAAGCTGAAAGTTTCCATCCCGCACTCGCACACTTGTTTGCGTGCATGTACACCGAAACTTGCCAAGCAACCGGCTTCTCTCTTATGAAACTATTGTAAACAATCATCAGGTATCCCCACTCAAGGCCCCCAACAAGTGATCGCACTGTACGAAAAGACCACAGAACGATCAGTGCGATTCCAGTGGAGCGACGCGTCGGCAACGTCCGCCACACTTTGCCCTGTAGAAGTTCAAGTTCTTTCGTTCGGGTTTATTGAACCGATAGTTGCCGCAGTTTGTTGTTTTATTGTGCCCTTGATCGCAGTTGCTGGTTGCTTAGACCATGGCCAAGGAACTAATAGCTTTTGAATTTCCAATTAGGCACTTGCAGAGCTTCTGGGGAGCATCCGGTGACTTTTGGCAGGCGCAATGGGACAAATTCATCGACATCACTGGTAAGTACATTCATTTATTGCTCAATGTGTTGTTTGTGACGAATTCAAATTGACCATAATTACGACACATCCATCAGAACGTGTGTGAAGTGAAGATTTCGCGCGATCGACTGAGACACAAAAGCACAAGCCACTGACGCTTGGACAACGTGCACACGGTTCTCTGTGATCGTTGGTTGGGTTGACAAACAGTGGCACTGTGAGTTTGTTTATTCGTTTCTATAAATGCATCCACTGAATGCATGCCCGAATGGAAATTGGAAACAGTCGCGAGTGTGTTTCCTCTGGCCCGAACAAAGCACGCAATTGGATGATTGCTCACAGTCACAGCTTTGTCGGGGGCACCGGGAACCGATTGACGGCTAATTGGGGATAATTTGCTGAAAATCTGCTTTGTGCCTTATTGTTTTGGTTTTCTGTGTGAAGAAGTGATTAGGTAAATGAATACCACACGGAGGCTTATCGTAGTTTTATTAATAGACAGTTTTGCGTCTCTGGGCTGGAAGGCGAGTATTCTGTTGTGAGCCGATTAGGGCTAACGTTGCTGGGCAAATCAAAGTCAAGGCTAGTTTATTGGTGAAAGAGATAAGCAGAAATTCAGTTGTGTGAAAAGTTTCAATTGGGATCCGGAATTACGATCGGCGAGGATCGGATTCCGAAGTTTTCGTTTACAGCAATCCACTTTGTGCGCCCTAAAGTAAAATTGATAACTCAGGGCAACTCTTGGACTCTTGGCTCTTGCCATTCTAAAAGATTAGAACACACTTTAAATGGCCTTCATGTGAGTTGGGTCTTACATGACTTGATTCTCACACGGTAGTCTTCGATGGGATTTCGTTATACAGGGTGGCCAGATAAGAACGACAGGAAAAGAATTTTGCATAAATAAACAACAGTGGAAGACATAAACTTGATTCTACCTTTATTTTGAAGCTACATTCATGCTATGATATACGAAGAAGCACATTAGTCGAATAGACGTCTCTGCTTTGATGGTAGTGCTTCCAGTGGTTAGTTCCATTTTTGGGATCCAATCTTGGTGACATTTGGTAATTGCGTGTCGAATTTTGGCATCGAACTTGTTCAAAGCTGTTTGGAACCAAAGCTCAGATATATAGACATTGTCGAGCAGTTGGTTACAGAATCTATCAGAGACTATTGACGGTAACGATGTCTTCTTTCTCATTTCGTTAAAAACCATGTCTGAATTGGCATTTCTGGATCTTCTTCGATACTAGCCTCTACGGCATTTCGCACCCATCCCTGTCTGGTTGGTGGCTTAAGATTCATACGGATCGAATAACCTGTCATGATGACGACCGTCCTCAGGACTCGTGGCGAATTTAATTCTTGCTTATTATTTCTATAATATTCGATTGATACGATTGGTGATCGTGAATATATTCTGAAATGACAAACCTCCCTGAATATTGTAACAGTTGGTTGTCATTGAGATCCTTGACAAGTGCTGGAACATAACAATTGCAAGAACTATCTTTGCTATCTGGTCACTCTTTATATATTCAGCAATAAGATGTAAGGTTGTGCATTTTAGCTTAGTCCAGGGAGCGCTCAGTTTAGTCCAAATCTGTTAGTTGAACTAGTTCCCTCTTCTAGCTCATTTAGTTCTGGTGAACATAACAACATTTTTAGCAAGAAAATAGTTCATCCATTCATCCATTCAATCTTTGATGCAAATATATTTTTAAAATTCCTCTCACATACACCATTTTCAATGCAACGAAGCTCTATGAACTTGTGTGCACAATGCCTATACACACATACAAAGCACTCAATTTAGTTCTGTTATTCTTCGAAATCGAGTGAATTGGATGAATTCTTACTGAAACCTCAATAGGCTGTTTCCACCGAGTCGAAGTATTTTCAAATGGCATTCGCTCTCAATTCATATCAACCATCAAATTATTAGATGGCCCACTTCTACCTCTCTTGCTTCTACACATTTTTGATAACTGTTTACATCGTTTTCTCGAACCAAAATTCATCTGTCAAAAAGGCACTCAAATTCGTCGATGGACTAAAAGGCAGTCACCTGTAAAGTCGGCCATCACGGAAGTACTTCATTTTTGGGCAAAACAAATGTCCCTCGCTCTCAAATTTTAAGTGGAAATAAAAAATGAACACCAACATGACCAAAATGAGCTGAGATTCACGCTGTTGTCTTATTTGGTTTGACAGCCTCGCACGTACGGGTAAACTCGAGGAGGATTTCGAACGGAATCTTGTAGATTTGGAAAAATTTGATAAAATCCATTGATTTCTTTCGGTATGAACGTGGTAGTACTGAATTGCATGCAGAGTTGCATGCCTGAGTTTGTTGATCTACTGAACTAAATGAAAAAATAAAATTACATTGTGAAATAGTTCAGTTAATTTGTTCCATTTTTAGAGTTCAGTCTGGAATTAGTTTGTTCGTAAACTACACAAACCTAGCATCCTGGCCACAACTTAACGAAACGTTCGAATTAGCGGGGTACATAGTACAATATTCATATTTCCATTCACATTCACTCTCCTACGATCCGGAAGAGGTGCAATCATTTTCTAAATCCGAACTAGAATTCATAGGTCATTTTAGCCATACCTCAATATTTGGCCTAAACTCAGAGACATATTTAAGCAATCCACTAATGCCCAGAAAGAAGGGCAAACTTATACTTTTAAGACACAGATATCAAGCCATTTCAGTCAGAGACGGAAGCACTCTTCAACCAAACAGAGAGAAAAGTCCTTTGAAAGACATCTCCAGACTTAACAAACAACATTAGCAAGTCTTGCTCATTTACTCGTGAATATTTTTATGAAAATAAGGATTAGTCTACATTTGTAAACACTTTAAATTTCAGGTGAAGATCCCCTATTCTTGTGGGTGGTCGGTACGACAGCATTCACGATGATCGTCTACTGGCTGTTTGGTGGAGTCTACACATTCATGGACCTTACAAACCGGCCGAGATTCCTGCGCAAATACAAAATCCAACCGGGCACAAACGAACCAGTCGACCAGACTCGACTGATGAAGGTACCTTCATCCACAGACTGCTTCTTCAATTCGTAATTGTTTTTTTATATGTATTCCAGGTTATTACACGGGTTATTGCCAATCAAATATTTGTGGGCATACCGATAGCGTTCGTGAGCTATAAGCTGATGAAGTTTCGAGGTCTTACATCGATCCGTGAGCTACCGACCTTCCACTGGGTCTGCTATGAGCTCACGATGTGCATCCTAATGGAGGAGATAGGCTTCTACTACTCGCACAGATTGCTGCACAACAAGCTCATCTACAAATTCATTCACAAGCAACACCACGAGTGGACAGCCCCAATCGCAGTTACCGCCATCTACTGTCATCCAATCGAACACGTGTTTAGCAATCTGTTTCCGCCGTTCCTCGGCGTCTTCTTGATGGGCAGCCATGTGGCCACTGCTTGGCTGTGGTTTGCTTTGGCCATCTTGTCCACACTGAATGCACACTCTGGCTACCACTTGCCATTTTTCCCAAGCCCCGAAGCCCACGACTTCCATCATTTAAAGTGAGTGCTCCTCAATTGGTTGTTTTCCAGTGATATGTGAATTCAGTGTCTGTTCTGTTTCAGATTCAATAACTGCTTCGGAGTGCTGGGAGTGCTGGACCGGTTGCACGGGACCGATTCGATGTTCCGGTCGACGAAGGCATATGCGCGACACATAATGATGCTTAGCTTGGTGCCGCCACGTGAGGCATTCCCCGATGAATCCAAATAGACTGTCGGTGGGGGATGACAAACAGTAGAACCAATCACAAGCGAGGGCATTCAATAGATATTCACACACAAACACACAAAAAAGGAATCACTTTGTAATACATACTATTTAATCAAACTTAGGTTTATGTGATTTTGTTTAATCAAAGATAAATGGAGTGGTCTTAAGTGCATGCGCCTACAATGAACCAAACCTTAGTCAATGGAAGCAACTATTTCTGGTGATGTCTGTAAACATAATTGTGATAGAAATGTTTTAATTTTTGTATTGTAAACATAAATGATATAATAGCCTACACTGTAAGAATGAACCACTAACCGCAAGCGTGCATAGGAGTAGGTACACACAAATGAGAAACAAAAACAATTCAATGTATCTGCACTCGATGGATGGACGTTGGTTTGCAACTTGTAATAACAATTTAAATGTATAGAGGTAATAAATGTACAGTTCGAAAATATTTGTCCTTTAGTTTCATAAATTGTCAAGAGGATCCTCGGTTCCAAATGGGGGCTCAATCCGAAAATGACGCAGTGGGTATATACAGCAGTCGCCAGACCGATTCTAACATATGGTATCCTTGTTTGGTGGCCAGCATTACGAAATACATTCAATCTTAGAAAGATGAGCTATATGCAAAGATCTGCGTGCATTTGCATTACGGGTGCACTTCGCTCCACAAGTTCACCCGCCATGGAAAAAAATGCTACAGCTACTTCCCATGGACACTTACGGGAAGTTGGCGGCTACCAAAACTGCGATCAGGTTGAGGGAATGCACTGTTTAGGTCACATGGAAATAATTAAAAATGCGAACATCCCAAAACATACTGATTACATCGAGACCGTTGTAGACTTTGGGAAGGTCGTAGAATTTGGGTCTAAAAGACTTATCCCAAATAGAGAAGACTGGGCATCAGACATAGTCAGAGAAGCTACCCATCTGGAAGTATACACATACGAATCCAAAACAGAAGAAGGCACTGGACTAGGAGTATTTGCGCAATCGAACCAAATATCCTTCTCGCAGTCCCGTCGATCATCCAAAACCAATGTAGTATATCTCAAGCAGAAGTAAAAGGTATCCAAGAGGCTGCCCGCTTACTGTCCATGCACCAGATAGACTGGCTATCTATCGTTATATACATAGACAGTCAAGCGGCCATAAAGGCTCTGGATACACCATCAATCAAATCAAAGATGGTAAAACTTTGCCGTCTATCTCTTAGGAAGATAGCGGTCAGATGCAACCTTACCCTATGCTGGGTCCCTGGGCATAGTGGTATTCCAGGATACGAAAGGGCCGACCAGCTAGCTAGAACAGGGGTGGGTTTGCTAATTTCAGTAATCAGGACACCCCATACCCCTTTCTTCAAGTAATAAACACTTTGTTACTTACAGATGCCTCCAATCGGAGGCGGATGGAATTAGATACTTGTAGAACTTCATGGCTAATATAGCCTTCAATAAATCCCAAAAAACAAGCACATTATTAATGGTCATTGCCTATTCGGCACACACGCAAGGAGAATGGAACCCCCTACAATGACTTTTGTAGGATATAATCTATATATACTACACTTCACTACCTCGGCACCAATCAGAAGTTATCCGCTCCTAAAACACCCTTTAGAGCTTCTAGAATTCTTGAGACTTCCCCACTGCATGAGGACAGTGACAGAAGCGCTTGGAGGGACAAGGAAAAACACGCTAGGCAGCTATTCATTCAATAGCCTTGAGAAAATGTGTGGGATTAAAAAGTCTGGACATAGCAAAATTTATATTAAATACTGATTGGCTGTAACCCAGCAAAGGAGTGCATCATATATGATATGCCACTAGGATACCAGATATCTTCTGGTGTTTTATTTAGTTAGTAAGCAAAGAGGAACCGGAACTTTAGCTGCCGATTAATGACATCACAATGGATCCAATTAGGATCTAAGTGGGCCAGAACTGCTTCAGTTGTGGCAATCACATTAACCTAACCTAACCTAACCTCAAACTATACCAGGCAGAGTGGCCAGTTTGCAGTCCATCTTCAACCAAGTCATTTTATAGTCTTTTTACTCTTTAACGCTTCTTCTGTCACTGTCCTCATACAGTGGGGAGAACTGCTTCAATTGTGGCAATCACATAAACCTAACCTAACCTCAAACTATACCAGACAGAGTGGCCAGTTTTGCAGTCCATCTTCAACCAAGTCATTTCATAGTCTTTTTACTCTTTAATTCTTCTTCTGTCACTGTCCTCATACGGTGGGGAAGTCTCAAGAATTCTAGAAGCTCTAAAGGGTGTTTTTTTTTTAGAAGCGGACAACTTCTGATTGTTGTCATTGTTGTCTGTGACAGTTGATTTGACAGTTCTCGGTTGTTTTAAGGTGATTTTAGGTTGTTTGTTGAAATTAATTTTGAAAAAACATGGTCAGAGGAAGGAAGCGAGCACTTTTAGGAGCTCTTCAATCCCGAAGAGGGCACTAAGGATGACATACTCGAAGTCTTAAGTGGGGCGGAGAATAGTTCAACGGTGGAGGAAGTCATTTTGGGGATTGAATCGCTAAAAGTTGGCAAGTCCGCCGGTGTGGATGAAATCCGGCCAGAAAAGCTCAAGGCAATGGGTAAAGAGGGAGTCCTATGGCTCTCTCGTGTCATTCGCGGTGACGTGGTGGCAAAAAGGGATGATTTTTAAGAAAGGATTAAGGATTTATTTTTAAGAAGGGAGACAAAAGAGACTGTGGTCGCCGTGGCGTAGTGTGTAAGTGCGTCGACTCCTACGCAAAGGGTGCCAGGTTCGATACCCGAATTTACCACATTTCATATTTCACGGCTACACCTCTTTCGAGTCACTGACAATGCTCAAAGAGTATTCTTGTCTAGAAAAAGCTTCTCAACTTCGCCGTTCGGAGTCGGCATTAAACTGTAGGTCCCTTCCACTCGTGAAAGAACAATAGCACGCACAACACGAGTGGATGCTGAGAAGCTAGGCCCTGGCCCTCTACGGGCTGTAGCGCCACCCATATTATTATTATTATAGACAAAAGAGCCTGCTCCAACTTCATATCTCTCTTAAGTCTCCCCGGGGAAGTCTACGATAAGATTTTGGAAACGCGTTCGAGAGCTATTGTCGAGCCCAGGAGACCGAAACTCATCCACAGCTGCTTTGTAGATTTGTAAAAAGCATATGACTGAGTTACGAGAGGTAAACTGGCGTGCTCTGCAGGAGTATGGGATTGAGGGTCCCCTTTTGAGGGCCATTCAATCTCTATGCACAATCTGTAGCAACTGTGTTCGTGTTAACGGTGCTAAATCAATCACCTCTCCTTTTCATTGTTTATATGGACTGGATGTGGCAGCGCAGGCGAGTCGATGAATGTTTACAGAATGGGTGTAAGTCATCTTATTCTTGCAGACGACTTAGTAATCCTCATATCTTTCCAGACTGAACTCCAGCGCGCACTTGATTGGTTTTTGACCGTATTTGCTGACGCTTGGATGAAGGTTACCGTGGACAAATCAGAGGTTATGGTAATTTCCAGAATGCCAGGAAGTCAATAGGAGTCGCTTGGAAGTAGGTGGAGGAGTGCAAGTATCTCGGGGTTTTCTTGACGACTGATAGGAGGTGCAGTGGTGGGCTTGCCTGTAGGATTGGTCTATCTTGCTCAACTTTGTAACAGCTTGGGAGATCTGGTGGTTTTTCAAGCTGTTTTAAAACCAGAATCCAATATAGTGTTATCGACTAATCTTCTTAACAGACTCGATCAGAAATTTACCGCAAAGATAACTCAACTTCAAAGCTGATAATATGCGTCTATCATCGAATTTGACAAATAATCATGAATTTTTTGGACATTTAGTGACGAATTTATGCACTTGTGTTAAACTAAACTAAGTTCGTTTACTGTTTATAACAATTTTTAGTCACTTCTTTTTAATTTTTACGAACGTGTCGTTACGAGACCAAAATGCGACTGTCACTGCTCCTGCTTTTATGCCGCCGATCTACATCACTCACGCAGTAGACATCGTGCTGTTGAACAGTTGTATTCGTGCTGATGTACCCTCGCCGACATCAAGGGCCCCGCCGTATTGTCGCCACTGGGTTTCGGCAACAAGCGACACGTCGGCGGCAGAGATCACACTCTTACACTTGCATTTACCTTTTTTTTTAAGGAGTAAGGTGGCAAATCAAATTTGCACATCCTCATCGCGAGGCTGTCCTTCGGTAATAACGTGTCGAATGTTGGCTTCCAAGTCCAAGTATTGCTCGATAAGGTTGGTTGTCATATTTTATATTTATATGTATATTTATACAAGACTTCTTGTATATCTTGTATATTTATACAAGACTTCAGAAAATGTTGTTCATAAAAAGCAGGAACTTCCATTTGTTTAGACGCTTGCTATCTGTAAGCATATATCGCTGGTACTGATGCATTATTCGTTGAATGTGACTAAGTTAACGGATTATGACATTTAGTGTAAGATGAGTGTAATATTGTGAGACTTTTATTTTATGCCTACTTTTAGGGTGTTCAGCCCCACAGTACGTCGTAAGATATATTATACATCTTCCAAATTTGGCAAAATTTAAAAAGGAATATTCAAGTCAGGCTCATCCATCCCAAAACTGGGTGATTATAACATCTGCTGCTTCTCCAAGATAGACATTTACAATTGTCCGTTACATAATTGTTCTGGCAACATAAACAGAGGGGATATAACCACCCTTTTTCTGTAACTATTAATTAAATAATGTTAAATTTTTGTTTAACTTAATAGTCAAGCTCTAAACTCTACAAATGAGTTGGTCACGTGTACGGAGCAACTTAACCTAATTCGTCCCAACTTGTTGAACTTATTACAGTAAACATAGTTACCAGTACAGGAAAATCATTTCCATAACTCCAACTACTTTCATGAAATCGGAAATACTGAATGGTTTTTGGAAAACAAATCTCCAAAGTTGCAAAAGAAGTTGAAATTTGAAATTAAGAGAGAGGCCAAAGAATTACCCCTATCCATCAAGTCTCTTCCTTCCTTCCCAGGCTAGGGACCCACCGTGTGAACCTGTACCAAAGCTGCCTTCCATCCACAGCCGTAAGTCGACGGTGTTTGATGTTTATACCGGATTTTCAGTCTTCCTCTTCAGCATTAATGCGATTAACACTTCGTTAAGTTTTGTGCATTGAGTCGACTAGAATATTTAATAAACATTCAGTAAATATTAAAATGGTTTCACTTGCCTCAACGCCATAGACTGTCCAGGCTCAGTCATCGATTTCTGGCTCCATGTGTAATGTTCCTATGGGCGACTGTCTAATTTTGTCCCTAGCGGTGGGATTATTGTAAAGGTAAATCAATCCCATATATAGATTGGCTAAAGAGCCGAAATGAAAGAAGGTCTGAAGGTTATTATTGCACAAACTCGTCTTCGATTTATTATCAAATTCATGCCCTTTTTATACAAAAATTCTTACATGCTAGCTTATGCCTAACTTACAGAGAATGAATGTCGAGTAATCAAATAATAAGAGTGTCATCATACCATAATTTCAATGCAATACAAATCATTCAACTCAACATCGTAAGTGAGACAAAGAGAAAACTAATACAGCGTCGATGTTTTGCAACGTTTGTTTATACGGCACACTGTCGCGTCATTAATGTCTAGTGGTTTCTTCTCTCGAAGAAATATCCGAAGCGTGCATGAAGTGTGGCACTCGGATTTCAATGAATGAGCTCGATGTACTTTGGATGTGAGTTGTAGCATATTTTGTAGGACGGTATTCGGATTTCAATGAATAAATTCGCAGTATTTTTATTGTGGGTTGTGGCGTACTATGTAGTGCCGTATGCAAGCATTACACATGCGAGGCTTCTTCATTTAATTTCGTTCCCCTACATGGACTCGGGATGTGTTCATTGTAAGAGATTATCTCAGCTCAACGATCTCTTTCCCAAGTATTGTCAACCGATCTTTGCCTTCTGGACTACATCCACATTCTCGTACAACCCGTAGAGCTCGCTGGAGTGTCTTCTCTTCCGTTGATGATATGTCCGACAGAATTCTCTCTTAAATCACTATAAAAAACACACTAATCGCCAATCGGGATAGGATTTGTTTAGTAAAACTCAAGTAGCAGCTGTTGCCAAGAGTGATTCGTGCCATGAGGCAGATAAACTATTGAAATACTCCAAAATAGCAGCTGTCGATTGTGAAGCTCGCCAGCATGTACTTCGATTCGTTATTTTTCACCTTAAAACCAGCTCGTTCTGCTCCTACCACAACACGATGTATACTCACGTGCCACTGTAATCTAATTGAGATGTAAAAGCCAGTGCCACCAGTCCGTCACACGCCACACTATCACATCATCTTCCGCTCAACCAGATTCAAGAATTCATATAATAGAACAGCTGCATGCGAAAATCCGGTGCAACGCTCCCCCTCCGATTACAAAAATTGAGTGAAGTGAATTTGCTCAAGGCATCGGTTGGGTGACTTGAGGTCGAAGAGATACTTCTTATCAGAATTAAAAATATATAGTTTGAGACCCTCACGAGCCTCTTATCACACGATCCATAGTCTTTCAGATTAGAAGAACGAAGAGAGACGGCGAACGCTTCCCGCAGAGCTAAGACTTCTCGCAAAGGCACAAGAAGTGTTGTTTACAAGAATTCTCATTTCCTATCGATTTGATGAATTTCGTCGACAAAGTTAGTGTAAAACGCGAAACGGCTTTTGAGAGACCATATTGAGTTGTTATCACGTTTGAATTGATTGACTTCAAGTACCCCCATAGGAACCAAATTAGTGTTCGGAAAAACAAAAAGAAAACAAAAAAAAACATTGTTTTGTAAACTTTATCATTCGATGAACCTCAAGTGTTTTTTCGCGATTGCGATGCTTCAGTCCGATTGAGATTAAGATTAGAACCAAATAAAGAACTAATCGTCGGTAGATAATTCCGTTTCAAAATATCTCCAACTCAACTCAACTCACCACACGACTGCGAGTTCGTTTAGTTCGCTTTCGACTTAGCTGTCTTGCGGTGGTCTCCGGTCTTACCATGGCTGCTTTGAATCCAATCCCGAGTAATTTCCTCGATCTTTGGCACGGAGCCGAGGACTTCTGCCAGGGACAGTGGAACCGCTTCATTGATGTTGTTGGTAGGTACGAGGCTCTTTCTGCGCAGCGGACACTCGGCTAACAAGTGAATTTCTTAAAGGTGATGACGAGTTTCGAATTTGGTACCACGGGACGGCCATTGTGTCAACCCTTGCCTACTGGATTATCGGAGGCCTTTTCGTCTACATGGACTTCACACTGAAGCCGAAATCGCTGAGAAAATACAAAATCCAGCGGGGAAACAATGAGCCGTTGGACTGGACAAAATTCAAAAATGTCAGTTGGCAAAGGGGATACTCTTAAGTCTTACCAGCACACCATTTTCGTTTCAGGCCCTTAAGCTGATCCTGTTCAATCAACTCGTCATTGGAGGTGCGGTGCTTCATGTGTTTTACAGAATAATGACAGCGAGAGGGCTCAAACCCCTTCGTGCATTCCCGTCGTTCTCCTCAATCCTCGTCGACCTACTCGTCTTCCTGGTCATTGATGAAGTGTTCTTCTACTATAGCCACCGCCTGCTGCACTACAAAGGCCTGTACAGGCTTATACACAAGAAACACCACGAATGGACGTCGCCAATCGCAGTGACAGCAATCTACTGCCATCCAATCGAACATGCGATAAGCAATCTAACGCCGGTGATGTTGGGGGCAGTTGTGATGAGAAGTCACATTGCTACTACCTGGATTTGGGTGGTGTTGGCCACTGCGAAAACGCTCAGCGATCATTCTGGATACCACTTGCCCTTCCTGTCGAGCTCTGAATTTCATGATTTCCACCACGCAAAGTAAGAAAACGTTGAACAAATATTGCATTTCTCTAATTTGTGTATCCCATTCGATTGCGCAGATTCACCAATAACTTTGGAGTTGTGGGATTTCTCGACTGGCTGCACGGCACCGATAAGGCTTTTCGAAAGACTGAAGCGTTTAAGAGAGATCGGTTGTTGGTCGGATTCAAGTCAGCCCGACAGGTGTTTCCCGATGAAGTGAGGAAGAAGAAGAAGTGACAACCACAAACGATGTCTATAAGTTAATTTTTATTTAATTAATTACTCGGCGGTGATGATGTTTCCACCTTAATGTGGTTTTAGGCTGAAAACCAGTGATGGGACTTGGGAAATGAATAAAGGTGGTAAATAAGCCGAAAAAAAAGTGGCAGCAAAGATAAAAAAGGTCTCCATGTCAATTCACTTATCAATTTGATGGTTATATATGATATATGAATATGAATGAATATATACAGTTACGGACAAAACCATAGGACCACCGTATATCCTTAATAGATTCCATTCCAAAACGCTGATGACTGTATGCTGCATTTTTTGATGCAATATCTACCTTTGACCATCAGATCAATCCAAATTCACTTTTGTCTAACCGGATTAATGAATATTTTTTGATTGTTATTATTATTATATTACTATTCTGTGCTTTTGGTTAGGACCGGCGCTACGCTGAACTGCATCTTCCTACTCTACTACATCTTCCGAAGAAATTTTGTTCTTCAAGTCATTTTTGTACTATCGGGGATTAGACTAGTAAGTTTAATTCAACCATAACCTCTGCAGCTTATTTGAAAGCGCTTTTCATGGGCAGACCTTTAATTTGGTTCTTTTCTTTAAGCAATGTTTTTCATGGTGGACATTATGGTATTTGATATTTGGATGGCTGTAGGGCATTAAAAATTACTTCAAAAATAAATAACCCGACGCAAACCAAAAATAGTAGTACCCCCTTATTATTGTGTCGGCACCATTTTGTAGATCGATCTCGTTTACTGAACAATTTTCTCTATCCATTCATGCTTACATGGTTTCATTTTTGCTAAGAACAAGATACCGTAAACAACAAATTTGCGACATGTTTGATGCAACAGGGATTTCAGGGATAGTTTCCCATACCATCTTTAATAATTCGATATAAACTCCATTAAGGCACACTGTCATCATCAGTCGTTTCTATTATTTTTCATTCGCATATACATTTCATCCACTCTACATAAAGACACGGATGCAGCAAGGAAGCTCTCGACATCATACAGGTTCTGCGTGATAAGAGCAATCAGCGGTTTCCGAATAATTTCGTACGAAGCAGCCTGCGTCAGTCGTGTACAGACCTCTGAACAGTGCGGTAATAGTTCGCGTGAGTGACGACTTAAAAACGTTAGCAAAGTGTTCAAGTGCAGAATCAACGCAGTTAAAAACAATAACCACTTGGCTGAATAGGTAGAGTCAGTACTCTTGGCTCTACAGGTTCCAAGTTCGAGCCCGGGTGAGGGCGAATTAAAAATACATTCTTTTTTTTTTTAATAAGTAACAAAGTACTTAACAAGTGAGTGAAAGCGGGAAAATGGAATCCCAAGAGCGGTCCGCGCTCTTAGAAGCGGACAAAAACCAACAACAACCGGTGGCAGAATCAGGCCACCAGTCAACGGTGTCCCAAGAGGGCACAACGAAGAGGAGGAGGAAGAAAACCACTCCAAAGAATGCGAAACGCCGCAACACCAAGGCGTCTCCCGAGGGGCTGCAGGGAGAAGAGGCGAGTGATGCGACGGTAACGTCCGAAGCAGCAGCAGCCGACACTGAGGAAGAAGAGGAGGTACGATACGTGTCCGACGGAGGAGAAGGGCTGTTTGCGATTAGCAGCAACAGTTTTGAATCGTTGGCCTCCGATACTGAGGATGAGGTGGAGCGAGTACTTCGCGACAAAGAAACCGAAGTACAAGGTTTAGAGGAGAAAGTCAGTCGTCTTCTCCAAGAAATACGAGTGCTGAGAGAAATGACTCTCGCCAGGCAAGCGTTGGACGAGCAGAAAGAGGCCCAACAACAACAAAAGCGGCATCAACAGCCGGTAGAAGAAAAAAAAAATAAGAAGACTGCAGGGCAGAAGCAACAACTGCCCGCAACTCAGCAACAACAGCGGCCAGGAACCCAGCAGCAACAACAGCCAGCAGCTCAGCAACAACAGCAAACAGCTACACAGCAGCAGCCATCCCCATCAGCGCAGCACCAGTCAGCAGCGCAGCACCAGCCAGCAACGCAGCATCAGCCAGCAGTGCAACAAAAACAACAATCAGCAACACAGCAACACAGGGTGCAGAAACAGCAGACAAGGTCAGCACCCCAGCAACAGCAGCGGCCACAAAAGGTGGAAAAGGTGCCGCCCATAAACATCTACAAGGCAAATGTAGAACAAACTGCTAAGGTATGTAAGGAAGCCATAGGTAGTGGCAATTTTATTATTAAAAGAAATAAGGGTTTTGAAAAATACTCAATCCACTGCAAGACGGTGGAACAATATAATAAAATGAAGGAATATTTGAAAATGTCGAGGTTGGAGTTCTTTTCATACACCCCGAAAAGCGAAAAATCCCACAGTTTGTTGTTGAAGATCACCACGCCGATTGAGACGGAGAGGGTCTTCCAAATGCTCAAAGAGCAAGTCTGCGACGGTGTCGAGATCGTCGGAGTTAAGCCTTTCACCACAGCGAAGGCAAAGAGAGAAGGGCGGAAATTACCCTTTTACATTGTACAGGTGTCACCCACAAGCAATCCGGGAAATCTGAGGAAAATCGAGTTCTTAGATTACTTAGATTGCAAATGGGAAAGTATAATAAGGAGCGACAGCATTCTACAATGCGTCCGCTGCCAAAGGTTTGGTCACGCCGCGTCGAACTGCCAAATGCGGCCTCGATGCGTGAAGTGCAGTAAAAACCACAAAGCGGAGGACTGCCCGCTGGGGAAAGAAGGAACAACTGACAAAAGTCAGCTAATGTGCGTACTCTGCGGGAACGCGGGGCACACCGCTAACTATCGGGGTTGCCCTAAGTTCCAAGAGCGGAAGAAACAAATGATTCTGCAGAAGCAGCTCCCAGTGAAAAATCCACTCGGGGCAGCCATAACCGTCACCCCTCAAGTGACTTACGCCCAAATGGCGTCTAGTCAGAGGAGCACGGAAAAGGAGCTACCAAAGGTAGCGCCGCCAGTCTCAGTGCCAAGAGCACACGATCCAGCGCTCGATTGGAAAACATCCATCGAAATGCGTATGGATCGGTTAGAGGAGCAGGTTGGCCAAATTCTGGCGCTCCTGCAGAATCCAGCACGTCAACAATCTTAATGGCTGCGCAAACGGGATGTGCTTATAAGATCCTTGCAGTGAATGCAAATTCATTGACAGGGATCGATCGAAAAAACGAGCTCTACAGATTGTTGGACGATCAAAGCCCAGAGCTGATGCTGATTAGCGAAACTAAGCTAACTCGGAGAGGCAAATTGGAGCACAGTAAATATAATATTATTAGAAGAGACCGGCCCAATTCCAATGGTGGAGGCGGTGTTGCGATTCTCATAAAAAATAACATTGAACACAGGGTAGTATATAGCAGTGACGTACGGAGGTTTCAGGGGTTGGAGGCCTGCATCGTATGCATTTCTCTCCGTAGTGGAAAGAAGTTGTATGCGGTGTCGGTCTACTCCTCCGGCTCTTCTCATTCCGGAACAATGATATCAGAGCTCGATTCACTCTTTCGATGTCTGAGGCTGGACTCGGAGGAAAACTACTTTATTCTGGCCGGGGACTTTAATGCCCGACATGGATATTGGGGAAACACAATTTCCAACAATAGAGGGGACCAGCTTTACAGCTGGTTTTGCTTACACAGTGTCGAGTATAGACTAGATTTGAAAGCAACTGAGATCTCGTCCTATCCCAGGAGCGGCTCTTATCTGGATCTACTGCTGTTAGACGCAAGACTGCAGCTGACAGACACAAACTCACAAACGGTAAACTGTTTGAACACTTTTGTGTATCTTAGTGACCATTGCGGACTCAGTGCCGAAATCAAGATCCCCAACGATATTGCGGTGTTAGGAGAGTTTGTTCAAACGTACCCTTACAATTACAATAAGGCTCGATGGACACGCTTCTCCAGACAAATGACAAGAGCACTCTCTTCGAATGCGCTCCACATACCGTCCAATAGAAACCTGTCAAACGAAGAGATTGACATGTATCTAATTCAATTGGACGAGACAATTAAACGAACGATGGACATTACTATACCTCGGTATACTCGCACAAACAATGAAAACTTGTACCGCAATGCGACAATCGACGCACTCCACCAACGAAAAAGTCGACTCCTGTCAAGATTAAAAACCTTGTACAGACGGTTTACTGACAGACGAGACGAGGAAATTAGGACCCTGAAATCGCTCATCAAGAATGTACAAACGTTGATTGCTCAAAATTATAGAATTTCGGTTAACTTGCACTGGGACAGTAAGATTCGGGCTGTTAGATCTAACAACCCGAGCATGTTTCCACAGATAAACAAATTCTTTAGAAGTAAGAATAGCGATCTTCCGTGTCTTAAGCTCCCCAGAACGACGGACAATGAACGCATACTGACTACAGCAGGTATAGATCCAGATAACGCTGTACTCGATGATAATTTCTTTGTGGTCGAAGATCCGCAAGAAAAAATGGAGGTACTAGGCGCGGTCTTTCAGGAAGTGTACAAGGTGAACGAGAGTGGGCGCCCGAATCACGACCTGGAGAACCGCATAATGGCTAGCAACTCTCAACTTCGAGAAGACATGCAACAATGGCGATCTGAGAACACTGGCTTTGTCGTGTTCAATGATGATAACATGGCAGATAATGCCATCGCCGACGAAGGGGTTCATCCCCCGTTCATATCAAAGACAAAGCTCAAAGCGGTCTTCGAATCACTTAAGAAGAAAAAGTCTGTTGGAATCGACGAGATCTCGAACATTGTGTTAAGGCATCTCCCTCTAAGTGTGGTTAATATGTACACAATCCTGTTTAACAATGCGCTGAATAATGCATATTATCCGGAGCATTGGAAAACTGCGATTGTACAACCCATATCCAAGCGAGGAAAAGATTCTTCGAATCCGTGCAACCTCCGGTCAATTAGTCTCCTTCCGAACATCAGCAAGGTATTCGAGAAGGTGATCAATAGAGCCTTGATCAACTGGACTGAAGACAAACATATTATTCCGGATAACCAATTCGGTTTCAAAGCGGGGCATGACACTATTCATGCCGCGTCGAAACTGGTGTCGGATATCCAATGGAACAAAAGCCAGAAACAATGTACGGGTGCCTGCTTGATTGACCTGGAGAAGGCCTTTGACACCGTATGGTTAGAAGGACTTTTCTACAAGCTCAATCGGCTAGGCATTAGCAAACCACTGCTGTACCTACTGTGTAACATGCTTACCGGTAGACGGTTCGTCGTCAAGAATGGCAACGTGACCTCCACAGGTGTATTCCAAGTTAAAAATGGTCTCCAACAGGGTGCCGTTAATTCGCCGATCCTGTTCAACATTTACTTGAGCGATCTGTTAAGTTCTCTTCCTCATGCAATTGCGTATGCCGATGACTTGATCGTGTACAGATCAGGCAAAAAGATCGAGGAAATCACTACCCTCACGCAGGGTGACTTCGATTCATTCATGAGAAGTTGCGATGACTGGAAGTTGAGTATCAACTTCCAGAAGTCGGAAACCATTCTGTTCAGGACGCCGTTGTATAAGGCCTCGGCGGATACGAAAAAGAATTGGCGTAAGTTCTCAATTGTTGGAAGACACGGGGAACCACTGGCGCAAAAGACTGTAGTCAGATACCTGGGGATCTGGCTAGATCAGTATCTATATTTTAACAAACATGTAGATGCTGCTCTGGCCAGAGCCCGAGGCGCTTTTGCCCTTACAAAGAGACTGTTTTACAACAGCCAACTCGATGCAAGGGTGAAGGTCATCTGCTACATGGCGCTCATCCGGCCAATGCTCACCTATGGCTGTCCCGTGTGGTTCAACGTGAGTGCAAGCTTAATGGAAAAGATTCGGTTGTTCGAGAGGGCTTGTCTTAGGGCTTGCCTTCGCCTTTACCGAACTCCAGAGTCCCAGTACATAAAATACTATTCCAATGAGGTCTTATACAACAGGGCAAACCTGATAAGAGTGGACAATTTCCTGTTGAAGTTGGTTCGAGGTCACACTGCTAGAGCGATGAACTCGGTCAACAATCTGATCTCTGGGGCTTACTACCCCAACCCACTATACCACGAAAGGGTACGTCACAACGGCTTCGTCCCCCCAGAAGCATTCCTCCATTTGGATAAGCACGGTCTGATACAAAATTTAAATGCGGTACCGCTCATCTATCATATCGCCAGATCAACTGTGGATGGGCGACTCAACCACGACCGCTCCGTCGCACAACGAGCTGAGGAGGGTCTCCTCCGTTTCAGTACGGCGGTATCCAGGCGGGATGTGCTGGATGTTGCTTTGCAACACCGAAAGTTCTGGTGGCTGGGGAGCGAGAGAACTCCAGCTTCGAACCCTTTAGACCCCGGCTAGAAAGGGTAATTCAGACCCCCTCATTGGGAGTAGTCGGTCCACGTCTTGCAGCGGATTTTATATCAGCTGTAACCTATGGCCGACTTACATATTTTAGCGTAGTTGTAAGGTAGTTGGTAAGCTGTTTATGTTAATTATTATAAAAAAGTAAAAAAAAAAAAAAAAAAAAAAAAAAAAAAAAAAAAAAAAAAAAAAAAAAAAAAAAAAATAAGAAAAATAAAAAAAAAGGAAGAATGTATATATATATATGCATAACGATATATATATGCATTATGTATATAAGGATATATGCGTATACGCATGTGTATATAGCTATACAAATGTGTATATGTATATATACGTAGATAAGCGTAAGATAGTTTGTAAGATTTATTTTAAGGTAGAATGTAAGTTAGCTTGTAGTTTCTTTTAAAAAAAAAATATGTTCGGTCAGTAAGTTTTTAAATTTTTTTCTTATTATTTATTAGTCATGTTAAAATTTTCTTTTTACAAAATAACGTTAGATTAAGTCGAAAGACATAGAATAAGTTTAAGTTTAGCTTAGAGTACCCGCTCAGGGTCAGTAAGTTAGAATAAGTAACTAACACTGTTCGACCAACTAGTTTTAAGCATTTTTGTCTAGTATATAAGTTGTCATGAAGTAAAAATAAAAATGAATTAAAATGAATGAATGAATGAGCAGCCTGCGTCATTGCGGGTATGGTCCCGATCGACATTCACGCCACCGAAATGCAAAGGATCTACCTACGGAGATCTGCAAATCACTCGGAGACTAGCGCAAGAGGTCTAAAAAAGGAAGAAAGGGCAACATCAATGGCACTGTGGCAAACCAGGTGGAACACCACAACCAAAGGCAGATGGACCCATAAATTGATACCCAGAATAGAAGCCACGGACAACGAGAGCTCACGGGAACTGCAACTACCACCTCACGCAGTTCTTGTCGGGCCATGGGGGTTACCGAAAATACCTCCACAGATTCGGTCACGACAGCTCACCCACTTGTCCAGAATGCGCGCGAGTTAAGTATTGGTCGTAATTCTTAAAAATAAAAATATACAATGTGTCACCATACTTGCTTGTGTTTGCATTCTTCAATTGCACACCATAAATTCTTATCGTCATCACTTTTATGTGACCCATAAAAGTAACGATGACCGAAAGAGTAAACAAGGAAAGTGAACCAATGCATTCGGTTAACCTATTGAGAAATAGGGAGAATAAAACCAATGCATTCGGCTGACCTCTTGAAGAATGTAAGCCCAATCAAGTCAATTGGGGGACCGTGTTGAAATATTAAAAATAACAAAACCTTCTTCGGGCATTCGATTCGATCTGAGTAGTAGTTCATAGTAAACTCTCATCCGGATAGTACGGTGCAGCCCTGCTTAAGACAGCGGCCGTATTATTAATAGTAAATAAAGAACTAAAACCGTAATTATAATAGAATATATATAATAAAGAGAATATATTAAAAAAAAATTACGAAGTTCAGTTATTTATTTGGCGCAGTCGGTAGGATCAGGTACAACTATCCTGATCCACATTGAGAAAGTTCAATTCGCATTTCCTTAACCGCAATTTTCGACGAACGAAAAAAAAAAAAAAAAAAAAAAACACGGGAAAAGATTGTGTATAGTGAAACCCTTCTAAAACCGTAGTGGAAGTTGTTGGCATATAGTAATAGTGAAACGGGAAATATGGCAGAAAATCCAAACGTCATCCCTGAGGTATCCAACCGGGATATCCTAAATAGTATAATGGCTATAGTGGCGAGAATACCACAGCCGAGTCATGGGAGCAACGTGTTACGGGAAATTCAATACTTACCCGAATTCGATGGGGATAGCGAATCCCTAATGCACTTCATCGTAATGATAGAGAACCACCTTCGGAATACTATTGGAGATTACCAAGCCACCTGGAACATCATACAACAAGTGAAAATCAAAGGCCGAGCTATGGACCTACTGATCATCAATGGAGTCACTTCGTGGGAACAGGCGAAGGAGTTATTTAAACAACACTATCGACCGGTCATCAGCAGCAGCGATCTTACGAAGGAAATCAGCAATATGAAAGTGAGGTCAATATATGATTTGACCAATAAATTAGAATACCTTTTAAGCAAAGTAAATACATATGTAGTATTCTGTGACAATCAGGAACAAGAAAAACTATTGTACTATAATATTATAATAAACAAAATACGAGAATTAACAATAGGGAATTTAGCCAGAGAAATTAGGAATCTGTATGATTTACATGAAATAAAGAGTATTTTATTCTCCTACATAGGATACGATAATGGAAATTTAAGGAATAGTGAAATAGTTAGAACCACGGCAAATTACAATAACCAAAACAAAAATCATAGGTTTAGTCTCCCCGACAAGGAACGACGACCCAGTTACAATAATGGTCACAATAATAATTTTGGTGGACAAAATCATTCGGGAAGGTTTAGACAAAATGAGTATCGTTACCAAAATCACACTACTTCACAGAGACCTTTCCAGAACCACTCCATACAGAATAGACAGAATAGACTAGAACCAATGGATACCAATAATATCCAAACAAGTCAGGAACCGATCCGTCAGGACATTAACTCAGTAGAACCGCCGGTTTTTCTGAACTGAGCCTCGGACAATTAATGACAGTCGCCACTGAAATTCAGAACCAACGACACTATATTTTAGTAGACACTGGCAGTGCTATGACTATCATAAATACTAGTAAACTCGACATGACACCGTATAAAATTCTAGACACCCGACAGCTAGAGATAAAGACCATTAATAGTAGCGTAATCAGGAATACTGCAATAATTCAGTTTCCAATACCAAAAGAATTCGGTTACAGCGATAATACTTTTATTAAAGCTTACGCTCAGGCTTTAGAAAATAAAAACTATACGATACTCCTAGGAATGGATGTCCTTAAAAATATCATTGAAACCATTGATTTTGAGAAAGGAACTATAACTTTAAAAAATCAGACCATTCTAAAGATAGAACGAGGACACGAGTTGGCATGCAACTACCTAGAGGAAGGCAATCCTGACTTCGGCAGCCTTAATCGCGAAGAAACGACAGCATTGACCTCACTGCTAGACGAATTTAGAAACATCCAATATAAGGAAGGCGACATGTTAACTCATACCTCGGAAATAAAACATGAAATTCACCTTAAAGAAGACAAACCACTACATGCAAAAAGTTACCGATTACCAAAGAAACACGAAGAAGAAGTAGCTAAGCAAATCAAAGAGATGGAAAAACAAGGTATCATAAGAAGAAGCATGAGTAGACATGCTTCTCCGATCGTTGTAGTTGCTAAAAAGTCAGACAAAGATGGTCAAGTACAGTACCGCATTTGTGTTGACTATAGGGCTTTAAATGAAATTACTGAAGATGACAGATTTCCTCTGCCAAATATAGAAAACCTCTTCGATAAGTTAGGAAAAGCGTTCTATTTCTCGACGCTTGACTTAGCAAAAGGTTACCATCAAATTTTGATGCACCCAGCTGACATAGCGAAAACTGCGTTTATTACTCCACAAGGATTATACGAGTATGTCCGTATGCCTTTTGGACTTAAAAATGCACCAGCCACTTTTCAGCGACTAATGAACCACATACTAAGAGAATATATAAACAAAATTTGTGTCGTTTATTTAGATGACATTTTGATATTCTCCACGTCCCTAAAAGAACATATGAAAAACCTCAGAGACATCCTTCGAGTTTTGCAGAAACATAATTTAAAACTACAAATTAGCAAATGTTCATTCCTCAAGAAGGAAACCGAATTCCTAGGTCACATATTAACACCAAAGGGAATAATGCCTAATGGTAATAAGATCAGTATAATCAGAAACCTCCCACTACCCCACACAGAAAAACAACTTAGAAGTTTTTTAGGAGCCTCTGGCTACTACAGGAAATTCATTCAGGATTATGCAAAAATTGCATATCCAATGACTAGGTATCTCAAAAAGGACACCAAAATAAATATTAGTGATCCTGAATACGTGAATGCGTTTGAAACACTCCGAAACAAATTGATAACACAACCAATCCTAAAATTTCCAGAATTCGAAAAACCATTTCATTTATACACCGATGCCAGTAACTTTGCCATCGGATCTGTCCTAACACAGGACAAACAACCGGTTTGCTATATCTCTAGGACTCTGAACGAGCATGAAAGAAATTATTCCGTAACCGATAAAGAATTTCTAGCCATTGTCTGGAGTGTATCCAAACTAAGACCCTATCTGTGGGGAAATAAATTCAAGATCACAACTGATCATCTCCCCATAAAATATTTGAATAAAAAATATAATGGTGCAGAGTTCTCACAACGCAACCAACGATGGTTACTTAAATTACAAGAATTTGATTACGATATTGAATATCTCAAAGGTCAAGAAAATCGAGTGGCCGACTTTTTAAGTAGAATTGAGAAAGAAAACAATGAAGTGAATCAAATTTCTGATAGCAGAACGGGTCAATCGACAGCGGAAGGACAATCTGATCACATACCTATTAAAGAAGGTATTGTCAATATATATAAACAACAAATTATTGTGAGTTATGACAAAGAACCAAAAGTGGAAACACTAAATGGTAAAAGAATTTTATATATCAGAGCCTCGGACCCTATTGAGACGATAACAGAACAACTCAAAGAAATTGCCCCAGGAGTTAGCGGTATTTATTCTGAAGTACAAGAATCTGACTTTAACAAAATTCAACGGTTACTCATGAACTTGCAGTCAGGAAATAGAAAGGTTAAATTGATTAAACTAACACGGAGAGTTAGAGACTTAAGGACGGAGGAGGAAGTTAGGAAACAGGTCTCCATATACCATATCAGGGAAAGTCAACACTCAGGAATCATAGAGACCTACAATACGTTAAAACAACAGATTTACTACCCTAAACTTACAAGGATAATTACACAAATTATAAACAATTGCGACGTATGTCAAAAGGCTAAATACGAGAGGAAACCTATTCAAGGGAAATTCAAAGTAACAGAAACACCTAGTAAACCTAACGAAATAGTTCACATAGATATCTACCATTTTCATAAACACATTTTTTTGACAATGATTGACAAGCTGACAAAGAAAGGGTATGTATACAGACTTGAAAGTAAAAATCACATTCACAAAACAGACGCTATCACAGAACATTTAACTAGAGAAGGTCCACCCTATAAAATAATTACGGATAACGAGTTTAATACAACATACATCAGAGAATTTCTTAGGGAACGAAATATCGAAGTGCATTTCACTAAACCGAACTCACATACAGGCAATGCAGACGTTGAACGCTTACATAGTACTATAGCTGAGATACTACTTAGCATGAACCAGGCAGAATCAGTAAATACCAAAATGTTTAGAGCTTTTCAAATCTATAACAAAAGGTATCATACTACGATAGGTATGTCACCAGAACAGGCTCAACATACAAATATAGAAGCATTAGTAACCAAGCTAAAAATGAAAAAAACCAAGGTTATAAACAAAAGGAACCAAGATAGGGAAGATTATATAGAAAGAAGATCATTTGGTTATATAAAGAATTATAAACATGTGAGACACAAAAATGAACCCAATTTTCGATTTAAAAACCTAGATAGAGTACATACATCAAATATTAAACGACCAAGACAATTTGTAGGTACTCACACTGATGCTGCTACTCCTGATGACACCAATGAACCTAGTACAAGCAGCACTTGTAATAACACCAATCGAAAGTGACAACGGATTCACAACGATAAGCATGGGTGAAGGAGAAATCATCAACCAAACCCAAACCATCATCCACATAGTAAAAATAAAAATGTTGATAGACACCTTACAGGAAATAAAAAAATTTGAAATTGTAGGACAAGACTCAGAAATAAGAAAGGAATGTAATACAATTTTTACAAAAATACATAGTATCATGCCTCATAAGACAAGATCAAAAAGAGGTCTCGTAAATATAGTAGGAACGGCTCAGAAATGGTTGTTCGGTACTATGGACAACTCAGATAGGGAAGAAATAGAAGAACACATAAAAGCTACTGACACTAACAATCAGAATGCAATTCAGGAACTAAACAAGCAAATCAAAATTAATACTCAATTAAACGGAAACATAAAAAACATAAGAGACTTAGTTTTGAGAGATAGGGAAGAAATAGAACGCTATCAGAATGAAAACCAACAGTTACAAAATACGATACTTAAACGCCTACAACGAACCGAAATACTAACTAGATTACAGATGTTAGAAAGAGTAATTGATAATTTGTTAGACACGATAGCTGCAGCGAAAATGGGAATAACCCACCCTAGCTTACTCACTAAGGACGAACTAATCATGACAGATATGAATTGGAGCAAATTAAGAAATATTAAGTCAGGGGTAATGAAATATACAGATGATGCCATTATTATAGCTTTGAAAATACCAGAAGAGATTATAACACGTCCAATTAAAATAATCGTACCAATACCAAATCGAGAAAAACAAGAAGTTGACTTAGAACCCTTTGTTGTAATTGTAAACGAAGGAAAAGAGTATAAATATAACGAGGAGAAAATTAATGTTAACGAATTAAAAGAGAGAAATGATTGTATTAGTAAGCAAAATTGTTTAATGAGGATCAATAATAATTTTGAAATTATTAATCTGAACGAAAGAACTTATATTATTAAAAACGCTAAAAATGTAACCGTACAAAATAATTGTGACTCTAGAAATTTAACTTTTGCTGGAAATCTTATTGTTAATATTCAGAATTGTAATATTAAAATCAATGACGCTATAATTAAGAACAAAGAAACTAATTATACATTTCAATTCTATTATGAAGAAATAATGAAAGAAAATGCCACCATCAATACGGTGTTTACAAAATTTAAGGAACTACAAGAAATTGAAAATAGACATAACCTAGAATTAGTTCAATACCACAAAGTAAAAACCTATTTAATCTCTGGTACATCCATGTTAATAATTATTATTGGTATAAGTATCATTGGAATCGTAATGTACAAGAATGTCAGAAGTACCGGTAAAATTAAAATTAAAATTGATAGCTTAACAGAAGAGCAAGGAAAAAAACAAACGAAACCCTCAAATCAAAATTTCCAGGAGAAAACTTTCTCTAAGGAAGGAGGAGTTAAGTATTGGTCGTAATTCTTAAAAATAAAAATATACAATGTGTCACCATACTTGCTTGTGTTTGCATTCTTCAATTGCACACCATAAATTCTTATCGTCATCACTTTTATGTGACCCATAAAAGTAACGATGACCGAAAGAGTAAACAAGGAAAGTGAACCAATGCATTCGGTTAACCTATTGAGAAATAGGGAGAATAAAACCAATGCATTCGGCTGACCTCTTGAAGAATGTAAGCCCAATCAAGTCAATTGGGGGACCGTGTTGAAATATTAAAAATAACAAAACCTTCTTCGGGCATTCGATTCGATCTGAGTAGTAGTTCATAGTAAACTCTCATCCGGATAGTACGGTGCAGCCCTGCTTAAGACAGCGGCCGTATTATTAATAGTAAATAAAGAACTAAAACCGTAATTATAATAGAATATATATAATAAAGAGAATATATTAAAAAAAAATTACGAAGTTCAGTTATTTATTTGGCGCAGTCGGTAGGATCAGGTACAACTATCCTGATCCACATTGAGAAAGTTCAATTCGCATTTCCTTAACCGCAATTTTCGACGAACGAAAAAAAAAAAAAAAAAAAAAACACGGGAAAAGATTGTGTATAGTGAAACCCTTCTAAAACCGTAGTGGAAGTTGTTGGCATATAGTAATAGTGAAACGGGAAATATGGCAGAAAATCCAAACGTCATCCCTGAGGTATCCAACCGGGATATCCTAAATAGTATAATGGCTATAGTGGCGAGAATACCACAGCCGAGTCATGGGAGCAACGTGTTACGGGAAATTCAATACTTACCCGAATTCGATGGGGATAGCGAATCCCTAATGCACTTCATCGTAATGATAGAGAACCACCTTCGGAATACTATTGGAGATTACCAAGCCACCTGGAACATCATACAACAAGTGAAAATCAAAGGTCGAGCTATGGACCTACTGATCATCAATGGAGTCACTTCGTGGGAACAGGCGAAGGAGTTATTTAAACAACACTATCGACCGGTCATCAGCAGCAGCGATCTTACGAAGGAAATCAGCAATATGAAAGTGAGTTCAATATATGATTTGACCAATAAATTAGAATACCTTTTAAGCAAAGTAAATACATATGTAGTATTCTGTGACAATCAGGAACAAGAAAAACTATTGTACTATAATATTATAATAAACAAAATACGAGAATTAACAATAGGGAATTTAGCCAGAGAAATTAGGAATCTGTATGATTTACATGAAATAAAGAGTATTTTATTCTCCTACATAGGATACGATAATGGAAATTTAAGGAATAGTGAAATAGTTAGAACCACGGCAAATTACAATAACCAAAACAAAAATCATAGGTTTAGTCTCCCCGACAAGGAACGACGACCCAGTTACAATAATGGTCACAATAATAATTTTGGTGGACAAAATCATTCGGGAAGGTTTAGACAAAATGAGTATCGTTACCAAAATCACACTACTTCACAGAGACCTTTCCAGAACCACTCCATACAGAATAGACAGAATAGACTAGAACCAATGGATACCAATAATATCCAAACAAGTCAGGAACCGATCCGTCAGGACATTAACTCAGTAGAACCGCCGGTTTTTCTGAACTGAGCCTCGGACAATTAATGACAGTCGCCACTGAAATTCAGAACCAACGACACTATATTTTAGTAGACACTGGCAGTGCTATGACTATCATAAATACTAGTAAACTCGACATGACACCGTATAAAATTCTAGACACCCGACAGCTAGAGATAAAGACCATTAATAGTAGCGTAATCAGGAATACTGCAATAATTCAGTTTCCAATACCAAAAGAATTCGGTTACAGCGATAATACTTTTATTAAAGCTTACGCTCAGGCTTTAGAAAATAAAAACTATACGATACTCCTAGGAATGGATGTCCTTAAAAATATCATTGAAACCATTGATTTTGAGAAAGGAACTATAACTTTAAAAAATCAGACCATTCTAAAGATAGAACGAGGACACGAGTTGGCATGCAACTACCTAGAGGAAGGCAATCCTGACTTCGGCAGCCTTAATCGCGAAGAAACGACAGCATTGACCTCACTGCTAGACGAATTTAGAAACATCCAATATAAGGAAGGCGACATGTTAACTCATACCTCGGAAATAAAACATGAAATTCACCTTAAAGAAGACAAACCACTACATGCAAAAAGTTACCGATTACCAAAGAAACACGAAGAAGAAGTAGCTAAGCAAATCAAAGAGATGGAAAAACAAGGTATCATAAGAAGAAGCATGAGTAGACATGCTTCTCCGATCGTTGTAGTTGCTAAAAAGTCAGACAAAGATGGTCAAGTACAGTACCGCATTTGTGTTGACTATAGGGCTTTAAATGAAATTACTGAAGATGACAGATTTCCTCTGCCAAATATAGAAAACCTCTTCGATAAGTTAGGAAAAGCGGTCTATTTCTCGACGCTTGACTTAGCAAAAGGTTACCATCAAATTTTGATGCACCCAGCTGACATAGCGAAAACTGCGTTTATTACTCCACAAGGATTATACGAGTATGTCCGTATGCCTTTTGGACTTAAAAATGCACCAGCCACTTTTCAGCGACTAATGAACCACATACTAAGAGAATATATAAACAAAATTTGTGTCGTTTATTTAGATGACATTTTGATATTCTCCACGTCCCTAAAAGAACATATGAAAAACCTCAGAGACATCCTTCGAGTTTTGCAGAAACATAATTTAAAACTACAAATTAGCAAATGTTCATTCCTCAAGAAGGAAACCGAATTCCTAGGTCACATATTAACACCAAAGGGAATAATGCCTAATGGTAATAAGATCAGTATAATCAGAAACCTCCCACTACCCCACACAGAAAAACAACTTAGAAGTTTTTTAGGAGCCTCTGGCTACTACAGGAAATTCATTCAGGATTATGCAAAAATTGCATATCCAATGACTAGGTATCTCAAAAAGGACACCAAAATAAATATTAGTGATCCTGAATACGTGAATGCGTTTGAAACACTCCGAAACAAATTGATAACACAACCAATCCTAAAATTTCCAGAATTCGAAAAACCATTTCATTTATACACCGATGCCAGTAACTTTGCCATCGGATCTGTCCTAACACAGGACAAACAACCGGTTTGCTATATCTCTAGGACTCTGAACGAGCATGAAAGAAATTATTCCGTAACCGATAAAGAATTTCTAGCCATTGTCTGGAGTGTATCCAAACTAAGACCCTATCTGTGGGGAAATAAATTCAAGATCACAACTGATCATCTCCCCATAAAATATTTGAATAAAAAATATAATGGTGCAGAGTTCTCACAACGCAACCAACGATGGTTACTTAAATTACAAGAATTTGATTACGATATTGAATATCTCAAAGGTCAAGAAAATCGAGTGGCCGACTTTTTAAGTAGAATTGAGAAAGAAAACAATGAAGTGAATCAAATTTCTGATAGCAGAACGGGTCAATCGACAGCGGAAGGACAATCTGATCACATACCTATTAAAGAAGGTATTGTCAATATATATAAACAACAAATTATTGTGAGTTATGACAAAGAACCAAAAGTGGAAACACTAAATGGTAAAAGAATTTTATATATCAGAGCCTCGGACCCTATTGAGACGATAACAGAACAACTCAAAGAAATTGCCCCAGGAGTTAGCGGTATTTATTCTGAAGTACAAGAATCTGACTTTAACAAAATTCAACGGTTACTCATGAACTTGCAGTCAGGAAATAGAAAGGTTAAATTGATTAAACTAACACGGAGAGTTAGAGACTTAAGGACGGAGGAGGAAGTTAGGAAACAGGTCTCCATATACCATATCAGGGAAAGTCAACACTCAGGAATCATAGAGACCTACAATACGTTAAAACAACAGATTTACTACCCTAAACTTACAAGAATAATTACACAAATTATAAACAATTGCGACGTATGTCAAAAGGCTAAATACGAGAGGAAACCTATTCAAGGGAAATTCAAAGTAACAGAAACACCTAGTAAACCTAACGAAATAGTTCACATAGATATCTACCATTTTCATAAACACATTTTTTTGACAATGATTGACAAGCTGACAAAGAAAGGGTATGTATACAGACTTGAAAGTAAAAATCACATTCACAAAACAGACGCTATCACAGAACATTTAACTAGAGAAGGTCCACCCTATAAAATAATTACGGATAACGAGTTTAATACAACATACATCAGAGAATTTCTTAGGGAACGAAATATCGAAGTGCATTTCACTAAACCGAACTCACATACAGGCAATGCAGACGTTGAACGCTTACATAGTACTATAGCTGAGATACTACTTAGCATGAACCAGGCAGAATCAGTAAATACCAAAATGTTTAGAGCTTTTCAAATCAAAATTAATACTCAATTAAACGGAAACATAAAAAACATAAGAGACTTAGTTTTGAGAGATAGGGAAGAAATAGAACGCTATCAGAATGAAAACCAACAGTTACAAAATACGATACTTAAACGCCTACAACGAACCGAAATACTAACTAGATTACAGATGTTAGAAAGAGTAATTGATAATTTGTTAGACACGATAGCTGCAGCGAAAATGGGAATAACCCACCCTAGCTTACTCACTAAGGACGAACTAATCATGACAGATATGAATTGGAGCAAATTAAGAAATATTAAGTCAGGGGTAATGAAATATACAGATGATGCCATTATTATAGCTTTGAAAATACCAGAAGAGATTATAACACGTCCAATTAAAATAATCGTACCAATACCAAATCGAGAAAAACAAGAAGTTGACTTAGAACCCTTTGTTGTAATTGTAAACGAAGGAAAAGAGTATAAATATAACGAGGAGAAAATTAATGTTAACGAATTAAAAGAGAGAAATGATTGTATTAGTAAGCAAAATTGTTTAATGAGGATCAATAATAATTTTGAAATTATTAATCTGAACGAAAGAACTTATATTATTAAAAACGCTAAAAATGTAACCGTACAAAATAATTGTGACTCTAGAAATTTAACTTTTGCTGGAAATCTTATTGTTAATATTCAGAATTGTAATATTAAAATCAATGACGCTATAATTAAGAACAAAGAAACTAATTATACATTTCAATTCTATTATGAAGAAATAATGAAAGAAAATGCCACCATCAATACGGTGTTTACAAAATTTAAGGAACTACAAGAAATTGAAAATAGACATAACCTAGAATTAGTTCAATACCACAAAGTAAAAACCTATTTAATCTCTGGTACATCCATGTTAATAATTATTATTGGTATAAGTATCATTGGAATCGTAATGTACAAGAATGTCAGAAGTACCGGTAAAATTAAAATTAAAATTGATAGCTTAACAGAAGAGCAAGGAAAAAAACAAACGAAACCCTCAAATCAAAATTTCCAGGAGAAAACTTTCTCTAAGGAAGGAGGAGTTAAGTATTGGTCGTAATTCTTAAAAATAAAAATATACAATGTGTCACCATACTTGCTTGTGTTTGCATTCTTCAATTGCACACCATAAATTCTTATCGTCATCACTTTTATGTGACCCATAAAAGTAACGATGACCGAAAGAGTAAACAAGGAAAGTGAACCAATGCATTCGGTTAACCTATTGAGAAATAGGGAGAATAAAACCAATGCATTCGGCTGACCTCTTGAAGAATGTAAGCCCAATCAAGTCAATTGGGGGACCGTGTTGAAATATTAAAAATAACAAAACCTTCTTCGGGCATTCGATTCGATCTGAGTGGTAGTTCATAGTAAACTCTCATCCGGATAGTACGGTGCAGCCCTGCTTAAGACAGCGGCCGTATTATTAATAGTAAATAAAGAACTAAAACCGTAATTATAATAGAATATATATAATAAAGAGAATATATTAAAAAAAAATTACGAAGTTCAGTTATTTATTTCGCGCGATGATGAAGACGCAGAGCACGTAATATTCCATTGCAGACGCTTTGCCGTGGCGAGAGGAAGTCTACCAACTCCCGAGCTCCTAGTTAGCCATATGATGGAGTCAGCTGACAAATGGCTGGTGACATGTTCCTTTATTACAAGGGTGCAGATCGAGCTAAGAAGGCTGGAAAAAGAAAGAATGGCCGAATTGGCAAATATAGATCACAAAGCGTGATATGCTAACCAGCCCCGCGAAGTAATACCTAACGGCAGTTCCGCGGGAAGAGTGGTAGAAGTGTGCACAGGTGTGGTTTAGAACGTAGGTGTGAGGAAAAAGGAGAATAATATCCCGTGAATCGTTCATGCTGGTAATACGGGTTACCAGTATCTTGAAGAAGATTCCACATCCATTGGCGCAAACCATAAAAAAAGAAATCATAAAGATCTTCAAAAAACTGATAATTCCAATAACTGGTGGCATTGTTCAGGCTATATTGTATAAACTTTTGGATCTCGGTATTTTAAAATTTTAATTTTAGTGCCTGACATACCAAATCCTTCTCGAATCTTATTACATAATCAGAACTATGCTAGGGATATGATGAGCAATGGGCAAAATGTGGTAGACTTAGAGTTCAAGTTGGTAGGTTTTTCAACATTGCAAAGAGTGGTAGAAATACCACCTAAGTGATAGAAGTCCCATCACTGCTGAAAACACACCGGATCAGACAAAACGTCAAAAAAAAAACCTTTTTTTTAAACACACATAAAGTGAAACAGAATGTAGCTCACAAGACAAACGTTTCGTTTCGTGTTTCGTTTAGGGTGCGTTGTGTAACTAGCTTTTAGTGCTATTCAACTTGACCGTTTTGCAAAAAACAGCAGGCCTGCTAACAACAACGAAACATGGTTTCCTGTTTTGCTTTGGTTTTTATGTTTCGTTCCTTCTGGTGTATCTTGCGCCATATGAAAGTAGCCAATTATCATCAACGATGCTGGTTCGAAACAGTTTTGTTGCATTCGGTGTGTTTTGCTCAAAATAAAAGATGTTCTCTTGTTTCTTGAAACAAAAAAAAAACTTTTTTGCTTTATCGATAGGAAATTCGATACCTTTGTCGAGGTTGACACTGAAAATGGCTCATTTGCCAAAGTGTCTAATCAAAGCTTTTTCCCTAGCCTTAGGAGACTGCCGACAGGTGAAAGAAGGTGGAGACATTTCGTCGCCGTGATATCTCCCCGCTTTCTTCTTCTCTCAAGGAGCTACAGATCGGGGTAGATCTGGGCCTCAGCCAACAAGCCTCTTCAGCTGGCACGCCAAGTTGGTTTAGGTCCTTCCCCACTTGTGTGTCATCGGTTTCGCGGGCGTTTTCTATTGCTTTGTCCCACTCGTTCGGTTCCTCGGACTCTTCGGGTTGCTACATGGCCTAGCCATCATAGGCGTTGAATCAGTAGACGCCAGCCTAGAATCGTGTCGCTGTAGTTCATGGTTGAATCTTCATCTCCAAATGCCATCAACGCAAAAAGGACCAAAGATCGTGCACGAAGCCTTTCTTTCGAAAAGATCAAGAGCCTCTTCATCCGCTGTGGATGTATTCCATGCCGGTGTGGTGTAGAACAGGATGGTGATCATCCCCGTCCTGTTCTACGCCGTACCAGGCCGCGTTACAGATCTTGTACAGAGTCAACTTAGTCTTCTGAGAGAGGGCTCTGTTACTCCATTGCCTTTGATTGCTGTGCGCCAGCCTATGTTATCATTGATTTTTTGCAGATAGTCCCTCAGTCTCGATAAGAAACGTTTCTTTTAATAATTATTTTATCTTATCTCTGTTTTTATTTGGAAGACGTACGTAGGCCCCCATCTTCAGCTTTTAATAGACGCAACTAGTGATGGGCTTCATCGAACGATTTTAAGAATCGCATTCGAGCATTCGACTGATTATTCGAGTGATTATCGATTAGTACATCTCGATTCCAGAAATCATTCGAATGACTACTATCTAACAACTAAAACAAGTTAACTCGAAAAAAGTCTCACTTCAGCCAGTCAAAAATAGTTCTTGTCGAGAAATACTAATCAGGAGCATAACCAGAATGAAAGAAAACGCAGAGGAAAATAACTCAAGTAATACCACACTTTTCGGCTCATTTATCGAGTTCTCTTGTGTTAGTAGTCATTCGAATGGTTTTGAGCATCAAGATGTTCTCGAGATGTTGTATGAACCGATTATCATTCGAATGCGCCCGTCAATAGACGCATGTGAAGTGGTGGATGTGGATTTAAAAAATGCGATAACGAGTGGTGGCTGTGGCGTTGTGGTATGTGCGTCAACCCCTACACAACTTAACCTCGCTGCTGGAGTTCAGTTCCAGCCGGTACGGCCAAAAAAAATAAAAGATTTGTCAGGGTCCCACCTCTTTCGCGTCACTGACAATTCTCAACGGGTAATCACTCTCTAGAAAAAGGTTCGCGAACTTGACCGTTCGGAGTCGGCATACAAATGTAGGGACCGCTCGCGAGAGAAAAGAAAAAGCTAGACCCTTTCTCTCTATGGGCCGTAGCGCCACCTATATTATATTATTATATTCAAAGAAACAACAGCTGGTATATTGATGTCGAACATGAATTGCAAAAAATGACTTCGGCTTTGTAAAAAAAAACTTGTGAACAAAAATATTTATTTAAGGTTGAAGAACAAAACTTATTTAACTCTTTCTTATATCTTTTACGTTATGGGGCTTAAAATGTGCATCCTGTCTCTGCGATCCTTTTCGTTTGCTGGCTGACAATAGAGTGAGTAACGACTAAAGGTTTTCGATGAGTGGATATAGAAGGATAATCAGATGCTGGCTTCTATTGGCGTATCTCCATCTATCCGCGAAAATGATCTCGACGACATGAATGAAGACACATGCCAAATATACGCTTACAACGGCCTAGAAAAAAAAATCTCTGATTCCGTTTTTGCATGATCTTATTCTATTTAGCTGGATTAAAGAAAGTTATTACGTGCATTAACGAACGAGTATTTCTCTATAATTACATTTGCAAATTCGCGGCGAGGGCTTTGATGACTTAGCATGATGATGTTGACGAACTGCAAGTTGAGAATAGAAGCTGCCTTAGAGACTGTTGGTTCTACAGAAAGCAGTGATAGTGATGAACCAATTCAACTAACTAAAACTTAATTTTAGAAAGTCTTCAATTTGATAATAAATTAGGAAATCAATCACAAGCGATCCTATTGCCGAAAGGATTGCGCAGTTTTAATGTGATCTGAAGTCTTATATGGCTCGTTATCATTAATTATACAAAGAGCTTTGACGTGACGGGCAGAATTGGTTCTGGTTCCAATTTTTCTTCGTCATAGTCTTCATGGTTGGTTGAATTTTCCAAAATTTCTTCATCACACATTGAAGTTCTGCAGTTTACGCCATCGTTAAAATGAACAGAATCATCGAAACTCACAGATCTAGCAAAGTTAGGAAGAAGGCTTATGTTTTACTCAAGTTGTTCATGTCACATAGATCACCACAATGTTAAGGGATCGAAACATTTGAAAACAGCAGATTGGTAATAAATAGACAACAAAAACAAAATCGAATCGAGAGGAAACTATGGAGCTACTGATTTGTACTTTAAAACAGCGTATTTGCAGCAGAGATAATGGATGATATATTATAGGTTATCTCTGGTTTGCAGCCCGACTGAGCAATCATTTCGAATTAACGGGTGTGCCACGAATCATAAAGTTTGTTCGATTTATCAGGGTTTTTCAAGGGACTGTAGAGAGAGTCGACTGTAGTTGATTTTTTGTAGTTTTTGCAACTGGCACCAACTTCATTCATGTTATCACATTCTTCAAAACACCCTGTATCCTTCATGGCAGCAACCATATGTCAAAATCAGCTGGTTCTCGAAATGTCAGCAAAAGAAATGAAAAACAAAAACATAAATCAAGGAATAGACACAAGGGAATTGTGATTGAGATGATTTTCTTTTCGCAGTTTTAATTAAATTATAAATTAATACTCCATCAATTATCTTCACCAAGTTCTCAAGAATGATATGTATACATGGTGTTAATACACATTTGTTCATCTCATATAGTGGCTTTAGGACAACATTCCACATCGACAGACAATTTCGCAACCCCATCAATGGAACAATGAGCAAATGGATATAAATGGTCATATAATGGATAAATGCTATTTTTGCAATGGATAGTGTCAAATTATTTTATTTGCCCCTCAAGCAAACTTGTAATTTGAGTCGTAACAAGCACAATGTTGCACTACGACACTGAATTAGATATGTACTCCTCACTAAAAAACTCTGCTACAGTTCATGCCATCTAGAGGGTTAGAACAGGATAGAATGCTTCAAACATTCCTCCTACCAGCAAATTTAAGTGTGTCTGATGTATATGAAGCTTATCCATTTGCAGATCATCTTTGTGAGGTCAGGATGTTTTCTCTCAGGTAAGGTATAAAGAGTGGTGGTAACTGAATCTGTGAACACAATACAAACCCCAAATTGGATTCCAAAAAACGAAGAATAGTTCTTGTCAAGCTAAAAAAGCCTATCGACGTGCAACAAATGCAAATATCTGAAAGATAGTGACAGACAGAGAGCTGTGTTAGTTATTGATGTCCCATTAAATTAATTAATCAACAAACTTTGACCAAAACCCCGTGGGACAGCTATAAAACGTATGACTAAACAAATTTGATTGGCGATGCAAGTTATCAGAGAATTATGTACGCGTGACACCCTTCAATGACTAATAAGGCTCTTCAGTTATTGATGTACACCGTTCCCAAATGCCCACTTGCACGCTCTCACCAATTCCCATCAACAGACCCATACAACGATCAGTCAAATCTATCGAACCGCCTCTTAGTCATACAGCTCTTATCAAAAATCTACTTCAACCTGCCAGCTATTGCGTGCGATGATAGGCGGATATATAAAAGTACAAGTCCAGCGCCAGAAGCACTTCATACAGAATCCACCAGCTGAGCGAAATGTTTCATAGCGCAGCTCACGCAGGCATTGCCGTGATCCTGATATCATTGGTCACGTGCATTCCTTTGAATCAGTATTCCGTTGACCCTGTGGTGGTTGAGGATTTCAATTCTGGTGAAGCTTTGGACGAAATAGTGGACTCCTTTGAGAGGGTGGCTGGACCCTTTTCATCCAGCAAGCTAGTTGCTGTTCCTTCTTCTTCTTCGGTCAGTGGTACGCTGCGGTATCGCATCGGAAAGCGCGTCTCAAGTGAGTTGATATTCTTTCATTCGTTCGCAGATATCAAAGTTGATTGTATTCTCCTGCAGATGATCGATTAGTATCGCACAATTCCGAAAAAAATTACTGGGTTACTCCGCAAAATGTCACGCTTATACTGCAGTACCCAACAAGTGGTACGGGAGCTATCGTGACGTATGTGGAGGTGATTGTTGATCAAAGTTCGAATCTGGGAGCAGCACGTGTCTTAGCCGGGGGCATTGGACAGCGTTTTATTGCAAGTGTCATTGAGGGTAACCACACTTACTGGTTCAACTACTCTCTGAGGATTTATGGTATTTAAGTTCAACGGAGGTGTACTTTAAAGTGCTTCAAAGCTGTGTTGTGTGGACAGTTTGTATGACTGACTATGATATGTGGGGGAGGAAAACAAAAACTGTGATTGTCCATTGTTATGCATTAAAGATTGTTGATAATTTGTTTCTAAAAGGGGGTTTCCAGTAAAAATTTCATGATTATATGAAACTGTCTGTGCTTTTTGCTTGTGATTGGTGCAGTAATTAAATTCAGTGAATGAGTGTTACAAGCTTTAATTATCGCCGCACTCTTTTTTTGTTGTGTCTAGGTCAGTTAAGTGAAATGATTTTTGTTGAGCGAAATATTTTTCAAGTACATGAATGAAAAGGTAACTACTTTTTGTTTGATTTGACGGCTTTAATATCGACGAAGTTGAGCCATGGCCATCGACTTCTGCGTTGTTCAGCAGCACTGAATTGCAAATGTTTCTCAACAGCAGTGGCTCCGTTTCTTCAAAAATTGAGGCATCATTTCAGAGAGTCATTAAACATTCAGATTACCGTTCACACTAGGAAATGATTCCCTGTTGTATAATTTGTATTCCTGGGCAGGTGCAGCAAACACCACCTTGCCTCCTTTCGATAAGATCCAGAAACGTTCTTCCACTTTGGGAACATTGCCTTTCATTGTTCTATCTGTGTTTCTGCAAAGAACTTAATTATAGGGCGTCAACCCATGGATGGTCTGAGTTTGAGAAATCACTGTCTGTCCTGCGCACGCTACTTTCCAGTCATCAAGACAAAGTTGTCTTGCGTCCACGATTACTCGGTCTTTATACGGGGATTCGGTCTTCGGTATTCCCCTCCCTCGAAGCAGGATGATCGGACTCGAAGACCCTCTTTGTTAGAGCATTGGTATCAGTGCCGCGCTGGTGCAGTAGAGGAATTTTTGCCTTCCGATTAATATCCACATCCTGGTACAGCTCTTAGAGTTCCTGGTTACATCTTCATCTCCGTTCACCTTCCTCAAAGATAATACCGAGGTAGAATCTTTCTTTCGAAATCACCAAAATCAGGGGGTTAATGTTTGTCCCGAGGCAGACAAGCTCCTGTACTGCCTCGAAATTGTAGCTATCGATCGTGATATTTTGTCCAGATGCTTTGTGACGGAACGTTTCTTGGTCGATAGTACATATTGTGTCGACATTAGAGTCAGTTCTAGGCATTTTCTTCAATAGCCCTCTTCCACAGCGTCATGTTGGGAACGCGTGACATTTGCCTAACCTAACAATTGGACTGACTTGTAGAACATAGTGCCTTCCGTGGTTACAGCTAATTTAACCCCACTACCTTCAGTGCCGGAATGAAGAAATCACACGACAGCGCATACCCTTGCCGAAATCAGGAGCCTGTGTCAAACAGCTCGGAAGTCCTTGAGCCGAACAGCACGTCTAATTGTCTCGGGATTCCGAATTCGGCCATCGTTTCGAATAGTTCAATGCGATGAATGCTGTCGTATGCGGCTTTAAAATCGATGAAGAGGTGGTGCATTTAGATTTGGAACTAGCTAATCTTCTTCAGGATCTGCCTTAGTGGAAGATTTGGTGTACAGTCGATTTTCCGGGTCGGAAGCTGCACTGCGGTGCAAAACGGGCTTAGATGTTCACACAGTACCCTGGACTGGATCTTATAGACGACACCCTGTTAAGCAAGCACATACCCTTGTAGTTGTTGCAAGGATTCCTTTTTGGGTATATGCAGATATTCCAGTAGTCGACAATGCTTTCGTCTTCTCAAATTCTTCAGATGATCTGGTGTATGCCCACTGGGAGCAGAAGTTGCACACTCTTAATCACACAGCCCCAATGATGGCCATAAGCATGTTCTCTGCACAGCCAAGACAAATGCAGTAGCAGTGTAGTCTGGTCTCCCTGTGATGGTATGTGAAACGCAATCACAAATAACTAAATTATTCACATGAAAGGAATTTGTTATAAGTTAGGTTAGGTTGGAGTGGCTGACTACCTTAAAGGATAGTCACACTTTTTTTTGTTTGTATTTACTTCGTCTTACATGTTATAAACTTGTTTGAGACTACTTCTAATATAATTTAAAATCATAATAACAATCATAGCAAAACAAAAATAGAAATAGAAAGGATTTTTTTTATTTTTATACAAAATTACATTTTTCTTGAATTGTTTAACGTAATGATCTCATTATAGCGGATTTATATTCAGATCTGAACATACTGCAATCAATTGCATGTGAATACATATTGTAATTTACAGAAGCCGTGGTTATAGGATCATTCTGCATATAGTTCGTTCTGCGAAAGGAAGTGTAGAAAAACCGTTCCCTAGGTCGAAGAATGCGACATGGAACACAATTTAATCATAGATAGTGATTGCTGGTAGCTACCTACCCGTAGAATAGAGGAAGGTTAGGGAGTGTATTTAAGGCTACAGAGCGGGTTGATCGTATTGCTCAGCAGATGGAAATGTATTCCATCCGCAGCAACTTTTCCAGCGGTTTGCAATTGGTGGCTGTGTCCAGCGGGGTCCAAAATATACTAAAATGAGTGAATCACAAGCGGCTGTAAGCCCGATTAGCACTTTTTACAGTGTTGTCTTTGAGGAATAATTCAACTATTTTCCGTTGCGATCAGCTGCAGACTGCCTCCACCGTCCATTCTGCATTCCCTCGTAACCTCCGATCGTACTTCCTGCCTTAGGTCAACCTCGTTATCGAATTGCCTCGGTCAACCGTATTCGGTATTTCGTATTCGTATTCTTGCCTTTGCTCAGTAACCTGTGCAATTGTCATTTGACGCCCCATTGCATTGTTGCATTTGACCTGTATTCTTGCATTCGTTTGTGAGTCATCTTCTTGTAAGAATACGTAACACATTTGAGAATAGTAACACATGATTTGGCACTAGTGGCCCACTTATATGTTATGTCACAAGTGTGGTCTCATGTTGGTGCAGTGCTGGGCACAACAACAGCAATATAAAGACGTGTAGGCTTATTGAACTCGTTTGTGGATGTTGGGTTACCAGATTAACTTTGCGTCCAGAATGAGGTCTGGGCATTGCTTAGTTTGGGACTCGCTGATGTAAGGGGGATCTTAGACAAGAATTATGTTTTTCCTGGTAAAATGACTAGATATCTTTTATACGGATTAACACTTAGGTTGCAAACATTAGTAAGTTTCTCTAATTCACTCTGCCTTTTCTAAATAAACATTTTCCGGAGGGTGTGATGGGAACATTCGCCTTACACCCTGTCCTTTCCAGTGTTAGCGTGTACATTCCAAAGAGGAGAGGAGAGATCACTCCACCCTGTGAAGTTCTTCAGTTGCAGATCGTTGTATCACAAAGCTTGGTATAGCCCTTTTGTTGAGAAGTTGGGGAAGAATGAGCTTTTCGATCCCGAGTCGCCGTTTTAGTGCTGAGGTAATTGCATGGGGTTCGACGTTGTTGAAACCTCTCTCAATGTCAACAGAGGCTGTAAGGGTCGATAGATTTTTCTATAATAGCTGCGTTTTTTTGCATGTGTATATACGCTTAATTTTCATTTTGCATGTAAGATACACTAACAACAAGTTAGTATTACTCATCATATCTATCGCCGCTTAAGAAATAAGCGCGGATAAAAACAATGCTTCCAAACATTATTTTCTGTGTGTTCATTCTTAAATTTATTCATTCATTGTTTAGGTTGCTGTATCCAGGTGTGGTTGATGTATTAGATCATTTTTAAACGTTTTTGCATCCATAAGCATGCAATTTTTGGTATACCCAGAGTGTCTCTGCTATACATTCCGTTTAGGTTTCTTAAACGATTCTTTTCATTTGATGATCATTTTTATTTTATAATTATTAAGTTTTTTTGCTTTTAAAGTAATGGTCACGCTACACAGTCACAAAACGAAGATTGTGACCATCAAAGATCAACCATCACCTTCCACGACTTCCACGACCCTTCACTGCTTACCAAATGTCATATCGTCGGTGCTGCCAAGATTTTATGATGAATCATTAAGCGCCGATGATCGTTTATTTGTGCACTTATAAATTAAGCGTATATACGCTTGCAAAAAAACACAGCTATAGCCAACAAGAGAGAGAAGCGCTGTTTCTCTCCTTCTAGATCTGCCATTGTTGTAGGCATGCTGAGAGATCGACATTGGGTGATCTGACTGTGCTCCTGTTATGTAAATCGATCACTCGGCCGCGTGGTGAAATTTGAGGAGTTTTACTTAGCAGTTGAGCAGTGTAAGGAACTTACCTCAGTGCCATACGACACAATTATATTCCAAAATGGAAAGTATACAGGGCTTTAGAAGGGTCATGAAAATCTCTGCAGTTGTCAAATAAGAACTCAAGCATGCGATAAGCTTTGCCAATTATGTAGTCTATATGTAACGAACGTGGGTCGGCGTGGCGTAGTGGGTTAGTGCGTCGACTCCTACGCAGAGGGTGCCAGGTTCGATACCCGAATTTCACCACCTATCATAATTCACGGCTCTACCTCTTTCGAGTCACTGACAATGCTCAAAGAGTATTTCCTGTCTAGAAAAAGCTTCTCTATTCGCCGTTCGTAGTAGGTCCCTTCCACGCGTGTGGAAGTTCAACACGAGTGGTTGCTGAGAAGCTAGGCCCTGGCCCTCTACGGCCTGTAGCGCCACCCATAAAAAAAAATATGTAACGAAAAGTTCAGTACAGGATCAAAAATAACTCCAAGACCTTTTTGACTCTTTACTCCGTTCAATACTATTCCTTGAATTATGTAGTCAAGAAGTATTGGAAATCTTATTCTATAGAATGTTAGAACTGAGCACTTAATCGTATTTAAATATAACCCGTCACATGTTTTTTTTTTTTAAATTCATTTTTATTCACACATTCTAGACAAAAATGCTTAAAACTAGTTGGACGAACATTGGTATATACTACTTCTAACTTACTGGCCCTAGGCGGGCACTCTAAGCTAAGCTTAATGTTATTCTATGTCTTTCGACCTAACCTAACTACTCTACTTACTCTAAATACATGTATTTCATACATATTCATTGTATGAAATACATGTATTTAGAAGTACACCTTAATTTTAAGAAAATTATTTAAAAAAAACTTAATGACAGAACTGTTTTTGATAAAAACTTAGATACTATCTTACTTACTACCTTAAAATATGTATAAAATGTAGAGCAGCATCTACATGTTTGATAAAATATAGATACTGATCTAGCCAGATCCCCAGGTATCTGACTACAGTCTTTTGCGACAGTGGTTCCCCATGTCGTCCAACAATTGAGAACTTTCGCCAATTCTTTTTCGTATCCGCCGAGGCCTTATATAACGGCGTCCTGAACAGAATGGTTTCCGACTTCCGGAATTTGATACTCAACTTGCAGCAATCGAAACTTCTCATGAATAAATAGAAGTCACCCTGCGTGAGAGTAGTGATTGCCTCAATCTTTTTGCCTGATCTGTACACGATCAAGTCATCGGCATACGCAATTGCATGAGGAAGAGAACTTAACAGATCGCCCAAGTAAATGTTGAACAGGATCGGCGAATTACCGGCAAAAACCCGTCACATGTGCACCACTCGTTGACGCGGTGTAAATCAGTTTGCATTTTTTTCGCATCAGACACAGAATCAACTGTGCTAAACATTCTTAAATCGTCTACATACATGTAAGCATTTACATCGATAACTTTTTCGCGTTTATTTCGATTCCACTTAACGGATTTTTAAAGTTTGATAGAATTTTTCTGCCAAAATCAAACGTAACCATGGCGTCAAAAACACTTCCGCTTTCATTCACATTCCAATCTACTACAAACACGCTGATCACGTTGGGTACAAAAGTAAGGTACTCGTAGTTTATAAATCAACCGCTTGTGATTTCGTGAAATCCATCGCAATCCAACTGATTCGTCCAAGATCGCGATTAGAAAAATGTGCTGTTTGTGGGCCAATGATATCTTTATCTTGACAAGCAATTATTGGATTGTAAATCAGAGAGATAACAGAACAGTGTGTTTAGAAAAACATACTCAAACTGGAACTATTTTCGAAGCTCCATTGCATCAACATTTGATGCAATGGTTGGTGGTTCATATGTCTTCAAAGATGATGATCAGGTCAGAACATACAGTGATTTGCATGTTTGGTAACTGCAACACTTGGAATTGGAAGCTAACATTTGACACGTTATTACCGAAATACAGCCTGATGGACTGTGAAGAGCGATGTGGAAAATGGATCTACAGTAGGCGCCACCCACGGCATGACTTTATGTACCGACAGATTTGTGAACAGGGTAAGGACTTGAAATTCTCGTTTTGCACACGCAATGTCGGAATCTCTCGATCAATAGGCCAGAACTACATTGATTCGCCATTGTTCACCCATGAAAATGTGCTATCTTTCGCAGGACGTCACAAACAGACGCAGTTGACTTGCAACTCACTGATTAAACCATTGTTGAGGAAATCTTATGCCATTGAAAGGACAACGCTTAAAGCAGGCTACTCTCGCAAGCATGTTTATGCGCAACTTCTAGAAAACAAACTGACCAGATGGTGAACAATTTGTGTTTCTATCCTTAAAAACTATATGTCCTCCGGGGGTCCCTTGAATGGGATTCCATCAGATAAGCGACCGCTTGGACGAGGTTGTTGGAGCCTAATTTCACTTCACTTAGGCATAACTCCTTAAGAGTCCGAGTCGATGGCGTAAGATTGAATGGCTGGATATCCCTTAGGCGTGCTTTAACCCCGCGAAGCCTTTTGTGGATCATAACATTCCGCCGGGTCTTAGTTAATGTACAAGGATATTCTTTCCTTTGCTCAATCCTAAAAAACAAATGAGAATCATCTTCATATTGTAGGTTGAGAGCGCACGCTAAATCTAAGAAAATGAAAATGTATTTTTTTTTTTTGAAAAAAATAGTCCACATACGCCGTGTATACCCCGAGTTATCCCAATAGCATAAAATCACAGTGGTAGAACAGAGTTTTCAGAGTTTTCTAACTCCTGCCTGAGTACCTAACCCTGGATGGCGCAGTTGGTAGAGTGCCTGTCCCTGGTTAGAGGGGTCCCCGGTTCGAATCCAAGTGAAAGCAAATTTAATACACTTTTATCTGGTTTTCAAATCTGGTCCAATCACCATTTGCCGTTGAGATCAAATTTACGGCAGTATCACTGGAGTAGTCAATCAGTGGTTACTACTACCTACGACTTCGACTACGGATATCACAATGGACCAAAATGGTCTAAGTGTGCTGGTGAATGCACTAGCTAACCTAACCCTAGCTCCCACGGACCTAGACTTCGGCACAATGTCGATTTCCATCCAGAGACGACTGGAAAAACCCAAACACTTACCTCGGTGAAATGTCTGATCTACACAGACGCGCCTAAGCTCACGGTATAGGCTCAGCGGTCTTCGCGACGGATTTCAACATCTCTAATTCTTACCGCTTCCCAGATCACTCGAGTATCCTCCAGTCTGAAGTGCTGGCGATCAGCTGCCTGTCCTTGTGGTAGAGCTGTAACTACCTGCATCGACAGCCAAGTAGCCTCAGTAATCACTTCCGAACTCAAACAGACCAGTAGCATGTGCAAAATCTCTCTCCTGTGGGTTCCAGGCCACAGCAACATAGAGGTAGTCTATCATCGTGGATGCCCATGAGCCATAGCAATAAGATTGCCGACGGACTGGCCAAGCAAGAAGGGCCAGGTGGGCCCCTCAATTAACCACCTCAAATAGATGATCTACCAACACAAAAGGTGAGCTAGGATGTCCAAGTATAAATGCTCTAAGAAAACTTGGCCCTCCTACATAAAAAGTTGGACTGACGACCTCCTCAAGAGAAATCGCTTCCGAAATAGCTAGAGTCGTGGCTGTAAAAGCAAAGGGCACCCACGATGATAGACGATGATAGGCTCATGGGCATCCACGATGATAGACCTTGAATCGACACTCACTCAGAGGAAAGTCTTCCTCACTTTCTCTGTGACTGTCGGTCCTAGGCAAACAAAGATATATAGCGTTCGGCAAACAGTTCCTTAGTGATCTCTCCGAGATCGAGATCACTAAGCTCCACAGGTTGGATTTATCCAATCAGACACCACCCAGGTCTACGAGTTTTGTTCTTCTCCTACTTAGATTGAGCCCAATCGGGTAGCCACGTAAACCAACCAACCAGAACTTTGTCTTCAAATTCTGGGGACAATTGCGATGTAGACATAGTGTCAGAGTCGCCGTGGAGTTGTGGGTTGGTGCGTCGACTCCTACACCGAGGGCGCCAGGGTCGATCCCCGAATTTAGAAACTTTCATAATTCATGGTCTCACCCTTTGCTAGATCAGTAGCATGCACAACCGACTGGTTGCTGCAGTAACTAGGCCTAGATCCGCCTCGGACTATCGCAGCAGTACGGAATAGATGAGCCGTCAGCACAGTCTTTTAAAAGCCCATAAATCTTTGATTCCTCCCCATACGATGGACACACTGAACAGAAGACATGAAAGGTGATGCACAAGTCGTCGTTCGTTGTTGTTTACTCCGAATCAAATTGAAAAACTTCGACTTAGTGTAACTAAATCAAACAAAAAAAAAACAAACACCAAACAAATCACATAAACTAACAAATCACTCGAGTTTTATTATTTGTAACCGTATATGTCGATTTCATAATACAATGACCGAGTTTTGCGGGCTATCATGGTTATCGTTATCAATGCACTATCGGTCGGACCGGAAATAACAACTTCGTATGACACGTCTAGGGGTCGCAGCAAAACCTGCACATAGCTGACTTCGAAGAAATCCTGTATTGGCCAGTGTTCCGGATACAAGATCGACATGTACTTAGTCTTCTCCTCCAGCCATTCGAAGTTCCCCACGGACTGATAGATCTTGGTATCCAAATTGTTGTCATTTCGCGTGCCGTAGGTGTACACGTACGAATCGTTTCGATTCAATGTAACGATCGTTGGTTTTTGGAAAACTTTCTCTGAATCTGACACATCGACTGAAGCAGCCGCAGTGAAGAGGAGTAGCAAGTGCAGTAGAGTGGATGAGTAACGCGACGGCCACGACATGGCGGCGGTTGGTTGAGTTTGCGACCGAACTTGACTGAGAACTGAGAAACCGATATCGGGGAGAGTGGGCCTATAACTGATAAAATGTGGGGATTTGAAGTGCTCGAAGGCAACACAATAAAATACTTGCCCCAAAAAACTGAGACGAATGCGTTGTGTACAAATGGGAAGTCAATGGGACAGTGAAGCGAGAGGGTAATGAACCATGTGTCCTCTCATGTTTGAGTTGGATATGGATGTGAATTCTTTTTCTGTTTGGGCATCAAATTAAGAATATTTTGCTGGTGATTCACTTTTTAAGTGCTGTCTTCAAGTGGAAATTATTTTATGAACGAGCGGCTTATTGATTAGAGTTTATTAATAAATTAATAGTGCAACCTTATCTGCTGGTTTCGCAAAGTGTAGGATAGAACTTAAACTTCTCTCAAGAATATTTCGTCTTCACACTCAATATTTAGGGGTAGTTAACGTAACCCACGCACTGACTGCCATTGTGAACTATTGAACCCACCAATCATGTGAAGCCGGGCAAAATAATTACTGTGATTGAACACAAAAGTTTTAGAGAAGGTGACGCGCTGTCATGTGACTTCTTAAACGTCATCCTGGAGAAGATCGTGCAAGACTCACACGCCAACACTAGAGGCACGATCTTCCATACGCGGGTGACATTGACGTGATTAGCAGAACACATAGCGAGCCGTCAATGAGGCGTTTACTGTCATTGAGGCGGAAGCGGCTAAAATGGGTCTAGCGGTGAATGAGGGCAAAACGAAGTATGAGTCAAGTATGTCATCAAGAAAGGACACACAGCATCGACGTCTTGGACAGAGCGTCTCAATGGGCAGCTATAACTTCGAGGGAGTCAAGGACTTCGTCTACCTCGGCTCCGTAGTAAATAGTACGAGTAACATCTGTACCGAGATCAAACGCAGAGTAACTCTTGCCAACCGCTGTTTTTATGGGCTCAAGAGGCAATTGAGTAGTAGAGCCATCTCTCGAAGGACCAAGCTGACTTTATACAAGACCTTGATCATCCCAGTCCTGCTGTACGGCGTGGAGGCATGGATAATCTCAAAAGCGGATGAGGAAGTCCTTGGTCTCATCGAGAGAAAAGCTCTGCGTGCGATTTTTGGTCCTGTTTGCGTTGAAGGTTTCTGGAGGAGAAGATTCAACCACGAACTCTACGGGCTGTACAGCGACATAAGTCTAGTCAGGCGTCTTCGGATTAAAAGCCTAAGATGGCTAGGCCATGTAGAGCGTATGGACAACTCAGCTCGGGTCTGAAGAGTCTACGACTCCTAACCCCTGGGACAACGCAACAGAGGACGCCCGCGTTTAAGGTGGCACACCCAGTTGGAGAAGGACCACAAACAACTTGGAGACAGCTAGCCAGAGACCGTGTAAGCTGGAGAGGATTGCTGGTTGAGACCCAGGTCCACCCCGGACTGTAGCGCCAAATAAAGAAAAAGAAGATTGAACACGAACAGCACCCTGCTGAAAAAATGAAAAGAGAACATACCAACTGAACAAGACAAAATAATTGGTAGCTAATGCGGGTTTTCTCTTTGTATCTTGGGGTTGAAATTGTTTTAACCCACTAAAGGCAATTATGTGCTCTCTGGATTGACACTTAAGCCATGACAATTGGCGGCTTAAGTTAAACCACTATGTAAGTGGAATCCATCACTTAGCTTCCACTGCGAAAACGAAATTTCTATTGATTCTTAGTTTAGCGATGGATCGGCACTTAAGCTCGCACTGTAAAATCTGGCAAACAGACGAAGCTGCAGTTTCTATATTCAAGGAGCAAAATTTGACGGCACAAGTTTCAAAGATGAATTGAACTGATTCCAACGAGTTCAGTAAAACCCGATCATTTGTTGATCCTGAATTTAAACTCAAATTCAAGTTCTTAAGTCAGTTCTCTGAAAACGGACACATAACAAGTGAACGAATATTTTCAAGCACCACTGTCAAGAACCTTATCAATTTCATTTCATCAATTACGATTAAACACTCGCCGATCAAGATAGTGATTGTGTATGACTTGACCACCCTAGACATTTGCCGCGACAAATCAGTCACTCAAACACCCTACAATGGATTCCACCCTGAACAAGAGAATACCGACGTTCATTGTCCTGCTCCTGCTGTCGGCTGCGATCTGTCGGGCTGTGGTTATGGGAACCGACCGGAATGGGGTTCATACATTTGGCACAAGAGTTGAGGGTAAGCATTGAATCCAATCGATTGTAACGTACTCACGTCGCCCGGTTCTTTCAGATGATCGACTGCTTTATCAAGTGAAGAGTCCGACGGCGAAAGCGGGATTCCTTAGTCTCATGTACCAGAGTCCCAGCTCGGCGGAGGGTCCTGAAATTACATACGCCGAAGTGTCTGTCACGGGAATTTACAACGAAACGCATGCGTACGTTTCATCTGGCGGAATTGGGAGCAAGTCAATTGTGATAGTTCTGGCGATGCTCCACAAGAAGTCCGAATTCAGTTGGGAGGGTGCTGTGTACGGTGTTTAACTGAGGATTAAATAAACGATGGTGTCAGGCGAGAAGAAACTTCTTTTTTTTTGTGAGGGGCGAATTTTGGTGTCGTTCGTCCGTCTGTCTGGCACATTTTGGACTGCTTCTTCATCGACTACTATTTGGATACTTGACTCCTAACCATTAATCTTAATCTAGCTTTGTTACGAGACTCGACAGTGACTTTGTTCTTGGTATAATTGGCCTCTCGCATTTGTGCTTCAATTGTGCGCTTCCATGTCCTAGCTAGTGCCCCAGGACGTCTAGAACCTTGTGGGTTCCAGTGGAGAGCCTGTCGGGCCATGTTTTTATTTGGTCATCTTACTCTGACGCCGATCTAGTTCCATTTACGTGGCTTTATCTCCTACGATACTCCTACTCGACAGTGACGTTGTTCATGGTATAATTGGCCTCTCGCATTTATGCTTCAATTGTGCGCTTCCGTGTGTGTCCTAGCTAATGTCCCAGGACGTCTAGAACCTTGTGGGTTCCAGTGGAGAGCTTGTCGGGCTTTTGTTGCGTTTTTATTCGGTCGTCTTACTGTGAGGCCGATCCAGTTCCATTTGCGTGGCTTTATCTCATACGATACTTGTGGTTGCTTGGTGCGTGCCCAACGACATGATCGAAATTGGCCTGAAGGGTGATCGAATGGGAATTCCTCTGTATTTGTGTATTTCTGTTCAGTTCTTTGAGGTGGAACGCAACTGGTTTTTTTCACTGTAATATGCTTTGGAGAATATCAATTCCATATGTCCTATCCACAAAAAACGGGGATTCTTGCAACGACTACGGAGGTATATCCCTGCTCACCGTCGTGTCGCTTATAAGATCCAGTCCAGGGTATAGTGTGAACTTCTAAACCCGTTTTGCACCGCACTCATCGGCACGTAACAGTGCGGCTTCTGGCCCGGCAAATCGACTGTACACTAAATCTTCCACTCAGGCTGATCCTGAAGAAGACAGGCTAGTTTCAAATCTAAATGCACCACCTCTTCATCGATTTTAAAGCCGCATACCTCAGCATTCATCGCAAGGAACCATTCGAAGCGATGACCGAGTCCGGGATCCCAAGAAAGCTGATCCGATTGTGTCGCACCACGCTGACCCATTCGCGATACACAGAGCAGTTCGGCTCAAGGACTGCCGAGCCTGTACGAATTTTACATGCAATCGATCCTTTCTGCAATATCCACAATTTTGCCTGACACCATGCGCCAAGGCATCATTTCCATAGTTGCAATATTGACTCCAGACGCTGGGTCAGCATCAATTTGTAATCACGAATCGTATAAAATGACGAAGCTAATAAAATATGGGCGAGTTCGAACAACTAAATCAAGGAATAAATACGTAAATTTTATTCAATTTCGTCTTGTTCTATTTCTATTCCCCCACCAGTGGAGGTGCTAATAGTTCAAGCCTAAAATGTTGGTCCTTCGAGCCGGATTTGAATCAGCGACATATCTGGATTTTAGCAAGGTTTTGCGCTGTCGTGTGATTTCTTCAATCTGGTACTCGAGAAGATAGCGTGGCGGGCAGCTTGAAAGACGGCGCTATCTTTTACAAGTCAGTCCAACTGTTAATAATAATAATAATATGGGTGGCGCTACAGTCCGAGGCGGACCTGGGCCTAGCTTCTCAGCAACAACTCGAGTTGCTCTCAGCAATCACACGAGTGGAAGGGACCTACAGTCTAATGCCGACTCCGAACGGCGAATTTGAGAAGCTTTTTCTAGACATGAATACTCTTTGAGCATTGTCAGTGACTCGAAAGAGGTGGAGCCGTGGATCTTCAAAGGTGGTAAATTCGGGTATCGAACTTGGCACCCTGTGCGTAGGTCTGCGTAGTCCAACTGTTAGGTTAGGCAAATGGCAACGACATGGTCGCACGTTCCCAACCGGAAGCCGGCAATTGAAGAAAGGCGGAGAGCTTGCCTTAATGAGGGCACAATATGTGCTGTCGACCAAGAAACTTTCCGTAACAAACCATCTAGATAAAATATCACGATCGATAGCTACACTTTCGAGGTAGTAGAGGAGCTTATCTACCTCGGTACAAGCGTTAACTTCACGAACGACATCACAGTGAAGATCTGACATAGAATCGCTTTTGGCAACCGGTGCTACTTCGTTTTGTCGAAAAGTTTGTCTACCTCTGGACAAACGTTGACTTCACGAAGGACATCACAGTGGATCTGACGTTCGCTCTTGGAAACCGGTGCTACTTCGTTCTGTCAAAATAACTGGGCTCAAAACTCCTGACTCGAATGCTCTTATTTTGCCAGTCCTGCGATATGGAGCTAAAAGTTGTACGATGAGCAAGACAGCAGACCTGATTCTTGGTAGTTGCGAAAGAAAAATTCTATCTCGGTCCCATCTTTGAGGAAGGTGAACGGAGGAAAAGACACAACCAGGCCAGACCCTGGACCCAACTCTACGAGCTGTACCAGGATGTGGATGTAGTCCTGCACTAGCGCGGTACGGACACCAGTGCTCTAACTAAGAGGGTCTTCGAAACCGATCCTCCTGGTTAGAGAAGAAGGGGAAGACCGAATCTCCAGTATATAGACCAAGTAATCGCGGACGCAAGACGGTTTTTGGACTTGATGACTGCAGCGCTGCCCCATGGAAGACAGCGATTGCTCAGGATCAGAACCTCCATAGGTCGCCGGCCTGATAAAGAGGCAAGAAAGAGCTTATCAGCAATGCAACTCTATTTAAGCGAAACTAACTATTGCGATAAAGAGCTCTTGAGACCTGTTGAATGTTACTGGAGTTAAGCCTATGTGATCGTCCAAGAGGTCCCCAGAAAGTGCAGCGTGTCGAGGGACCAGTCTGAAGACTGGCTTATATTAGAGTGTAGGCATCATACAGTGATTCTAAGAATGTTTGAGTCTCAGTCGACTATTATCAGGTCTGCGAATGTTTGTAGAGTTCAGTCGTTGTAGTCGATGAGGTATTGTAGGCGAGGGAACCTAGAAACCACACGCCGGAAGCGTGCTCCGCACATTTGTTTTTCTAAATCTAATTTATCTAGTACATATGTATGTTAGGTTAGGCGAGGTGGGTGGGTAGACGGGGTCTAGTTGGACACATTGTGATAGCCAAGGGAATGCTTGCAATCTTCGTTCTTGTCATGGGGTTGTTACTGTGTTGTTCTGCCATCCAGATTACTTATAAGCCTGAGAAGAGATTTTAGAGGGATTTGTGTTAGATCCTGATGGTCCCCCAGTGTTCCATATCGCAACTGGCGGACACTGGGTAACAAAAGGTAGTGACGAAGGTAGTGATGAGTGTCTTCTCTCTCCTCCAGGTCGCCGCAGGCTCTGCGTATGAAGTCGCTGGTTAGTCCCATTATCATTTCATGGTACAGTTACCGCTCCACCTATCATCTGGAGACTGCAACACTTCTTTCCATCAAATGGAGTTAATTTAAGAAAAAATCTTTGAATGCCTTTTACATGAGATCAAATATATATATTTTTTATTTATTTATTTTTCATTTTTTTTCAATCTTGAATGCTTCACTCGCTGCTCAGTTTATATGCCATAAATGTTGGAAATGTAGTTAAACCAAAGGGTATTGTACGCCTCGACAATGATCACAATGTTGCGTTGTCCAATTCCGCCGGCCACAACATAGGCCCTTCCCAGGTCAGAACTTTGATTGACAATAATTTCGACGAAGCTTATAACTGCTCCAGTTCCACTGGCTGGATACTGAAGTCGTAGCTGAACATCATTTGCTGCAGCCCACTGATAGTAGTCGGAGCTCAGCGACACTAGCCGATCGCCTGTGGAAGGAGTGCGTTAAATGTCATTCTCAAAAGCGAAGCCGGCTCTTAATCTTACCCGAAACACGGTTTCCCAAAGTATAGCGAATCTGACCCCTCGTGTCTACACGTTCGATAGGAATCAACTCAGCTCCTTGCTTGAGTGCATCCAGCTGGGAGGCATCATTGATTAGGATCAGATCAGCCTTGATGTCGCCTTGAGGCTCTGGAACTGCAGCTCCAGCAACAAGGCTGACAAGGAGGGCACTGAACACAATCGATTGGAACATTTTTTCCCTTCCCTTGGCTGCTAACTTCAGGTGTAGGTGAACTGTAAGACTTGTGGGTTTGAATGGAGTTGAACGGCGTTGGCGCTATTTATACGGATCAACGAGAGCAGATAAGGGAAATGTATTGAGGAAATGATAAGTGGCGGATGTGAGTAAGAGGCTTGGAAGTATCTTAGCCACTTCCATAATAACAACTAGGACAGAAGGCACTTCTTTGGTTATCAGAAATCGGGTAATAAACCAAATGGAGTGGTTGAATCCGTTGTTCAGCGATTACACCTTGATACACAATGGGGTGGTTTTTGATATCTAGAGGCCTGGCTGGGAATTTCAAGGCTCAGATTGTGACAGTATCTCCGATCGTGGAGTGCTCTGCAATGAACTGGGATTCTTAGAAATTATTGCTACCAGCCCTCTCTCCACTCTTGTGTAACTTAAATTGGGTGGTTTCGTTTCCGTCGTTGATTGGGATATGTCTTATCTTTGTTTTTGTTTATGAAACCGACAATTGCTGTCTTCTAGTCAGTGGAGTTGAAATAGAGCTCTGTCTTACTCTCCTTACATAGAGATGTAAGGAATTATCTGAAATCTGCATTTGAATCTTGGAAGTCTTGTCCATCTGTTTAAGAATACAGATACAGTTGGAAATACAAAGGCGTCTTCTTCTTCGGGGTAAACCTTGGCCTCAGGCAAAAAGCCTCTTCAGCTGGCACAACGTCAGATTGAAACACGCTTCAATGGTCAGTAAACCTCGCTTGGACAGTCTAAAGAGAATCTGATTGCTTGTTAAAACTCCACCGCTTGGACTTTCTACAGTTATCAAGCGATCTTTATAAAGAAATGCAACGAGTCACTTGAATCGACGTCGCTGTTGCCCTCAAAAGTCCTCGCATATCATTTTCTTGAATGGCTGATTTCAGCTGTCTGCAATTCCGCACGCAAATTTGATTGAAGTCCTTCTCCACTTGTGTGTCTGCCAACGACGTGCTCTATTACATTGTCCCACTGGTTCGGAGTCGAAGACTCTTTGTCGTGCAACAGTGTTGTCTACGCGCTTTACATGGCCTAGCCATCTTAGGCGTTGCGTTCGTAGTTTCATCTCCTTTCACCAAAACCCGTCAACGCAAACAGAACCAAAGATTGAACGCAGAACTTTTCTCTTAAAATGACCAGGGACTTCATCTACTCATAAGATGTCATACAGCAGGACAGGGATGATGAAAAAGTGATATAATGTATGCTTGGTCCTTCGAGAGAGGGCTGTCATTCTCAATTGCCTCTTAGGCTCAAAGAAACAACGAATAGGTGACGTGATTTTGTGCTGAATCTTGGTACAGATCTTGTTCCTATGGTTTACTTGAAGGCAGAAGTCGACAAAGTCCTCACGTTGTGTCCATGTCGTCTATGGTTTGTGTCCTTCCTTGAAGACAGCATTTACTACGTTTTGCTTGATTCACCGTTCAACCCATTTTGGCCGCATCCTTCATTTGACGGCTCCCTCTATTTCCTTCGCGTATGCAACCAATCGTGCAGACTTTCGGAGGATCACGCCACTTGTATGCTGCGTGAGAATTATGTTGAAGAAGTCACATGACAGCGCGTCGCCTTGTCTAAATCCCTTTTTGAAATTGAAGGTCTCAACTAGTACGACCTTATTGGAGCAGTGTGATTTCTCCATCATTATCCTGCTCAATTTTAAAGTGGTCTTTGAATAAGAAATTAGATTCCTGGAAGCCTGACTGTCGGCGCCCTGAATCCATCAGACACCACAGGCCTTGCACTCCTTTTGCAAATCACTGTTCAGTCCTAATGATAGCTAAGTATGAGCGTTGCTCAATTGATAGAGATTTATCTACTGGATACACCAGCCCATAAATTCCAATCGCAGGTGGATCCTGTATCCGAACCTTCACTCTGATCGATCAAAATGAGAGAAATATTCCCAATTTAATTCTAAACACGCCGATTACCCTAAATATCAGATGTGTTTAGTGACTGATTACAAATCAAGACCGCTAATCTAATCGACATTTCGTGAGCAGATATCGCTGCGTGACTGTGTTCACCCAAGACATCTCGTATTCGGAATCTGCAGATTAAACAATCAAACATTTGCAGTAAGAAGTCTTTATTTATTTAATCGAGTAATGTACTCCCAGTCCTCAAATCGTGTCTCCTTTGTATAAGAGATCGGATGCTCTTTTTCACAAAAATTCAGTTCACGACCTGTGATTGAAATAGGCATGCAAGCAAGCATTACTCCTTCTTCTTCTTTAATTGGCGCTACAATCCGGGGGGTATCAGGGCCTTAACCAAGAAACACGATCTCTGGCTAGCTGCTTTCAGTCTCGCACGCCAAATTGGTTTATGCCCTTGTTCACCTAGATGCGCCACCTTAAGCGTGGAAGTCCTCTGTTGCGGGTTCGGAGTCGAAAAATCGTCGGGCCAGAGCAGCTTTGGACTGAGTTACTTCTCCTGTTTATTAAAAATGCGCAGCTTTTCTTGTCCACACTAAGTTACTGAAAATAATACATGCGACCTTCACAACTTCAGAAACACTCTACTGCATTCTTGAATTGTTTTGCGTTTGTATCATTGCTTTATTTGTCTTCAACTCAAGATTCAAAGCCAATTGGGGTGACATTTCTTTCCACAAACTCACATCCTTCGGCTCGATGAGTTGACGTACTCTGCTGCTGACGCAGCACCTTTTGATTTCTAGTTCAGAAGATACAATTTCCATTTGTTTTAGAAAGAAAATCAACACTTTGACCAACCGAAGGTATAAACAACACCTCACTTTATTGATTCACTCGATTTGAACTGTCTTACATATTTCACTTTGGGCCTTTTTCGATTAAGCTCCTCCGGCAGAAGGCAATTCAAAAAGTTATTCGTCATGAAGCCAGTTATCCCCCAAATCTTGTACTGATTCACAATAAACACTGGCGCACAGTACCCACTCTTGTACTGTGTGTGTCGGAAGGCAGTGGGAGAGGCTAAGTCTGCAATTTTCACCGTGAACACTTCGTCCACTTCTGCTTCGCTCAGGACCAATTTGCTAATATCCAGATCTCTTACAATTCCATACACAGGCATTATAGCGGCGGTGTGTGGTGGCGTTGTCAATGGCCCTTTTCCCCAGATTTCAATTTGAGACCTGGGCAAGCCAATTTCTTCCTCTGTTTCCCGAAGTGCACAGTCCTCGAAGGTCGCATCTTCCGGATCCTTGATTCCACCTGAAACGAAAGAGAATGCCATCAAAGAATTGAAGCAACAAGTTGTCATGTATTTTACCAGGGAAGGAAATCTGCCGAGAGTGACGACTTACCAAACCCGACCGGCGGGTGTACAAAATTGAAGTTTCACCACTCTGATCGACACAAATTGGAATCAAAACGGATGCGAAATGTTGCTCTGTCTTCACCTTTGCCATCCGCAGTCCCATCGGTGGCTGTTTGTCCAAGCACTTGAGGCATCTAGTGCGGTTCTCTGGACTGAGTATTATGTCAGCTGAAAAGGATGACGTGAATCTCGATAGAATTGTTACAGATTTCCGTGGAAACAACATTGAGATTGACTAGGTGGACTGGGTGGTCAACAATTCTGGAGGTATTACGAAACATCAACAACTCACGGAAATAAACTGAATTTGAATGATAGACACATATTAACAAACAATAAGAAGGTGAGATTAACACAAACTGCTCGAATGAGCGGACTTTCACCAGTTTGACAGTTGAACAGATGTAAGAAATGCGACTGCTACTTGTCAACAGAGGGCGGGTAAAGCGATAGAAAAAAATTTATTGGAACCACTTTTGGTATTTTTTAATATTTATTTGCTTTTCTTCTCTCGCCGGCAGGAAGAATGGACATATTCGAGAAAATCAGCAAACCAAGAAAATGATATGCGAGAAAACTAATGTGCGAGAACTTTTGAGGGCAGCGCTGACGATAAAGTGACTCGATGCATTTCTTTATATAGATCGCTTGATAACCATAGAAAGTGCAAGCGGCCGAGTTTTAACTAGCAATCACATCATCTTTAGATTCTCCAAGCCACCATTGAAGCGTGTTTAATTTGAAATTATTGCAAATCTAGAGGATATCAAGAGATCAACGGAGTCGAGAAAGGACACCACGGTTTGACTAGCTAGGGAGCTAGGATCTTTGCCGATCGAGTCTCCCGGAATCTCTCTCTAAGTTCGTCGCCACCTGCGCAAACAATCGAAGAAGATTGGAGGCGTTGTCAAGAAGCCATCAAAGATGCTGCCACTGATGTGCTGGGTTTTACGGCACTACCTAGAAAAAACCCATGATTTGACAAAGAGTGTAGACTGGCACATGCAGCGAAGCAGAAAGCCTACAAAGCATTTGTACAATGAACAACGAGAGCTGTACGTGAGCTCTACGAACAGAGACGAAGGGACGAGGCCCGGCTTCTCAGGAGAAAGAAGAAAGAGCACGAGAAGCGCGCGATCGACGAGATGGAGAGGTGCTACGGCAGTTATCCAGTGGCTATAAGGTTCGGACAGAAGCCTGTCGGGACGATAATGGACAATTAGTAGTAGAGCCGCAGTCGATACTGCGAGTTTGGATGAACCATTTCTGCAGACTGCTAAACGGCGATGATGACACCAATACCGCTGTCAGGCAGAATGTTCCACTCAATACGGACGATGATCGACGAGAATTCCGTCCCCCCGACCTAGACGAAGTCAAGATAGCGATATCGAGACTAAAGTCGGATATCTGCGGAACTGTTTAAGGCTGCTGGAGATGAGCTGATAAGGTACATGCACCAACTCATCTGTAAGATATGATCGGAGGAAAGCATGCCCGATGAGTGGAATCTCAGTATCGTTTTCCCGATCCACAAGAAAGGAGACCCCTTTGACTGCGCCAACTATAGAGGAATAAGTCTCCTTAACATCGCCTATAAGATCCTCTCTGCCGTTTTGTGTGAGCGCCTGAAACCATTCGTCAACAACCTGATAGGTCCTTATCAGTGCGGTTTCAGGCCGGGGAAGTCCACTAACGACCAAATCTTCACACTACGGCAGATCCTGGAAAAAATGCAGATCGACACCCACCACCTATTCGTCGATTTCAAGGCCGCATATGACAGCGTGCATAGGGACGAGCTATACAACGCCATGTCTAGTTTTGACATTCCTGCCAAACTCGTCAGGTTGTGCAGGATGACGATGGAAAATTCTCGCTGCTCCTTCAAGGTCTGTAATGAACTCACAGAGACCCTCAATGTCAAAAAAAGTTTTAGACAAGTCGACGCGCTGTCATGTGATTTCTTCAACATCATCCTGGAGAAGATCGTGCAAGGCTCACACGCCAACACTAGAGGCACGATCTTCCAGAAGTCCGTACAACTGCTAGCATACGCGGATGACATTGACGTGATTGGCAGAACACAGCGAGCCGTCAATGAGGTGTTTGCTGGCATTGAGGCGGAGGCGGCTAAAATGGGTCTAGCGGTGAATGAGGGCAAAACGAAGTATATGCTGTCATCAAAAGAAGGACACACAGCATCGACGTCTTGACAGAGCGTCTCAATGGGCAGCTATATAACATCAAGGTAGTCAAGGACTTCGTCTACCTCGGCTCTGCAGTAAATAGTAAAAACAACATCAGTACCGAGATCAAACGCAGAGTAACTCTTGCCAACCGCTGTTTCTATGGGCTTAAGAGGCAATTGAGTAGTAGAGCCATTTATCGATGGACCAAGCTGACTTTATACAAGACCTTGATCATCCCATTCCTGCTGTACGGCGCGGAGGCATGGACAATATCAAAAGCGGATGAAGAAGTCCTTGGTCTCATCGAGAGAAATAATCTGCGTGCGATTTTTGGTCCTGTTTGCGTTGACGGTTTCTGGAGGAGAAGATTCAACCACGAACTGTGCAGGCCGACATGAGTCTAGTCGAGGCGTTTTCGGATCCAACGCCTAAGATGGCTAGGCCATGTAGAGCGTATGGACAAATTAGCTCCGGACCAAAGAGTCTTCCACTCCGAACCGACAACGTAGCAGAGGACGCTCGCGCTTAAGGTGGCGCACCCAGATGGAGAAGGACCTCAACCAACTTGGCGTGCGACACTGAAGACAGCTAGCCAGAGACCGTGCAAGCTGGAGAGGCTTGTTGGTTGAGGCCCAGGTCCACCCCGGACTGAAGCGCCAAATAAAGAAGAAGAAGATTCGACTCGCTCGAATATCGACGTATCGTGTCTTCATTGTCCACGTTTAAGAGCTGCTTTATCAAACGATGTTAGCCTCCTCTCCATTAATTCACCCGTAATACCCGTCTCGCCAGGAATCCTCATCAGTTTACCTTTAAGCCTACATTCGGACGCACAGCTAAATTTAGACACTCGTTCTTCTGCTGCACTACACGAATATGGAATGCTCTTCCTAATTCAATATTTGCCACAGACTGTAATCCGCAGATAATTAAGATGTGCCCAGGTTTCCTCAGTCTTCTCCGTCGATACCTTCAGCCCCTGCTGTGTCTTGACCCGGACACACAAGGGTACTAATAATCGCTCAAACAAACATAATTCCGTGCATATGCTGAGGCAATTAATGAGCTTACCTGTGATTCACTAGATGTGTTTCCAGATGTCAAACAAAACGTTTATCTAATAATAATATTTCCATTCTTTTATTTTTCATTTTAACAAATACAGAGAATGAGTCACTCTCCATTTATATCGCATTCATCAACTTTCGTGTTATATTTTTGTTTTTTGTTTTCTTATTTTTTATTCATCTTCCCTTCATACACAATTGTTTAAGAACTAATTTCAATTCTGTTTCTTTTTTTTGTTTGTTTGTTTTAATGGAAAACTACTTATATAGAGATCTCTACAATAAATATAAATAATCTATTTGTTCATATACATATAAGTATATAGGTACAGGTATACATATAACTACTGATAAATACTTAATAAATTTAAACAAATCCATTAGGTAACTATGCATCCGTCTTTTTGAATATAAAACAAAGAAAAAAAAATCCAACGAAATGCTACATGTATTCTTGTTTATTTCTTGTTCATTCTTATCAACAGATTTTAATTTATGCTTTGTTTATAAATAGTGTCTGAATGTTTGATGGGTACAGAAACGAATTTGATTTCTACCATCTAATCCCTAGAATTTACTAACTAATTAGGATCTACTTAGACGTTAGACTAAAGTCTATTTTAAAAGTGATCTAATTTACTTTGTCTGTTCTCTTGTGTGATTTTGTTTTTCCTATCCGTAACTGGTACGTTCTTTTGATGTCTATGTGACTGTATGAATTGACATGTGAGATTACTTCTTTTCTCTGAATAAATTTGACTAATTTTAATCTTGTTTTTTTTTCTTTTTTTTGGCACAAGTCATTTTTTTTATATTTACTTTCTAAATTGCTGCGTAGTCCAGCTAGGGATATTTATTATTATTAATTTTTTGTTTGTTTTAGTTGTTCATAAAGCGGTTTGCTTATCTCTTAATTGGTCGGAGTATTGTTTAATATTTAAATTCGAGACAAAAGAACGTGGGTTTAATGGTTTAACGAAGGTGGTGGGTTTTTGTGGGGCGAGTGCTGCCAACTTCGGTGGCCACTGGGATTTACTGGGTTTATAGAAAAAAAAAGAATCCAAAGTGTAGTTGGTAGGGATAGTTCGGAAAGACAGTAATGTGAAGACGATAACTTTTTGAATAGATTCGCTGATGGATCTTATTATCTTTATAGCCAAGGAAAATTCATCAATCATTCATCAATTCATCAATCATCATTGATGTGAGCAAATTAAGGAATTCCGAACATTGAGCCTTTCAAAAGTAAACAGCCAGTTTATAATCTACTCTTGAAAGACAGCCCAAGACTTATGGCACCCATCACAGGAAGCTGAGTGAGGAGAGATTTTGACCACGTAGCAGAAAAGGCAACATTGATTCACTACCTGCCTAGCTCTTGCTAGAATCAGAAAATCTCTCTTGACAAGAAATTAGGAGATTTAGTCACGTTCTTAAATCATCAGGGTTTCTCTTTTCAACAGAGCTGGGTAAACTGCTTCTAGTGGCAAATGGGTTCCAATCGAACAGATCACCAATGATGTCAATATTATCAGAAAAACTGGCAGCACTTGAAGTTCTAAAAAGTGATAATAATCTTCCTTTGGAGGGCAAGCTAGGGAGTCTTAGCTCGCATGACTTAAACTAAAGGTTTTGAGCTTAAGTGCTCAACCATAATTGCCTAAAATAAACGTAACGAAAGCAGCCTAACCGATCGCTAAATTTCAGTGTACTAACCCGGGAACTTACGAGGGCACTCCGATAAGTGCTAAGCCTCACCGCCCGATGACGCCACTATCCCAAGAGAATTTTACTGTCTATATAAGTACCTTCTCGTAGACGGCTACTGTCGAAATTTAAGCAGAATCAGACTCGTGGGTTTATTTTTGACCGCGTGTGGAAGCGGGCGTGTCCTCGGGTTTTCCCTTTCTCCATAAAAACGCACTGTCTATATATAACTGTCAAAACGTGACTAAAATTCGTCGATGGAAAAGAGGACAGTCAGCTGCGAAGTTTGCCAACTCGATTGTACTTCATTTCTGACTGCTACTGTCAAAATGTCAGCAGAATTGGACTTGCATTTTGGTTTTGACTGGGTCTGAAAATGGAAAAATAACAATCTCGGTCGGTAATTTGATTCTTGGTTTTAAGTGGAAAGAGCGCTTGGATGCTGTGTACCGTAAATCTTCTCCTTCGATGGCGACTGTCAAAAATTGGTTAAACGAGTTTGAACGTCAATCGAGGTCGCACGTCAATTTTGGACAAGGCATGTTCCAGGTGATGCGGAGGATAATAATAATAATAATAAAATGGGTGGCGCGACAGTCCGAGGCGGATCTGAGCCTAGCTTCTCAGCAACCACACGAGTGGAAGGGACCTACTGTTTAATGCCGACTCCGAACGGCGAAGTTGAGAAGCTTTTTATAGACAGGAGCTCAAAGAGCATTGTCAGTGACTCCAAAGAGGCGGAGCCGTAAATTATAGAAGGTGGTGAATTCGGGTATCGAACCTGGCACCCTCTGCTTAGGAGTCGACGCACTTACCCACTACGCCACGGCGACCCCTGATCGCCGATTGAAGGTGCGCTTGTTAGCTGAGACAGTAGACATCTCAAAAAGACCACGAAAGAAAGCTGTCTGCGCGAAGGGTACCGCCTTTGGTCACCATTCTCATCATCATCATCATCTGCTGACCCGCCCGATCCACTAAAGGAGTAGCAGGGGAAAAGCACGCTCCAGAGATCTAAAGGCAACTCGATCCTTCGCCATCGATTCATTCTTTTTCACTTCTGACAAAAACGCCGGCTTACACAAACCGGCTCCGAACTGCCCCATCCACCGTATTCTCCAGATTTGGCCCGGTGCGACTTCTTTTTGTTTCCAAACTTGAAACAGTCGCGCTCGCCGGGCAGAAACTTGAATTAAGAGGTTATTGCCGCCACGGAGGCCTTCTTTGCAGATCTTCAGAAAACGTATTTTTGAACGGTACATGACTGGACAAATTTGTCGAGCTAAATGGAAACTATGTTGTAAAATAAATCGGCAATTTTCCGAAATGTTCGTTTCTCTTTTGAAGGGTAAGTAGCTTCTTATGGGATCCCTCGTACGAATAATTCCAACCGCAACTGCCCTTTACGTGCGCAGATAGTGATTCATTTCGGGCCTAACTACGAGTAGGCAACACCTCGAAGAACGGAGCAAAGCTCAAGCCCATTTAAACAGGATTAGTAACCCCGTGCGCAAGGAGCACAACTCAAACGGTGAAAGCTCTTCTCCAAATTTTCCTCGCAGGCGTCGGGAGAGAAAATTGTACTGAAACTCAGCCAACCTTAAGGTTCCAGATGAAGCCTCACGTGCAATTCTTTGCAAACACATCCCTTGTGAAGATCGTTTGACAGCACCCATTCTGTCGAGTTCGACCATCATGATGTCCAGTTCGTGAGGGAAGCATCCTCGCAGCGACAGCGTTCTCCCAGACGAGACTATGAAAGCGAAGCAAAACACACAAATGTCAAGCAATCCACATGACAGGTGATATACTTCGTCCCACAGGAGGGGGGACCCACAGGAAGGGGGGACCCACAGGAAGGGAGGACCACCAGGATGGGCTTTGAAAATTAAAGGGAGTTACAACAAAAGACCAGTCCTCATAGAACCCCTTAAACCAAACTACATAAAAATGAAAAAATCAATGGGAATTCGTATAAATATGAGTATTACAGTTGCAGCCTTCGGCTCCTCTTAGACACTGCTCTCATTGTTGCTGGACGTTGACACGAACGCCTTCACACTGGCCGGCGATCCGTTGGTGCTGCTGCCAAACATGGTGGTCGTCGGATAGACACAGCTTTTCCGTTTCACGAAGCTCGGCGATGGCGACGCCGATGATGTTCTCTCGGAGAGATTGGCCAGCAGTGGCAAGGACTCGTTGCGGGAGAATATTCGCTCCTCGATGGAGTTGCGCTTGCGCAGAAGGCTGGAGCGCTTTTGTACTTGTGCATGAATGTAGTTGTTGCTGGTCGCTTGCGGGACCGGAGATGAGGCATGCGGCAGCAGTGAGACCTCCTCCGACGTGGTATCGGCTACAATCGGATCGTAGACGGGGAAGTGCGATTCCAGCACACCCGGACGGCGTTGGTCGGAGGACACCACTACGTGCCCATTCGACGGTGGTGCCTGCAGACGGATGAGATTTTGTGGCGTGGAGAATTGATCTAGGGACGAATTAGCACTGTAATAGGTGTCCAGGGACCCTACGTTGCCATGCGACTGGGGCAGAGCTAGACTCTGGCATTGGCTGTGATCCACGCGGTGACAGCAGCCGGACGACGATCCCCGTCGGCATGGGCAGTTGGGACAGGAACTGGAGCATTCTCGGTCGATGATCTGGCTGTCGCTGAACGTGAGCTTCTTGCCCAGCTTTTGATTGACGCCGGTCGAGTCGTCCTCGTCGATTTGGTCGGCTGACTTGGAACTGTTCTTGCGCTTCTTGCTCGGCAGCGTCTTGGCGTGGCTGGCGGCCGACTCGAAGCTCTCGTCGCTGGAGTCCTCGCGGCTGCTCTGCCGCGGTATCACTCGCGGGAATGTGACGAACACCTGACCCATCCGCTTGTATTGGTCCACGTAGCGCGTGTCCTCGGCGCACGTCGACAGATTCTCGGTGAACTTAGGCGCGCGCCGTAGAATCTTCGGAGTGTGCAGCTGCGACTCGAAGATGTCCTCCATCAGCTCCTGGTTGCCATTCTCGCTGATGGTCATGTTTTGGAGGTACCGCTCTATGCTGTTGGCCAAGCTCATGGCGGCACTTGTGCGGGACGAAATGCTCGAAATCTCCGACAGCGTCTCCGGGCTGGCAAGTGGCGCCAGACCGAACCAGTCGTCGTGAATCAAGTCTACGGCCTTGGAGCTGTCCGAAGCCCGCCTGAGTGGCGCAAGAGGCAGGCTCGTGGGTTTCTTACCGGCCCGCGCGGACTGCTGCCGATGCAGGATGCTCTTCGGCGGCATCTGTGGAGACGGAGACTTTGTGATGGCTGAGTAGTGCAAGGCCATATCGAAAGCGACTGCCTTGGGTTTGTGCAGCGTCGGGCAGTCCGTTGGTGGGGCGTCGGTCATGATGACTGTTGTCGCCTCACTGGGCACCGAGGGGCTCCGACCATTGGTGGCGCCGGTGGCGTTTGTGGCCTGACTCTCGTCCAGCATGCTTGATATGTCGTACTGCTGCATCGAAGAACTCATCTGGCTGCGGCCGAAGAGGCTGCCGGCGATGGAGGAGGCCTTGCTGGAACCAGGACCGCAGGACAGCGGCAACGACGGATGTATGTCCAGCGGACTCTGCAGGTTGGTGAATGACGTCTCGAGGCAAAGCTTGTGAGTGGCATTCGGCGTTGAGACGGAATTCGTGATGTTTGAGATCGGGCTCTGTGCCCGGTTGCTGGCGAGGCCGTTCAACGAGAACGGTGGTTCCACGGCCGTGTCATTGGAGAGGGTTGAAAAGGCGTTCGATGTTTGTCGCTGGGGCTTCCTGGGACCGCTTGTAGTTACAACCTAAACGAGAGAAGAACCATTAACAAGGACGTCTTGAGTGTCTGCGCTAACGAGTCTAAAACTGCAGCGAGCTACGAAATACAGAATAAATTATGAGGATTGCTTGAAAAAATGAGTGAAAGAAAGTCAGAGGTTGTCTGCTTGAGCTGAAAATAAATCATATTCATTGGCTGGAGTAACATTCATGGAACAACACACAAACAAAAGCTCTACAACATCTATTCGTCCAGGGAACACACACTTGTGGTGGCTAATTCGTTCCTGGTTCGAGGGAGAAAGGGGACTAGATGAGAGTGTGAGTGAGTGGACGCATCTGTTGGCCTATAATCGGCATCTACGTGAACCTATTTCTGGGACTACTCAATCGAGTTCTAATCTTATCTGGATTGGAATGAGATTTTGACGTTTTTAGAGACTCTTCCTCTTCAATTTAGGGCTTGATGGCATTTTGCGTTTCATGTTCAACATGCCATGTCGTAAAATTAAGATTCGACACGATGCCTGTGTGGACATTGATGTTTGTGTCTCCACTAGACTTTTTCACATCATGGTCATGAACCTAGCATGGATGATGACCATTGGAGACTACGTGTAGAGTTAGCGTGGAGTGGGTTGGTGCATCGACTCCTACGCAAAGGGTATCATGTTCAATCCCCGGATAAACCAACATTCATAAGTCATGGCTCCACTTCATTCGAGTCACTGACAATGTTCAAAGAGCACGTCTGTCTAAAAAAAAAGCTTCTCAAATTCGTACAATACCTCGCACAACACAAGGGGTTGCTGTAGAAGCACCACACATACTGGTGACCTTGCTTGGCCGTTACTGAGCTTTTGATTTGAAGTCGATGGCCTTGTTTTTACGGAGCTAAGAAAGCCGAACGATTTGGGCACTGAGGAACAAAACTGGTCAAGCTATTCAATGCCGAAAGTTTGGTCTGCTACCATAATAATACTATAATATTTGGCTTTATTCGATTTACCGAAAATTTTACTCTTTTAAAAGTTTGTTGTAAAGAGCGCAGTGGGAATAGACTCCGACTGGGATTTCAAGTAACTCTAGCAATCTGGCCAGACTAGCATTTCTCCATAGTTTGAAACAAAACTGTTCTTTTTCTCGATTTTGAAAGGAACCCTAAGCTGATACTTCTTAAACAGTGGCCAACAATTAAAGCCATCAACAATAGCGCCGATTGAAATAACAAAAGGCATAGGCGCAGAATTGGGCAAAACGCCCGAGTTAGTAGAAGTAGCTCTACCTACAGTTTTGTGCAGAAATTAAGTATTACAGAGATAACCGACTTCACAGCTGATTGCCCCCTAGTCCATCGACGAATTTGAGTGCCTTTTTGACAGATATTCATGAATTTTTGACGGTTATTCACGAAATAACGTAAATGCCGTCCTCTGATTGGTGAATTCAGTTTATGAAGACGTTATAAAAAACAGTTGCCAAAAATCTTAAGGGGAAAGAGAGGTAGAAGTGGGGCATCTCTGTAATACTTCATTTCTGGTTTTGTGCTTCGGCTTACGATATTACGATCTGTGAAATATCGAAGCGTGACGGAAGCATTGTGACTTGTTTAACGGATTTACATGTATGTACGCAGTCACGAAGGACGAAATTTCCTTGAATAGCAGCAATCGATTAATCTGTGCTGCTTGCAGGGATCCGTGATTATACAGGAAATAGCTCATAAACTTGCTGGAAATGGGCCGAAATTGAATGAAGTAGAGGGGGAAGCCTGATACAAAGAAGGCTGTGTACGATACGCCAATATTAATAGTATTTGTAGCACTACAGCCTGTAGAAGACCAGGGCCTAGCTTCTCAGCAACAACTCGTATTGTGCGTGCTACTGTTCTGTCATGAGTGGAAGGGACCTACAGTCTTATGCCGACTCCGAACGGCCAAGTTTGAGAAGCTTTTCCTAGACAGGAATACTCTTTGAACATTGTCCGTGACTCGAAAGAGGTGGGACCGTGAAAATTAGTTCTGGTCGTACCGGTCGAACCCAGGTAGAGAAGTTAAGTTGTGTAGGCTTCGATACCACTGCCACCTACATAGACCAAGCCTAAGATAATTTAGAATACCTCTAGACTAGGCCTTCCCTATAATGATTTCTGTAGAAGCTGCTTGGACGAGGATGAGGAAGAAACCATCGAACGCTTGCTACGTAATTGCACTGCTCTCTCATCCCGTAGATTCAGACTTCTGGGGTCCCATTTCTTTTTCATCCACATAGACCAAGCCTAAGACAATTTAAAATACACAATTTTACATGACGTTAAAAGGAAGGGAGTTTCCGTAGAATAAACTTGAATGTTCGGCCTTTCTTATCAACCCCCACCTCTTTCGAGACTTTGGAAGCCGTACATTTTAAGTCATCCCTTAAATATCTACCACACTAAATACGGTCTACAAGTCTAGAGTGTATATTGTGGAATGTAGCCGCTGTGGACATTAGGGTCTGGTCTATCTTCACACATTAAATGGCATAAAAGACATAACAGAACATAAAAAACGTGTTTAAGTTTAAACAAAAACAATTCCAATGCGGCATTTTTCGAAAATAACTATAATTCCACAAAAGCGTCACAAAATACCAAATTGATAAAAAATATGCATTTGTCTGTTCAAAGTCAAAAAATACAAAAAAGGATATTCCAGAAAATGTAACGATTTGAATAACGTTCAAAATATCCACACAATGCATGAAGAAAAAAAAATGAGAACAAATAAAAAACACCAAGGAAATGAGTAAACAATGCACACAGCCACGAGATATATTTTGGAGGGAATCTCTAAACGAAAACTGAAAAAAAGGAGAAAAATCCAAAAAGAAAGGAGTACGATTGGAAACGGTGGAGCGAAAAAAAAAATAAGAACATGTCATGAAGTTTTCTTTTGAGTACCTGGTGTCATAAATGGGCTTTGTATTCAAATCTACGTAAGACGTTGATTCTCTTTCGTTGGCATAAGTATTACTGTGATCTTTATGCACCACGACCTGTGGATTTGTGTATATTTTCGAAAAATAAATTAGTCAGACTTCATCATACATGGGAGTTAGATTAGATAGAATACAACAAAAATTGGGATGTTTAGCAGTAGATATGTATACGAGTTCGTATTTTTAGTGTGGCCTAGTTTTTTTTTGATTTCTTATTTCTTTAAGACATTTATAACACCATTAAGGGTTGAATTATTGCGTTCGCGGTTTTAAGGGGTGGATTAGTCGCTCTGTTTGATTTTGACAGTTTTACGTTGTGTGGATCGTATGTTGAAAGGGACTAAATTTAAAGCTGCGATGGTAGTTTGAAGATCGATTGCTATCACTTTTATCAAGCAATGAAAAGTTTACTATAACCAATCATTGTCATCCTGAAACTCGTATTTTGCACTCGATTGCGACTGGACTATATACGTATTCCAAAAACCGCTGAGATCGCAATTGATTGACACTCGTGTGTGGAGCATTCGACTACTCTTTCTACGAGTTGGGATACGAGTACACATTCGACACACGGAATATGAGTGAATGCGAGGGGTTTCAGAATGACAAAGCTGCGAGAAGGATTAGGCTTAGTCATTTTCTAATTTCAAAAATTCAATCAAAAACCTAATTGAAGAGCACGTTCGATGCTTATTTAAGTGCCAACGTTCAACAACAAGGCTGAGAGGATCTCAAAAGAAAAGAATCTCAAAAGCTGATAGCTTCGTGTATAGTCCCTACAAATCCCTGAACATATCACAGAAATTTTTTCATAAGTAAATCTTGTTGTCAAGTCTTGTCAGGTTAGTTATCTAAAGAGTCCAGATGGTCATCGCTGAGTAGCTAGGTAGGTAGGTACTCAGTGGCTTTAAGAAGATGCACTTAGGCCAAAGTAGACCCATTGTACTGCCGTGTGGGCTTACAGAAACAATAGATTGGGTCGGCGTGGTAATTATGACAGCCAGCCAGTTTTGTCAGTGAATTATAGAACTGACTTGACCAGTGTTTCACTAAGATCAATTAGATTGTGAAAGAAGTAGGAGCTCATTATGGCTTTCCTGATCGAGACGAGTCCAGGGCAGCTGCAGGGAAGGTAGGTACAGCACACTTAGGCCATGTTGTTCCATTGTGATACCCACAGTCAGACTTCTACCACTGACTGACCCAATCCAGTCATACAGTGCCGTTAATTTGATCCCAACGGCAAATGGTGACTGGACCAGAATTGAAGACCATATAAAAGCGTATTGACTGTGCTTTCATTGAGATTCGAACCGGATACCCCGCTAACTAAGGGCAGGCACTTAACCAACTGCGCCATCCAGTCGCTTCAGCTGCAGAGAAGGTGTTGTACACTCCTCCTCTTCTTCATATAAATAGTTGCTTCAGAAATCTTCTGAGAATAGTCCCCGTCTTTTGCGTGAAGACCTGATAAACAATGTCCAGTCATTCTCCCCACGGCAGTGCTAATTTTTGATCTATTTAAGGAGATCATCTGATCTAGACAAGGCCAGATTTGCATATAATGCTTGTCTTCAGTTTGGCATAGTTTTTTTGTTTGCTTAGAATGTCGAGTTGTAGCTCGAAGGTGGCTAAGAAAGTACCTATGTTACAAGAGGATCCATTAGCTTGCATTTTAGTGGCATTTTTGCGAGAGTGTCAGCATTAAAGTCTCTCTATGGTCTGGTACCCAACACAGGCGAATGTGAAACTGTTTGAATATTTCGTCAAAAGATGTGATTTAATTGCTGCCGTAAAGACACAGATATGGCGGATGGATATCAAGTTCTACCTCAACCAGGACAGGGCTTCGCTTATCGCCATTATTTCCGCTTGGAATACACTGCAGTGATTTGGTAAACGAACTGTTTTATTTTAATTAAGATTTTTAGAGAATGCAGCACTTTCCACTCTTCACCCAGTAGCGTCATTTAAAAATAAATAAAATGTGATATTGCCGCCGTGGATGAGAATGCCATTGAAAACTCCGCGTACAATTTCAAGATTTTGGCTTATCTCGAGCATCGCACGTTGCATAATGTATTCGCTTACAGCCGTGTCCAGTTCCAGATGACATAAGAATGGGAATCAGCTGAACCAGTACAACATTATAGAGAGGAAGACATCGAAAATATCCTCGTCTTTACAACGGACTATTAGAACATGGTGGCGTTTTTCAGGCGGATATGGAGATCCGAGAGGCCATCCCATGACTTAAATGAAAACGCGCTCCATAATATCATCTTTATGGCAATCAGCCAAGTAGCAGTCAACTTGGCAGCACAATTCTCTTTGCGCGGAACTAACTTAAACAGGAACACCCCTCGGCATATATGATCTTGCTCCGTTGGATAGCGATCGAACAAGAACGAGAAACGAGATGACCGTCTTTTACACGCCAAAACCTTCAAATTAATCTCGCCCGATAGAACGGAGCAGCAGAAGTATGAGTTACGTGGTCAATGTGATCCAGGATACTGGCGCATATCTTGGGAGATCACTTCACGTGTATGGAGAAAAAAGAATAATGCCACCTCTGCTCCTGGCGGGGTACACTGTCTCGTTGATATACATTTTTCTGTGATCACTTTTCAGCAAACTGAATAGATTTCAGCTATCGCAAACATATTTCGCTTCATCCTTGTCTCCGGATCATTGGCACGGAAGCGATCATTAGTGAATCAAATCTAAGTGATCGAAGGCAGTAAAACGAACAAGTCATATCTAAGTATATTGCACAGCTTTGACTCTTAATTCCAAAATTATGTTCAGTTTCCTTCGATTTAATCTTTAAAGTGCACCATACACGGCACACTAGTGTCGGTGTGACTGACTTCTGACCTGACCTCTCATGCTGTAGAAAATTCTTATTGCGTCAGTCCTGCTATATGGAGCCGAAAGCTGGACGCTCTCAAACTGGAGAGCTGATTCTTGGTGCCTTCACCATCTGGGAGGAAGGCGAATGGAGAGAAGACACAACCCAAACGAGTTGTACCACGATGTGGATGTAGTCCGGAAGGTAAAAGTCGGTCGACTGCACTGGCTCGTCCAAATCAAGCCCATGGACAACAGTGCTACAACAAAGAGGGTCTTCGAATCCGAGCCTCCTGGTTCGAGAAGGAGAGGAAGACCGAAGACCGAAACTCCAGTATATAGACCAAGTATTCGCGGATGCAAGATAGCTTGGTCTTGATGACTGGAAGCATCGTGCCCAGAACCACGACAGAAGGCAGCGATATCTCAGGCTCGGAGCCTCCACGGGTCCTATGCCGGATAAGTAATTGTCGGTGTGCTAAAATGTGTCGTGTGTGTGGGCTAGTACGCGCACCGATTTCTCGCTATCCCACATTGTGTGAGAAAAAATGAGTGTTTCTTTTTTCGTGTCGATGTTCCTAAAGGCTCCGACAAATAAATTAAAATATATATAAAAATAAATTAAAATACTTTAGCTGCGTCAGCGTCATCGATACAGACGTTCTTATGGAAGGTGACACATAGATCAACGCTGACGCTCACGCGACGGATGTAGTTGCTCAACTTTCAACTTTTCATTCTTCAGCTTTGACAATCGTCACATTGTGGCATTTCAATAGAATTTTAATATTAAATAAATGCCTGGGAATTAATTCTCGAAGCTCAGAATCTCTCTCAGAAGCCCTGTCCTGCCTCAAAAACAATGTAATATCGCGCACAGATATCGTCATCTGTTCCAATAACCAGGCAGCGATCAAATCTCTGGATTCAGTCATCTTTAATGCCAAGACTTCGCTTAATTGCTGCCTATCTCTTAACGAGATGGCCAAGAATTTTAACATCCAACTGATGTGGGTGCCGGGACACTATGACATGCCAGAGAATTGCGAAGCGGACGAGCTCACTAGAAAGGGCACAAACTCCGTGCTCTTTCCGGGTGGAGACCCACCCTCCATACCTATCGCTACTATTAAACATCTGGTAAAGCTTGAAACGCTTGCTCAAACAAACCGCAGATGGATATCTGGCACAGGATGCCTCATTACCAAACAACTATGGCCTATGATCTATCCCAAGCGATCGCTTAGCTTTATCAGATTAAGTAGGCCAAACCTCAGATCTCTCATTGAAGTTCTAACAGGGCATTGTGCCATCGGAACAAACGCCGATGATTTCTGTAGAAGCTCCATGGGAGGACGAGGATGAGGAAGAAACCATCGAACACTTGCTATGTAGCTGCAGTGCTCTCTCATCCCGTACATTCAGACTTCTCGGGACCATTTCATTGTTAATCTGGCAGAACTGAGCACCATCAGAATCAGCCCTCTTCTTCGCTTTATCAAAAGCACAGATTGGGTTGTGGTAACACGTGGTAATACAATGGGCCTATGTTTGGCCTAAGTGTGTCTGCTGTCCGTATGCGCGATAGTCAGCCACATCAACCTAACCTAATTCTAGCGGAATACATGTTCTATTAAAGCATTAATAACCAAATCAACTTGAATTTTCAAATGAACCTTAAGACTTTCAAATGAAATCAGCTGAGCGTTGACGTATTCACCGTGTCATCCTTAGCGTGAGGTACTTTATCGTAGATGGATGCTCTGACGCTACGCAGGTGAAGTCTGTTAAAAGTGTGATGGGTGTGGGCGGACTCGAGGACTTTCACACAAAATATCAGTCGCTTTCAGTTCGTTGGAGAGTGACGAGTTCTGATATTGTAAGGCGGCAAATTGAATTTAGAATTTTTCTTATTATCTGAACAATATACATTGTTCTAGCCCGGTGCACATATGCGTCATTTTGCCGCTAATTTAAAATTTGAAGAAAAACATCAAACATGGAGGAATTTGATATAGAATTTAAAAAAGGTTGTATGGAGATGATTTCGAGGTATACCATGGCCGGCAAAATAAAATATTGCAGATTGAGCCCTGCGATCAAAACTCGCATGTGTGCACTGAACTATACGCGTTAAAATGACGCATGTGTGCAGCATGATAAATACATACAGGAGACATTAACAGATCATTATCGCTGCGCTTAGTGAAGTATTAATATCACTAGCTGAAGGAGGAGGCGGATAGCGCTGTTCCGTCGTCGAAATGTGCTGTGTATGGGCCACTTAAGATGAGCGAAAGTGACCGCCTTGACTTATGTTTTCCAAACTCAAAATTCGCGACTTCAAAATTCTTTAAAAGTAAAATTATAATCCTTATACAGAGCATATTTCCAAGAAAGCGTACTACATCTCAAACAACGAGAGTCTTTTTTGTGTGTTAAATCATCACATCACAGAGCACACAAAACACTACGTCCTCTATGTGTTAACTCTCAGTATCGGTTTACACAGCACATTTTTGCTGCGCGACTAAGGCTCATCTACCGAGTTGTGTACACATACGATCCACTTAACTAAACTGTCATTTTCCAAAGCGGAGACTTTGTTAGGTTTTCTAAGAGCTTGACTCGTTTTCACGTTTTAAAGGATTTGGTTTAAATTAGTTCTTGTTAAAAGTTGTGCATTTTAATCAACATTTACGTGCGGGGGGAGGAATAAATAGATTTACTCATATTTCATCAGTTAAGTTCACACCATTCAACTTTGGTTAACATTTAGTTTAAATTTGTTTCAACAGAGGGCTAAAAGCTGGAGAGAGATACTTGAGAGGCCCAAATACCAGGCGTAACATAACCAACAAAACAAACAAAAAATATAACAAACAAACAACTTGAAGGTTAAATAAAAATATATACCAAACGAAAAAAATAAAACCAACAACTAAAAGTACATATCTCAAATTTTATTAAACAATAATGTGTGCAGTTATATCATACAAGAAAATAAAAAAGACTTAAAGCTCTAAAAACAAGAAAAAAATTATATACTTTTAACAAGTGCAACAAAAAAGTTTTCATTTTTTTTTTATTTCCATTGTGCAGTTAAGCTAACAAAAAATAAATTCAAATAATTGGTTTTTTTTTTTTTGTAACAGAAAAAATAATACAATTTACAAAACTATACAATCGATATAAAAAAAGGTGTAAAATACAATTTATGGGTTTGATCGGTTTTTCAATATCAATTTCTGGATGGACTTGTACGAGATAAAAATGTCAATCAGAATACTCTCTTTGAATACAAACATAAAATGAACGATAAAAAGCGTTTCGGTAAAATATAAATATTTGTTTTTTTTTTTGTTTAAAACTAAGACAAAAAAGGTAAATAAATAAAAACGAGAACAGTTGTTGATTGTTTTTTTTTTGTTCAAACAATTTCAGGTGACTTCTCCACAGTGACACCATCAATTACCTTTTTTAGGGCGGCCAACACCTTGTCGGGCATATGATCCTGCAGCATGACCGGTGAGATGAGCACCTCGTCGAAATCAGTTGTATCGGCCCAAATCGCCTGGTAGACAGGTTCGCGATTCTTCAAGACGTTCCTGTGAAGAGATTAATGCGGACTTTAGTTTAAGGCACAATTTCAGTCAGCTTTTTGAGGGCACATCCCTCTACAGGTGGGATGATGCGAACAGAGAAGGATGCATGCTCAACAGTTGTGAGTGCGTGATCGGTTTGTTATCGGTTTTCTCTCAGATTAACGTACATGCAATCATTAACGAGTGTGTTGGGTTAGGAACAGATGTCAGATGTCATAGACAGGGGGACAGAACATTCACAAAAGTAAGGTTAGGAAATGAAATGTGGGGTGATTCGTATGGGGGAGTTAACAACGTCATGCTTGTGGTTTGTTGAACACTATTTTGAACGAATTTTGCTTACATCTCATGGGTAAATAAAGAACAATTTTGTTTCGTCCAAGGGAATGAAATGGATTCTATTTGGAACACAAGCAAAGGTTAACTAAATCTAGACATAGGGACTACATGGCTATTGACACTGTGAACAATTCCTACGTATGAACATAAAGTCGGCAAAATCCTGGGTTTCAGACGCTCCTTCGGTGCAAGCAAAATAAGGTGTGTTTGGCAAATCATATTCGGGAACTTTTGACCACCAATTGAGAGGGGGTTTAATTGAAATTAGCTAAAAAAACTGAAAATCTTTTAAGGACTTAAATTTTTCCCCTTCGACAAAGTTCTCATAAACCTAGTTCCAGAGGTGTACATTGTAATTTTTTTGATGAGGATTTGAAAGCAATTTTATGGCGGAAGCGTTAGCCTCTGTGAACAGTCAACAGAGCTTGGCAAGGACCAGACATTGATTCTACTTCAAATGACAACTTGAATCATCACTTGGAGATTCCGTTCCTTGAAGGCCTGTCGGTCTTCGTGTAATTGCTGGTGTCTTCGAAAACTGCAGTGGATGTCTAGGTTCTATTTGCGAACAATTATTTACGACCAATCCTTTTCCAAGTCACTAAAAAATAGATCTTCGGCGATTATTGATTTTGTATACATTGCCAATCGCGTCTCAACCCGAGTTAAAAACCCGAATTAACCCTGTTTACACCTTAACCGACTCCAACCGAGTAACATTTATTTCAAACCGAATAGGCAAAACCGATGAAACGAGCCGAATACATAAAAAAAACTGACTCACAGATGGTACAACACGGCGTGAGCATTTAACGTCGAAGCGAAACCAACCCAAAATCGAATTAAACATTACAAATCGATTTACCTCATTCCATATTGGTTCGGGTCGTAGCCACTACAGCAGGCAGGTCGGTAACTTTTCGCGTATTGTGTGCTTTGTATGTATACATAATATTCTATCTTTTTGTGTGACTTGTCAAAGCAAGTAAGTTGCGTTGCGACGTAAGAGTAGAAGAAAATACAAAGAGAGATAAGAGAGAAGGCAGAAATTGAACCAATTTGCACACACACAGCCGGTATTGGCTTGGCTACCCCGTGAGCCTATGGCTTCCCTTGTCAAAACAACGTCTTAGGATACACATAGAACACCGAAACAAAATAGTCGTCCCACTCCACACAAAATCGACTTGTCCCACTCCATTTTTTTTTTAGGTTCATCATCAAACCCAGCTCGTCAACCCGGGTTACAACTCGGTCTGTTTCTATTTTAACCTGGGTTAAATCGGTTTCGGGTTGGCACACCACTACTCCCAATTAAGAATTCTATAGTATACGACTCCACTCTTGGGTTTTTAGCTTAGACAAAAATTAACCTGTTTTCCTGGAGAAGTTTGCCTGCACAATACCGTGAATAAATGAATGAAGTGTTGCTATCTTACTTCAATTAGCCACTGCCTTCTCGGTATCCATGATAGAAGAATGGGAGCCCCCCCCCCCACAACGAATAGTGCAGAAGCTGTAGAGAAACTACGCTTCGGCTCCTCGGCACTTGTCCAGCCCTTGCAAAAACCAGAAAAGATGTACTAGGCACCTACTTTTTCAGAAACCTAGACGAAATATCCCACTTAAAGATACGAGACATAGCCAAGTTTATCAGGAAAACGAATTGGCTGTAAGTCAGCACAGGAGTGGACTTGTTAGAGTAGGCCACTAGAATACCATTAGGCAGTCTCTAGGTTTATTTCATTTTCGTTAGTGTAGTCCCTTTTTTAAAAGTAGACGGTGGAAAGCACCGGGTAGCGATAGCACAAAGGATCCAACCAGGATCTAAGTGGGCCACAACTACTACAGTGGTGGCAATCGCCCAAACCTAAACCTAAACCTAAGTGGGGTTTCTATCTATTCGTCCAGGTTGATTTTAACCCTTAACCACCTACCTACCATTTTTGCGGTCCTGGAGATCGCCTACAGAATATGGCAGAAATTTGGGATTTGTGTTATTTACTAAACAAAAAAATAAACACAATCGTTTTTAATGTTTAAGGAGCTTTAATTTTAGACATCAGAGGACTAAAGTAAAAAGTCGTTGAATGTTTTAAAATGTGCTCAAGTGAAAAACCAGTGCGGTTTCTGAGACCGGTTAAGGATTACCTAGACGCTTGAGTCATGTGGCTATCAAAAAAGGTTTCGCATTTGCTCATTATTTACGTTAATAGAAAATACCTTCATTATAAAATTGTCCTGACTTCATTTGATTGTATTATTTGTTGACTGAATGTTTTTCGGACAAGCGTTTTTATATTTTTGGCCATGGCTGTAGGTCCTCATAAACGAATGAGTCACTTTGTAAAGTGTACATTCGTTTTGAAAATATTGTCCCTCTAGCCACAGGTTAGGTTAGGTTAGGTAGTGAATTCACCAGCTCACTTAGACCATATTGGTCCATTGTGATACCCACATTCAGACTACTACCACTGATTGCCCACTACAGTTATAGTGCCGTTAATTTGATCCCAACCGCAAATGGTGACTGAACCATATTTGAAACCAGATAAAAGCGTAATAACTTTGCTTTCACTGGGGTTCGAACCGGGACCCCGCTAACCAAGGCAGGCACTCTACCAACTGCGCCATCCAGTCGTTTTTCTCCAGACACAGAGTTTGTTAAAGATTCTCCGACACAAAGGGTCACATTTAGTGTGACTACACATCGAAAAACGTAAAAAATATGGGAATTGTATCCTGTTTGTGAAACCTTTCATACTTCGCGGTCTCTGCCATTATGCAAAGCCGAATCTACCTTGGAGACCGAAAACCTCTCGCCCTACAACCTGATGATTTGACGAAAATGGTAAGTCACTCTTCCTGGATAATGTTCATCTAGAAAACCTGAAGCAACACATGCTGAAGTCTCCAATCAAAGAAATCGACAACAAAAATTAACATCTCGAGTGTCATCAAATCTGTGAAGTGGGGTTTGAATCCATGTCAAACACAAGTGTTGATGATATGACACACAAAAGCAACTGCTCCCTGAATTCATTACGTTTGTCATTTTGAGCAAGCATAACATCCCTATTCAAACTAGTCAATCAAAGTATGAAAATCATCTGCATAATGCGCAGCGAATAATGCTATCACACGGGTGTCGTCGTACAGTCACCTAGCCAGGCAACAGCTACCTCCTCGAAGGTACACCCTTCAAGTGTAATAGTTCAAGTGTTCATTTGCATACAGTTCAAGGGATGCCGTCATAAGCTCATATGCCTTCACAGGATCCGTCCTCAAAGCAAAAGTACTCGTACATTCAAATGGAACACACCCCAAACTTTCAACAAGCCAATAAAATATAAAAAACGTTGCCTTTCCTGCCATCACAAGACTCTCAAGCCGAACATTAGCGAGAGGCAAAACGGATCCCTTTAAAGTTGAAACACTCATATCGTCCTTCACGACATGATTCGACTCAACCCGTCAGCCCTACTTCGCACACATCCCCAAACAAAGTGAACAAAAAAAAAAACAATGAGAATGGAAGAAAAACGAATAAAAATCAATTTAGAAAAGCGTTTAACGCCCACTTTAACGTGCCCCTACTCCAGGCACCCCACCCCGCCTCATACGGTTCACTAGCTACTCTCATTTTTAACCAATGAAAACAAAAAAAAATAACCAAAAAACCATCATCTCCATGCAAAACATGCAAATCCTTTTGACAAGAAAATAACAGAAATAAGGCGAATCCTTTTTTTTTTGTTTTATTTGCTATTTGCTAGGTAAACATATATATTATATATTTATTTAACGGGATGTGCCTACCTCCAACCCCTGTCGTACTTTTGTCTGTGAAAAAAGAAAGAAAGAAAAAAAAAATAGAAGACGGGAAATGTTGGGATAGAATAACAGGATATTTCTTGGAAATTTGTTAGTTGTTGCTGCTGTAAAGGATGCATGTAAAATAATCCTAAGAACCCATTCCTCGCCACCCACTCCACTCGACACGAGAAGAGGATACAATGAGTTAAAACTGAAAGACAAAAAAAAAACAGGATAACTTTGGATACACACAACTCGTCTGTATCCTGCTGGCCTCATTCGGAAACTCGTCTATGTTCTGTGTTGAGTTAACAAAATGGCACACAAATTTGCCCACTGTGCAGACAACAAGCACCAAGAGAAGGTGTGTGAGTCCTATTTCCGGGGGACGGGGGATATTCGATGAAAACAAAATATTAATGTTTCGATGTGCACTCAGGCGGTGTGTTGTTCGATATTCCTGCGCCATTTCTCATCAGTGGAATCCATATGTGTTCCGAGAATTGATTTCTGGATTATTTTTCATAAAGATAATGGCAGATCACATTTTACAGTTGGTGTTGTGCACGAGGAAATTCCATTTCTGCATTTCTCTGTACAGGGGATTGAAATGGAGATCGAGAGAAGCAGAGAAATGCTTTGTTCTGGAATCATCCTCCTCTTCGTCATTCCTTAATAGAAGCGATGTCTTCCAGGCGATGTCTTCCATTAGTAATTAAAGTCCTGATTGTGTCTGCCGACTTTTGGCTGACAATAGTTGATGATCATTTTCATCTTGTGCAACTCAGGCCCCGATTGAGAGTTTTCGACTGTCAATCGACTATTTTCGACAAAAAATCGGCAATTCGCGACCAACAATCGACTCTTGTCGATCCACAGAGTCAAAGTCCACATGTCTCCCTCTAACTCATGGGACATCACGCGCTCTCTCCTTCACATACTCATGTGCTTCTCACCCCTGTATTATGACAATTTAAGACATTTCACATCCACAACTGTCAGACGTAAATTCGTAATATATTCTTCTTCTTCTTCTTATGGCGCTCCCGCCCGGGTTGGACCTGGGCTTAAACCAACAAGCCTCTCCAGCTGGCACGATCTTCAGCCAGCTGTCTGCGCACGCCAATTTGGTTGAGGTCCTTGTCCACCTGTTTGCGCCATCGGTTCCGTGTTCACCCTGTATTGCGTTGTCCCACTGATTCCGAGTCGAAGACTCTTCGAACTGCAGCAGTTTTGTCCATCCGATCTACATGGCATAGCCATCTTAGGCACTGAATCCGAATAGACGCCTGGCCAGGCTCATGTCGCTGTACAGCCCATACAGTTCATGGTTGTATCTTCTTCTCCAAAACCCATCAAGGACCAAAGATTGAACGCAGAATTTTTCTCTCGAAATGACCTTCTTCATCGGCTTTTGCCATGCCATAGAACAGGACAGTTACGGTCATGGACTTGTATAATGTCAGCTTGGTCCTTCGAGAGTAGACTTAACCACTCAATTGCCTCTTGAGCCGAAAGAAACAGCGATTGCCAACAGATATTCTGCAAAATCCTTATTTTTGCTCATTTTTAATTCACAATAACAAAATTCTCAGTCGATTGAGTTAAAATACTGAAAAAGATTTCAATCGATAAATTTGTCGCCTACCGATTTAATCGACAACCGGGATCTAAGCCAAAAAAGAATCAAATTATTACGACATGGCAATTGTGAATGATACACATTTGGACAGTTGTGGATTGTGAGACTCTCGCAGAAAGACCGATCGTAACGTCCAAGGAATTAGGTTAAAATGTCTTCGTTGTGGTTATTTTTATTTGTAACTGCCTTTGCTCCTAAAGTTCCAATGATTTAACGATACAACAATGTGAATAAAATTACACATTGATCGCGACAAATCGACGATGTCGATCATAACTATTCACAACACAAAACCAAGAAACTGCCCACCCGATCGATAAAATCGAACGAACAAACAAGTGATGGCCGCTGCGCATTAAAAATATAATTCGAGTGATAATCGATTAATACAACATCTCGATTCTAAACAGGAAACAACTTCGCACAGGAAACAATTGTGACCTACTACCAATCTGAGACAATAGAACAGGCGATCAGGGCGACTCTAAGGATCTTTACCGCCGTCATTACTGATCTGTCCTATAATGACTTCTGCTGAAGCTGTAGAGATAAGAAAGAGGAAAGAACTAATGTGAACTTTCTATGCCATTTCAGCACCCTATCCTCCCGAAGAAAAAGTCACCTAGAGCCTTCTTCAATAAGCTTCGCGAAATAACCAACCATTGATTTCGGTCATCTTCGTCAAAAGCTCCAATTTCTCCGACCTACGATTGACTATACGATGACCTACGATATAATATTGGCAGTCAGACACTTTAACCAAAGCTAACCAAAGCACGAACCAACGAATATTTTTGGTCATATTTACGCACATTTTAATACTTCAGCGTACCATGCAAATAGTTTTCTTTGATTAGTTCGTGGAATAGGTACAAAGGGGCAAGAGAGGAAGAAGTCGCCCATCCACAGTACACTCAATACTCAATTTTCTCAACCAAATTATGTCCCCGACGCTATGACAGACGCATTCCAAATTAATTGCGATCTCTCCAGTATTGTAGACGGTCAATTGCATCGCCTGCAAACCTCAACACCAACTTAATTCGCCGAAGCCCTTAACAATTCGATTTTCAAAATGAGTAAAAATCAGAAAACAACAGCAGGGTTTTTTCACGTTTGACGAAGATTATTTATTCACTCTGTGCTAGTCTGTGGATCGCATTGGCAAAACCAGCAAAAATATCGATAAGGTGGATCCGTCGATAAGGTAGGTCGCAATTGAAGACGTTTGCAATTATATGAAGAGTTGTTTTCTTATGAATGATTCCGATTCTTTTTTCATGTCAGTGGCCGAGTGTTGTTTGCGAAGGTTGCGATGGAAGACTCTGACATCTACATTAAGCTAGAAACCAGTCGAACGCACTTTAATTAGTAAGATAAGATTGAAATGGCGTCAGATAAGCTTTCAAAAGTCCGAAAAATTGTTACCAATATTCGATTATGACATTGATGGAGATTAGTGGAGCATAGCCTGATGGAACAAAAAGTGGTCCAAAACTCTATGATAAGCACACAGGCCCAGGGCCGTAATAAATGAAGTGCCTTATTTTTCTTCGTTTGGCGCTACAGTCCGAGAGAAGTTGAGGCTAAGCCAAAATGTCTATTTAGCTAGTTACTCCACTTGTGTGATTTCTCTAAATCTGAGCGTTGTGTTTGAGTTGTCATACTGGCTCGACGACTCTTGGAGCTTAGTGGAAAAATTGAAATTGTTTTCATAAACGTCAGATTAACAAAGGACTGCGTTAGACATATTCATTAATGTCGATAGACGATCTTACTATCTCAGGGGGACTACATTACCTTCCGTTCATAAACGTCAATAATCAATATGCCACCGATGTCGGGCAAATTATGCTGTCATTATTTTTTGACTGCCAAAAAGCCGTGATTGGAAGTAAACATTTTTACTTGCGAGACTGTCTGTAGACATTCTGTAGCGGGTGTGTGTTCAAAAACGCATGAGAAAAGACATGCGATTGTACTAGCGCAGATTTTCGGACGTTTATAAAAACACCTTGTCTGAGCTTCTTCGAGGTGGATCGGAACTGGCATGATTGTGATTGTTTACTTCACTCTTTTTATCAGTGAAAGCTCCCATAGGTGGGTAGATACGATCGCAACACTTTTGGCCGGGTAAGAGAGTTGTCCGTCCATGGGAGTGTAAGGAGCTTGAATTCAAGATCCACGGTCGTTAGAAAAATTGTCCGCTCAAAGGGACTGTCCACCTAAGAGAGTTGTCCATAATAGGAGCTTTAAGTGTATTCAATTAAGTGCGAAGAAACAGCGGTTTCACTGACGTTATTCGCAGTATTTACTGAAGAGCCAACGTTATCGAGGTAGCCAGGAACTCCCCCCTGGCTTTCTCAATGACCAAGACGTAGATGTGGTGAGCCATTTCATGAAGACAGCACACACAGTGAAACTTCTCTATAGCGGACACCCGAAGAATCATAATGATTGTTCCTTAAATAGAGGTGTCCGTTCTGAAGGGGTTTAAATGCTATGTCCCTCTTTCCAGGACATAGCGAATTGTCCGTAAAAAGAGGTGTCCCATATAGAGGGTTGTCCGTAAGGAGAAGTTTCACTGTAGTTCGTTTTCCCTTCGTTCACCGCGTTACTTAGATCGAAGCGTATCAACGCTTTATAAACCGCTTCCTGCATGCGATAAAAAATGGCATTATGCCTCGCGAGTGGTAATAGAACTTAACGCCGCTATTTTAAGGACTGAGCGGGAGATAATAAGGGTGTCTGTGAAAGCGGGGTTAACAAGTGTGACTTTAAGAATATCAAGAAGAGAGACAGCCTTCGACTTTCCAAATAAATTTGAGAAATCTAAGTCAAGACGCACAGGGTAGTAATCCTTTCCCTCCCAAACACAGTTACCCTAACCCCAAACTACTGACAGCACGAAACCCCTCCTTGCCGAATGTACTGTCCTCAAACCGAAGCGACACCCCCGTAAATGACTTAGAGACCTCATTTTGCGTTGAGACTTTATTTCCGGAACAGTGTCCCATAGCAAAGCGAACAAGTAACTAGAGATGCAACAGCAGCACTTTAAAAACGCGCAGCAGCAGCAGCAAAAAAAAAACAAAAACAAAAGAATGTAAAGCTGGCACACTATCAAAAACGGCAGCGAAGGAAATAACACACGCACACCACTCGCACAAAAAAAGCTCACACAAACGCCACCCACACTTCAACAAACTGGTAACGACAAAGTAAACTTACTCGTCGGGCTTTGGATGGTGTCGAACAATATGTATTATCCTTCCGGGCGGATACAATGGCTGATGTAGTGTTAAAGCTATTGAACTGTCTGTGGGATGAGCGCTAGTCGTCCTGGCGGTACCGCGTTGCTGTAAACGAAAGAGAGAGAGAGAGAGAGTTGTGTACAATTCATATTTATGCTCAAGCACGGATGGCACACAGAGGCACGCTGATAAGATAAGATAAATTAAATCCGGTCACTCACCTCTTGGTACTGGTTGATATGAGTATCCTTGCCAGACATTTCCACAACGGATGTTGGCTCTGGACCACAGCCACAACAAATCACAGAACAGGATATGGTTTTCCACTGTACGACGAGAACGAAGCGCAGAAAAAAAAACCGAGAAAGAAAAGGAATGAGTGAAGTCAATATCGCGAGCGGAGCTTGCCGTGGGGAGGCGGGGTCTGTCCCTGGGGGCGGAAGCGGATATGAAATTTAATCAACTCAGACTGCCATTGCCCGGAAGGCTGTGGTGCAGAAGTAACTCAGTGCCATTGACCTAAAAGGATTTCCTCACCCTCCCCAGCCGGGACATGTGGCAAATTAAAGGATATCCACACGCGCCTGCTGGGCTTGTGGCTGTGTGTATGTGTGTGTCCCATAAAGCGACACACGTGACTGCTGAAGGACCGCAGTACCATCTGCAGTGGTAATCTGAATGAAATTATGCCTCAAATACACGAATCTAAGCGAATTTCATTCCCGTTCCACATGGCGCCCCCCAAACAGCCCCCAAACCACCCGTCGCAAGGTGAGGAGCTCGAGCATACTTTTGGGTCCACGCTCCTCTGAATGGCGTTTATTAAGTCGGCACGAAGAGCCTCCATCTGATGCAGCCCGATCCTCGGCACAACATCCTTCCCCAGGACCACCGACGTTATGAAGGACTTCGAGTACTCGACGGCGGGCATGCTGAAAGATACACACGTTCGCAGATAAGTTTCTTTTCAATTTCAAAAAAAACACGACGACAATTATTCTTACCTCAAAAGCCCGCCCGGTGGTGAGTAACTGAAGCACTGCAGCGTCGGGTACTCCGGCTTCAGGAGAATGGCAAGAATGGCAGCTGTTCCGGCTCCCAGCGAATGGCCGACCAGAACCAGACCAAACGATTGCGTATTCCTGTCGGGATTGTGTGCGAGCGCCTTCTGTATGAGATCCTCCTCCTCCAATTTGTTCTTGATGTAGATGGCCGCCTGCACCATACCCTTGTGGCCCAGCCAATCCTCTCGAGGCGGATTAAGTGGTAAAACCTCACCCTCGGCATTCAGGTCGGTGAGGATGTCCTTCATACTCAATGTGCCACGTATGCTGATGACGACTTTCTTTTGTGTGTAATCGACAGCGACAAAGAATGGCGTCTCCCCGACATCGACGTGATATGTAACATAGATGATTTCGATGTCACCAACTTGTAGAGTCTTCTTGAGGGCGGCGTAGTTGCAGTACCAACAGTTGTCTTGAATGATTTCAACATCATCGCTGTGGCCACAGCAGCATCCGAGGCACCTGCAACAGGGACGATGAGGCTTTGTGCGGAGCGATGTGGTGTGTGGTGAGTACTTACCGCATTTCGGGCAGCAGATGCCACAAGCCGGAACGATGTATTATGAAGTACATGGGCCAACCGTAGGCACCCTGGGCGAAGTACATGTAGTGAATGACAGTTTGAAAGAAATCGTAGTTTTTGGCATCGTTTAAGGCTAGGAACTGTGTGTGCTCTGTAATTGGAACTCCGCTCAAGAACTCGTACGTTCCGTTCTTCCTCTGAAAAGAAGCGGTTAAAATTTGTTGTGAGTCATTTCACTGGAGAAGAAAACTGAGCTGTCACATATGACGGAACGATTTGAAAACGATTAACAAGTCGAAATAATCCATAAAAATGACTTAAAATCTAATTCAGCATTAATGTGTCGAATTCAGCACCTAATTCAGCGGGTAATTTCGCCCGACAAACTTCACACCGCCATCAGACGAGTGCGAATAAGCGGCCAATAATTCGTTTGTTCAAATGTCGCAATTACCCACACGATTTGTCGTGGCCTAGAACACGTCCGATTTATCTCCGCCTTCAAACATAAACCACGTCTAGTTTAAAGCAAGAATTCAGCGGATTTATGGCCCAAAAATACCACCCTATTGCCACTAAGACGTAAAAGCTTTCAAGGATGACAAACGCAGGCCTGAGGATGGGTGGGACCGAAATTATTTGTGTCATATACCGCCGCCATGAACTAGCTATAAACGAGTTGTTAAATCTTTTAAGCTGAATTCAGAGGAAACAATGTTGATATTAATGGACGAACGGACTGGCTACGGGTGCACTGTTTACCATAAATGCATTCACGTGAGCTTCTCGTGCAAACAGAGCTGCATTTGCTTAAAGTTTGCCTATTCAGCGTGTTCACTCGCACACTCCTCTTTGCCACAGGCAGTAGTGCTGGCGATGAAGGGAGGGCTTTAAGACTCAATCACATTTCGGATGGACACAGGTGTTTGCATAATTGCAGCCATGGACACACTCCCACAGAGACTCGCATTCTGTTTGCCTCGCAACGTGTCTGCTTGATAAATGCGTTTCCTGGAAGTATCCGAAAGATTATTAAATTCAGCTCATAACTAATTAGTGATGGGTATCGGAGTGTAAACACAGGATGATTTTATTGAAGTGCATTAAATTTGTCCTGCATTTGCACCTAACCTCAAACACTGCTCTGTGGAGCTCAAGGGGGTGCACTGTCCCCCACGTTAAAGCCCCAAATCAATTGCTTTACAGGAACTACTTTGTCTTTCGTCCAGGCACCACCACGACAGGAATGTGTTCGCAAACCAGAACCACAGGAATAATTCCTCACTTCTCCCGCTCGACATTCATAAAGTAAGTCACAAAGAACAACTTTGAAAAGAGAAGAGCTGCAGGTAACAAAACTCAACGAAATGTTTGAAATTGCAATCAAGCTCCTAGTTAAACAGACGCTTTGAAAAATAATTGTCCTCAATTAGCAGTTTCAGTTTTATCATTTTATCATTCACCCTGAACTTGTGCACTGTGTGCTCACAAAAAGCGATTCCATTTCAAAAGAAGAGCAAAGTTGAGTAATCAGGGGACATAGAGAGACCGGAATTGATTGAGGCTTATATCAACTTTGTACCTTTTTATTATAATTAATTGAGGTTTATAGCAACTCGGTAAAAACTTGCAGAGCTGCATTTTAATTGTGACTGTTTAATGAAGCCGATTCGGACGTCCGTCAATGATTTGCATAAAGAATATTTCTGTTTTTTTTTTCTGAGGCAACGCAGTGAACGTGGCTTGACCTTGCTCCAGAAAGTACTCATTGCAACGACAATGTTTATACCAGTTGCTAATTGTTCCACGTGCCAATGGGAAACGACTGATACTCTGTTTAGTAGGGTGCGGCCCAAGTCCGCCCTGACTGAAGCGCCATTAGAAGAAGAAGAAGAAGTAATACGCTTTGGCTTGGGCAGTTGCACAAGCAGTAACAATGAAGAGTCGTTCAAAATTATGTGACCTGTTTTTTGAAAGGATTGAACATTTATTCCGGACTGTGGAAGAAAACAATTTGTGGCTATGACAAGCTACATGGCTTTTTGACAGCGTTTTTTATACCACCAAATGCAATCAGCAATCAGAGAATGGCAATTTCATGATTAAATGCCCCAGCCTTTAGAATTCATTGCATGCGTTGCCCTCTGTCAAGAAACATAGAATTCATAAGCCCTAGTGAGATTGAGCCAGGAAACAAATACGACGCACAAGTGGAATGCATCACGACGGATGAAATTCAATTCATGATTTAATGATTAAAGGGCACAGCCTGTAGAATCCATTGCATGCATCGCGTTCTGTCAAAAAATATAGAATTCATAAGATCTAGTGAGAGTGGGAGAGAGAGAGAGCGAGCCAGAAAACAAATACGACCCAAAAGTGGAATGCATCACGACGGATGAAATTCAATTCATGATTTCATGATTAAAGGGCACAGCTTGTAGAATTCATTGCATGCGTTGCCCTCTGTCAAGAAATACAGAATTCATAAGCCCTAGTGAGAGTAAGCCAGAAAACAAATACGACCCACAAGTGGAATGCATCACGACGGATGAAATCAGAAATGAAGTATTACAGGGATGCCCGACTTCTACCTCTCTTTCCCCTTAAGATTCTTGACAACTGTTTTTTATCACGTGTTCTTGAACCAAAATACAATCAAAGTACGGCATTTACGTTATTTCGTGAATAACCGTCAAAATTTCATGAATATCTCTCAAAAAAGTACTCAAATTCGTCGATGGACTAGGGGGCAATCAACTGTGAAGTCGGCTATCTGTGTAATACTTCATTTCTGGATGAAATTATTTAACTTTCAACCTTTTGTGAGCTTGAAAAATGTTTGCTCTTGTGTTTGTCTTGCCGACTGGATGGCGTAGTTGGTTGAGTGCCTGCCCCTGGTTAGCGGGGTCCCCGGTTCGAGTCAAAGTGAAAACAAAGTTAATACGCTTTTATCTGGTTTCAAATCCGGTCCAGTCACCATTTGCAGTTGGAATCAAATTAACTGCACTATCTAGACACTAGTAGCCTGTCTGTGGCTATCACAATCGATCAACAGCTGAGCTGATGAATGGACTAGCAGCCCCCTACCTAACCTGTGTGTTTGTCTTAACGATATCTCAACATTGTTTTTGAACATTCCCTTATAACACAGGGACTTTATCCAGAAGTTGATTGCTGTTTGAGTCGCGTGAAGAACATTTTCTATGGGATCTATAAGCACGCAGGCATCGGTTCCTAAGGGCTATAAGCACGCAGGCATCGGATCCTAAGGGCTGGGGTCTTTACTGTCAACAATTTCCCTCATATTCGCTGCGAACTCGGATATATAAATATTCCCATTTTATTTAGCTTTGGCAACCAAAACCAAAGTTTGGAACAATCCCGTCAACTCACAACAGATGATACTTCGATTCACATTCATCTCCTGTCCCGCATGATCCACTAAAAGTGTCGCGCGTGAGAGAGATCTCCAGGCAACACGATACTCCGCCATCGACTCGACCTCATCGGGGTCTATGCCACAGCGTAACCAAGCGATTTTTTTGACTTGGATCTGCCAAGGGTTCCCATGTTATGGAGATATTCCTGCCAAACTAATGATAAAACCAAACATTGTGTTCCTCGTGCACTGCCGCGTTTCTCAACCAATCGCGGCGAGTAATTCCCACAACAAGACGAAGCAATCTCATCTCAACAGCTTGGATTTGCGATCTTATTCTTTCAGTCAAAGGAATAGGAATACACATAATAACTTCATGACCATAGTTGAGAGTTGAAATAAAACTGAGAAAACTTGAAAACGCCAACTTGGCTTTGACACCAAGCTTGGCCTTCCTAATTGCAGATGCTCCAAGCTGTTTCTGAACTGACCCAGCTTTACAAAACCTACAGGCAAAGTCAGCATTACTCCTCCCTTCAGTCGTAAAAGGAACCCGAGATACAGAAACTCCTCCTTCTGCTTTAATTGATTCCACTGACATGTAGATGCATTCTGGGAGTGAACATAACCTCTTATTTGTCCACGTTCACCTTCCGATTTCCATTGAAACATTTTTTTTTCGACGATGCTGATATCAGAGCTTCGTTGAAGGGATTGAATTAGTTCCCAGTTGCGTGGTTTCTCGAAATGCAGACTCCAGTTAACTGTCGGGATCGTGTAATTTATCACGATTTTTGGGACGTAAGGTAAAATGTCTAAGTAATGAGCCGAAGAAAAAAACCTACTTCAAAACTAATTGAGAATCCTACAAAAGAGTTGTTAAAAGTTACAGACTATTGCCAAGGTCTCAGTTCATCTTGTTTCTTCTAACAGTGCCGGTAGATTTAATAGTGGTTTAGCTCTTAATCAACAAACGTGTTCAACGAGCAGACAAGATTGGGGGCAGCTCCAAAAATATGTTCTCCCACTAGTCTCCTGCATAGCGAAGTGTTAAGCCTGCGAACTTACTTAGCCGGTACAACATCACAATTAACATTTCGAAAATTCGGCTCATCGTGTCGGCTTTAATAAGCGGTTTCGGGAACTCTAAGCAAAAGGACGGAACTCACAGAACATAAAGGACTGGCAGGAGGATGCAACTATTGACACTGCAGATGGCAAGGTCTAGATTTATATCTTGCTTGTTAACTCGAGACTCTGGTTTTAGGAATAATTCCACTCTGGCCACCCCAGAAACCTTCTCACGCACTCTAGGTGGAATCAGTAGTAGTTTAAAAATGGGACCAATACCTCAGTCTTGTGTTGATCCATTAACCTTTGGTTGGGAACCAGCTCCAAAGGAGCTCCAAATTAGGCGAAGATGTCGCACTTAAGTCTTTGAAATAGACGAGACAAGAACCCACCCACAGAGACACTTCCCCACACACGCAGATCCTGCAGAAGTCGATTGCTGTGACGACTTGTAAGGACGACTACCATGCGACAGGCATTCACTATGTTTAAAGAATGAAGACGCTTTGAGCCATCGGGATACGGCCTGAGCCATTCGGTCATCCTGGAGTTTTGCAATGCAGCATTGCTTGGCAGCCATCTCGTATCAACGAAAGATTTGTGCATGTGATTGACTATATTGAAAACTGTGTGTGGGAAGATTGCCCGTTGTCACTACAACCGCCTGGAGTAAAATTGAAGAAACGCCGATCACCTCCTGATACAAGACGATTTCGAAGTCCCACATATTCATTTAAGTCGATTTCGGAAGGTAACAAAAATTAGACTCAGACTGGTCTCCTTTTTGCCAAAACCTTTTCCCAAGACCGCATCCAAGAGCTTCAATTTGCACGAAATAAAAAACTATATAATTCTTACCTGTCGAACAATAGCTTCCCGTTCGAGTCGTTGAAATTTTCTCAACAACACCAAGCCAGCGACTACATCCGACGGCACCACGTCGAGTTCACGAAAAAAATCACTCAGCAATCGTGCGATGTCCGTAAATGAGTTTCGATTGCGCTCTGATGTTCCCATGCAACAGAAAAGCAATCGACAACGATGGTCCCAACTGTCCTGATACGCTCGGAATACTTTCCTGAAAGAAAAACCAAAAAATAAACTCTTGATTGGAGGCTTCCACGTTTCACTGCAATGCTTACCTCTGCCTCCAGTTTCGATTCATACTGCCACTACGTTTGTAATTAAATCTAGACTCAGTCTCCCTCATCGATCGTTGGTACTTCTTCATTTTAACCCACGACCGTCCGGCAGTATCGAATGTGCACCAAATTGTGATAAGGGTTATCAACACCAACGACCAATTGCATATAACTAGACCTAAGTGAGGAGGGGAAAACAAAAACTGTAATGGTTCGTGTCATGGGTGGACAGGTGGACGGTCGTACCTAAAAAAATCTTCTTGGCTGCCTCCATTGGAGCATCAAAGTAGTATTGTCTAACCCATATTAGACCTAAGACTAACCACGTAATATCAAATAATATCACAACTGAAAGTAAACAAACAAAAAACACATGTCATTTGTCAAATTGCTTCACCACCAGATGGCGTGGTTCGAGGATACTTACAACTTTTTATATAAATCCATATATTTATCGTTGTTCTGGCCCCAGAATCCAGTATACTACCCCTTGTTGAAATAATACAAATCGCTAATTCTATGCATATTGATACTGTGGAAGCAGAAAACAAGTGAAACGTCATCAACTGTCAGTTGAGTGGGAGGCAGCAATACTTACATCCTAATATAACTACGTAGCTTAGTTGATAGTACCACAGAAACTTTATACTTAATTCTTCTGTATCATATTCGAATATGATCAGTGAGGTGCATAAAGTTATCAGGCTGCAAAGAGAAGAACAAACAGAAAATCAATTAAGTGGATTGTATTGAGTGTCAGGCAGTGTAAGCGAGTGAAATGGTTTGTGTATCAGGTAAACGGGATGTCAGTGGTTGACAAATGGGTTTGACAGAGCGATTCATTAGAGGCAATTGATTGACGTTCAGCGAGAGGAGCCTATTTGTACCTAGTTCCCTTTATCTTTTATAATTAATGGACGGGAACCCTGAATTGGTGAAAGCTGTTGTCTTACCAGCTGTGCTCCAAATAAAAGTAATAGAAATTTAGACGACACGACCATTCTAGACGGACCTGGGCCTAGCTACTGCAGAGACAACTCGTGTTGTGCGTGCTACTGCACTGTTCTACCACGAGTGGGTGGGACATGATGTTTTATGTCAACTCCAAACGCCGAAGTTAGAACAGCCCATTCTCAGGAACTCAGAAGATGTGGAGCCGTCAATTTTGAAAGTTGCTACATTCGGTAATCGAACCTGGCACCATCTGCGTAGAACTCGACCTAATACGCGGCGTGGTGATCGACGCGGTATTCAAAAGATTGGGCGCAAATATCCTTAAGGGGTTAGGCCAGTCTAGAATTTTCGAAAGGTCGTTATTCTTTTTTTCTTAATGTTCCGTTGATAACTCAAAACAGATGTTCCAAAAGATTATGGTCGGATAAAATTTGTAAGGACTCGGTTTTCGAATTGTAGTACAAGCCCCTGGTCTCCTTTGCTGAGCGATAAAAACTTCAAGCGCGTATATCTCAAAGCTACATTTTTTAAGTTGGCCGGAAACACATGTCAGACATTTTTCAACCGATCTTCAAATATTGAATAAATCTTGACAAATTCATTGTCTAAGGATGTACTTGGGATTTTTTTTGTATTGCATAGTTTATTTGTTATTAACAATTTTCTCATAATTTGTTAAGCAATGTAAGGTTTTGATAAGATTTTTAGCAAAAGTTGGACTTCTATAGCAGTTATTATATGAAATCAAAAAATCAAAAAAAAAATGGCTTATCAAATATTACAGGAGCTTTTTGTCTGGGCGTGGTCCTTCTAAAAACGGAGGTGTCTTCGAAAAAACGTTGCCAAGTTAAAATAAATAATGAAAAATCCTAAGAAAGCATATTTTATCAGCCTCCTAGAGTGACCCTCAAAACAGGGAAAACCAACATTTTTTGGTAGCATTGGCTTTATGCTTTCAAAGGACCCAATTCGATTGTTTACTTTAAGAAACAAATGAATATGAGTCTCAGTGTCTTAAGCGAACTACGTTACAATACAGGGTGAACTTGAGCCTAGTTCACAATCGTCTCTATATTTAAAAATCAATATTTATTTGTTTGTTTGGGCTTCATGGACTCTTAAATGGTAAAAGATAGAGCACTGATGTCCTTGGCAACTTTGTTCAGAATTCTGTGAAATAGGTTTTGGTTTTGATTTTTAGTATCCTAATTCCGTTATTGAGGCTTTAAACCCCTTTATGTGATTTTCTAAATAAAAACTAGTTTTTTCTATGTTGTACACACATATTACTACAAAACTCCTGAACAGGTTTAAATTTGACTGATATTCGTCGGTTAGTATATTTCCTGGGGAAGAGATTGATGTATCAGTCATTATTCTGTGATTTTTAAAACGGAAGTAATAAGCAAAAATGTAATTATTTGAGATTTACATATTTTACAGATATGCGTAGATTATTGCAATCAACAGCTCACCAGTGGAGTTCGCACACGCACATCCTTTCCGAGAACCCTCACAAAGCCACAAACACTTTGCTTACTTCCACCCCACTTTCATGAAGTTGTAATGTGCCATCTTCTCTTCCGTATATTTGACTAGGCTTTGCCAAATGCACACAAATATATACATAGATTGTATCGCGATTTGATAGCGCACTTTTTTGAGAGAAAGTATGTTGGGAGACATTTTTGTATGCGACTTCATGTTGTGAGTTGTACATATGTACATATGTATTTATGAACGTAAAGGAACAAGTTCTCATCATGGCATTACCACAAGGAAGTGTTCTTGGTCCCCTCCTTTATTTATTGTATAGCAGCGATATACCGCAGGACGTAGGCACAGTGCTAGGCAGATTTGCTGACGACACCGCCATTTTGGTAACTGCCAAACGGTCGAAGAATCAACCAGAAAATTGCAATGTGCTTTAGTCCGGATACATGAATGGACCAACACTCAGCGAATTGAGCTTAACGAAGGTAAAATAAGCCGTTGTTCAAATACCTTCGGCAATGAATCGAAATACCTCGGAATGACTCTCGATGTAAACCTTAAATGGAAGGAGCACGTCAAAAAGAAACGTGAGGAGCTCCAATTAAGATACAAAGACATGTACTGGCTTATTGGAAAATATTCCAAGCTAAGTACTGACAACAAATTGCTTAAATACAAGCAAGTGCTAAAACCCGTCTGGACGTATGGTATACAACTATGGGGAAGACAAAGAAAGGAACATACTACAAACTTTTCAAAATAAAGTGCTAAGGGCCATAGACAACGCACCCCTGTACATACGAAACAACGATATCCACAGAGATCTTGGAATTTCATCAGTCGAAGATGAAGTTACGAATTTTGCTCGAGAGGGCGGTACCTTTGAACATTTCTTCTAAAATGTGCTGCTCAAAAGTACCCACGTTCAAAGGTGCCTTCCCTCTTCCCTACAGTAGTGAGTAATCAAGATTAAATGAGCAGCTGATTACTGTGCAGACAATTTTTGTTTAATTCTTAATATGCGTAGCAGCGCGCCGGGTGCAGTAGTATGAATAATAAATACTTTTTATTGAAATATCGATTTATTTTGTAGTATAACTCCTAAGAAGGCATATGTTTTCGGACTGCAGAGTGGCCCCTTTAAAATAGGGAAAATCAAAATTTTTCAAACATTTCACAAAATGCACGGCGAATTCGAAAACATTTGTCTTTCGCTTTCAAAGCACCCGATTTGACAGTTTACTTTAATAAATAAATGAAAGTGAGTCTCAGTGTCTTCTGCGAACTACGTTACAATCCAGGGTGGACTTGAGCCTAGTTTACAATATAAATAATAATAAAATGACACGAAACGAAAATTTTCTAGCCCACTGTACTTCGTCCAAATAAATTCCTATTCCTTTTGAATCCCCCGTTAGATTTTACTCAGCTAATGAATTGGAAATATAACCAACAGAAGAAATAGGAGAATAAAGTGAATCACAAAAGGTATCGGAAGTTGTTTTTATTTAATTGCTCCAAAATGTTGCTAAAAACTATGGTCTACTCCAACTGAATCTTAAAGGAATCCCTCTTAGTAAAAGTCGGTGCAGTGGCTGCTGAAAGGCTCTTGAATTGGACACAAATCTATACACCTACCACGGTCTTTCCTGAATACAGTGCGACAAGATACAGTGACAGCAAAAAACAAACTCCATCTATTCATTGTAAGGCAGCGAATGGAAACGGGTTCAAAAAGGTTTTAAAGGAGCTTGCTGAACTTGTACAAAAGTCAGACCTGTCTTCTCAGTCATCAGTGAACTTATTTCCCAAATCACGAATTGAAGATATCTCTTTAAGGACACTCATGCATTCTTCATCGAAGACAGAGGAGATACAGAATGTTCATCACATCATTGTCGCCTCCCTAAAAGTAGGCCACCACCAACGCACAGCAACGCGCTTTCGGAATAATTCATGTCAGTCATTAAGTGTGAAAAGCCATTCGCCCCACCCGCACAGTCCATCTATCTTCATTCAGACGTCCTGGCAGAAGGCTTCATCTTGTTACGAAGAGATTAACAATTGCCGAATAATTCATGAAACTTGCAAATGGCAAACACCGTTATACTGGCGCTTAGGCCGACTGACACTCGCCAGCAACGCGGCACATCTCCACGCTCCACAAGGTGCTGCGCGTAATGAAAAAGGATTCCAGCCGTCAGAATTCATAATAATAACCGCAAATGTGAGAGCGAAGGAAATGTCGTCGCCATTGCTGTCGCCGTCGACGTTGTCGCCACCGCCGCCGTCGCCGCCAACAAGGATAATAACGGCGATACTTTGCTTATGCTCTGCTTTGTGTAACCCTAAATAATTCAAGGACACACTTGCGTTGATTATCCTTTCATTTTCATTTTCATAGCAAATTATATGAGCACTGCCATTCGCACACACCCGCTGCTGTATGCGAACGCCTCGCCACGCTACGCAGCCGACGCGCCGCGCTGTGGTATTGGTGTTATCCTGTCAAGCTAATACAATGGGATTGTAATTTTCTCGTCGTTCTCGCTGTGCCGGTGCTCTTTAAATACGTAATTACAAAGTGGGCGGATGTGGGCTAGATTATGACTGGGACACGGATGCGGATAGCGTATTTCCTGCAAGCACACACAGGCACAGCCACCCGCAGAAGGGGATAATTACGTTTTTTTTTTTTTACTTTTTTGTGAATTTTAAAGCATTCTGATTTAATTTCGTGCGCGCCAGGCCTCGCTGCCACCTCCTTCTGCATCCCTTTTCTGCCGTATGCTCAGCACTGGTTTGTCTGTGACGGGTACCCGCTTTGCCATTAATTATGTTGATGAGCGGCACCATGCGGGAACTGGAGTGCTTCGAATCAGGCGGCCTGAGGCCCGTTGATGGAGATGTTGATGGGCGCAGAGGGTTGGTGGTAGACCAACGATTGAGGGCCGCAATTTGAATTTAGGCCAGCGACACAGGATTATCATGTGCAACAAGTTGTGTCGTGATGACGTTTCCGTCCCCGTTTTCTCGTGCCGGCAGTATGGGACGGCAATTGAATGGCGCCCGGTAGGCGGCGGGTGTTGTGGCAAATTGATGTTTGCAGTGAAACCGGAATGACAGAGATTCCTTCCGCAAATGGATGTGATTACAGAGCAGATGAATTTCAAGTTATTCCTTGACAGTCGATTGGGATTGGTTGTGTGAGTGTGGACTAGCGTGGGGTTGGCATACGTTGGGGAATCTCAGGGCGAGTGGAAGGGCCTTGCGCATCACTCTGGATGGCCTGCGTGTCTGGAGAATGAACACTGACTTCTGGTCTACACTCGAGCGGAAAACCGGTCGACAAGTAGAATCCACTTGGAAACGGGTATGAAGCGTCTTCAAACTCAACGCGTTCGCCATCATCACTCTATGCTCTAGCTACGGCCAGTATATCCTCTTGTTCTGTCAAGGAACGGACAAGAACCCATAGCAAGAACAACAGAGGCACTCGACCAATCGCCAAGAACGTCCCAATTAAGGAAAAGGCAAGAACCCATCGCAAAAAGAACACCGTCACTCGACCAACCACCCGAGCTCCCTATTTATCTGCAAACATTGTCGGAAATTCCACTCGAACACGATAAATTTGAGAGAGAAAGTTAGTCACATAATTTCAAAGCATGTACGAGCATGTACTCGGATACAATTTTTATGCAGATACACGAAAGATTAATTTCAAAACTCATGCGTTTCACGTTTTTTGATGAATCGGCTCGTTGTCTTATCTCGAAGACGAACAGAGAGAGAGAAAGAGAGAGAGGCACACACACCCAGAGCGAGAGGGAAAACAAAAGTGCATTAAACTTCAAGGTTGCTCCGAATTGTGACACCTTCGAAGGCACGCACACGCCAATCCTTCAACAGACGAAGCCGAGCCGAATAATGTCTTGAAGACATTCACCGACAAACGTGCAGTGCAAGGCCAACAATCAACGCAATATCTTGCAAGAGTTACGTGAATCTGCCCAACGCCCTCATCAGGTATGCGCCCCGTGTCCCATCAAACGTCCGATAATCGACACGCCAAATTTCGGGTATAAAAGCGGCGCTACCCATTCGAAGTTATCAATCCACTCACAGCACCGTCCAAAGAAAGACAAAGCAAAACAACCAAAAAAAAAACCAAAAATGGCCAAATTCGTAAGTGGATCGTGTCCGAACCCGACTCTGGTTCACGGGGAGTAATCATTGGATTTTTTCTTGCAGATCATTGTTCTCTTCGCTCTCGTTGCCTGCGCTGCTGCCAAACCAGGACTATTGGCCGGTGCCCCATTGGCTGCTCCACTCGCCTATGCTGCTCCAGTTGCTGCCATCGCTCCAGCTCCATTGGCCTACAACCTGCCACTCCTTGCCTCCAGTGGAAGCAGCAGCATTGACATCCGTCAGAACTACGCATACCCAGCTCCTCTGGCTTATGCCGCTCCAATTGCCAAGTTCGCTGCTCCTCTGGCTTATGCTGCCCCAATTGCCAAGGTTGCCGCTCCATTGGTTGCCGGTCCAGCTATCTGGTAAATCGTGAATCTCATCAAATGCTACGACGGTCTGACATGAAATAAAGGAATTATTTAACGAATGTTGGGTGTTTATTTGTGCGAGAGGCAGTCCTAGTCAGTGAACTTCGCTAGATCTTCTCTTCGTTGATGACGCTCCGGCGCTGATCTCAAAATGATCCTTCTTTTGCAATCAAGAGCACGGGAAGTGCTCTTCTATTTGTAAAATAACACTCATGACCTGGATCTTAGCTCTTGTTGTGGTCTTGTGTGTATGTTCAATCTTGTCTGATAGCACATGTGACCTGAATACCGACGAGTTCGGACGTGCTGGTGGGACGACACTACACAAGCCAATTCCAACAAATTCGGGTTATGGGCTCGTTTTTGATTACTTGTAGGAGTGGGAGATGGAGCTCATTGAGCCCATGTGCTATCGGATGTCCGCAGATTGAACATCGGATGCCAATCGGGTTTCGATAAATGGACAGTCTTCTCTATCACCAGAGCGGCACATTCATTTTTGGTCGTTTCCATTGGGAATGCAAAGTGATTTATGGAAGTGAACAAGCATTGGCAGGGTCCAAGAGACGTCAGAAACATTGAGCAGAAACTGTGAACCCATTCAAGTGGCTAGAAACTCGATTTTGAAAAATTTATTGATTGATTTTTCTGTTGAGTGGACCTAGGGCAATCTCAAGAGCAGATGAAGAACCCGTAAGTCTTCTCGAGAGAAAAGTTTCTTTGATCCTAATCGCATTAGAAGAAGAAGCGAACTTTATGGGCTGTAGAGCGTCATGAGCCTGGCCAGGCGTCTACGGATTCAACGCCTAAAATGGCTAGGCCACATAGAGCGCATGGACGAAATTGCTCCATCTCGAAGAGTCTTCGACTCCGAACCAGTGGGACAACGCAATAGAGGTCGCACACGGAACCGATGTCGCAACCACTTGGATAAGGACCTCAACCAACTTGGCCTGCGCAGTTGGAGACAGCTGGCTGAAGATCGTGCCAACTGGAGAGGCTTGTTGGTTGCGGCCTAGGTCCCCCAGCGTCACCTGAAGTAAAGGAAGGACCTAGGCGCTACTAAGGCTATTCCTGGGGAATGATCAAGAATTCAGCACTATTGCCAACGTTGTTGCGATGATCTGAATGTAGGATCAGGCATGCAGTGATTTCGATAGAAAAGACGGATTTTCCATTCAAAAATATTCTTTTTATTGATTAATCTAGTACAATGATACTGGTGAAGTAGCAGTTTGGCGGACGACAGTTCTTTATAAGAGCTGCTTAGTCGAACTTATCCCAATATTTTGTTATTTTTATTGTTTATAGTATATTGCACCGGGTCGCCGTTGCGTAGTGGGTAAGTGCGTCGACTCCTCCGCCGAGGGTGCCAGGTTCGATACCCGAATTTACCACCTTTGAAAATTCACGGCTCCACCTCTTTCGAGTCCCTGACAATGCTCAAGGAGTATTCCTGTCTAGAAAAAGCTTCTTAAATTAGCCGTTCGGAGTCGGCATTAAGCGGGGCCTACAGTTTAATCCACGCGTAAAAGAACAATAGTCCACCACCAATAGGTCCACCTCGGACTGTCCCGCCACCCATATTATATTATATATTATATTGCACCGCGATCTTTAGATCTATTGTGTCCCCCATACCTTTGATTTCTTAAGAGATCCCCTCCCATTAAGATCTTTTCAGACTTGAATTGACGGTTATAGGCTCCTTTTTCGCGAAGGTGGTTACGCCAAAGTGTTCTCTCTAAACCAGTTTCCTTTAGGAGTCTGAGAATGAGAGCTGCTTCCAATCATTATTTTCTTTGTGTTCATTCCTGAATTTATTCATTCATTGTTTAGGTTCCTGTATGTGGCTTACATTTTCAGGTGTGGTTGATGTACTAGATCATTTTTAAATGTTTTGCATTCATAAGTATGCAATTTTTGGTATACCCAGAGTGTCTCTGCTACACATTCCGTTTAGGTTTCGTAAACGATTCTTTTCATTTGATGAAAATTTTTTTTATTTTATAATTATTAAGTGTTTTTGCTTTTAAAGTGATGGTCACGCTACACAGTCACAAAACGAAGATTGTGACCATCAAAGATAAACAATTCCACGACTACACCCCTGACTGCTTAACAAATGTCATAAATGTCGTCGGTGCTGCCAAGATTTTATGATGAATCATTACCCATCGATGATCGTTTTTTTGTGCACTTATAAATTAAGCGTATATACGCTTGCAAAAAAACATACCTAACTTATTCACAAGGCCAGCGATGCATGGAGGGTCTGAGTCTGAGTTAAGGCTGCCTTTCATTTCTGATGGTCATAAGCACTCTGCTTCCAGTTATCAAGGCCATGCTTTGTACGGGGGATCTGTCTTCTTCTCCTTCTCGAACTAGAAGGCTCAGATTCGAAGACCCTCTTAGCTGGAACATGGGTGTTAATGCGCTTGATTTGGCCGAGCCAGTTAAGTTCAAACCTCCCGGACTCTTGGTTCAGCTAGAACGTAGAATTTTCCCTTCCAAGGCACCAAGAATCAGCTCTTCTATTTTGCTTATAATCCAGCCATCGTCGTGGCTGGATAAATAAGTAGCAGAGATAATGGATGATAGAGATATCCAACTTCGGCCATTTTTTCCCCTAGCCCTCAACGAAGACGTAGTGGTAATGCTTTGTATTTCAATTATACATTCACAACGCTCGTCAATTCACCACAATATGGCGGCCGATTCGTGAATTTTTTGGGAAAAAAGCGGCAGATTCATGAATTAAGTGGGAATCCATGAACTTTCCATGTAACTTACATGGGTATGTTGTTCGGAGGGTGTTCAAATGTTGACTTGTATTTTTAAGAGAATTTTCTTACATTGCTATATGAACTTTCGTGAACAAAAATGTATTGCAATGCCCATTTAACTGGAACTATTTGACCTCAAATTAATTCCTAAGTATATATACAGCCTATTCATAAACTATACCTGACAAATTAACTCAAAAAATGAAGTCCGCTTTATACGCTAAATCATGAATTCTGAAATACTCATGAATTCAATTTAAACAATTTGATAAGAGCAATGGCAAGATATTGCAACTATTGCTATTGCATAACAATGGTTGTCAAAACTTCTTATTTACCTAAACGCGTAAATGTATTATTCATTTTTATTTATATGAACAAATTCACAATATGTTGTGCATTTATTAATTATGTCCTAGTATCTCAGATTTTAATTTCGACTTCATGAACATAAGCTTTGTTCGTTCGTTTGCCCCTCCATACTGTGTTGAAAATTTAACACCGAAATTTGAAAAAACGTTCAAATAACGAGCGAATTTTTAAATAAGAACTCTAATTCACCCCATTACTAAGGTGGGAAAGGGTATCAGCTGTTCCACAGCTGTTCTCAAGAGCTCATACGTATTCACAGACACGGGACAAAAAGCGTATAAAAAACGCTGTCAGATGAAATCAAGGGGCAAGGGAGGTAGAAGTTGGATATCTCTATTATAGGTTATCTCTGTAAGTAGGCAACGATTCAGCTTAACGCCTAGTTGTTGTGACAGACCGAAGTAGGGCAGGGGGGTGATTCTACGTCGGATCACCACTAGGATGTGGTTCGTGGCGTTCATGTTCTCCTCAAGGTAGCAAAACTTCTTTAAATTCTTAAAATTCTGGCTTCCGATTCGAAGTTTTGGTCTGACGAAACAAATCTTGGTCGCCCATTTATATCTTCTTTTCAAAAAACATCAGCGCAGCTCGTTGCGTTTCCAGCATAAGAACATTTATCTAGGATATAAGTCTTTGCATATTTTACACGCACTAAGGTAATGCTTCGACGAATTGACGAAGTCCATCTTGGAACTCATCTTTTCTTCACACTGAGATAAGCCATTAGCCTAAGATATTTTCTTCAATGTCTTAAAAGTCCATTCCGGATTACAGTTTGCTTTTACAGCATGAATTATTTAACAATCGCTGACTGGCTCTGGTGCTGTGCGTGTGCACATGAGCGGCGAACTGCGAACAAACCGAAAAGTGAAAGATCTCCACTCGAACTTGTGTTTGCTGTGTTTTTTTGCAAGCGTATATACGTGCACAAAAAAACGATCTTCGGCGCTTAATAATTTATTATCATATCTTGGCATCACCGAAAATATTTATGACAGTTGTGACAGTCAAGGGGTAGAATCGTGTAAGGTGATAGTTGATCGTTAATGGGCACAGCCTTCGGTTTGCGATTGTGTAGCGTGACCATCACTTTAAGGACAAAACACATTTAATAAGTATAAAATAAGAAAAATGTTCATCAATTGAAAAAAAATCCATTAAGAAAACTAAACGCAATGTATGGCAGAGACATTCTGGGTATACCAAAAATTGCATACTTATGGATGCAAAACATTTAAAAATGATCTAGTACATCAACCACACCTGAAAATGTAAGCCACATACAGGAACCTAAACAATGAATGAATAAATTCAGAATTAAACACACAGAAAATAGTGATTGGTAGCAGCTCTAATTCTTAGACTCCTAAAGGAAACTGGTTTAGAGAGAACACTTTGGCGTAACCACCTTCGCGGAAAAGGAGACTATACCCGGCAATACAAGTCTGAAAAGATCTTAATGGGAGGGGATCTCTTAAGAAATCAAAGGTATGGGGGACACAATAGATCTAAAGATCGCGGTGCAATATAATATATAATATGATATGGGTGGCGGGACAGTCCGAGGTGGACCTGGGCCTAGCTTCTCAGCAACCACTCGTGTTGTGCGTGCTATTGTTCTCTCACGCGTCTCACGGGACCTACAGTTTAATGCCAACTCCAAAGGGCTTAGTTGAGAAGCTTTTTCTAGGCAGGAGATACTCTTTGAGCATTGTCAGTGACTCGAAAGAGGTGGAGCCGTGAAATATGAAAGTTGGTAAATTCGGGTATCAAACCTGGCAGCCTCTGCGTAGGACTCGACGCACTTACCCACTACGCCACGGCAACCCAAGCGTATATACACTTGCAAAAAAACACAGCACAACATTGCTCTTTGGTCGCTTGTTAACACGGTCAAATTCCGTCAGATTCCTTCGCAGCAACTGCGAAGTTTGTTCGCAACGGAAGCGAATGGTGAGGGAGCCTCCCGCGTTGCATGTATGCAGAAATCTTGCCTGATTTCGAGTGAGTTTTCGCGCCTTTTCTCTCTTTTGAGTATTCTTCAAGTGTTGGCTATCGGATGCATTTGTGAGTAAGATACAACGTGTGTATGTGGGAAAGGGAGAAACCGAAAAAATCGTGTGCTATCTAAATTTGATAATTTGACCGTGTGAAAGCATGGTACGATTACTTCCGATAAATGGCGAAATTTTATGCTCCGAAATTTGAGCGGCGTTTCATGACAGGTCTCACCCCCCCTTTTTTCCATTTACAACACTTCATCCCACGAATGGTCTTATGACTCAATTCATCAAAATAAACAGTCCTGCAGAAGTTTCCAACCAACGCTTCACTAGCCCCAGGACACACTCAGAGATCTTGCAAGCAAATCGCCCGACCATCGTTCTTCCACATCATCAATTTCACTTAACGGCAGCTTGAATGTAAACCTCTCGTGCTGCCATCTCAGCAGAAACTACAAAAATGTGCCTTCCGCATGAGAGAGGATGTACCACAACCACAGCTCCTTCCATTTTTCGCCAAATTGACTGACTCCTTCAGCACTGACCCGATTCTGTCTCGTCAGTTTGCTCTCAATTTTGTGCAATTAACAGTCAACAGACAGCCGATAACAAGGATACACTGCTCCACCCCTCAACCCCCTTGTCCACTTGTGCAGGTATTCGTGTACAAAAACGGATGTACAGTCTTTTGGTGGCTTTCTCCTTGACGGCGCTTTGCATGCTATTTTCTTTTCGTTTCTTGTGGTTCCCTGAGCATGTCCTTCACACACACACACACACACGAACAGTCAAACACAAGTATACGGAAATGAAATATCCTTTTTCCCTTGAGTTATAATCAAATCAGGAACACCGAAGGAGGAACAAAAAGGCAACACCATTACGAGACGCTGTACGTATCCGCGTTTGTTGCCAACAAGAAAAAACAAAAACAGAGAATCGACAAGAGGGGCAGGCGGGCGGTAAAAACAGTCGATGAAAGGAGCAGAAAAAAAATGCATATAAAGAGAGAACATGCAAAACAGGACTGCACACAGGATGCGCCATATTGTTCCAGTGTTCCGCTTCCCTGAATTTGGACTAAGGACCTTGCATGAACGCGACCACCCATCGGGGACGTTATGAAAATTCAATTCATATGTTACAGGACGACGTCCTTTCCTGTTTGTTTGCACAATCGGTTTTTTTTTTTTATTTCTTTTTGCGAACTATTTACGGAGCCGACTTTCGTTGAGTCTGTCGGCAAAATGAGGTGTCCCCGTGTGGAGTGCTGTGTTTTAATGTCCTGCTCAATTGTGATGCAGGAAAAAACCTCGTTACCCAGTTTGTGTTTTTCTTCCTGCCCTCTTGCTGCTGCTTGGTGGTCGCCAGAGGTTTTTGATGGAATTTAATTATTTATTTCGGTTGAGGGACAGTCGTGGGCTCGGTTCTGCTCGCGGGCCAGGACTCAAGGGGCTCTCGGGAGGAATGAGCTTGACTTAGGTCGGGTCTCAGTGGTCATTGAAAAGTAGTTTTTCCAATTGAAATAAGCTTCTTTTGTGTTTGTTGCTCAATTCATGGCAGTTTCCTTTGACTCACCCAAGGGAGTAGACGCAAAAAATTCAATCGCATGTCGCCCTATACACAATAGGGCTGCGAGAAAAGAGGGTGTCAGGAACTTAACCATATCTTCCACTTGCCCTTCGAGTTCAAAGTCTTGTCCGGTCCCCTCTTGACTCCCACATGTTGCCCAGGAGCGATGACTTTTAATCAGTTCATCACATTGAATGTCCGCAAAACTTCGCCACCATAGATCTGCATCAGGGTCATTCAGAGAGAACTTCGACATTTTCTCGCTTTTCTCGAAATCATCGTGCGCACAGCGACACAACTCCATGTGGGCTATGAATGGCGAAAGAGTCTCCCAACTTCACCGGCATGCTGTCCGAGCAGAGATAATTCTTCACTCAATCATCGCAAATGGAGGCAAACTTTTCGCATACACACTTCTGGCATTTGGGGAAACTTTTCCACTTCGGACTCGAACGGCCATCAGTTTGGAACCCATGCTGACAGGCTAATGCGTACACAGGTGCGGGCGGGTCCATCCATGTTCATAACTCTGTTTCGTCAAATAAATATCAATTTAGTCGGAAAGCCTTTTGTTCATCTGCTTATCTGGCAAGCCCACCCACGGGCCGACGGACGAATCTGTGTCCTCATTCGAAGTGAGTGAGTGGAAGCGGAGATATTTGTTTCAATTAGGGTTTCGTAAGCAGAATGAAATTGGGTTGAAATACCGGAGCACGTGTGGATTTCGGTCATGATGGTTGATTGAATTGACAGGTTAATCAGCGGACAAGTCCCCTTTGAGCCCATTGTTCTACCCGCTGGAAGGTGGACTCTGATTTTGATTGACTTCCCTTTTTTTGTTTCATCTTGTGATGGCCAGGAGGTTAGGGGAGGTGTTCATCTATTTCCACTTTCGCAAAATGAGGTTTCCATTCGGAGCGGTCTAATCCACAATCTAGCCTACTAGCTGTCTAGGTTAGATTCACGGCATGAACAACATTCTTAGTTAACGTCTCCACCTCTCTCCAGCCACTGCCTGGTCTGGCCTAGAGACTTCGACTCCGAGGACCGAGAATACAGAGGACCCCCATGACCAAGGCGACGCCCACAACTGGAGAAGGATCCAAGAGGTGGAGAGGCCCGTTCCGAACCGGAGCACCACATGAAGTGGAAGAAAGAAAAGGAAAACGCAGGCTGGTGCGCTACCGCGTTTATCCAGAATCTAATCAAAAGGAGTTCTCACTCGGGAGTGTCTCCAAGTTGAACACAGTCCAAGCAACGAACACAAATTTAATACAATGACATCTAACGTTCGCTCACCACTGGGCGTAGACCCGAGTTCTCCATCTTGTCCTTATACAATCTCGGCTCCTACGGCAGTAGATTGCCAGTCTCATCCCAGACGAGTCATGACTCTGAAGCTTCTCGAAGCGAAGGGCGTTACGAATATCGAGTGCGTGAATAGCACAGGCCCTAATATGCAGTCTTGTGGTACTCCGCTTGGTTGGCTTAAGTGGCAACCCGATGGGGCTCAATCTGGTTACAAACAGCGCAATGTGCCCCGGTTTTGGATTGGTTTAATCCAACGTGTTGAATATAGGAGTTTGATTTTGTTCGATATCGATCCCGGAGAGGTCGCCAAGGAAAGGTTTGCCGAACATAGGTTTGACAACACAATATGTCTTTGACTGGCTAGCGCCGGACGGTCACAGAGAAAGTGAGGCGGACTTGCCTCTGAGTGAGTGTCGAGGTAACTGCGACAGTGTGGTTTCAACGGTATGCCGAGTCTAGGAACGTGGACGCCTGAGGTGCTTACAGCCACGACTCAAGCTATTTCAGAGGAGTTCATCAGTCCTTCTTTTCATGTAGGAGGACCAGGTATTCCTTGAGATTTCTTGGGTGCCCTAGTCTACCTTCTACAAGCTAAGGACAGCAAATGTTGGTTGATGAGGTTTTTGAGGAGGATGATGGGGGAGCCCACCAAGTCAGTGGAGACGTTGCCGGAAACACTTTGCTTGGCCTGTTCGTGGGTAATCTCATTTTCTTCTGGCCTGGAACCCCCAGGAGACTGATTTTGCACCTGCTACTGCCTCTTTGAGGTCTTTCATGCACTGTTGCACCAGTTCAGAGGAAGTGAATACTGAGGCTTCTTGGCTGTCGCTGCAGGTAGTCACGGCTCTACCGTAAGGACAGGCAGTGCAGAGCAGTTTACATGATTCTCTCATCGCTAGCACTTCAGTCTAGAAGATACTCGACTGATCTGGGAGGCGCTAAGAATCAGAGATCCGTCGAAAAGACCTCTGAGCCTACACCGTGGGCTTAGACGTTACAGTATCCCCTACAATTTTAGGGATGGGCAGGAGACGAAACAAAACAACAAGAATTGCTGACCAATCGTCTGGCACATATCCGCACAACTTGAACTTGCGAAGTAATCGTCTGCCACGCATCCGCTCGAAAATGCGAATGCAACGTTGTGCCAAGCAGCACCTTTCACAGTAATTTAGTTTTAAGGTGAATTCAATAAAAAACGGATAAGAATCCGAATGTGAACATAATACTTTTTTTTTCGCGGAATCGAATGTGAATTATAAAACTCTTAGACCCGTCTGTGTAGATCAGAAATTGGTATTCCGAGGTTCATATGTGTTCGGGTTTTCCAGTCCTCTCCGGATGGAAATCGGAATTGTGCCGACACCTCGGGGTAATGTAGTCCGTGGGAGCTGGTGTTAGGTACTCAGGCAAGAGTTGCAGAGCTCGGCTATAGCGGCTATACGGTCTCGCTGACAAGGCTCCATCTTCTCTGAGTCTGATGGCGTTGTACGTGATTACTTAATTGATGCCAAGGTGGAGTGGAGGAGGTATAGGAGCACGTTAGAGCTTCGGTGGGGAATAATTTCATCGCTCAGGAAGTGCCGATTCTTGCCGATCCCTTGACTCTGTTGTATATTTTGCTTCGGGGGGCACTATACTAGTGAGCGGTAGGTGAGACTGGGACGGACAACGGCTGTGTATACACGTCACATTCTCACAGAGGGTAATTTTGAGTGCGACCCCACCTTCTACCGGGCATAGAAGGCTACACTTGTTTTCCTTAACCGGCTTTCCATGTTCGACTTCCAGTTGAGCTTGGGATCTAGACTGACAGCTAGGTGCCTAGCACTGGAGGAAAGGGAGAGAGTGATATTATTGAGCCGTGGATGCTTAAAGCCCCGACAGAGGACAAATAGGACAACAGCAAGGATGACTTCTACTTACGACCCCAGCTTCGACACCAAGATGGTTCTAGGAGATTTTAATGCAAAGCTGGGTAAGGAAGACATCTTTGCCAAAGTCATCGGGAAACACAGCCTGCACGACACCACATCCGATAACGGACTCAGGCTGGTGGATTTTGTCACGGGACGTAATCTCTATGTAGCTAGCATGCGGTTCCCACACCTCAATATCCACAAAGGGACCTAGCGGTCCCCTGATCAATCAACCGTCAACTAGATTGATCACATTGCGATCGACGTCAGAACGTTCCGAGGAGCCAATATCGACTCGGACCATTCCCTTGTTGTAGCCAAGGTAAGAACTCGGATATCAACGGAGTCGAGAAAGGACACCACGGTTTGTAGTCGGAAAGCTACAATCGCAACGGACTGCTAGGATCTTTGCCGATCGAGTCTCCCGGAATCTCTCTCTAAGTTCGTCGCCACCTGCGCAAACAATCGAAGAAGATTGGAGGCGTTGTCAAGAAGCCATCAAAGATGCTGCCACTGATGTGCTGGGTTTTACGGCACCACCTAGAAAAAACCCATGGTTTGACTCATCCGCTTTTGAGATTGTCCATGCCTCCGCGCCGTACAGCAGGACTGAGATGATCAAGGTCTTGTATAAAGTCAGGTTGGTCCTTCGAGAGACCTACTCAATTGCCGCTTGAGCCTATAGAAACAGCAGTTCGCAAGAGTTACTCTGCGTTTGATCTGGTTACTGGTGTGGTTTGTACTATTTACTGCGGAGCGGAGGTAGACGAAGTTCTTGACTTCCTCGAAGTTATAGCTGCTCATTGTGACGCTCTGTCCAAGACGTCGATGCTGTGTGTCCTTTCTTGATGACAGCATATACTTCGTTTTGCCCTCATTCCCCGCTAGACCCATTTTAACCGCTTCCGCCTCAATGCCAGCAAACGCCTCATTGACAGCTCGCTGTGTGTTCTGCCAATCACGTCAATGTCACCCGCGTATGGACTTCTGAAAGATCGTGCCTCTATTGTTGTGTGTGAGTCTTGCACGATCTCCTCCAGGATGATGTTAAAGAAATCACATGACAGCGCTACAACAGCCTTGTCAATGTCTTTTTTGGCATTGAAGGTCACGGTGAGTTCGTCACCGACCTTGATGGAGCAGCGAGAGCTCGCCATCGTCATCCTGCACAACCTGACGAGTTTGGCAGGAATGTCAAAACTAGACATGGCGTTGTATAGCACGTCCCTATGCACGCTGTCACATGCGGCCTTGGAATCGACAAAAAGGTGGTGGGTGTCGATCTGCATTTCCAGGGTATTTTCCAAGATCTGTGAAGATCTGGTCGATGGTGGACTTCCCTGGCCTGAAACCACACTGATATGGACCTATCAGGTTATTTATAAACGGCTTCAGGCGAGTACACAAAATGGCAGGGAAGACCTTGTAAGCGATGTTCAGGAGACTTATTCCTCGGTACTTGGCGCAGTCAATGGGGTCTCCTTTCTTGTGGATTTCAAAGCGTTGATATGGCGCCTCATGCAAGCATTTGCGTCTGCACTTAGTCTCTATCAGCGAACTCCTACTCTCACCTCCTCGTGGTAAAACCTTCGATCGAAGATGGGGTAACCAACCCCCGTGGGACGTCATTGGCGGCTGCAGACGAAAGAGGGGGGAGAGTGTGCCTGTACCAGGGCTCATCTCTCTTTATGCATGGCGGAGGAGGAGCTGGAAAACTGTCTGGCCAACGGAGGCATCCGAAACTCCAGTCAGAAGGAGCTATCTGGTGCGCAGTCCTTCTAGAGCTACTTCGACATTTTCGGCCTTTCAAGGCCAGGGGGGCCTTGGAATTGAGATGGCGTCCGCAGATCTCTATAGTTTTAGGGACAACGGCGGCGCTCACAGCCTCAGCGAGGTTATCGACAACGGATAAACACGGACCCTCCGCCCGAGGGTTAAAGAATGGGGCCTGGCCGCCTAGTTGGGGGTTGTGCGTAAGGTTAACTCCCACACCGCGTTAAAATGGTCAGAAACAACTAATGCCTCGGATACGGACGGAATTAATGTTGACGACCCCACATCCCTCACTCCAAGTAATAAACACCAAGTTACTTAGAGATGACGTCGACTCTGCTAATCGGAGATGGATGGGATTAGATACATGAAGGACTTCGAGGCTTAATTGGCCCTCACTAAATCCAAACAAAACAAATAAACTCCTAAAACTAAACAGGAATGTTATAAGGAACGTAGTGGGCGTCACCACCGGCCACTGCCTTCTCTGTATCCATGCCAGAAGAATGGGAGCTCCCCAGAACGAGGAGGAGGAAGAAAATATGCTTCATCTCCTCGGCACTTGTCCAGCCGTTGCAAAAACCAGAAAAGATGAACTAGGCACCTACTTTTTCAGAAACCTAGAGTAAATGTCACACTTAAAGATACAAGACATACCCAAGTTTATCGGGAAAACTAATTGGCTGTAAGTCAGCACAGGAGTGAACTTGTCAAAGTAGGCCACTAGAATACCAGTAGGCAGTCTCTAGGTTTATTTCATCTTCGTTATTGTAGTCCCTTTTTAAAAGGAGCCGGTGGAAAGCAGCGGGTGACGATAGCCCAAAGGACCCAACCAGGATCTAAGTGGGCAACAACTGCTACAGTGGTGGCAATCACTCACACCTAACCTAACCTACTCATGAATGGTTTTAGGCGCTTACACAAAACGGCAGAGGATTTTAAAGGCGATGTTTAGGAGACTTATCCTTTGGTAGTGCTGTTGAAGGAATCCACTTTCTTGTGGGAACTAGGTCCTTCGAAATTCATCTGGCCTTCAATCCGTGAAGACTGCAGAGCTTGGCCAAAGGCGTGCACCCCGTGCCAAAGATCAAAGACACGACATCCATAATCCCCAATTTGGAAATTTCGAACAACCATCTTCGAGATTTGAGCAAAATAGTCGCGGATGTCTCCGCATTCGTTCCAAAACAACACATCACAGCGAAGGGAATCCTGTTTAATCAAATGTGGCATCTACAACTGTCATCCGTCTCCTTGCTGCATACGAACGACTTTGCATATAAATTAAGCAATAAAGGATATTTCTTCTTGAGATGCACATCCTCATCCAACTCGACACTATGTCACCAAACCACTCCTCTCTCAAAAACTCCACTCCACACATCCACACACACACGCAGGCATGGACTCCTCCTGTTTCATGAAGCGAATGTGAATTGCCAGATGGCCTGACTACTGGATCGTGGATATGTGTGACACAAAACAGCGTGAAAACTGGCAAAAGCAAAGAAACAAAAGGACTCCGTGCAACCATAATAAACATCCGAAGACTTTCAGCAGCAGAACTCGTTCCCACAGAGCCAGCCAGTGCACACCCCCCACTTAGCAACAAAAACAAGAAACGAAGGACCTTCCCCTGCCCCATTAGTGCATGCATTCTGTGCATTTAAATCCTTTTTGTGTTCGGCTCTTATTCTCAAGTCGAGTCGTTTTCTAGAATTCCTTTAATCAGCGGCAATCAAGTGGAAAAAAGAACGACAAAAGGAGAATATTCGAAAGTGAATTGAAATGCTCACACACACCGGGGTGCGGTAGGGACACAAGGAGAGCGCTCCTCGATGGGTCTAGTGGTAACTATGCTCTCAGATTAAATGGACGAACACTAGTAACTGCGGCAGCAGTAGGAAAAAGGATCCCCTCTTGATAATGGTATTGTGGTTAAAGATGCGGGGTGAGAGTGAGAGCGAAAATAGAAATCCTTGCAAGGATATTTTATGGTTTTTTACGACAGACCCCAACTGGGACAACAGCGCGACCAGACGCAGAGGGATCCTGGGTAAGGGTGTGAATGGGAACGATGCCGAAGGAGTTTGCGTTTGTTTTGCGGTTAATGGCGTTTCTGCCTGTGTCCTGGAACGGGGAGAGGGAGAGGGAGAGGGAGAGGGAGACCGAACTGGTTCTCGTTAGTAAATTGTGGCTAAATTGATGGGAGTTAGTTTTAAGTGGAATATACATCAAGGATGGGAATAGAGCTCTTCAGTCCTTTTTTGTGGTAAACGCGTTGCGAACTGTTTGTTTGTTTTTTTTTCTCTCTCTCTCTCTCTGTTTGAGTTTATTGCCAGTATGACAATATTTTTAAATGAGACAGCCTGGCGCGGTCAAGAGGGAGTTGTTTGCTTGGGAATAGAAAATTAAGACTCATTTATTGGGCCCTTTTTAAGGTGAAGACCAGAGTTGGGCAAATGAAACAGGAGTAAACACGCTTTTCAGAGGCAGTGCAATTTTCGGAACAAACACACTGAAAATGACGGCGTGTTCACAATTATTCGACACTCAATTTTGTGCCGAGCACATGTTCTCTAAGTCCGGTCATGTCGGTATTTGACACGTGGGTAGCCAGTCACTGTTGGAAGGGTGGTTTGCATATTTCGGATCGGATACTGGCCTCAACCAACAAACCTCCCCAGCTGGCGCGATCCCTGACTAGCTGCTTCCAATTGCCCACACTCTCCTGATGCAGACCCGTTTTCACTTTTGCGCAACGCCTAAAAGCATGCCATTCACTTCTGCGTTGTCCCACTGTCTCGGAGATGGACTGGAGGCACGTTCAATCAACTCTACATGGCCCACCAACATAAAGCGTTGGATACTTAGACGCCTGCTTTCACATCCAAACAATTCGTGATTGAATCTTCTCTTCCAGATGCCCTCAACGCAAATAATGGCAATGAAAGTTAGTATAAGTTAAAGTGATTGCCACAAGTGGAGCAGGTGTGACCCGCATATATTCAGCTTCGATCCTTTGTGAAAGCAGTGTCCGGTACTTGACGCCCCGATTACTCTTTAATCAAGCGGACTAACTAACTACCTTCTGGTATCCTAGTGGCGTATCCTAGATGATCCACTCCATTGCTCGGTTACAGCCAATTTGTTTTGAATTTGGTCCAGAATCCTTTGGTCTGACATTTCTTATCGACTGCTGAATGAACAGTTGTCTTCCAGTCTTTTCCTTGTTTCTGCAAAGCATCATTGGACCACTTTCACATGGCATTACAGAGCCATGTTAAATGGGCCACCTTTGGTTCATGCAGGATGGCGTGCCATGCCACAGGGTCCATGCCACGATCTACCTTTTGCACACCAAATTGCCAAATCGTGTTATCTTGGTGCCCTCGACATCAATTCTACATCGGATGTATGCTCCCGTCTGCGAGGCAGGTAAATGGAGCAGAGGGCATTCCCGGAATTCAAAGAGCTGTACTGAACTAACACCGGCTAAGATGGTGTACAAATCCGAGCCTCCTTATTCGAGATGTAGATGAAGACCAAATCTACGGTAAATAGACCAAGTTATTGCGAACGCAAGACAGCTTGGTCAACAAAAAAATTAGCTCAGACTCAGATCCAGTAAGGGTCATTGGCGATGTCATTAAATGTCAAGTGATCGTCATCAAGAGGGTGTGCGCTTGTTCGGTTGAAAGCTTGTCTCAAACGAATTCTGAAGTAAAGAGGAGAGTTGATACAGCTGAACAGAAACACACTTAGTTCTTAAGACAGTCAACATTTAATCAAACAACTTTTTATGGAAAACAGACGTCGTGCCTTCATTTAACTACCCGCTTAGTATTCCCCAAAAGTTATGGGAAGGAGGTCAGTTTGTCTCGACGGAGGTACTAAAGTACATTTGAAAGTTGTCAAGATTTGGAAAGGAACATAATTCGGTCAAAAAATATTTTTTACAGAATATAATGTTTAAAGGTTAGTGTATTTGAAGTGATGGACTCTAGACATTTGGGGGCAAAATGGCAAAAAGACGCCAACAACACGCGGTGTTCCCAAGCGGTCCCCCATCCAAGTACTAACCGCGCCCGATGCTGCTTAATTTTGGTGATCTGACGAGAACCAATGGGTTTAGCATGGTATGGTCGTTGACAAAATTTTTAGTTACGTTTCACGCCCTTCCCATACAGTTATGATATATATTTTTAGTACATTTTTACAACCATTTAGTACAATTTTAGTACATTTTTAGTACACTTGAAAAAAAAAAAAAAAATAACCTAGATTGAACTGGACAAACAACATAAATAATACGATTTAACTGTCTACCATTGAAGGAATAGATCAACATATGAATATGATAGGAAAAACATCATCACGCAGGTGACGAAAACTTCACACTCACCCTTGTGATCATTGTCAGTGGTACTCGAAGGAAGTGGAGCCGTGAATTATGAAAGTTGGTAATTTCGGAGAATGAACCTGGCACCCCATCGTAGGAGTCGATGCATAAACCTTCTACGCCATGACGACCACAAAATGATTCAATCCGTATTGACCAAACTCGTGACATTTACACGTTATTGGATGCCATGCTGGGAAATGTGTTGTTTCGATAACGGAGTTTATGGTCTGGTGGAATCAATGCTCCATATTTTTCGGAGATTACCGTGATAACTACAATACCGTCAAGACCTTGCGTGTCACTCAGAGTGCAAGTACATAGATGCATCAATTGAGCTTTGCAAGGAATGTCAAAACTGGTCTTGTTGGCACATAGCTCCCTTCGATGGGTGTTGTCATGCCCTTCACGGAGAACATAAAGATCACCCTTTACGGGACATCAAACGGGTTGTTCTTAAAGAAGTTAAGCCCAAAACCAATTCACCCGAAGCCCAATCAACAACGTCCAGAGGGCGTAAGACCTGGTTTCGTGTTACTTCTTAAACGTGCTCCCTGTTCTCCTTTTGCCTAAGCCTATTATTTTATCAGCACTGACCAATGGTCCCTTTCAAACAACCAACAAAGGGAGAGAGAGATTGATACAGAGAGCGTCTTCAGGACTTCTCCCAAAGGGATTACCGCATAAGACCCACTTTAACCCAAGACCAATGACAACATCTCTTTAAGTTCCCTCTCCCACCGCAGCTTAGCCCGCACATGTCCCGAAAGTCATCACATTAATCGCCTTTCTATCAATAAAAGGAAAGAAACAAAATCATCACCCGCACCCTCCACTCGATGATATCGAGTACGCCTGCTCTCTGTACACTCCCCTGCGGCATCCGTCTTCGGGAAGACAAAGCCAAGACGAATGAAAGTAAAATCCTTTCGGCAAACCACCGTCAGACGAGGTCATGACGAACGTTGCCCACACCGCCGTGTATTTCTCATTTTCACTTTATTGCCGTTCACTCATCCGCCCCTTGACCAGCTTGAATGGAGGAGGACCGATTTTATTGTCTTTCCTCTGAGGACTGCTCCTTGAGCGGAAGTACCCATCCGATGTCGGACTAGACCAAAGGTGATGTATCACCCTCCCATAAACTTAGCCGTGTCTTCCGTTAGGCTCTCCACACGACTCGCGGGGATGATGGCTCCCAAGCCACCCTCGCCGAAAATTACAAAAGTTCGCTGAGAAGAAAAATTATACCGTATCCCCGTCTCATGGCTTTTGTGGTTCCTTGGCGGATCCCCTTCCGCTCCGCCCAACCGCCAGAAATAATAACGCGAAACGTCGCTGTGCCCTTTGTTCGAGGAGATTTCTATGCAGCCCCATTGGGGGATGCTTTTCATTACTCCGCCCGCTCCGGCTCGGATTCTCCGGCAAATCATGCATGCACACGGTGTACTCCGTATTCGTATGCCCGTCGAGGGTATTGTTTAAGGGCGCACTAAGGATCCCGCTGAAGGGTTTGTTCACGGAAAACTTTTCACAACTGATTTCGAATCTTCTGCTCTTGGTGCACTCGAGCTGGCAAATAAATTGTTGCACACATGCCACTTGTGCTGGCTTTTGAGTCTGTGCGAGCTCAGTCCTCGAATTGTTGGCTGCTGTGGCGGTGTGTGTGTGTGTGCGGGGCGGTTGCATGGGGATAAGAAAAACTGCAGACTGGCGTGGTCTTTAAGGTGCATCAACATTGTGCCGAGTCGAATGGACTTTTGGTTAAAAGCAACGGGGCGACGCTCGACGCTGAGTCGTGATGGTGGAAGATAAACACATTTTTCCGCAGGGAGCGACGAGGGCGGGGTGGGGACTCAAATCGCATTAAAGGCGGATGTAGATGGGAAAATTGATATTAAATTTTATTTTCCTCCATCCAAGCACAGCTGATGAACGAGTTGCCGGTTGAGTGGGTTTTATTGAAACCTCCTTACGTGCTGATGTTTACGACATTACGGCGGTAATCTGTGAAGGAAATGTGCTCCTTGGGGGCAGTTGATGCATTTGATGTGCACTGCAATAAGGAGGGTATTACTGAAATGGTGCTGCCATCACCTTGGACCGATGAGGTTCTCCTTCGTCGGCATTTGATGCCCTTCGGTGGGTGATCTATTTTAGGGCTCTTTTAACATTATTTCTGAGCACTGCATTGATTCAATTGAGCGTGGAATCGACCTACATTTGGTCCTTTTCTTCGGAAATAGGAAACCTGTACCATTAACCAGAGACCTGATTATTTAATGGACGACGATTAGGGACTTTGAGTTTTAGACCATTCCAGAGGCTCTCAATCTGCCACGACGTTTAGGGATATCATAGGGATATGCCCGGTTCATGAACAGGATGTCAAAAATGTTTGACATGCGCAAATAATGGAAGTAGAAGTTGAAGAGTTAATGCACTTCTTTTACTGCGATCTACTTCGTTGATTGGTGCCTGATTACCCGCTTCATACTGTTTACTCCCTCGTTGAAGTGCCGCAACATTGGACATCTTGCCCACTAAAAAATAAAAGCCCGGATGGCTGTTCAGATCTTGATTGAAAAGTTGGGCCCGTCATGGCCACCGGAGACAGTCCAGTGGCTTATAGTTAAGGGTGACCAGATAGCAATGATAACTTCTTCAACTGTTATGTTTCATTGACGTCAAAGTCGTTCAATGACATCTAACTGTCAAAGCATTCAGTAAGGCTTGCCATTTCATCACGTACTTCTTCAAGCTTGCCAAACGTTCGAAAATCAGTTAAAAAATTATCGAAATTACGGCTCATTTGAAACAAATACGCAAAGTGAAGTTCTTCGTGTCTGTCGTCATCATGGCTTTAGTGTACCGTCATACCGTGAGCAAATTTGAGCGTGAGTACACTCGTTTAGAGCTTAGAGCACCAACCAGGCGGAGATTAGTGCGAAATGAAGACAATGTAGATACCGCGGCGCGCAGCAGCGGTCAGTTATGGAAAACACATAGAACTGTCGAGTCAGCGCCGATTAGCTGAGTTTGGCTTTGCGGTTTATTCCGCGTTCGGATTTGGGCCTAAATTCGAATTAAGGCCGGCGGTACATGCCATAGAGGGCATAGGACAAACCAACTACTTTCCACCAACCCTTGCTACGGAGAAGATTTTCTATAAACGGTTTCTTAACCGAGAAGGAACAAGTGGCAGTAATCAAAGGGGAGATAGCCGTAAACACCGACGGTTCGAAGAAGAGCGCGGGTACATGGCCATTCTTTCTTCTTTATTTGGCGCTACAGTCCGGGGTGGACCTGGGCCTCAACCAGCAAGCCTCTCCAGCTAGCACGGTCTCTGGCTAGCTGTCTCCAGTGTCGCACTCTAAACGTTGGCATCCTCTGTTGCGTTGTCGCACGGGTTCGGAGTCGAAGACTCTCCGGGCCGGAGCTGAGTTGTCCATACGCTCTACATGGCCTAGCCATCTTACGCGTTGGATCCGAAGACGCCTGACTGGACCCATGTCGCTGTACACCCCGTACAGTTCGTGGTTGAATCTTCTCCTCCAGAAACCTTCAACGCAAACTAGACCAAAGATCGCACGCAGAGCTTTTCTCTCGAAGAGACCAAGGACTTCCTCATCCGCTTTTGAGATTGTCCATGCCTCCGCGCCGTACAGCAGGACTGGGATGATCAAGGTCTTGTATAAAGTCAGCTTGGTCCTTCGACAGATGGCTCTACTACTCAATTGCCTCATGAGCCCTCTTGAGAAACAGCGGTTGGCAAGATTTACTCTGCGTTTGATCTCGGTGCTGATGTTGTGTGTACTATTTACTGCGGAGCCGAGGTAGTCGAAGTCCTTGACTACCTCGAAGTTATAGCTGCCCATTGAAACGCTCTGTCCAAGACGTCGATGCTGTGTGTCCTTTCTTGATGGTGATTTCGTTTTGCCCTCATTCACCGCTAGACCCATTCTAGCCGCTTCCGCATCAATGCCAGCAAACGCCTCATTGCCGGCTCGCTGTCAATCACCTCTTTGAAAAATCCGTGGCACCAAGGGACGACTGCAGAGTTTTTCAAGCCGAAGTGGTTGCTATACATGAGGTGGACTCGCGCTGAGATACCAAAACTGTAGCGTCGAATCAGTCCCCATCCTTTTTTTGATAGCCAGGCGGCAATAGAGGCCACAGAATCTGACATTGAAGCGCTGGTTAGGCTATGCAGACAGACCGTCAACGAGACGTTTTTGGTGAATTCGTGATCCCCTGCAGGGTACTGGGATACAATGGAATCCAAGGCAATGAAAATGCGAAGAGCCTCGCGAAGAAGCGCTCAGAGTTGGGAGAATCTCCAGCAACCCCTTGAGCTTCTCAGTTAAATAAAGAAGAAACTAGTAGACGAAGCTTTGAACAGAGAAAATGTTCGCTGGCAAGGCCTCTCGCTACGGCAAGGACTCTGTGGCCAATGGTGAGGAAAGAGATCAATGTCTTTGATGGGCTTTAGTCGAAGGACGTACGCACGCTAATAGGACTCCTTATCGGGCACTAGTACACATGCATTGCTACTGAAAATACAGCTAAATGACTTTTGCAGAAGCTGCAGCGATGAGAAAGAAACAGGATCTAGCCAATATCTGCTCTGCGAATGTGCAGCCCTGGCAAAGAAAAAAAAGTTGAAAGACTTGCTGAGTTGAATTGAAGAACGTCCTACGATTCACACATACATCTGGCTGGTTGTAGGGATACAGTAATTTTCACGGCAGCTTAACAGTGCCTAGCATGTGCCACACAATAGACCCAACACGTTGGTTGAAGAGAGCCACGCCCAAAAGGCTGTCAGGGCACCCAATTAAATTCCTACATGCCATACAAGAGGCGCAACGCTTTGGCGACTGGGTCAACTCACAGTGAGTCACAACAATCCTGCGACATAGAATTGAACCGACCACTTGAAACAATACCAGCAAAGTCGAGGCCACCTTTTCAAAGAATTCCTATTTCTGCTTCAAAATAAGACCAGAAATAATTTTAAAGCAAAAAGTTGCGTATACGCTCCCGTGGCGAGACTAGACTGACTCTCAAGACTGCCCCTTCGTCCCTAAAAAAAATGTTGCGTATACGCCTTCACTATTTTGATTTATTTTAATTTTGCTATTGTTCTTATCGTGGCACCCTGTACTAGGCTAAACGCATACAGTCTCGAATGACGGTTCAGTTTGTATATAATTGCGACGGTCGCAGCACTTTTGTCCGGCTAAAGGAGTACTCCGTCCATGGGGATGTTTGCATCTTCGATTCCCTGTACTGAGGACTGGATTGTGCGCCAGGCAAGAATCGAATCTTCATGGATGGCTCCAAGAGCAAAGTAGGATCTGGTGCCTTCGAGGAGGGCAACAACATTCGACTGCACATCTTGTTACGTAAATTTGCGTCAGTTTTCCAAGCGGACACTTATGCGTTTCTAATGGCCACGAACTATATTGCGAAGGACAGGCGGAAGGGGCTGTGCGTAAAGGTCTTGCTTAATCCTTTAACCACTTCCAGCATTGTTCAGGAATGCATGTCATCTCTGAATTTGATCGGCAGTAACTTCGCTAAGATTTCTCTGGGCCACCGCGGGATCACAGGGAATGTGAACGCTAATTAGCTAGCTAGGCAAGGATCAAAGGAGGTACTCTTAGGACCAAAAACTGGGCTTGGACTACCTGGCTCCGTGGTTAGGGCTTTTATCGATGGTTAGACCTCTCTAGAGCACAATCGGAGGTGGCATGACTCTCCAGGATGCAGACATACCAAGTGTATGCTTGCCAACCTCTGACATCCGCGGCACTCTTGTTTCTGGCGACAGAAAAAATGCAGACAACTGAATGGCGTACAACTTCGCCAAACACCTGAATGAGCGTGGCCTTAGCGATGAGGGTGTCTCTGCGACACCTATGGAGAAGACAACAACGCTAAAGAGAACTTCATCAGCAACCATCTCATCCCGCCTTCGTCGAACATAAAGCCTAAGCAAAGAGATTGACAGTGGAGCTGGCATGAGGACTAGTGCTTCGCCAAACACAGCTACAGAGCTCCAAACTCGTCATAGAATGCTACTTTAGCAGCAGAGTTAAGAATTATCAAAATTTGTACCCGGGACAGAGCATAGAGCTGGTAGACATGCCCAGCCTATAACATGTCAAGTGCAGAATACGGGTCCATCATGTGACAATTTGCGTTCAGATTGACAAATATGCCGGGCATTATCTGGTGGACTGACAAATTGGTGCCTGTTCGACGTTAGTCTATGGATGCAGAAAAGGACAGTTTTGATGTCACTTCCTGGAAGGCTAGGTTAGGTTAGGTTACAGCAGCTGACTACCTTAAGGGTAGCCACACTTAGGCCAAATGTAGGCCCGTTGTGTTACCACAAGATCCAATAAATCCTCATCCACGAACCATCTGGGGCTTTAGGTTAGGTAGTTGGGTTGCTAGTGAATTCACGACCTCACTTAGACCATATTGTGATACCCATAGTCAGACCAATACCACTGATTGACCACTCCAGTGATTGAGCCGTTCATTTGATCCCAACAGCAAATGGTGACTGGACCAGATTTGAAACCAGATAAAAGCGCATTAACTGTGCTTTCACTGGGATCCGAACCGGGAACCCCGCTAACCAGGGGCAGGCGCTCTACCCATCCAGTCGTCTATCTGCGGCTTTTAATAAAGCGATGAAGTTGACTGATGCTAATGCTACTTAGTTCTGTCAAGTCGTTGTATTATGGGGCACCCAAGTGACTATATCTGCGTGATGAGAGATCACTGCAAACAAGAAGGTGTGAAATGGTTTCTTCCGTCTTGAGTCTTGTGGCGTGAATTCCAATGGCACAATGCCCAGTTATGATGCCGATGAGAATTCTAAGATTAGCCCTACTCATTTTGATCAGGTCGCATGAGCGTTTTTGATCTAAAGTAGTCCAAAAGTGTTTTCTGCTGAGGCACCCAGTACCAGAAGACCATCCATGTTTTGTGTGAGTAAGCGTTTTAAGCCTTAGTAGACGTTTTGTAGGAACTATAGTGATGGACGGGAGTTCTCTGTCCGCAAAGAGTGTTGAGGTGGTGCCCTTTCTAGAGAGCACGTCTACTTCGCAATTCTCTGGGATGTCACTATGTCCCGGTATCCACATTCGACATTGGATGGATGCTTAAATACAAGGCCACATCGTTAGGAGAGATAGGTGGCTATTGAGGGACATCTTGGAGCTAAATTTGACTGCACTTGTGGATAATATTACATTGTTTTTTAACATGAAGGATCGTCCCCTCGCCGCCAATCAGGGGACGACCCTTCAAGCTCGCGGTCTGGAAGGCTGGGAGAACATGCGCGATGTGGAACGGTGAAATACAGAACCAAGTGGTGCCACCCGCATGCCTTGAACTTCAAAATGCTTGGCCATCTCATCAAGATGTGAATCTTGTCTGTTCTTCTTGATGAGCTTGAGTTGCATCTAGGGCCTCTTTAAAGTCACAGTCTTCATCCAAGAGACATTACACTTGAAAGGTCCTTCGACAAGACATCTCTGAGCCTCCCTTGACGCATCTTTCTAACCCCGTAGACGTCCACCCAGTCTCACCTAAACAAAACCATCGCGTGATCTATAATTGCCAGAATTCGATATCCTCCCGCCAAGAGCACCTTCTCGACGACACTCCCATCAGCAACATCATCAATAATTCATGGTATCCATCGTGCATCAAGTTAATCCTCCAGGCGGCATTATTACTTTGATTGGACGTCAATGTGATTGGATCGACTCACCAAGGAGCTGCCATGGAAATAGGAGACCCCATCGCAGTCAACAAACGGAAACTCACTTGAAGTTCAATTTAAATCGATGGCTGCGTGTAGAAATTGCTTCCGGGCCCAGAAAGTCACAGCCTTCCGACTTCCGGTCCGGTCGGGAGGAATGCCATTCGCAAGGCATGTGCACACTGTGTGCGTTCGCCGAGTGACAAGTTGCATTCCAATTCACGAGCACGACAGTGCCCCGTGTGGTGGACTGACTTATTGGTTTCCCTCCCCCGTGGACGAAAACACGCAAAAAGACAACCTGAACCTCACTTCCTCTCGAAGGACTGGCGGCCCGCCAAGCAAGGGGCCACCCTTCGAAGTCGTCGCCTGCGCGGTCCTTCTGGACTGCCGTTGTCATTGCAATTGAAAACAGACAATTTCCGCATAAGCGACTAGCGCTCTGTGTGCTCTGTAAATATCCGGTGGCAGCTTTTATTTCACGTCTCCGCCCACCGCCACTGTCTCTTGCACCTTCGTGCAAAATCCGTGCAACATATCATCCTTGAAAGGCTTCACAGTCTATCGCTTTGGTTTCCAGTTACGAATGCTTTCAACAATTATCCGGTTCAGAGTCCGTGTGTGTGTGTGTGTGTGAATGACACTTACCGGCTGCACTTCACACCAACCTTCGCCGCTGTGGGTGGCTCTGTGTGTGTGTCCTTTTAAATGCACATGGGTTTCCTATTTAAGGACAACTCAACCACGTTTGAGTTGAATACCTTTCACATGTGCAAACACCCACTCTCACACACATACACAGACAGGTGCAGGCTTCCATTAGAATTCAGTACGCGCACAGTCTGCTGACCGATTACCCCAAGGCGCGTCGTCTCGGTGTGGCAGCACATATCATTTCTCATCCTCCCCCTCCACCACGTACACGACGGCAATTAATAGTGCTGTGTGACGAGCGAGTTTTTGGAAGGACAGGTCTAGGATTATGGCAGACTGTCACATGTGGACGCTTTAATTGGAATTAATCCCTTTAATGGTTGTGTATCCCAGATCCAGTTATCCACCGGCTACCGACAGATGATTGATTCCTCACATTCGCCGGCCCGGGTGGGGGTGGGTAAGTGCATTCATTACGGCCATTTACAAGCGTGATTAAGTCCGCAGTCGTGCCCTGGAATACGAAATTGATGTGCCTGTCTGTCGGGCTGAATGGCAGTTCCGTTGATTGAGGGCCAGACCATCGTTTGGGGGAATGCACTTGGCTTTGGAAATGAGTCTTGTAGAAATGGGCATATTTCAGAGTAGACCAAGTGAATGAGGAATGCTTCTTGTGACTGCCATTTTGATTTGAATGACAGCTGTCAGTTGGGACTTGACAGTCACCGATAGTGGTTAATAACAATTCACAATGGAAAAAAAATGATAAAGATATTTAAAAAAGAAATGGCCAGCCAATTGTTGGTCGGAATTTGACGTCCCTGCTTCAACCGAAACGTCAAAATGAACTGTCAAGTGAGACCACAGAAGTTGAGACTAGGGTTATTGATAAACGATATCGCACGAGGAATAAAAATGATCCCTTTCCTTAATGGACTCAACTAGCAACATAAACTGCCCTCTTGAGTGAAAGTGAGGGTGGCCAACGATCGGGTGAATCAGAGAGGGCATGTATTGAGAATCGTCTTTGGACCTCGAAAGGGTGCTTTCGTTTGTCTACTCGTGGTAGGAATTCGCCAGGCGAGTTCTTGGACTTGGACCGCCACCTCATCCTTGGTATGCCTAGCTGTCGCCTGCCTGTGGAATCATAATTAAGGCACGCCTCGGAAGTAGTGATGGTTACCGAATCATCGAAGAATAGCTCTCTCCATTCGAAGAAGCGGCTTCTCAACATCGAGTTCCTCGCGTACTGTCGTGTTTCCCACGCAATAATAAAAATATGGGTGGCGCGTCCGAGGCGGACCTAGGCCTAGCTTCTCAGCAACCATTCGTGTTGTGCGTGCTATTTTTCTTTCACGAGTGGAAGGGACCTACAGTTTTATGCCGACACCGAACAGCGAATTTGAGTTGAGGAATACTCTTTAAGCATTGTCAGTGACTCGAAGGAGGTAGAGCCTGGCACCCTCTGCGTAGGAGTCGACGCACTTACCCACTGCGCCACTGTTTCCCTCCCAATACCGGCGAGTAATTCCCAAAACAGCGCGAAGACATCCCATCTTAGCAAATACTCAAAACCACTGACTTGGCTTTCACACTAAGCTCGGTCTTCCTGATTACAGATCTCCCAAGCTGTTTTAAAACTGACCTAGCTTCACCCATCCTACAGGCAAGCTCTGCGTAATGAACCGTCTCAAAATCTACTAGAACCAATGGAATTTGTCGGTGGATTTATTGAAATCAAAAGATTTTTAGAAATGGCGGTGGAAGATGCTCTCGCAGCGAAAAGTGGTCTTCTCGTAGTGAAAACGTTCAAATAGTGAAAGAGTATAAATATTCAGGTGTGTTAATTACATCCAACCTAAGAACGAAAAAAAACATTTCGTCTGTCCATCAGCAGCAAAACGAAAGGGGTATTTCATCAGTTCGGGGACAGTGCATCGGGAATAAGTAAATCGGGCACACTTCGAAAATCAATCTATTACGTGCGACTGCGGCTTCTATTCTGTTGTACGTGGCCCAAATTTGAGTAAGTTGAGAAATTCCTTTGAATCTTTAGACTGCACCAAACTCTATATGGTGCACTTAAAAACTGGAGTCTCATTTTAAAGCTGCATGCAGACTTCATATCGAATATAGTGGCGAAGGAAGAAAGCAGATTGCCGAGGATTTTACTGAAGCATATAGTAGTGACAAGAGGGCCCTTGGTCCAGTGGGAGGAGTTGGCGGAAGTCTAAATATTTTAGCTGATTTGAAACTTTCAGCTGGGTCGCCGTGGCGTTGTGGGTAAGTGCCTCGACACCTACGCAGAGGGTGCCAGGTTCGATACCCGAATTTACCACCTTTCATAATTCACGGCTCCGCCTCTTTCGAGCTACTGACAATGCCCAAAGAGTACTCCTGTCTAGAAAAAGCTTCACAACTTCGACGTTCGGAGTCGGCATTAAACTGTAGGTCCCTTCCAGAGAGAACAATTGCACGCACAGCATGAGTGGTTTTGTTGTAGAAGCAAGGCCAATGTCCGTCTCGGACTGTCGCAAAAACCATTTTATTATCATCTCTTGTCTCACCACCAGCCGCCACTCCAAGCCGCTTCACTCCACAAACATCCCGTGCAGAGGCAATGACAGCTGTTGACAACAGTCGTCATTCTTCCTCTATATGCGATAGAATAGTTGGCATTCCTTCAAACCTTTCAGATATCTCCCGTGCTAAATTTAGCCTAAACGCACTGTTCTGTAGTTTCTCCCACCGTGGGCGTGTAACCACTCGTGGTTTCCGTCTTGCCAGAAGAGGTACCTAATCAGTGAGGTGCAGCGTAGACAACATCAGTCGACAGTTCAGCCCCTCTCATCACAAACCATCCGTTTCTATTTCGATGGGAACACAAAGAGATCTATAAACCATTTCTGTTGAAGACTCTGACGGTACTTCGTGCATTTATGGATGCCTTTGTGTGGAAAGAAGGTCTTTATAATGGACATGCCATTTATACAGCAAAAGTTGAACAACTTCTGTCCAGGATCACCTCCCAATCACACCACATCCACACACATAACATCCACATTCACGTGAGTAATGAAGTCACCCATCGGGATATAGGAATCCATCTCCTCTACCCTATCAAGGCCAGCATCAACTTCATCCAGGAAACCCGCGTACTCTGACTCTAGATTTGGTACATACACCTGCACTAGGCCCAAGCTTGAGTTTTAAGACCATGACTCTCCCCCCTAATGTTGTCCACTCACATACCACACGGCGTATGTGGAGTAGTCTGAGACCACACGGCGTATGTGGAGTATTCTGAGACCACACGGCGTATGTGGACTATTCTGAGACCACACGGCGTATGTGGAGTATTCTGAGACCACACGGCGTATGTGGAATATTCTGAGACCACACGGCGTATGTGGAGTATTCTGAGACCACACGGCGTATGTGGAGTATTCTGAGACCACACGGCGTATGTGGACTATTCTGAGACCACACGGCGTATGTGGAGTATTCTGAGACCACACGGCGTTTGTGGAGTATTCTGAGACCACACGGTGTATGTGGAGTATTCTCAGACCACACGGCGTATGTGGAGTATTCTCAGACCACACGGCGTTTGTTGAATATTCTGAGACCACACGTCGTATGTGGACTATTCTGAGACCACACGGCGTATGTGGAGTATTCTGCGACCACACGGCGTATGTGGAGTATTCTGAGACAACACGGCGTATGTGGAGTATTCTGAGACCACACGGCGTATGTGGAGTATTCTGAGACCACACGGCGTATGTGGAGTATTCTGAGACCACACGGCGTATGTGGAGTATTCTGAGACCACACGGCGTATGTGGAATATTCTGAGACCACACGGCGTATGTGGACTGTTCTGAGACCACACGGCGTATGTGGACTATTTTGAGACTGCACGGTGTATGTGAAGTATTCTGAGACCACACGGCGTATGTGGACTATTCTCAGACCACACGGCGTATGTGGAGTATTCTGCGACCAAACGGCGTATGTGGAGTATTCTGAGACCACACGGTGTATGTGGAGTATTCTCAGACCACACGGCGTATGTGGACTATTCTGAGACCACACGGCGTATGTGGAGTATTATCAGACCACACGGTGTATGTGGAGTATTCTGAGACCACACGGCGTATGTGGACTATTCTCAGACCACACGGCGTATGTGGAGTATTATCAGACCACACGGTGTATGTGGAGTATTCTGAGACCACACGGTGTATGTGGACTATTCTCAGACCACACGGTGTATGTGGAGTATTATCAGACCACACGGTGTATGTGGAGTATACTGAGACCACACGGTGTATGTGGACTATTCTGAGACCACACGGCGTTTGTGGAGTATTCTGAGACCACACGGCGTATGTGGAGTATTATCAGACCACACGGTGTATGTGAAGTATTCTGAGACCACACGGCGTATGTGGAGTGTTCTGAGACCACACGGCGTATGTGGACTATTCTCAGACCACACGGCGTATGTGGAGTATTATCAGACCACACGGTGTATGTGGACTATTCTGAGACCACACGGTGTATGTGGAGTATTCTGAGACCACACGGTGTATGTGGACTATTCTCAGACCACACGGTGTATGTGGAGTATTATCAGACCACACGGTGTATGTGGAGTATACTGAGACCACACGGTGTATGTGGACTATTCTCAGACCACACGGTGTATGTGGAATATTCTGAGACCACACGGCGTATGTGGACTATTCTGAGACCACACGGCGTTTGTGGAGTATTCTGAGACCACACGGCGTATGTGGAGTATTATCAGACCACACGGTGTATGTGGACTATTCTGAGACCACACGGCGTATGTGGACTATTCTGAGACCACACGGCGTATGTGGACTATTCTGAGACCACACGGCGTAAGTGGAGTATTATCAGACCACACGGTGTATGTGGAGTATTATCAGACCACACGGTGTATGTGGACTATTCTGAGACCACACGGCGTATGTGGACTATTCTCAGACCACACGGTGTATGTGGAGTATTATCAGACCACACGGTGTATGTGGACTATTCTGAGACCACACGGCGTATGTGGACTATTCTCAGACCACACGGTGTATGTGGAGTATTATCAGACCACACGGTGTATGTGGACTATTCTGAGACCACACGGCGTATGTGGACTATTCTGAGACCACACGGCGTATGTGGACTATTCTGAGACCACACGGCGTATGTGGACTATTCTGAGACCACACGGCATATGTGGACTATTCTGAGACCACACGGCGTATGTGGACTATTCTGAGACCACACGGCGTATGTGGACTATTCTGAGACCACACGGCATATGTGGACTATTCTGAGAACACACGGCGTATGTGGACTATTCTGAGAACACACGGCGTATGTGGACTATTCTCAGACCACACGGCGTATGTGGACTATTCTGAGAACACACGGCATATGTGGACTATTCTGAGACCACACGGCGTATGTGGACTATTCTGAGACCACACGGCGTATGTGGACTATTCTGAGACCACACGGCGTATGTGGACTATTCTGAGACCACACGGCGTATGTGGACTATTCTGAGACCACACGGCATATGTGGACTATTCTGAGAACACACGGCGTATGTGGACTATTCTCAGACCACACGGCGTATGTGGACTATTCTGAGAACACACGGCATATGTGGACTATTCTGAGACCACACGGCGTATGTGGACTATTCTGAGAACACACGGCGTATGTGGACTATTCTCAGACCACACGGCGTATGTGGACTATTCTGAGAACACACGGCATATGTGGACTATTCTGAGACCACACGGCGTATGTGGACTATTCTGAGAACACACGGCGTATGTGGACTATTCTCAGACCACACGGCGAATGTGGACTATCCTGAGGCCACACGGCGTATGTGGAGTATTCTGAGACCACACGGCGTATGTGGACTATTCTGAGACCACACGGCGTTTGTGGACTATTCTGAGACCACACGGCATATGTGGAGTATTATCAGACCACACGGTGTATGTGGACTATTCTGAGACCACACGGCGTAAGTGGAGTATTATCAGACCACACGGTGTATGTGGAGTATTATCAGACCACACGGTGTATGTGGACTATTCTGAGACCACACGGCGTATGTGGACTATTCTCAGACCACACGGTGTATGTGGAGTATTATCAGACCACACGGTGTATGTGGACTATTCTGAGACCACACGGCGTATGTGGACTATTCTGAGACCACACGGCGTATGTGGACTATTCTCAGACCACACGGTGTATGTGGAGTATTATCAGACCACACGGTGTATGTGGACTATTCTGAGACCACACGGCGTATGTGGACTATTCTGAGACCACACGGCGTATGTGGACTATTCTCAGACCACACGGCGTATGTGGAGTATTATCAGACCACACGGTGTATGTGGACTATTCTGAGACCACACGGCGTATGTGGACTATTCTGAGACCACACGGCGTATGTGGACTATTCTCAGACCACACGGCGTATGTGGAGTATTATCAGACCACACGGTGTATGTGGAGTATTCTGAGACCACACGGTGTATGTGGACTATTCTCAGACCACACGGTGTATGTGGAATATTCTGAGACCACACGGCGTATGTGGACTATTCTGAGACCACACGGCGTATGTGGAGTATTCTGAGACCACACGGCGTATGTGGACTATTCTGAGACCACACGGCGTATGTGGACTATTCTGAGACCACACGGCGTATGTGGACTATTCTCAGACCACACGGTGTATGTGGAGTATTATCAGACCACACGGTGTATGTGGACTATTCTGAGACCACACGGCGTATGTGGACTATTCTGAGACCACACGGCGTATGTGGACTATTCTGAGACCACACGGCGTATGTGGAGTATTCTGAGACCACACGGCGTATGTGGACTATTCTGAGACCACACGGCATATGTGGACTATTCTGAGACCACACGGCGTATGTGGACTATTCTCAGACCACACGGTGTATGTGGAGTATTATCAGACCACACGGTGTATGTGGACTATTCTGAGACCACACGGCGTATGTGGACTATTCTCAGACCACACGGTGTATGTGGAGTATTATCAGACCACACGGTGTATGTGGACTATTCTGAGACCACACGGCGTATGTGGACTATTCTGAGACCACACGGCGTATGTGGACTATTCTGAGACCACACGGCATATGTGGACTATTCTGAGACCACACGGCGTATGTGGACTATTCTGAGAACACACGGCGTATGTGGACTATTCTCAGACCACACGGTGTATGTGGAGTATTATCAGACCACACGGTGTATGTGGACTATTCTGAGACCACACGGCGTATGTGGACTATTCTGAGACCACACGGCGTATGTGGACTATTCTGAGACCACACGGCATATGTGGACTATTCTGAGACCACACGGCGTATGTGGACTATTCTGAGACCACACGGCGTATGTGGACTATTCTGAGACCACACGGCATATGTGGACTATTCTGAGACCACACGGCGTATGTGGACTATTCTCAGACCACACGGTGTATGTGGAGTATTATCAGACCACACGGTGTATGTGGACTATTCTGAGACCACACGGCGTATGTGGACTATTCTCAGACCACACGGTGTATGTGGAGTATTATCAGACCACACGGTGTATGTGGACTATTCTGAGACCACACGGCATATGTGGACTATTCTGAGACCACACGGCGTATGTGGACTATTCTCAGACCACACGGTGTATGTGGAGTATTATCAGACCACACGGTGTATGTGGACTATTCTGAGACCACACGGCGTATGTGGACTATTCTGAGACCACACGGCATATGTGGACTATTCTGAGACCACACGGCGTATGTGGACTATTCTGAGAACACACGGCGTATGTGGACTATTCTCAGACCACACGGCGTATGTGGACTATTCTCAGACCACACGGTGTATGTGGAGTATTATCAGACCACACGGTGTATGTGGACTATTCTGAGACCACACGGCGTATGTGGACTATTCTCAGACCACACGGTGTATGTGGAGTATTATCAGACCACACGGTGTATGTGGACTATTCTGAGACCACACGGCGTATGTGGACTATTCTGAGACCACACGGCGTATGTGGACTATTCTGAGACCACACGGCGTATGTGGACTATTCTGAGAACACACGGCGTATGTGGACTATTCTCAGACCACACGGCGTATGTGGACTATTCTGAGAACACACGGCATATGTGGACTATTCTGAGACCACACGGCGTATGTGGACTATTCTGAGAACACACGGCGTATGTGGACTATTCTCAGACCACACGGCGTATGTGGACTATCCTGAGACCACACGGCGTATGTGGAGTATTCTGAGACCACACGGCGTATGTGGACTATTCTGAGACCACACGGCGTTTGTGGACTATTCTGAGACCACACGGCATATGTGGACTATTCTGAGACCACACGGCGTATGTGGACTATTCTGAGACCACACGGCGTATGTGGACTATTCTCAGACCACACGGCGTATGTGGAGTATTATCAGACCACACGGTGTATGTGGACTATTCTGAGACCACACGGCGTATGTGGACTATTCTGAGACCACACGGCGTATGTGGACTATTCTCAGACCACACGGCGTATGTGGAGTATTATCAGACCACACGGTGTATGTGGAGTATTCTGAGACCACACGGTGTATGTGGACTATTCTCAGACCACACGGTGTATGTGGAGTATTATCAGACCACACGGTGTATGTGGAGTATACTGAGACCACACGGTGTATGTGGACTATTCTCAGACCACACGGTTTATGTGGAATATTCTGAGACCACACGGCGTATGTGGACTATTCTGCGACCACACGGCGTTTGTGGAGTATTCTGAGACCACACGGCGTATGTGGAGTATTATCAGACCACACGGTGTATGTGGAGTATTATCAGACCACACGGTGTATGTGGACTATTCTGATACCACGGCGTATGTGGACTATTCTCAGACCACTCGGCGTATGTGGACTATTCTGCGACCACACGGCTTATGTGGAGTATTCTGAGACCACACGGCGTATGTGGAGTATTCTGAGACCACACGGCGTATGTGGAGTATTCTGAGACCACACGGCGTATGTGGAATATTCTGAGACCACACGGCGTATGTGGACTGTTCTGAGACCACACGGCGTATGTGGACTATTTTGAGACTGCACGGCGTATGTGGAGTATTCTGCGACCAAACGGCGTATGTGGAGTATTCTGAGACCACCCGGTGTATGTGGAGTATTCTCAGACCACACGGCGTATGTGGACTATTCTGAGACCACACGGCGTATGTGGACTATTCTGAGACCACACGGCGTATGTGGACTATTCTGAGACCACACGGCATATGTGGACTATTCTGAGACCACACGGCGTATGTGGACTATTCTGAGAACACACGGCGTATGTGGACTATTCTCAGACCACACGGCGTATGTGGACTATTCTGAGAACACACGGCGTATGTGGACTATTCTCAGACCACACGGCGTATGTGGACTATCCTGAGACCACACGGCGTATGTGGAGTATTATCAGACCACACGGTGTATGTGAAGTATTCTGAGACCACACGGCGTATGTGGACTATTCTCAGACCACACGGCGTATGTGGAGTATTCTGCGACCAAACGGCGTATGTGGAGTATTCTGAGACCACCCGGTGTATGTGGAGTATTCTCAGACCACACGGCGTTTGTGGACTATTCTGAGACCACACGGCATATGTGGACTATTCTGAGACCACACGGCGTATGTGGACTATTCTGAGACCACACGGCGTATGTGGACTATTCTCAGACCACACGGCGTATGTGGAGTATTATCAGACCACACGGCGTATGTGGACTATTCTCAGACCACACGGCGTATGTGGACTATCCTGAGACCACACGGCGTATGTGGAGTATTATCAGACCACACGGTGTATGTGAAGTATTCTGAGACCACACGGCGTATGTGGACTATTCTCAGACCACACGGCGTATGTGGAGTATTCTGCGACCAAACGGCGTATGTGGAGTATTCTGAGACCACACGGTGTATGTGGAGTATTCTCAGACCACACGGCGTATGTGGACTATTCTGAGACCACACGGCGTATGTGGACTATTCTGAGACCACACGGCGTATGTGGACTATTCTGAGACCACACGGCGTATGTGGAGTATTCTGAGACCACACGGCGTATGTGGACTATTCTGAGACCACACGGCATAAGTGGACTATTCTGAGACCACACGGCGTATGTGGACTATTCTGAGAACACACGGCGGATGTGGACTATTCTCAGACCACACGGCGTATGTGGAGTATTCTGAGACCACACGGCGTATGTGGAATATTTTGAGACCGCAGGGCGTATGTGGAGTATTATCAGATCGCACGGTGTATGTGGACTATCCTGAGACCACACGGCGTATGTGGAGTATTATCAGACCACACGGCGTATGTGGACTATTCTGAGACCACACGGCTTATGTGGAGTATTCTGAGACCACACTGCGTATGTGGAGTATTCTGAGACCACACGGCGTATGTGGAGTATTCTGAGACCACACGGCGTATGTGGAATATTTTGAGACCGCAGGGCGTATGTGGAGTATTATCAGATCACACGGTGTATGTGGACTATTCTGCGACCACACGGCTTATGTGGAGTATTCTGAGACCACACGGCGTATGTGGACTATTCTCAGACCACTCGGCGTATGTGGACTATTCTGCGACCACACGGCTTATGTGGAGTATTCTGAGACCACACGGCGTATGTGGAGTATTCTGAGACCACACGGCGTATGTGGAGTATTCTGAGACCACACGGCGTATGTGGAGTATTCTGAGACCACTCGGCGTATGTGGACTATTCTGCGACCACACGGCTTATGTGGAGTATTCTGAGACCACACGGCGTATGTGGAGTATTCTGAGACCACACGGCGTATGTGGAGTATTCTGAGACCACACGGCGTATGTGGAATATTTTGAGACCGCAGGGCGTATGTGGAGTATTATCAGATCACACGGTGTATGTGGACTATCCTGAGACCACACGGCGTATGTGGAGTATTATCAGACCACACGGTGTATGTGAAGTATTCTGAGACCACACGGCGTATGTGGACTATTCTCAGACCACTCGGCGTATGTGGACTATTCTGCGACCACACGGCGTATGTGGACTATTCTCAGACCACACGGCGTATGTGGACTATTCTGAGAACACACGGCATATGTGGACTATTCTGAGACCACACGGCGTATGTGGACTATTCTGAGAACACACGGCGTATGTGGACTATTCTCAGACCACACGGCGTATGTGGACTATCCTGAGACCACACGGCGTATGTGGAGTATTCTGAGACCACACGGCGTATGTGGACTATTCTGAGACCACACGGCGTTTGTGGACTATTCTGAGACCACACGGCATATGTGGACTATTCTGAGACCACACGGCGTATGTGGACTATTCTGAGACCACACGGCGTATGTGGACTATTCTCAGACCACACGGCGTATGTGGAGTATTATCAGACCACACGGTGTATGTGGACTATTCTGAGACCACACGGCGTATGTGGACTATTCTGAGACCACACGGCGTATGTGGACTATTCTCAGACCACACGGCGTATGTGGAGTATTATCAGACCACACGGTGTATGTGGAGTATTCTGAGACCACACGGCGTATGTGGAATATTTTGAGACCGCAGGGCGTATGTGGAGTATTATCAGATCGCACGGTGTATGTGGACTATCCTGAGACCACACGGCGTATGTGGAGTATTATCAGACCACACGGCGTATGTGGACTATCCTGAGACCACACGGCGTATGTGGAGTATTATCAGACCACTCGGCGTATGTGGACTATTCTGCGACCACACGGCTTATGTGGAGTATTCTGAGACCACACGGCGTATGTGGAGTATTCTGAGACCACACGGCGTATGTGGAGTATTCTGAGACCACACGGCGTATGTGGAATATTTTGAGACCGCAGGGCGTATGTGGAGTATTATCAGATCACACGGTGTATGTGGACTATTCTGCGACCACACGGCTTATGTGGAGTATTCTGAGACCACACGGCGTATGTGGACTATTCTCAGACCACTCGGCGTATGTGGACTATTCTGCGACCACACGGCTTATGTGGAGTATTCTGAGACCACACGGCGTATGTGGAGTATTCTGAGACCACACGGCGTATGTGGAGTATTCTGAGACCACACGGCGTATGTGGAGTATTCTGAGACCACTCGGCGTATGTGGACTATTCTGCGACCACACGGCTTATGTGGAGTATTCTGAGACCACACGGCGTATGTGGAGTATTCTGAGACCACACGGCGTATGTGGAATATTTTGAGACCGCAGGGCGTATGTGGAGTATTATCAGACCACACGGTGTATGTGGAGTATTCTGAGACCACACGGCGTATGTGGAATATTTTGAGACCGCAGGGCGTATGTGGAGTATTATCAGATCGCACGGTGTATGTGGACTATCCTGAGACCACACGGCGTATGTGGAGTATTATCAGACCACACGGCGTATGTGGACTATCCTGAGACCACACGGCGTATGTGGAGTATTATCAGACCACTCGGCGTATGTGGACTATTCTGCGACCACACGGCTTATGTGGAGTATTCTGAGACCACACGGCGTATGTGGAGTATTCTGAGACCACACGGCGTATGTGGAGTATTCTGAGACCACACGGCGTATGTGGAATATTTTGAGACCGCAGGGCGTATGTGGAGTATTATCAGATCACACGGTGTATGTGGACTATTCTGCGACCACACGGCTTATGTGGAGTATTCTGAGACCACACGGCGTATGTGGACTATTCTCAGACCACTCGGCGTATGTGGACTATTCTGCGACCACACGGCTTATGTGGAGTATTCTGAGACCACACGGCGTATGTGGAATATTTTGAGACCGCAGGGCGTATGTGGAGTATTATCAGATCGCACGGTGTATGTGGACTATCCTGAGACCACACGGCGTATGTGGAGTATTATCAGACCACACGGCGTATGTGGACTATCCTGAGACCACACGGCGTATGTGGAGTATTATCAGACCACTCGGCGTATGTGGACTATTCTGCGACCACACGGCTTATGTGGAGTATTCTGAGACCACACGGCGTATGTGGAGTATTCTGAGACCACACGGCGTATGTGGAGTATTCTGAGACCACACGGCGTATGTGGAATATTTTGAGACCGCAGGGCGTATGTGGAGTATTATCAGATCACACGGTGGATGTGGACTATCCTGAGACCACACGGCGTATGTGGAGTATTATCAGACCACACGGTGTATGTGAAGTATTCTGAGACCACACGGCGTATGTGGACTATTCTCAGACCACTCGGCGTATGTGGACTATTCTGCGACCACACGGCGTATGTGGACTATTCTCAGACCACACGGCGTATGTGGACTATCCTGAGACCACACGGCGTATGTGGAGTATTCTGAGACCACACGGCGTATGTGGACTATTCTGAGACCACACGGCGTTTGTGGACTATTCTGAGACCACACGGCATATGTGGACTATTCTGAGACCACACGGCGTATGTGGACTATTCTGAGACCACACGGCGTATGTGGACTATTCTCAGACCACACGGCGTATGTGGAGTATTATCAGACCACACGGTGTATGTGGACTATTCTGAGACCACACGGCGTATGTGGACTATTCTGAGACCACACGGCGTATGTGGACTATTCTCAGACCACACGGCGTATGTGGAGTATTATCAGATCGCACGGTGTATGTGGACTATCCTGAGACCACACGGCGTATGTGGAGTATTATCAGACCACACGGCGTATGTGGACTATCCTGAGACCACACGGCGTATGTGGAGTATTATCAGACCACTCGGCGTATGTGGACTATTCTGCGACCACACGGCTTATGTGGAGTATTCTGAGACCACACGGCGTATGTGGAGTATTCTGAGACCACACGGCGTATGTGGAGTATTCTGAGACCACACGGCGTATGTGGAATATTTTGAGACCGCAGGGCGTATGTGGAGTATTATCAGATCACACGGTGTATGTGGACTATCCTGAGACCACACGGCGTATGTGGAGTATTATCAGACCACACGGTGTATGTGAAGTATTCTGAGACCACACGGCGTATGTGGACTATTCTCAGACCACTCGGCGTATGTGGACTATTCTGCGACCACACGGCGTATGTGGACTATTCTGAGACCACACGGCGTATGTGGACTATTCTCAGACCACACGGCGTATGTGGAGTATTATCAGATCGCACGGTGTATGTGGACTATCCTGAGACCACACGGCGTATGTGGAGTATTATCAGACCACACGGCGTATGTGGACTATCCTGAGACCACACGGCGTATGTGGAGTATTATCAGACCACTCGGCGTATGTGGACTATTCTGCGACCACACGGCTTATGTGGAGTATTCTGAGACCACACGGCGTATGTGGAGTATTCTGAGACCACACGGCGTATGTGGAGTATTCTGAGACCACACGGCGTATGTGGAATATTTTGAGACCGCAGGGCGTATGTGGAGTATTATCAGATCACACGGTGTATGTGGACTATCCTGAGACCACACGGCGTATGTGGAGTATTATCAGACCACACGGTGTATGTGAAGTATTCTGAGACCACACGGCGTATGTGGACTATTCTCAGACCACTCGGCGTATGTGGACTATTCTGCGACCACACGGCGTATGTGGACTATTCTCAGACCACACGGCGTATGTGGACTATCCTGAGACCACACGGCGTATGTGGAGTATTCTGAGACCACACGGCGTATGTGGACTATTCTGAGACCACACGGCGTTTGTGGACTATTCTGAGACCACACGGCATATGTGGACTATTCTGAGACCACACGGCGTATGTGGACTATTCTGAGACCACACGGCGTATGTGGACTATTCTCAGACCACACGGCGTATGTGGAGTATTATCAGACCACACGGTGTATGTGGACTATTCTGAGACCACACGGCGTATGTGGACTATTCTGAGACCACACGGCGTATGTGGACTATTCTCAGACCACACGGCGTATGTGGAGTATTATCAGACCACACGGTGTATGTGGAGTATTCTGAGACCACACGGTGTATGTGGACTATTCTCAGACCACACGGTGTATGTGGAGTATTATCAGACCACACGGTGTATGTGGACTATTCTGATACCACGGCGTATGTGGACTATTCTCAGACCACTCGGCGTATGTGGACTATTCTGCGACCACACGGCTTATGTGGAGTATTCTGAGACCACACGGCGTATGTGGAGTATTCTGAGACCACACGGCGTATGTGGACTATTCTGCGACCACACGGCGTTTGTGGAGTATTCTGAGACCACACGGCGTATGTGGAGTATTATCAGACCACACGGTGTATGTGGACTATTCTGATACCACGGCGTATGTGGACTATTCTCAGACCACTCGGCGTATGTGGACTATTCTGCGACCACACGGCTTATGTGGAGTATTCTGAGACCACACGGTGTATGTGGAGTATTATCAGACCACACGGTGTATGTGGACTATTCTGATACCACGGCGTATGTGGACTATTCTCAGACCACTCGGCGTATGTGGACTATTCTGCGACCACACGGCTTATGTGGAGTATTCTGCGACCACACGGCGTTTGTGGAGTATTCTGAGACCACACGGCGTATGTGGAGTATTCTGAGACCACACGGCGTATGTGGACTATTCTGCGACCACACGGCGTTTGTGGAGTATTCTGAGACCACACGGCGTATGTGGAGTATTATCAGACCACACGGTGTATGTGGAGTATTATCAGACCACACGGTGTATGTGGACTATTCTGATACCACGGCGTATGTGGACTATTCTCAGACCACTCGGCGTATGTGGACTATTCTGCGACCACACGGCTTATGTGGAGTATTCTGAGACCACACGGCGTATGTGGAGTATTCTGAGACCACACGGCGTATGTGGAGTATTCTGAGACCACACGGCGTATGTGGAATATTCTGAGACCACACGGCGTATGTGGACTGTTCTGAGACCACACGGCGTATGTGGACTATTTTGAGACTGCACGGCGTATGTGAAATATTTTGAGACCGCAGGGCGTATGTGGAGTATTATCAGACCACACGGTGTATGTGAAGTATTCTGAGACCACACGGCGTATGTGGACTATTCTCAGACCACACGGCGTATGTGGAGTATTCTGCGACCAAACGGCGTATGTGGAGTATTCTGAGACCACCCGGTGTATGTGGAGTATTCTCAGACCACACGGCGTATGTGGACTATTCTGAGACCACACGGCGTATGTGGACTATTCTGAGACCACACGGCGTATGTGGACTATTCTGAGACCACACGGCATATGTGGACTATTCTGAGACCACACGGCGTATGTGGACTATTCTGAGAACACACGGCGTATGTGGACTATTCTCAGACCACACGGCGTATGTGGACTATCCTGAGACCACACGGCGTATGTGGAGTATTATCAGACCACACGGTGTATGTGAAGTATTCTGAGACCACACGGCGTATGTGGACTATTCTCAGACCACACGGCGTATGTGGAGTATTCTGCGACCAAACGGCGTATGTGGAGTATTCTGAGACCACACGGTGTATGTGGAGTATTCTCAGACCACACGGCGTATGTGGACTATTCTGAGACCACACGGCGTATGTGGACTATTCTGAGACCACACGGCGTATGTGGACTATTCTGAGACCACACGGCGTATGTGGAGTATTCTGAGACCACACGGCGTATGTGGACTATTCTGAGACCACACGGCATAAGTGGACTATTCTGAGACCACACGGCGTATGTGGACTATTCTGAGAACACACGGCGGATGTGGACTATTCTCAGACCACACGGCGTATGTGGAGTATTCTGAGACCACACGGCGTATGTGGAATATTTTGAGACCGCAGGGCGTATGTGGAGTATTATCAGATCGCACGGTGTATGTGGACTATCCTGAGACCACACGGCGTATGTGGAGTATTATCAGACCACACGGTGTATGTGGACTATTCTGATACCACGGCGTATGTGGACTATTCTCAGACCACTCGGCGTATGTGGACTATTCTGCGACCACACGGCTTATGTGGAGTATTCTGAGACCACACGGCGTATGTGGAGTATTCTGAGACCACACGGCGTATGTGGAGTATTCTGAGACCACACGGCGTATGTGGAATATTTTGAGACCGCAGGGCGTATGTGGAGTATTATCAGATCACACGGTGTATGTGGACTATTCTGCGACCACACGGCTTATGTGGAGTATTCTGAGACCACACGGCGTATGTGGACTATTCTCAGACCACTCGGCGTATGTGGACTATTCTGCGACCACACGGCTTATGTGGAGTATTCTGAGACCACACGGCGTATGTGGAGTATTCTGAGACCACACGGCGTATGTGGAGTATTCTGAGACCACACGGCGTATGTGGAGTATTCTGAGACCACTCGGCGTATGTGGACTATTCTGCGACCACACGGCTTATGTGGAGTATTCTGAGACCACACGGCGTATGTGGAGTATTCTGAGACCACACGGCGTATGTGGAGTATTCTGAGACCACACGGCGTATGTGGAATATTTTGAGACCGCAGGGCGTATGTGGAGTATTATCAGATCACACGGTGTATGTGGACTATCCTGAGACCACACGGCGTATGTGGAGTATTATCAGACCACACGGTGTATGTGAAGTATTCTGAGACCACACGGCGTATGTGGAGTATTCTGAGACCACACGGCGTATGTGGAGTATTCTGAGAACACACGGCGTATGTGGACTATCCTGAGACCACACGGCGTATGTGAACTATTCTGCGACCACACGGCTTATGTGGAGTATTCTGAGACCACACGGCGTATGTGGAGTATTCTGAGACCACACGGCGTATGTGGACTATTCTCAGACCACTCGGCGTATGTGGACTATTCTGCGACCACACGGCTTATGTGGAGTATTCTGAGACCACACGGCGTATGTGGAGTATTCTGAGACCACACGGCGTATGTGGAGTATTCTGAGACCACACGGCGTATGTGGAATATTTTGAGACCGCAGGGCGTATGTGGAGTATTATCAGATAACACGGTGTATGTGGACTATCCTGAGACCACACGGCGTATGTGGAGTATTATCAGACCACACGGCGTATGTGGACTATTCTCAGACCACACGGCGTATGTGGAGTATTCTGCGACCAAACGGCGTATGTGGAGTATTCTGAGACCACACGGTGTATGTGGACTATCCTGAGACCACACGGCGTATGTGAACTATTCTGCGACCACACGGCTTATGTGGAGTATTCTGAGACCACACGGCGTATGTGGAGTATTCTGAGACCACACGGCGTATGTGGAGTATTCTGAGACCACACGGCGTATGTGGAGTATTCTGAGACCACACGGCGTATGTGGAGTATTCTGAGACCACACGGCGTATGTGGAGTATTCTGAGACCACACGGCGTATGTGGAATATTCTGAGACCACACGGCGTATGTGGAGTATTCTGAGACCACACGGCGTATGTGGAGTATTCTGAGACCACACGGTGTATGTGGACTATCCTGAGACCACACGGCGTATGTGAACTATTCTGCGACCACACGGCTTATGTGGAGTATTCTGAGACCACACGGCGTATGTGGAGTATTCTGAGACCACACGGCGTATGTGGAGTATTCTGAGACCACACGGCGTATGTGGAGTATTCTGAGACCACACGGCGTATGTGGAGTATTCTGAGACCACACGGCGTATGTGGACTATTCTCAGACCACTCGGCGTATGTGGACTATTCTGCGACCACACGGCTTATGTGGAGTATTCTGAGACCACACGGCGTATGTGGAGTATTCTGAGACCACACGGCGTATGTGGAGTATTCTGAGACCACACGGCGTATGTGGAATATTCTGAGACCACACGGCGTATGTGGACTATTCTGAGACCACACGGCGTATGTGGACTATTCTCAGACCACTCGGCGTATGTGGACTATTCTGCGACCACACGGCTTATGTGGAGTATTCTGAGACCACACGGCGTATGTGGAGTATTCTGAGACCACACGGCGTATGTGGAGTATTCTGAGACCACACGGCGTATGTGGAATATTCTGAGACCACACGGCGTATGTGGACTATTCTGAGACCACACGGCGTATGTGGACTATTCTCAGACCACTCGGCGTATGTGGACTATTCTGCGACCACACGGCTTATGTGGAGTATTCTGAGACCACACGGCGTATGTGGAGTATTCTGAGACCACACGGCGTATGTGGAGTATTCTGAGACCACACGGCGTATGTGGAATATTCTAAGACCACACGGCGTATGTGGACTGTTCTGAGACCACACGGCGTATGTGGACTATTCTCAGACCACTCGGCGTATGTGGACTATTCTGCGACCACACGGCTTATGTGGACTATTCTGTGACCGCACGGCGTATGTGAAATATTTTGAGACCGCACGGCGTATGTGGAGTATTATCAGACCTTGTGACTACCCCCACTCGCACAACCAGCAGTCCCTTGAGGCTTTGAAAACGAATATTCGTCAAGTGCAGGCCGATCTTGTGGCCGAAATGCGTCGAAAATGCACCTTGTCAGAATCGACTCCTGCGAGACCCCGTTCAAATATCGCACCACTCCATTCCTAACCGCAAGATTCGAACACCATGCTGAAATAAAAATTGAATAGAAATCCTCACCATAAATGTGCTTGATTTGAGCTTAGTTTTGAAACCACAAAATGGATGCCTTTATTTAGAGAAAAACGAGTTGTGCGGACGAACAAATCATTCACATCTAGAGAGAAACAACAGAATTGACATTCTACTGTATCCAATCAACAGCGGTCCTCACTCGGGCCGAGTACTTCGAGAGCACCTCCAGGACGAACACAATCGTGGCGCCCAGCATGCTCCAGGCGCATATTTTGTGCAACGCGGCCAAACGCTCGTTCGCCAGCGACTTGGGCATGGAATTCGCCATCCCGCCCTTGAACAGCCCCGGCTCGGAGTAGAAACGCGAGCAAATTGCCTGAATTATGCCGGACGAGGCGAGGCTCTGCAGCTTCTTGTTGAAGGGCGTCACGAATATCGAGTGTTTCGAGAAGTACATCACCATCTGGTACATGTAGATCACCTCGGGGATGGGCTGCACGTGGACGTCGAAGTTGTTGCCCGTGTTGATGTAGTTCATGTAGCTGTCCAGGAGGAGGACAACCGCCAGGCGTTCCGATCGCCGATTCAGCATTTTAATGCGGGACAAGTGATCGCCGGACGATATCATGAGCGTGTCGTTCCTTGGGAAGATGTTCAGGTCACTGATGTCGCGAGAGATGACAATGCTGAAGTTCCACTTCACGAGGTCGTCGTAGCCCGACGGCATCTTGGTGAACTTGTCCAGCCGGATGGCGTCATACAGACCGCACTGGTAGGCGCTTCGGATGACGAACGTAACGAGCAGCCACTTTCCAAGGAGGAAGCGGGCGAAGTTCCTGCGCGGCGTTCTAGCGACGGGGTATCCCAGGAACACGGAGAAAAAGTTTCCCAGAGGAGTCTCGTTCCGGTTGCCAAAGACGAATCGGCGGCCTGCTGGCCGCATCGTGAGCAGGACGTAGATGACCACCGTGCCGCCGACGAGCAGGAGTCCCACCAGCCACCACACCTTCGGCGCAAATGGCCGCAGGAGGCGGTCGAAGGTTTCCAGGAGGTGGCCGACGCGCACAATGAAGACGTACGGCGACTGGTGGTACTGAATGGACGGGGAAGTCACCCAGCGGCAGGGGTCAGATGCACTGAAGGCCCCCACTGCCACGTCGGCTTTGTCTTGCATAAGCTGAAAAGAGGACCTCATGAACACCGTGCACCGAGAGGCACCGAGATCGAACTCACCGCGCCGAAGTACTGTGGGGCGTAGAGGTCTTTCGTGAACGGCATGAGCTTAATCGTGAAATTCATGGTTTCGGCAATGAGCTTCAGCACCTCGCCATCAATGCCGGTGAGGCGGTCCACCGAGTCCGGGTCGCCATAGTCCCCAGAGAAGATGACCTGTGGCGGGATCTCCCGAAGGATCGCCCTCAACGGACAGCCGTACAAATTGCTGAGCTTTTTTCCGAAGACTGCTCCGAAGTTGCCAAAGCCTTGGTTGAACCTGTACTGCACCACCGGCTGGACGACTTGGCACTTGTCCTCCGTGAACAGCTTGTAGGTGTACAGGCAGACGCCCTGCAGGGGGTCGTCCACGAGCAACGCGGCATTGATGACGTGGAACGTGTAGCATATCGTGAAGATTCTTCGTATCACTGTGAGCAGGTTGGACGTGAACCTCGTCAGGATGACCAGGAAGTTGAAGCGGCGGTCCTGGTAGGTTGGCGGGAACTTCCACTGCAGCTCCCTGAAAGAGAGCCCAAGCGTGAAGGGCGATGCGTTGCGAGAGAGTGCGATGTGCTCACCTGAAGGCGATGATGGAGTCCACGATGAGCACGTAGTATTCCCAAAGGCGAAGCTTGTCGGCGCCAATGTGCAGCTGAACGGATATCTCATCGTCCAGGTTCTGGAGGAGGTGGTGCAGGACGCGACTGTTGTGGCTTGGATCGGCCGTAGAACGATTTTCGGCAACCACCACCGTTGTTGTCAGTCTGCTTATGTGCTCGCGAACAAGGAACAGGGTGACACTGCCCAGATCTGAGTTGTTGTAGGTCCGGGCACGGCCTTGGCCTGCCGTGAGGACTAAGGGCCAGATGGAGCACCAGACTAGGACACGATTCCCGATGACCATTGCGTATGCACTGTGACAGAGTCTGTGACTTGTCTGTCCTCCCGGTGAGTGGGCGATGCAAGAGATATGCACACGATGGAGTGTTGGTCATTTGTCGTGACGCGTGATGAAGGATAAGGCTTGGATTGATGTGCGCACGTACGCACTGGCTGATTGGATTGGATTGCATTAAGATGACTGCACGATATGGCGCAACGGGTGACGACGCTGTGACAGGTGAAATGTGTCCATCACTGCGAAGCAGTAGGATGATTCTTAACTTCTCAATTTTTTTTGAGAATTCTCTACTGGGTCAGGTTTCCACGAATACTGCACTCTATCCCCTGTCGCGAGAAAACCATCGACTGTCTCGCGAGAGGGGATTAAGTGCAGTATTCGTGGAGACCTGACCCAGTTAGAAATCGGGTCAAATGTTGAAAGTGTGCAAAGTTGCGTCCAATCATTCATGAAACTGGTGAAGTTCAGGAAAAATTCAAGGATTCGGGGAATCGGTTTTGTGATCGGACAGCACTGAGGACATACGAGAAGCTTTTTATGGTCCAAGACGTCCAATCATTCGTAACTCTGGCTTCTCATCAGTGTCGAATAAATATTTCGCCTTTTACTATTGTTCTAGGACGGTGTTGTTGATGGTGACTTCAATTCTTCCTCTGATCTGGGATGCTAGCACAGATATCTTTGTCTTCTGCGGTCTAGTGCCTCAAAAAAGCACAGCACAAGTTCTACAGTTTCATTGGATTCCCCACAGAATCTGCAGAGACCTTGATCTGCTGCCCCTAGTGTACTTAGGTGCTCTCTGAGTCTGCAGTGTCCTGCTAGGAGGCATGTTTGGATACGGAGGTTGTTCTGGCTCAGCTTGACGCACGCCTTAAACATCTATCGGTAGTTTTTGGCCTGTTTCATGCCATAAGCGGTATTCTAGGTCCTTTTTTCTAGTTCCCTCAATTCGGCTCTGGGGACATGGTCTCCAACAGTGTGCAGAATGGTTCGTGGCCTGTGAAAGGTTACCATGCTCCTTTCCTAGCTAGGGAGTCCGCCATTTCCTAGCCTTCTATCCTTTTATGGCCGGGGTTCCAGTTTCTCGTCCTTAACTCTTCAAACCTCTGTAGGCAATCCCACACAAGCATGGATGTGAGGAGTCTAGTGGTAAGACAACGGCACGACTGTCTGCCATTATTGCTATGTCGCGGTTGATATAGTTCCTGCCAAGGTTGACTTGTACGCATCTCTCTCTGGCATAGACTTCTGCTTGAAAGATGCTGGTGCGCGTGTCCTTGGGTTCGAGGTACTTTGTCCGTGGTTCCTACCCCTACTTCTGCGACTGTTCCTTTGTCAGTCCGTAATCCAATCCATTTTTTTGCTGAGCTTAATGGTAAGATTTGGAGACTGATTTTTTCTGATCACGTTATCCCTTGGAATTGCCAAGACTGTTACCCTTTTGACAAGTGTATCGAATCGCCTCGATGCTATGCACCTGTCCTCTCCCATCCCTTCTCGTGATTGTTTTGTTTGTACATTCTGCAACCACCAGATGCAATGGAGTCAGCTCCAATCACACCTCCTAGGCTCCAGTGAAGCAGAGGCATGCCAACATTTGAAGTTGATTGAGTGTCTCTCTTTCAGGTTGGTTCTTTTGGACCACGCTATTGCACCATAAAACAAGAGCTTTCTTTATCCATCTTAGGACGCTTGAACTGCATCCCCAGGCTTTGCCCGCCAAGCTCCAACACAGCACGTATCGTATTCCTGGGTGCCTTTTCCAGATGACTCTCCAAGATTACTCTTAAATATTTAAGCCTCGCTTACTGAAGCCCGTGTTGTGCCCGACAGACTTTTGGTTTTAGTCGTTCCAGTTTTCGTTTTCTAGGAAAAGGTACTGTGGTGGTTTTTGGAACGCGGCGAATATCACCTGCGATGCCTGCTACTTTACGGATAGCCAGGCAACAATCAAATCCTTGGAATCGTTCTCCATAAGCCACTGCCGCGCATCTCTTACGGAGATATCCAAGTAGATCAACATTTGCCTGTGCTGGGTGCCAGGCCAGGATGTTGACAGGCATCACTTGTCAAATCTCACAAGCAGATCTGGCCACATCTTGACTCAAAAATATCAAACAGCCTGATCTCTAAAGAGATCCAAAATCAGCTCTGCTGGACACTGCCTACTATGCCTACACCACGACTTTCGCAGGATCTGCGTAGACGAAGGCGAGGAACAAAGCATCCAACACCTCCTCAGCAACTGTCCCGCTCTTGCCGGTCTTGCTTGTCTAAATCCAGCCCGACAAGCACTATTCCGTGGGTAATGTTAGTCCCCAGATCTAGTGACATCGGATGGTGGATGCAGCGCGAATTTTTGAGACAAATTTTTCAAAAACAAATTCGCATATCATATCCCTTCGACTTCGTGTCGAATGATGGTTTCATCGTCGATGTTGTGCTGATGTACACCTTCCCTTCCTATACCCTCGTGGAATACATCGATATGGATCAAACCTGGCACTCGGCGGAGGCAGTCGATGGCACATCCTTCTGAGATTCATTGATCAAGAAGGAATTCTCGCATCATTTGCTGTCTAGCACGAGCCGTTTGAGATGGTGTCCCAATTCAAGCACAAGGAAGTTTTCGAACATGCGCCGACGGTGTTCGCCAACAACCTCAAGGCAATAGGACCCAATGAAGCGGGCTTTGCAAATGGGTCGCACCACGCATTTACTCCGTGAGTTTTCAATATCTGAACAGAGGCCGATTGGTCAGCTCGACGCTGGGCTTACCAAAGAAGGCTAGGTGATGTGGCTTCATCATCATAAGCGATGGATTCACTCAGACCCAGGGGTCCATTGTATTGGCACTGAGCCACTGCCACTGATTAATTTGACATCCCTTTCGTATACGCCCCTTAGGTTAGGTTAGGTTGATGTGGCTGACTGCCGCCCATTGTGTTACCACGAGGATCTTAGGCTACTTATTCCGCAAACCAATTTTGCTTTTGATAAAGCGAAGAAGAGGGCTGATTCTGATGCTGCTCAGTTCAGCCAGATTAACAAAGAAAAGGGCCCCCCGAATTCTGGGATGAGAGAGCACTGCAGCTACATAGCAATTGTTCGATGGTTTCTTCCTCATCCTCGTCCATGACGCTTCTACAGAAATGATTATAGGGAAGACCTAGTCTAGAGGCGTGAGTTCCGATGGCACAATGCCCTGTTAAAATGCCAATAAGAGATCTGAAGTTTGGGCTGCTTAATCTGATCAAGCTAAGCGATCGCTTGGGATAGATCATAGGCCATAGTTATTTGGTAATGAGGCATCCTGTGCCAGTTATCCATGCCCGGTTTGTTTGAGCAAGCGTTTCATGCGCATATGCCCCTTAGCTCTTTTAAATAGTATTCTTGTAGTAATGAGGGGTTTTCCTGTTCTTCATCATACATGCATCTGCTACAGAAGTCGTTGCATGCTAGTCCTAGTCCTGCGACGCACTGTGGTTCGCTTTGTGTGGGAGCGCGGAAATAAATACAGTGGACTCCCCCTAAGTCGAATTGTCACGGGATGACATAATTTGCTCGAGTTAGGGGGAGTTTGACTTAGAGAGAGGTTTTTGTAAGGAAAATTGAGGGATGGGGGGGGGGGGGGGGGGGATTGTATGTAAAATATGTCGAAAAAGTTCGAGTTTGATAGAGAGTTTCGACTTAGGGGGAGTTCGACTTAGGGAGAGTCCACTGTATGTGACTTTTGAGCGCATGAACCGATCTTAATGAAATTTAAAACACAGTACATATGCCACGAGATCAAAAATGGTTGATGTAGTTCAAAGGAGGATTACTCATTAATGGCGTGAATTTAAGTGAAAAAAAATATGTAAAAATATCACTTTTTGGAAGCACGGAAAGATTTTTGATTTCATTAAAATCGGTCTACGGGTTCAAAACTTAGATATTTATTTCCGCGCTCCCATACAAAGCGAACCACTTGTGCGCCGCAAGACTAGGATTGGCACACAACTACTTCTGCGTTTATTACTTCACAGTACTAGTATTCAGCTTTGTATCTAATTACAACAAACACGTCATCTTTTGAAGCTTAGGTCAATGTATTGCTACACTTAAAAAAACTCTTGCGGCCAAAGTGATTGGTAGGCGGATATGACAAACATTTTTACAACATGAATAGATTGACATGAATTCCAGCTTCCTCCTGTTGGAGTCTCTTGGAGCTTTTTGTCTACAATCCAACAAGCGATAAAACCTCCTTCTGCTACTACTCATGGATCCATTTAATGTTTGCTCAAAGTAAGCTATATAGTTCTTCTGAAAATAAAGCCCTAGTTGCATTCATTCCAACCATTATTAGCCAAGAAATTGTACCTTTTGTAACATGATCAAAGTCAAAACCGTGTTTTTCAAAATCCGATACAACGAAAAAAATTTTAACATAGCGCCGAAGGTTGCAAGAAGTTGCAGCTAACTTTTTCCGTACTACAACTTGATGAAGTATGAAGCACACGTTGACATAAGTCGCTATGCGTAGCTTGGCGTGGATTTTTTTGAAAATCAAAGAAGAGTCATAGAAAGTTGAAGCTACTGCCAACACTAGAGGCACGATCCTCCAGAAGTCCGTACAACTGTTAGCATACGCGGACGACATTGATGTGATTGGCAGAACACAGCCAGCCGTCAATGAGGCGTTTGCTGGCATTGATTGCTGGTCTAGCCGTGAATGAGGGAAAAACGAAGTATATGCTGTCATCAAGAAAGGACACACAACATCGACGTCTTGGACAGAGCGTCACAATGGGAAGCTATAACTGCGAGGTAGTCAAGAACTTCGTCTATCTCGGCTCCGAAGTAAACAGTACAAACAACATCAGTACCGAGATCAAACGCAGAGTAACTCTTGCCAACCGCTGTTTCTCAAGAGGGCTCATGAGGCAATTGAGTAGTAGAGCCATCTGTCGAAGGACCAAGCTGACTTTATACAAGACCTTGATCATCCCAGTCCTGCTGTACGGCACGGAGGCATGGACAATTTCAAAAGCGGATGAGGAAGTCCTTGGTCTCTTCGAGAGAAAAGCTCTGCGTGCGATCTTTGGTCCTGTTTGCGTTGACGGTTTCTGGAGGAGAAGATTCAAACACGAACTGTGCGGGCTGTACAGCGACATGGGTCCAGTCAGGCGTCTTCGGATCCAACACCTAAGATGGCTAGGCCATGTAGAGCGTATGGACAAATTAGCTCCGGACCATAGAGTCTTCGACTCCGAACCCGTGCGACAACGCAACAGAGGACGCCCGCGTTTAAGGTGGCGCACCCAGGTGGAGAAGGAACTCTACCACCTTGGCGTGCGACACTGGAGGCAGCTAGCCAGAGACCGTGCTAGCTGGAGAGGCTGGTTGAGGCCCAGGTCCACCCAAGAAGTTTGAAGCTACTTATCGATTATATATTTTTTTAATACATTTTTTTATTTTAACCCACATACTCCAGGTATTTATTTTTTTTTTATTTTTCTTAATATTTGCCCCCCATTTACCTGATTTACTCAGTTTACTCAGTAGATATTTTATTTTCTATTAAATTTAGCAAAGAATTTTAGAAAAGTTTGTGTCTTGTGTCTAAAAATATTTTTTCTCCAAGATCAATTGAAGAAGTCAAAAAGGGTTACATACATTTTATATTTGAAAATAAATTATTCTTTCGTATGAAAATACAAAAGCAATAATAGTGCAATGCAACAGCGTATTTATCACATTTTGATGGTGCATTTTGATGACATACAAATTTCATATTTTATATTATTGTACTCAATTGGATGTTATATCCAAAATACAAATAAAAACAAGAGAAGGAGAAATTAAATGAAAGAACACACTTGTAAAACTATTTATAATATTTGTTTAAAATAACGGAAAAGAATCTTAACACTAGAGAGGACTTAACACGTTCTCATCGAACTAGAGATTGCCACGATTGTTCTTTCAATCTCCATTGCATCCCTCCCTTTCATGATCGGTCGTTATCACACTGTGAGCTCAATGGTTAGTCCCTTTTATTAGCAGATACTATCCCATCCGAGCTCGAGTGGATTTACTATTTAGCGATCGTATGACCACATCGTCATTGGGGACTATGACATCCTTATCCGCTGGGGTGTGAGTATGAGTAACCAATGGACCTGTCATATCCGAGATTGCTGGTGTTCACATATATATGACTTACACGGCATTTTGTTCGTTTATCTTGCCTTATTATGATGTGATTCATTTGGTCGTATACACCAGCAAGATTTTCAACAGCAGATGAGCGAGATGACATCTTCTTGAAAGGGTTACGATTTTCTTCTATAAGACTTGAACAATGCGATGACGGAAACCTAGCTGGTCAAGCTTTCCCCCATTAAACTTGTTGTGTAGTTCCCATGCATTAGTAACTTCCATTTCTATGGAATGGGTCATTAAAGGGAAATACCATTTCTTTCCTCGAATCTTATACCTGTAAAGGCTTACGTTCTGATCTGATCAATCTACGGCTCCCATTTCCTTATTGTAAGTACGTATAGCTTTCGGTGGATCGCCGTGGCGTAGTGGGTAAGTGCGTCGACATCACATCTTGATTTCTCAAGAAGATCTCCAGGGTATCTTCCACTCGCTGAAGAAGAAAAAGTCAGTGGGAATCGATGGAATACCGAACATTGTGCTTCGCCATCTTCCCCCCGAAGCGGTCCAAATTTACACAACCTTGTTCAACAATGCGCTGAGTAATGCACATTACCCCACGCACTGGAAAACAGCTGTTGTTCAACCGATCCCTAAACGGGACAAAGATAAGTCCATTCCGACAAATCTTCGGTCGATCAGTCTTCTTCCCTGCATAAGCAAGGTTTTTGAAAAGATAGTCATTCGAGTTCTGAAGCAATGGGCTGATGAAAAGAAAATCATACCGGACAACCAGTTCGGATTCCGAGCGGGGCATGATACCATTAATGCCGCGTCAAAACTGGTGTCCGACATACAATGGAATAAAAACAAAAATCAGTGCACGGGTGCCTGCCTGATTGACTTGGAGAAGGCGTTCGACACCGTTTGGTTAGAGGGCCTCTTCCTCAAGTTGGTCAGGCTTGGCATAAGTAAACCATTGCTATACATGATCTATGACATGATAACAGGTAGAAAGTTCGTTGTGAAAAATGGTGACGTAACTTCCACTACGGTCTTTAACATTAAAAACGGTCTGCAACAGGGGGCCATTGGTTCCCCGATCCTGTTTTCCATATTCACTGCAGATCTTATAGGTTCCATGCCGCACTTAATTGCGTACGCCGACGACCTAGTTGCGTACAGATCAGGTCCGAAGGTCGAGGTAATAAACATCTTGTTGCAGCGTGACTTCGAGAAAATCCAGCGTTTTTGCGACGACTGGAAGCTGCTTATCAACTTCCAGAAGTACGAAACTACTTTTCCAACGTTGCCCCGTTGGACAGGGCAACGCGGGATACGCGCCAAAACTGGCGCAAGTTCGGCATAGTTGACCCGCATGGTCGGCCGTTAGCTGTAAAAAGTGTAGTTAGATATCTAGGCATTTGGCTGGATCAATATCTGTATTTTGACAAACATATAGATATTGCTCTGACGAAAGCCAGAAAAGCCTTTGCGGCGGCAAGAAGGTTGTTTTTCAGCAGCCAACTTGATACCAGGGTGAAGGTAATCTGCTATATGGCCCTCATAAGGCCAGTCATGGTGTATGGTTGTCCTCTGTGGGTCAACGTGAGTCCTTCCCAGATGGAAAAGATGAGGGTGTTCGAGAGACGGTGTCTTAGGACTTGTCTCCGGTTGTATCGAACACCGGAGTCTGAGTACAAGAAGTACTATCCTAACGAGGTCCTGTACAACAGTGCAAACGTGAAAAGGATAGACAATTTTAACATCAAATTAATAAGATGTCACATTGCAAGAAGTATGACTTCTACCAACAGTCTGATCTTCGGGGCTTACTATCCCAATTATATGTACCATGAGAGGGTGCGCCACAACGACTTTGTTCCACCTGAAGCGTTCCTCTATTTGGATTCGATCGGCTTGATCCAGGACACGGAAGGATGTCCTGTAATCTACCACGCGATGCGCCGAACAGGCGACTCCTCTACGAACCGGATGTCGTCCGCGAACACGAAGATCTTCTCCGGTTCAGTAGAGCGATCCCTGTTCGAGATAGGAGAGAGAGTGATAAGGAGCGGCACTTCTTTTGGTGGTTACACCAGAATCAGTCTCCGCCTTCGCCGGCTCCTGCCTATATACAAATCGTTTAGTTGGTATAACGGCCCACTTATCTAGTTATAAGGTAGCTTAGTCAAAAAAAAAAAAAATGTGTATACATGCAAAAAAAAAAAAGGGTGCACAAGGGCTTGTGGATTATATATGTTCCGCATATACATAACATACAAGCCCTTGTGTACACGTCCGTAGTGTTACGGACATAGATTAAGTTAGATTAAGTTCTCTTAGGCATTTTAATAGGTAATAGGGTTTAGGTTTAGATTTAGGTTAGGTAAAATAATAGTGTATAGAGCGCCTTAGTTTTCTTGGCCAGTAAATATTAAACAATACAGTCTGTCCTAAGGACAAAACAAAAAACAATAAATAACTTAATAATTTAGACGCCGAAAGGCAAATAGTCAGTTAGATTAGAATATTTTAGAGTACCCGCGAAGGGTCAGTAAGATAGAATTAAGAACATGAATTGTTAGATATTAAGATAGATTTTTATGTCATTTTTGTCTAGTAGTAAGTTGTCCGGAAATGAAATAAAAATGAAATAAAAAAAAAGTAACTTCCATTTCTATGCAATGGGTCATTAAAGGGAAATACCATTTCTTTCCTCGAATCTCATACCTGTAAAGGCTTACGTTCTGATCTGATCGATCTACGGCTCCCATTTCCTTATTGTAAGTACGTATAGCTTTCGGCTGTTCTAATGGTAATATATTTCTTATCCGATTTGCTGAATCGTTTGGCCATTTGTGTGGGTAGAGCTGGCACTATATTGGAGGCAATGTGGACCTCACTGTTATCATTCCATTGAATAAGTACAACTGTTCCATTTTCGATTCTAGCATAATCATAAAAGCCCCTTTTAGTTTTTGAATTAATTTTGTTGAAGGGATAATTTCTAATCCTATTCTTTCTTATGGTTCCAGTGGCTCTAAATTTTTCTAGATCTTTTTTTTTTTTTAAATGTAAATTTTGTTTTTATTTTAATGAAAGAAACTTACTTGCTAGACAACATATACTTAAAACTAGCTTAAATATCTTAAATAACTTAATGTATTTAATCCCAACTTACTGACCCTATGCGAGTACTCTAAGCTATTCTAATTTATAATTATTTGTGCCTTTCGGCTTAAACAACGTTTTTTTTAGTCTTTAGAGACAATATTTTATTAATTTTAATTACCAAGAAAACTTGAAAAACTTGGTTTAACCTAGGTAAACTATGAAAAAAGAACTTAAAACTAACTTAATAATACCTTAACCTAACTTAACCTAACATAACCTTAAAAATTACCTTAAATATGTCCGTAAGAGACAGACGTGTGCACCTAGGCGTATATGATATGTATATGCGTAACATATACATCTATACGCCGTGGTGCACCTTTTTTTGATTTTATATAGTTTTTTTCTTAAAATAACTTAATTCTATGTAAGTTGGTCAACTGTATCGCCGTTTGGAAGAGCCAACTCCGGCGGAGACCGATTCTGGTGCAACCACCAATAAAAGTGCCGTTCTTTGGCACACTCTCTCCTGTCCCGAGTAGAGATCGCTCTACTGAATCGGAGGAGATCCTCGTGGCTGCGAGCGACATCCGGCTCGTATTGGAGTCGCCTGTTCACTGTTCGGCGTACGACATGGAAGATCAGAGGGCATCCATCCGTATCCTGTATTAGGCCAATTTGATCGAGATAGAGGAATAGGTGGAATAAGGCCGCTGAGGCGCACTCTTTCATGGTACATAGCGTTTGGGTAGTAAGCCCCAAAGATCAGACTGTTCGAAGATGTCATAGCTCGTGCAATGTGCCTTCTAATCAGCTTAATAATAAAATTATCTATCCTGTTCAAGTTTGCCTCGTTGTACAGGACCTCGTTAGCAAAGTACTTCTTGTACTCAGACTCGGGTGTACGATACAGACGGAGACAGCTCCTAAGACACTGCCTCTCGAACAACCTCATCTTTTCCATCTGGGAAGGACTCACGTTGAACCACAATGGACAACCGTACGCCATAATAGGCCGTACTAGGGCCATGTAGCAGATTACCTTCACTCTGTTATAAAGTTGGCTGCTGAAAAACAACCTTCTTGCCGCAGCAAAGGCTTTTCTGGCTTTCGTCAGAGCAATATCTATATGTTTGTCAAAATACAGATATTGATCCAGCCAAATGCCTAGATATCTAACTACACTTTTTACAGCTAACGGCCGACCATGCGGGTCAACTATGCCGAACTTGCGCCAGTTTTGGCGCGTATCCCTCGGTGCCGTGTACAACGGGGTCCTGAACAGGGATTTTTCTAGATCTTAATTCGTCCAAATGTTCGATAGACGTAAAAAAGTTGTCGAAAGAAATTCGACTGTCAAGATTGCATGGTCTATCCTTACATAGACGGTCGCAAACATTTAGAATTACCTTCGAGAAAAGTGGGTATCCGTTGTAAAAGTCATTCATAGGGGACTGCTTTCCTTGATAAGGATCAAACCAAACTATATAGCCATTAACAGTTGCACCTACCCAACATTTGTATCCCCATCTTATAGGTTTCTTCTGCATGAATTGTTTTGTGCTATGGCGACCAAGAACAGGCCAATAGAATGATGTATAAGGATACAGATTGACAGAGTTGAAGCTTAGGATAAAAACATGTAAACTTTTGTTGAAAATATGGCTCGCATCTTGAATAAATATTTTGTTTACTTCGAGGGCTTGTAAATAAGTCTAGAGTATATGTATGAATTAAAAGGGCTTTAAAATCATAAGCCCGGGTTATCTAAGAGCACTTGGACATAAAACTAAGAAGGCTACAGAGGATTTTCTCCAAAGACCTTTTTTCCGCTGTTAACCCACTGTGCGAGGTGTCTACTGTGTCCTTTAAGGACTCCAACTAGGTTACTCGGGTCTTAAATGCCTAGACTGACTACGGTGGTGGTTCTTTATACCTTTTTTCCGCTGTTAACCCACTGTGCGAGGTGTCTACTGTGTCCTTTAAGGACTCCAACTAGGTTACTCGGGTCTTAAATGCCTAGACTGACTACGGTGGTGGTTCTTTATACCTTTTTTCCGCTGTTAACCCACTGTGCGAGGTGTCTACTGTGTCCTTTAAGGACTCCAACTAGGTTACTCGGGTCTTAAATGCCTAGACTGACTACGGTGGTGGTTCTTTATACCTTTTTTCCGCTGTTAACCCACTGTGCGAGGTGTCTACTGTGTCCTTTAAGGACTCCAACTAGGTTACTCGGGTCTTAAATGCCTAGACTGACTACGGTGGTGGTTCTTTATACCTTTTTTCCGCTGTTAACCCACTGTGCGGGGTGTCTACTGTGTCCTTTAAGGACTCCAACTAGGTTACTCGGGTCTTAAATGCCTAGACTGACTACGGTGGTGGTTCTTTATACCTTTTTTCCGCTGTTAACCCACTGTGCGAGGTGTCTACTGTGTCCTTTAAGGACTCCAACTAGGTTACTCGGGTCTTACCTGCCTAGATTGACTACGGTGGTGGTTCTTTATACCTCCGTCCTTTGGCCTTACTTGTATCGCATGTAGGCACGTGTTAAGTCCTCCATCACAAAAGAAAGGTCACCCAATTTTCTCGACGCATTCACACTTGAACACATATTGAAGTGTTCATCACATTGCTCTGAGGTCAGCGACTGCATAGTGAATAGTTATGACCCTCTGCCAAATGTCATCCAACAAAAATCGTCCTGGAACACAAGAAGCACCCTGGACAGGCGGTTCATTGTCAAAGAGTTCCCCAGCTCCAAAATGCCCTCTCAACCCCACTTCAGCTCCTTCCCCGCCCCTCCCCCTGGACCCTTGGACCCCCACATCCGAATCCCTTGCTAAGTTTCCCGTCAATCACTTCTGCTCAATTAACTCCTTGACATCATCCTCCTCATAATCATCGCCATCATCATCGTTGTCATGGACACTGTGAAAGCCATTCGATTCCACCAATTACCCAATGCCCTCCATCGCCTGGAAATGTACTCCAGCAACACACTGCGAGCGGAGGTTTATTGACCAGATTCATCCGACTGTAGTAAAAATTCACGCCACTGCTGTCGCTTTAATCCCGTCCAGCAGTCGCTGTGTGCTTTGTGTTGATTCCCCTACTTTAGTGTACGTTCAACTCTCGGTGCCGCTCACGCTCCACACTCCCCCGTCTCCAGTCCATTGTATCCTTTGACAGCGACAGCCACTAACCTAGTGAGACAGTGCAGGCGGTTGTGTGTGCAAAATTATTTATTCAATGCCTCCCCGTTTCCGCCCACGCCAACTGGCGTTCATCGGAAAAGTTTCATCGTCGAACAGAGTTCTGCTAATTCTTGATGCCAGCAGAATGCATTCAGACTCCGCTGCTCCATCATTCGCTAGCCGTGCTTTCAAATAAAACTTTTCCCGTGCAGCTATGAATGGAAGTGGAATTTTTTTTCGTTTGATCCTTGCGAAAGGACACAGTGTGGAGCGGCGAAAATTCACTTAATGTCAAAAGTCCATCAGCGAAGGGGACCCCTCCGTCGCGATTGACACACTCCGAGTGGGTCATTGGGATGGACCATGAAACACACTTGTGCCGACAGGGGCGTGGAAGGACGCAAGCAATTAGTGCTTTGTGTCCGGGAGATTGTGTGTCCTGCGGAGCCTTTAAGCGCCGATACGGTCGTGAATTATTCATTCGGCGCACATGTGGACGCTGCCGAGGGACGGGTACATGACTCTCCGGTTGCTGGCTAGGGCCGCCGCCATCGTGGCGGGCGGCCTTGAACTTTTTGCTTCCAGCATGTCGTCTAATAAGGTTCCTTTTGCGGCAGGGGGTCCTCTGGCAACTATTCATGGGCGGATTGGAGTGAACGCCTGCTGTGTGTGTGTGTCGATGGAGGCGTGACGCGTTGAAGAGCGCCGCTTGACGCACCGGGATGTGCGATGCAGTTGCCTGGGTGGGGATAGCCTTGAGACGGCAATTGGTGGCACTATGAGCGAGCAGGAAAGTTGCCAAAGGTCAGTGCATCGTTTGAAAGTGTGCTTCACGTTGTGCCAAGTGGGTGGGGTGGAGAAACCGACTTGATGATGCAGGAAAAGATCAAAGGTTGGTGTTGAAGTTGTGGGCAAAGGATTGACAAAGTGAGCCAGCTAAACGTTGTCCTTGCGTGGAGATTGAACGAGTGCCTGCTTTCGATGGAAGAAGGAGTTGTTGGACTACTGTGAAAGTGAGTGAAAAAAGACTATCCGAACAGTCCTAGGTGGATCTGGGCCTAGCTTCTGCAGCAACTCGATCTGTGCGTGCTGGTGGATCGGAGCCACACTTTTATGCCGACTCCGAACGGTGAAGTTTGAGAAGCCTGTCCGAGACAAGAAATACTCTCTCAGCACTGTCTCTCGAAAGAGGTGCCGTGAATTACGAAAGTTTGTTAATTTCGGGAATTGAACCTGGCACCCTGTGTGTAGGAGTCAACCCCCTACGCCACGTCATCATCCAAAGTCATAGTGTCTCAAAAATGATGTCAAAATGTGTCCCGTTGGTTCGGTTGTTTGAGCAGATGGAGTTTGTGGAGCAAATTCAGCAATTTAGACAGCTTCTATGTGATTTGCAGGCGGCGCTGCGAGCTTCAGGGTGATCCCCTAATTGGAACGCGGTCAGTCTTTTCGAGACCAAGTGAAATTTAGGTCATCCTGTTTTGTATACACGGACTGGCGACGAACAGAAACCAGAGCCAGTCGACCAGACAATTTGCGGGCTATCTGTGAATTTGATCCCGACTTGGCACATGATTGAGCGCACTGAGCATATCATACGCAGCTAGCATTTGAAAATGTGCTGTGATCAATGCCTTAAGTCTCCAAGTCGGAACGTGCAACCCAATGCCAACTGAACGATGAAATGGGAATCCTTATATGGCCAGCCTTTTCATTGCCGGATGAACTGCTTTGTCCTGGCAACCAGACAATGGCATTTTTCTGCCAAGCCGCTGGGGGATTCTGTGACTAATTTTGGGTTCAAAGGCTGTGGTGGTCGAAGAAGGAGCCTCGATTACAGCTTGACGGTCCATTAATCTGTTTTGCTCTTATCTTCGGATGTGAACTGATTTCATTAAATCTACCTAAAGTGCGAATTTTTATTTAGAAGGTGGTCTCTTAACCAGAAGGTTTTTGTGTACACCCCCAATACACTCTACGTAGAGTCATCCCCACAGACGCGTTTGTCTGGGATGACTCTCATAAGACTGATTGTTCCCATTCTGTTCTTCTTGGGAATAGCGTGTCAATGCAGTTTGTGAAATCATGTGTCGGGGGATGTGGTTCGTTGGGTCTGCTACGAGGTCTTTCGGAAAAAAGACTTCTGTGGGTGAAGAACACACACCCTGTCCTTGGCAATCATGCCTTTCTATACTCTCTGCGGTGTTTGGCACGTTGATCAAATCGTCATGACGTCGAATCAAAGTAATAATGCCGCCTTGAGGATTAACTTGATGCACGACGGATGCCATGAATTATGGATGCTTTCATCAACTTGGTGCTGTTGATGGTTTCTAGGAAGCAACGTCGTTAGGAGGGTATCGCGCTGGAGCACAAGGGCTTCCTAAGAAGTGGGTGTCTGTCAAGCAATCGAATCCGGCATACCTAATTTAAAGCCTAAATTAAAGTGGCTTTTCTGGTTTTCTTTACGGACGCTGAATGTGATTCGTCTCACATGAGAAGCAGAGTAATGAGGCTTGTCAAGAAAGACCTTAATACCACACCACTATTGTCGTGTCTTTTAAGAGGAGGCTTGAGCTGTGGCCTAGTCGCTAGGTGAGTCGGCTCCTATGGTGGAGGTTCTGGATTCGACTCCCGAATTTAGCAACGTCCATTACTAACGGCTTGAACTATTTCGAGGAACTGACAATGCTAAAAGAGTTTTCTGACTCTAGGTCCCTTCCACTCGTGAGGGAATAAATGAACACAAGACCCGAGTGTTTACTGTAGAAGAGATCTGTGAGCACATTGGAGTCAGTTTTTTAGAGTGTCATTGAAGATAACTAACCACGTTTCGATGGACAGACAAAACAGGTGACCCCCTTTTTACTCATCCATCACATAGCTTGCTTTTAACTTGTCGCCTATCTCACGCCAAGACTTTCTAGGATTCCAGGTAATTACAAGCAGTCCACCTCTCCATGCAAGATATGGTCTCGCCATCGTTCTATAGCAGGCAACACTTGCTCTTACTAGCAGCCGCAGAATTGCCGGATTCAAGAGTGAATTTATGTGACCACTTACTCAAACCCCGACCGCTTCGCGAGGCTTTACAAGAAATATTCAAAAAGGAAGGCGCCCGCCGTTTTTAGCCTATCGCCTTTGTCCCAATGCCGGATTCAAGCGTGAATTTATGTCACAACTCACTCTAACCCCGCCCGCTTTGCGAGGCTTTTTGTGCCCCAATTCTCTACAATAAGAAAAAAAGCAACGTAATTGTTTAAAAATTACTGGCGATACATAGATTGTCATAACCAGTGACCAGTTAAATGCTGGAGAAATGAGGCTGACTTGAAAGTTGACAACTGCCTTGACGGAGCCGAAGCGTGAGTCCATGAATGCCCCAAGGCCGATGAAATGGCAACGCACAGGCGTTGTCAACACTCGCACCTGCACCTGCACAAGTCAGTATCGTCTAAACGCTTTGGCGGCATCAGTTTTGGCTTCTCTGTGACAGGCTGCTATAAATATGATGTTGTCAAGAAAGTGATTGGATGAGTTGATTGGCGTGTGAAATATTTGTAGACTTTTGATTTTTATCAGTGTGATCATTTTTTTCTTCTTTTATTGTTTGAAAGTCGTCGCTTAGAGCTTACTTCGAACTTTATTCACACCAGGGGCGGGATTGCGCAGGCTTTATGGTGCAGGCGTTCTACAGTCGAAAACATAATGAAAGTGTGAAAATGCCATCAATTGGATATACTCGTTCGCCAGATTGTGAGCTCGGAACAAGATCATGCACTCAAACTCTCACTTTGTGGAATATATTTATCACACCATGAACCTCGCCGTCGAATGCATTTCTTTCTTTCTTCCGCGAGGACGAGAAAAAGGCAGGCACCGATCCCCTAGAACCAAAGCTGCTCTTCACGAAGTTATTCCGTGAGGACGAGAAAAAGGGAGGAACCGATCCCCTAGAACCAAAGCTGCTCATCCAGAAGTTCTTCATCAACCGGCACCCTCTCCAGACCCTACTGGTCTTTTGCGAATCTTGACACACGGATCGAAGATGGGCAAAAGCGTGAACGAGGGCGTCTTCTCTAAGGATTTAAAATCCAATTAGCCTCTCAGAACCAGAGCAAGAACCTATATCGATCAAGAAACCTTTGCATTTACATAAAAGTCAAGGGGTATCAAGGATAGTGTCTCTATCGTCATTTATTCCGACAGCCTAGACCCTAGGCTCACAGGGCAAAATTGTTGATCGCTCCCAACTTGGCGGGATGCCAACAACGATCCTTGTCGTTGCATAGATCAAGTTGACATACAGCCTTGAAGCGGCGTCGTCTGGATAGCCCTTGCAACACCCGTCGTGAGGTGAACTAACGCATGCAGCGATCCTCTTGCGGTTGCGCGGGGGGCTAACAACCCACTGTCACGAGAGAGCAAGTAGCCTCGGAGAAATAGACAGACACACAACGACGACAACACGGCACGAAAAAGGACAGTCCAGCGGCGACCTAAACTTTGGATGCAGTCACATTTAACACGAATGTTTCCCTAAATTGTCTTTCAACGAGATGACCGAGCATACGGATGACAGGACACTGCGACATTTCCCGAATTTGAAAATGCTTGCCATCCGTGCCTCTAACTGCTGCAAAATATCGGCTGCGTTAAACATGGCCGCCGAACTGTATGGGTTCACCCAAATTTCTGAGTTAAACATGGCCGTTACCAGACCCCACAGTGTCCACAAAAAATTGCAGATCCCTCTTAAAGCACCCACCTGCCAAAGCAAATCTACCCCATCCACCATGCATGCAACACCATATTCAGACAGCTCACTAGTCGACATTGAATGTCTAACGTTCTTTTGAACTTCCATCCATTTTGGAGCCCCCGCAAGCATTACCAGGCGATGGGACCAACTCGTCTGTTCAATTAGTGACCTCATGAAAAAAGAAGATCCCACTTTTCTCGAAATTCCAAGGACTTTTACGGACGATTACCCTTTCCCCACCCAGGCCCTTGCATTCGAGGAGAAATGCCCGCAGAGAAACTAAAAAAATCGACTTTGCAAAAATTGGCACACTTCACACGAAAAAATGCAGTAAAATGGCATTGCATTCGGGTCGCATATTTTTGCTGAAAATGAACGTATTTTCGTCAGAGTCAATTTCATGAGTACACAATTTTCTGAAAGAAATATCTCGGGAATTCAGACGAATCCAAGGATGTGGGTTACCAGGATGGAAAGGAAATTTCATGTAGATGCGGAGGAAGGTACAGCTTTTTGAGGGGAATGGCGGGGACGATGTGTGTGAACCAAAGTCCGTCGTAACCTCTATTTTCACATTGAAATTGAGGACTTGAACGATGTGATGTTTTGTGGAACGAATTTCTCGGAAACTAGGACAAGGCCATGATTGAGGGTTAGCTTGATGGAGAGGAAATTTCATGCAGATGTGAAGTAAGGTAACACTTTCTAGGGGGAGTGCCGTGGTTGACAAGTTTGAAGCCAAAAACCAGATGTTTTCCTATGGCCTTAGAAATGTGATGAGTTCGAAGAGTTCTTGGATTTTGCTATCGACGACTGCGAAATAATTATGGCCTCCACTTAATCCGAGACCATCACACAGCCTGAGAACTGAGCAGGCCAAATCAAAGGACTCTTATCGTCGGCATCAGTAGACTCAGGCCTTTAGATTGGCTCTGCCACACAAAGACTTCTGCAGAAGCTCCGGAGACAAGGAAGAGTCTCCCTCTTCCATTGTGCATCTTTTCTCCTTCCACGGGAAAGAGGGGCTTACATCTTCATGCTCCAACTAAGCAACATTAATGTCGGCCATCTTTTTAATAAGAATATGGGTGGTGCGACAATTCGAGACGGACCTGGGCCTGGCTTCTACAGCAACCCCTCGAGTTGTGCGTGCTCTCACGAGTGGATGGGACCTACAGTTTAATGCCGACTCCGAACAGCGACGTTTTGAGAAGCTTTTTCTAGACAGGAGTACTCTTTGAGCATTGTCAGTAACTCGAAAGAGGCGGGCCTGTGAATTATGAAAGGTGGTAAGTTCGGGTATCGAACCTGACACCCTCTGCGTTGGAGTCGACGCACTTACCCACTACGCCACGGCGACCGTGGCCATCTTCTTGCTCAGACTAGGTTTTTGTATAGAATCGACTAGATCTGCATGGTAACCCTGCTTCATTCTGGCGGACAACCACCTTACCCTACCCTTACCTAAGACCAAGACAGCTGCTGAGGCCGTCAAAGAGACATGCACGCCTCACATGATTCACGACATAAATTAATTACCCAAGGCATTAGAAAAAATATTAAAATTGCATCTACTCACCATATTACGTGGATTGTTAACAAAAATGCTCCCGGGACGATGAGATCATCTGATCCCACTGACCATCGTCGTCTGAATACCACCAGTCCAGGCATCTGAAAGCAAAATAAAAGACAAACCCATCAGATATCAAACCGCACAATTTCCCATTCATCCATCCACACACTCAATCACCCCTTCCCCTTATCAGAACTATCACCACTCCATCGACCACCAGCCATCAGTCCTGGCAGGAGGACGCAGCGACTACAACAACAGCGCACGCCGACGATACAGCATGTTGAGTCCATCAAATTGAGTTATTGGCATCGCCCATCCCAGGGCCGCCACGGAGAGCCGTCACCATCACACCGCCACCACTCCCGCTTGCGCATCGGGAAAAATTAGCCCCGACTAATTGGTGTTTACTCTCCTTTTGTCACCGATTAATGTTTCGGGGTCATCAGCATAAAACCAATTCGGGGATAATTCCCTTGGCACGGCGAGCGGACGAGTGGTTCGCAAACAAGCTTCACCTGCTCCGGGTTGCCGGCGCGGGCGGGGATGAGAACAGTTGGCACTTTGCCCGTGGCTTTGTTCGTTGCGTTTGCGATAGAGTGTTACTTTGGGGGGGGGGGGCTGGGGCCGTCTGTGTCGGTGGAGCAGAGTGAAAGCGACTAATGAGAACGAACGCGAAGAGGGGAGACCAAATATTATCTCGGGCATTGGGTAAATGTCAAAGGTACGCTGGCGTGGAAGTGTTCCAGTTTTCAATTAGCAATGCTTAAATTGTTGCCTCTGCTCTGGAATGGAAGGGGGCGAGAGCCTGACACACCCATTGGCTTGGGCTAACAAGCAACAAACATTGAATTAAGGACGCCATTGTGCTATTCCTAGCTTCAATTTGCCTTCTAATTGGATTTATGCGGAGGGCTTACGGTGTATCGCACGCATTTTCGACATTTTCTGAACCTCATTAGTCACAATGGTGGGGACGATTCAAAGTGTATCCAGGCGTTTTTCAATTAAAGCAACGCGTTCGAGGAATCGGATGATAAGTGGATCTTTGGAAACCTCAAGTGAATTCAAGTGGCATTTAAGTTAAAAGCGGCTTAGGTTTATGTGCGCGTGAAGACACGGCAGTTGCTTGGCAGCGCGACGGAAGGTTTTGGTGGTCTCGGGAGTCATCAAGAAGAGGTGTAGTTTTCGAAGACTTGAAAGACGCACAACCTTTTTTTTAATCTGTAACAGGAGCTCTGAAGCTTATGGAGTGAAAGTCAATCACCCCTTCGGCACTGTCTCAGCAAAGTCATCCTTTTGAGGGCATTTCTTGTAGCGTCGTTTGAGTATTCTTTCCCCCAATTGTGTGAGCAGCTGTTTGGAGCTAGCTTAGCTGGAATAAATAGACGCCATCTGAGTACATTCGTGACATGATTAGAGAAGTCAATCAACAAAGTTTGATAAGGTGATTAATTTGTTTAAACAATCGCACCAGCAGCGGTTTCTAAAAAAGTCAGCTTTGAAACCAGACTGTCTCTGGGGATGGAGGAGTTATTGCACAAGTTGTCTTGAACTAAGCCCGACCAACCTAGGCGCTGGACAAAAGGAGAACAAAGTCTATTAAATGTTTCCGTTCATGTATTGAAATTTACATAATATTGGCACATTGCACGAGTGTACATCGATCCATATTCTATCAACTCGTAGTACATGCTTGGGGCAAGACAGCCCTAAAACCGGAAACAATTCGTGTGCTGGATTTGGACGAATGGAGCTTTTTGAATTCTTTAGAAATGAGAAAAAACATTTTCACATTTAATTTTTTTTTTAATTTTAATTAGATTTTACCCGCGACTTCGTCCGCGTGGAATGGTTACTTTGGGTAGCCTTTTTAATTTTAAGGATACTAATTTTCCGAATAATACAATACAATACATACTAACTGCAAACTACCGTGATTGAATGTAAGTATCTTATTTTTACACATTTTATATAAACTACATTTTTTGTTTTTCCACCCTCTGCTAAAACCTACAGATTTTGCGGGCACGATACTCGTGAGCACGTCACTTGGAGTTGCCCATGGGGAATAACAGTTTTTTTCTAAATGAATACCTGCTACTTTAAGCGTTTGTTCTTGAGCTTTATTTATTGCCATTGCAAATGCTGCTACACTCTTTTAAACTGGAAGGGCAAATCAGTCGGAATTATTGAAATACGGAGAATTAAATCATTTTTTTCCTTTTGCCATTCCAGTCATAATTATTGCTTTTATATTATTGCGTTCCAATTGAGTAACTTGTCGTGAATCGTGTGCCATTACATAGCCTCGGTGCGTTAACAGGACCGGAACACCAAATTTTAAGCTCAACTTATGAGAAGGCACTCCTGATAATTCTAAAGAATTCAAAAATTCTAAAGGGTACGACGTTACTTGTTCAGTGTCAATAACATTGTCTACCGAGAGATACTCGACATAATTCGTTCGTTTATCTGCCACACTGTCTCATTTGTCGGCGCTAAAATTGCCCCTTCACACAACCATTCTCGATTGGCCATATTTATTTGCAGATCGGTATAGACATTATTTTTCAAATCATCTATATCATCGACAATTTGACGGAATTCACGGCTCAGCCGTTACTGTCTGTCGCCATACGATCTTCTCCGATTTTTAGAAGAGTAGTCTCATATTTCCCTGATTGTGCATCATTGTGCAGTTGAACTCGCATATTTATTGTCAACCGTCAAAAAGTTACAGCTGTTCAAAAATGAGTAAAAATAATGAAGAAATTCGCTATATTTTGAAAATTTTGTATAAAAAAGGGACGAATGCCATGCAAGCCACCAATGAAATTTGTCAAGTTTACGGAGACGATGCTTTATCAGTTCGTGTAGCACAACAATGGTTCGCTCGCGCATTTATTTCATCTGCTGGTGTGCCCCTAGTTATCACTGGTAGGGTCTGTCTGAAGTCAGCAGCTTAAAGTACCACCATCCCTCTCAGAATACTCTGGTTGCTCTTAATATCTTTCATAGTGCGACCTAGTGATTCGATTGCTCTTTTATGAGACATCGTACATCCATCCCAAACCAACAGCCTACACTCTTGCAACATTCGCCCACGCTCACTGCTTTTGCTAATGTTACAAACAGGCATTTCCTCATGAGCTAAGTTCAAAGGCAATTTAAGAGTGCGCCGTTCGTCCCCCATTGTTGTTGAAGCTACTGCAACAGCAATTTTTTTTCTTTCCTGACTTGTGCTAATAGTGCATTTAAAAGAAAGATTTTGCCAGTGCCTCATGGAGCATTCAAAAAGAACAAACCAGCTTCGCCACTTTCAATTTTTTAATCATCAAAGGTTCATCTTTGTCCTGTGTTCAAATGTGGAACGGCATCCATTATTTGGCATTTTAAAGAATCAGTATCGTTATCTAGTTCTCGCATTAAATCACTACTCACTTCCCCAATTCTTTGTGGTCAGCTTATCCCAAAATCAGATACATTTTTTCCGGTAATAGCTCTCTTGGTCTTCAACCTATGTTAAAAAATTATATTTGGCTGCACCACGCCGCAGTCTGCCTTGACTATCGACACCAATCAATCAGCAGCGGCGACCGACCTTTGCCATGGTGTGTGTCTGTAGTTTTAAGCACGCAGTAACATGTGCACAGTTTGAGAATTTCACAGAAGGGTGGTTTCTGTTTTTGTTACGATTTAAAAGACAGAACACACTGGAACACACCATTTCAATAGTCGCTACTGCTGGTTGATTGTTGCCGATGGTCTCAAATATAAGACATTTTTAAATGGTAATAAAAGTAAAAAGAATGCAACTATCTTCTGAGCATTGCTCAGCTTCAGGACAACGCAAAAGGATGGTTGATAGCTCAACAATGAATAAGTGATAAATTTAAGCCATGAGCCATTAATGAGCCAGTACTGTGTGAAGATGAACAAATGCGGTTTCTGACCATTTTCCCCCTTAGACCCGGAATAAGTAGACTAAGAACATCTCCAAGATCAAATCGATCTCTCTACCGAATTTCATCAAAATTGGGTCATTGGTTTGGACGTGAAAGGGTTACAGACAGACGGACAGAGCTACTTTCGCATTTACATTAATAGGTATTCGAAAAAGTATTTTCGTATTTTGTCAATAGATGTCGTTCGAGTCGTCTATCTCCAGTGCTACCAATCACATTGTGTCATACCGTATGGTGTTGGAAAGGTGACATTTAATAACTTCGGAAAAGTTGAAAAAAAGTTACAGCTGTTCAAAAATGAGTAAAAATAATGAAGAAATTCGCTATATTTTGAAATTTTTGTATAAAAAAGGAACGAATGCCATGCAAGCCACCAATGAAATTTGTGCAGTTTACGGAGACGATGCTGTATCAGTTCGTGTAGCACAACAATGGTTCGCTCGCTCCCGTTCTGGGAATTTCGATGTCAAAAAAAGCACCTCGCTCTGGTCGACCTATCGTTGAAATTACGGAAAATATTGACCAGGACCGTCACATAAGCAGCCATGACATCGCCAAGGAACTAAACATTCATCATCAAACGGTTTTGAACCATTTAAAAAAGGCTGGCTACAAAAAGAAGCTCGATGTTCGGGTACCGCATGAATTGTCTGTGAAAAATTTAATGGACCGAATTCGAACATCTCCGATTCTTTGCTGAAACGAAATGAAATCGAACCATTTCTGAAGCGAATGGTGACAGGAGACGAAAAGAGGATCAAATGCGACAATAATGTGCGAAAAAGATCATTGTGCAAGCGTGGTGAAGCTCAACAAATGGTCGCAACGCCAGGATTGACGCCTCGAAAGGTTATGCTGAGTGTTTCGTGGGATTGGAAAGGAATCATCCACTATGAGCGGCTACAGCCTGGTCGAACGATTGATTCTACAGTTAAGTGTCAACAACTGACGATTGCAACAAGCAATCGAAAACGGCCATAACTGATCAACAGAAAGGGCTTAGTTTTCCATCAGGACAACGCTAGACCACACACATCGTTAATGACTCGGCAAAAACTGGGAGAGCGTGGCTGGGAGGTTTTGATGCATCCACCAAATAGCCCTGACCTTGCACCATCGGACTAGCATTTGTTACGGTCAATGCAGAGCTCCCTTATTGAAGTAAAGTTGTTATACGTTAAAGTTGTAAATATAAAAAAATGAGTTGAAGTTTGATTAGAAATACGAAAAGACTTTTTCGCCTACCTTATATTAGTAAGGATTAGGAATTACAACTCTTTTGCAATTGTTTTGAAAGATTAAATAGACAGATTGTTTTGTAACAGATATTTTTTTTTGTCTGTGGGTGGGTTGTTACCCCTCCGCACAACTGCAAGGGGATAAGTGCACCTTCGATCGAAGATGAGGTAACCAACCCCCGTGGGACGTGAGAGTGGGGATAGTGTGCCTGTACCAGGGCCCATCTCTCTTTATGGATGGCGGCGGAGGAGCTGGAAAACTGTCTGGCCAACGGCGGCATCCGAAACTCCAGTCAGAAGGAGCTACCTGGTGCGCAGTCCTAGACCTACTTCGACATTTTCGGAGCACAGGTCTAGAAGGTTCTTCGGAGCACAGGTCTAGAAGGTTCTTTCGGGGCCAGGTAGGGGCCTTGGAATTGAGATGGCGGCGGGAGATCCCTATAGTTTTAGGGACACCGGCGGCCCTCACAGCCTCAGCGAGGTTACCGACACCGGATAAGCCCGGACCCTCCGCCCGAAGGTTAAGGAATAGGGCCTGGCCTCCCAGTTGGAGGTTGTGCGTGAGGTTAACTCCCTCACCACGTAAAAATTGTATGGTTCAGAGACAACCAACTGCCTCGTACACGGACGGAATTAATGTTGACGAACCCAATAACGATTTTCGGTTCTGCACGTGGAATGTTAGGTCCCTTAACAGAACATGTGCAGCCGAAGAACTCGCGGTGGCCCTGAACTGCTACAAAGCAGACATTACCGCAATCCAGGAAGTGCGGTGGAAGGGGCGGGGCAAGAAGACGATGAGAAACTGCGACATCTGCTACGATGACTGCAACAGGGAGAGGCGCTTGTTTGGATGTGGATTTGTTGTTCGAGGCAGACTTAGGCTGTAAAAGCGAACGCCTCATAACAATCCGCATCAAGGCTGAATTCGGGAACATCAGCGTGATTTGCGCCCACGGCCCGACAGAGGACAAAGACGACAACAGCAAGGATGACTTCTATGATCTCCTAGAAAGGACTTACGATCAGTGCCCCAGCCTCGACACCAAGGTCGTTCTAGGAGATTTCAATGCAAAGCTAGGTAAGGAAGACATCTTCGCCAAAGTCTTCGGGAAACACACACCGAGACCTTCAATGTCAAAAAAGGTTTTAGACAAGGCGACGCGCAGTCATGTGATTTCTTTAACATCCTGGAGAAGATCGTGCAAGACTCACACGCCAACACTAGAGGCACGATCTTCCAGAAGTCCATACGCGGGTGACATTGACGTGATTGGCAGAACACATAGCGAGCCGTCAATGAGGCGTAAGCTGTCATTGAGGAGGAAGCTGCTAAAATGGGTCTAGCGGTGAATGAGGGCAAAACGAAGTTTATGCTGTCATCAAGAAAGGACACACAACATCGACGTCTTGGACAGAGCGTCCCAATGGGCAGCTTTAACTGCGAGGTAGTCAAGGACTTCGTCTACCTCGACTCCGCAGTAAATGAAACAACCAACATCAGTACCGAGATCAAACGCAGAGTAACTCTTGCCAACCGCTGTTTCTAGGGGCTCAAGAGGCAATTGAGTAGTAGAGCCATCTCTCGGAGGACCAAGCTGACTTTATACAAGACCTTGATCATACCAGTCCTGCTGTGCGGCGCGGAGGCATGGACAATCTCAAAAGCGGATGAGGAAGTCCTTGGTCTCTTCGAGAGAAAAGCTCTGCATGCGATCTTTGGTCCCGTTTGCGTTGACGGTTTCTGGAGGAGAAGATTCAACCACGAACTGTATGGGCTGTACAGCGACATGGGTCCAGTCAGGCGTCTTCGGATACAATGCGTAAGATGGCTAGGCCATATAGAGCGTATAGATAACTCAGCTCCGGGCTGGAGAGTCATCGACTCCGAACCGTGGGACAACGCAACAGAGGATGCCCGCGTTTAAGGTGGCGCACCCATGTGGAGAACGAGATAGCTGGCCAGAAACCGTGCTAGCTGGACAGGCTTGTTGGTTGAGGCCCAGGTCCACCCGAGACTGTAGCGCCAAAAGAAGAAGACATCCAAGATTAGTTTATACTTCACTCTGCTGGAGTAAATGTGCCGAGTGTCGCCTAAAAAGCTTCAAATTTGTCAAAATTATTCTGAATCTTCCCTGGCATTTCTCCACACCAGCACTTCGTGATATATCTAAAATTTCAACAATTTAACCCAAAATTTCTTCGAATAATTTCAGTTTTGAGAATAAATGTTTAACTCATGAAAGTTGTTTAATAAATTCTCTAGTTTAGTTGTGTAAGTTTTGTGTAAGTTAACGAAGAACTAGTGGTAAGATTTTATTATTATTTATTTGCATCCATTAAGTATTTTACGATATTTTCTAATAAGAATATACACTTTCTTAATATAAGATTTGTTTTCCTTAAAAAACCATATTTTGTTGCAAAGAATCATTGTATTCTAATTTCTATAAAACAATAATCATGCCATGTAACAATTGAACTGAACTAATAAATGAATTAAGAATTATTTCTCACTTCTTGTGCTTTCTCAGATCATTGTCTGATAGGAATAAAAGCAGCATCGGAACCGTGTATCAACAGCTCGTGCACAGTGGTGTCTTTCGAGAAAAATGTTTAACATGGGAAGAGAGTCTCTGGGCTTACTCCGTGTCCTTCTATAAGGCAGAAGGGATCGCAAGAGTCCAAATTGTGGATCAAGTGGATTGAGTGGGCTGTATTTGGGGGTACCAATTGAGTTCGATTCCTCAAGCTTGGTGAAGTACGAAGGCGATCAAAAACGCCTTTGCAAAGCGGACGAGCTCGCTAGAAAGGGTGGAGACCCACCCTCCATGCCTATCGCTACTATTAAACATCTGATAAAACTTGAAACGCTTGCCCAAACAAACCGCAGATGGATATCTAGCACAGGGTGCCTCATTACCAAACAACTCTGGCCTATGATCGATCCCAACCTGGCTCATTGGATCACAGCACTCAGTTATGAAGCAATTCCACACCCATTTGAATCATGGCCATTCACGTCTCAGATCCGAAACCAGCTATCTTCTTTAGTCGCGATGAAACTCCAAGACTTGACTTGTTTCTCGCGACTTTTGGTTTGACACACAGCAACCATAACGGCCATCGGCAGCTACTCAAGCTGAAAGTGCATTTTCGAGGCTTTCTAAAATTCACCCGTGGTTCCTGTACATAGTCTCTGGTGCAACCTTCGAAATCGAATACTTTCTACCAGGAAGGTTTCATAAGAGACCCAGTACCAGTGACTTTTTAACGTCACGCGTGAGCTCTCAAAAATATGAATAAACAGCAAAAAATCACCCCACCCGAAAATACCATGTCATCCCTTAACATGAAGACATCCGCGTCAGTTTCCCCAAGCAACGCTCTATCTTCCATTTAAATGATGTCGTTAATGTCCAGCTTTAAGCTAACTGCTCCCATTTTCCAGAAGAAGAGTGTTTCGCCCAAAATGCGCGCCTGTTCTCACTTCCCGAAGCCAATGCTGTGGCCGTATTTCAATTACGACCCGGTGACCGCATCATCAATACCCTCCGCTCCATTTTTCACTCACAGTTGACCTGCATCAGTGCAAAAAAAAAATTAGGCCAATTTCTGATTGGAACCCCCGCCCATTCCCGGTTCGAATTGACTATTTTTTCGTGCCACTGCAGCCACAGGTTCAATTAAAATCACCAAGCATTCAATTTAAATCCTTTCATTCGCCCCAAAAGCAACTTAATTGCATTGAACGAAACTGCCTTCCGTCGCATAAATAGCAACGGTCAACCCACTGGGGGAACACACTTTTGCAATTATGCCCTACCGCCCACCCCTGTGCCGCATTGCATCAACAAAAATTTGCATTTGCAACCCCATCCCATCGTCGTTCTCAACCGCCGCACTGTGGGGAGGAGCATTTAAATTCCATGCCAATCAAGGATATTGCAAGGACATTCTAATCTCACCCAACCAACCGTTCGCCCACATCAAACTGGCTCAGCTCTTGTTCGTATTTCCTTCAATCAATCTAATCAAAATTTATTCAAAATGTCGGCAGTCTCCCTCCGACAGTCCCTTCTCATTTGCCAGGGCAAACAAAGGATCCCAACCTTCGACAGGATGTAGATGTTGCGAGCGGGGAACACTTTGACCTTACAAAGGTCCGCATGCCCGACTGTGCCTTGTGTGTTGACGCCGGACGGGGGGTTGCTCGTATTTTGCATAATTTTGTTACTTTCTTCTCTTTGGTTGTCCTCGATATCCCTTGGACAGAGGAGGATCCGCTGAGATGACGGATACTCGAAATGGCGGTACCTATCGCATCGATCCCAGCCAAATTGCAATGGAATCCGTAAACGAGCAGACATTGTCTGCTGCAACCGACAAAGGATCTTCCGCACAAGAGGACTCCGCTCGGACACAGTGAAGGACATTTTCGGGTAACGAATCCCGGATCGGTCGGTTAGGGCGGACAATAAAACGGTTTGATGATTGCATGACGGTACTGATGACGTCTAGCTGAAGTGCTTCTCCGCCGGAGATGATGCCGAAGATTCCCCCGAAAATGACGCTCAGCCCTTGGAATGAGCGGTTTCGATTATAGCCATGCACATGGCGGAATGTGCTTGCCTCACTTTCGCCACGAAAAATCCGTATCGTCGTCGTCACTGGCGTGGCGGTGATGCTATCTTGACATTTTATGGCGAATTGTTATGAAAACTATAAAAGTTGTAGCGCGCTGCAATAATGAGTTGGATAAGGCGTCTCCATTCCTCCCTCTCATACGGTATTTCTTCTTCAGCAAGGAATCTCATTCGCAGCACAGCCATGACATTTGTCGTCGTTGCCCGATGCGCTGGAGTAGTGGGTGGTGGGTGATGGGTGATGGGTGGTGAAGAGTGAACAGCAGAGCCACAACCATGACGACGACGACGTAAGCGTAAATGGCAAAGTTCCTTTGCGGAATGGAGACAAGTTTTATGACAGAACCAACGACTCACTGGGTTTCATATTAAAAATGTCCTTGATGGGGATATTTTAATGGTGGAACGGTAGGTTCTTCTTCTTCTATTTGCTGCCGAGGATCTGGGAAATTATGAATTTAGTGCGATAATGGAGCGTTTTATAGTCGAGATGAGCAGCTAGAGCAGCATGTTTGGTTATCCGTCTCGAGTGGGGGTTACAGTTGGATGGGTTTTCGAAATAGTTTTCAATTAAGGAGAAATCCAGCCAGAGGATGGGATAAGGGAAAGGTTAAGTGACGTGGAGCGGTGGCGGCAACTGAGGATTTTGATGGCATTCCAGTCAAAGATAGGTGTACCTTTTTACGACTGCTTTGGGAATTATTGAACATTTTGACGAGGAGCCATGTTGGAGGGTTCATCTCGTACTTTATGAGATTGGAGGTCCTTTCGCAAGACGACACACTTTGTTTGAGTTTGAGGGAGAAACGACCCTCACTCGTGATGTGATTCACCAGACCAGAGTGCCGTGACTCTGTGGAAGAATAGAGCTGCCTCTCGAAGAACCAAGAGATTGAATTGATGGTCCCACCAAAGCGGACGAAGGGGTTCTTGGTCGTTTAGAGAGGAAAGGCTTGTCCTGTCCATAGACTTGATTTTTGGAGGAGGCGATTGAATGACTGCACATCGACATCGATAACTCCAAACAAGTTTGATTCCCTCGCCTCAGATGGCCAGGAAAAGACACCAATGCTCCGGCCCGTAACGTCTTCACCTCCAGCCCCGAGAGACAACGCGGTAAAGGAAGACCACTTCTCCGGTGGCGTACGCATTTGGAAAGGGACATCCGTCAGCCGAAAATACTAAGCAAGCACAAGACCGTGATGGATGGAGGGGCATGTTGACTGAGGCCCAGGTCCACCCTGGATTGTAACGCCTGTCAAAGAAGAAGTTTGCCGTGACTCAAGAGTCTTCTAAAGTCGAACATGGTTAGGTTAGGTTAGGTTGAGGTGGCTAACTGCCACGCATACGGACAGCAGACACACATAGGCTAAACATAGGCCCATTGTGTTACCAAGCGGATCTTAGGCCACCTATTCCACAAACCAATCTATGCTTTGATAAAGCGAAGAAGAGGGCTGATTCTGATGCTGCTCAGTTCAGTCAGATTAACAAAGAAAAGGGCCACCAGAAATCTGAATCTACGGGATGGGAGAGCTACATAGTAAGTGCTCGATGGTTTCTTCCTCATCCTCGTCCATGCAGCTTCTACAGAAATCATTATAGGGAAGGCCTTGGCTAAAGGCGTGAGTTCCGATGGCACAATGCCCTGTTAGAACGCCAATAAGAGACCTGAGATTAGACTTGCTTAACCTGATCAAGCTAAGCGATCGTTTGGGATCGATCATAGGCCAGAGTTGTTTGGTAATGAGGCATCCTGTGCTTGATGTCCATTTGCGGTTTGTTTGGGCAAGCGTTTCAAGCTTTAGCAGATGTTTAATAGTAGCGATAGGCATGGAGGGTGGGTCTCCACCCTTTCTAGCGAGCTCGTCCGAAAACCTCTGGAATTTCACCCACATCATTTGGATGCTAAAATAATTGGCTATCTCGTTAAGAGACAGGCGGCAATTAAGCCAAGTCTTGGAATTAAAGGTGACTGAATCCAGAGATTTGATCGCTGCCTGACTTTCGGAACAGCTGACGATATCTGTGGGCTATATTACATGGTTTTTCAGCCAGGACAAGGCTTCCTTAATCGCTACAGTCTCAGTCTGAAAGACGCTACAGTGATGAGGTAGTCGAAATGATAGCTGGAAATTTAGATCCTTGGAATAGACACCAGCACCCACACCTGCATCCATCTTCGAGCCATCTGTGAAGATTCGCAGTGGACCCGCCAGCGTCTGGTGTTCAGACTCCCAGTAAGATCTGGGCGGTATGCTGGTTGAGAAATTCTTCTCGAAGAGGAGTTTAGGTAGCGTGAGGTCTGTATCTATGGGTATAGAGGCATACCTGCGTAGGATCTTTGAATGTCCAGACTGCAGTTCTTTCCCGCTGCTGCTGTCTGTCTGCCAATAAGTTCTATCGGTGGCTGGTTGAGGAGTATGTTTAATGCTTCGGCGGAGGTAGTCCTTAGCGCCCCGCTAATGCATACGCAAGCCATCCTCTGCACTCTAGCGAGTGGGGTGATGTTGATTCTCTTGTCGAGTGCAGTCCATCAAGTCGACCATAGAATTTGACAAATTTTACCCCAATCAACCAGGTCTCACTGAGAGCTGAGAGTAGAGTTAGTTTACAGAGCCACTTCAAAACTTGAAGAACCCAAAGCAACCGAAATACACGACACCCTTTGAGGCCTTCGAAATAAAACGATAATTACCACGAGAGAAGATTGGAACGAAGCGCTAAGTGTGCACCTCGACCGACGACTCGCTCCAAGTCGGAGGAAGATGAGTGATAATTAGCTACGCGTGTCCCAACTACACAGAACTACAGTGTTTTCCAGGCAGAAGTAGCAGCTATTCTAGAGGCAGCCCTCCGGTTACCAATGACCCCGATAGACGGAAGATCTATTGTTATTTTCATAGATAGCCAGGCGGCCATAAGAGCTCTAGAAACATCTTCAATGAGCTCCAAGATCATAAAACTCTGGCGCCTATCTAAGAGGTATGCAGCCTTGCCCTATGCTGGGTCCCTGGGCACAAGGGAATCCTGGGCAACCAAAGAGCCGATGAATTAGCAAGAAAGAGGGCGATTCTAATTGGACACCTGTATAACATCGAAAACGATGTGACCTAGAGTAGATCCAACAAAAGTTACAGCCCTCAAAGAATTAGATTGGGAGCAAGTCAGCAATCTAGTAGACATAATAAATGGTCATTGCCTAGTTAACAATCCAACCAAAATGCTAGGTACGCCCTACAATGACTTCTGCAAAAACTGCATGGATGAGGAGGAAGAGGACACTACATTACCTTGGGACCTGCCCCGCCCCCCGCCATTTCAGAAACGAGAGGAAGACTTTAGTACAGTCACTCCTTCAACAGCCTTGAAGATGTAACGAACGTAAATATCAAGGACATCTTAAGATTACCAACTGGTCATACAGTTACGAATGAATGAATAGGACCACCGAATATCTCTTTTGATTCTATTCCAAAACGCTGAGGTCTACAATTTATGGATGCCATACCCATCTCTAGGTTAGGCTAGGTAGAGGGGCTACTAGTGAATCCATTACACTTAGACCATGTTCACAGTCAGACTACTACCACTGATTGACCACTCCAGTGACAGTGCCATTAATTTGATCCCAAAGGCAAATGGTGACTGGACCAGATTTGAAAACCAGAGCTCTCATCGCTTAACTTTTAAGACGATCGTCGTTCAAACGATTGTATTAAACGATGTCGTCAAAAGTTTGCTTGGTGTAACACTACAATCGAATCGTCCAGTCGTGTCGTCAAACGTTCAATTAGTAGGCAGTTTGAGAACTACTAAACACGTTAAATATCAAAGAGAAAACGGAATTTATGGTTGATTCGCCTATTCATTTGAAACCCAAATTCGAAAACCCCTAAGTATTAAATAACTTTTTGTCAATTAATTGATTTAATAATTAACACACTAGGTCAGCAAGTGGATGTTCTCATTCATTAAATGGACGAGCATCCTGAAATAGGAAAAAAATTACATGCCAGGAACCACACAAGGCAGGCAGTCTTTTAACAAGCTGTGGGCAGATTTGGCTCAAAAACTGAATGCCATTGGGCCCCCCAATAAGGCTGTACCTGCTTGGAGGAAAGTACGTGCATAATATGAACATCACAAGTTCAAGTTAAAAGTTTAATTAATTTAATTTTAATTCTTAATCAATTAAAAGAAATGCAACCAAAGTAAGATTTCATTTAAGAAACAGGGGTGGGCCATCTGATCAAATTCCAATATCCGAGCTGGAGGATAAAGCAATTCAGCTGGCTTCCCTTCGTAGAGCTGTGACAGGTAGCAGTTCGAATTGCTATGGTGCCGTCGAAGTGCACGACGAGCTGAACAGAGCGAACTGTGAGACGGATGAAGATGCGAACCAAACACTGGTAGCCACCTTCAGCTAGGACTCTCACCTAGGACATGCCTCTTTTGATAAGCGAAAACGTTGAATAAAAATGACATGCAAAATACAATTTAGCAAGTTTGTTTAAAAATAATAATATTTTTTCCTTTTCGTGTAAGAGTGAAAGAGGATTCCATGCTTCTCTCAACGTCCTTTGCTTTCGCAATAGTCCGACATAATTTTCACTTTCTTCGTCATGGAAAAACAACACATTGTAATGCAAACGCATTTTTTTTCGATTTTTTTTTTGAAAACAAAACCAAACAACAACCAACCACGTAGTATGATTCGATTTTAAAATAGCTAACGTTTAATCGTCGGCTTTTGGCAGTTCAATGAGTTATACGAAGCAAAAGTGGATCGTCAAAAACGACATCGACTAGACGATTCAGTAATTTTAGGGTTACACGAAGTAATACAATCATCGAAACGACGTCGTCAGACGATCGTCGTCTTTCGCGATGAGAGCCCAGATAAAAGCGTATTAACTTTGCTTTCACGAATTTTCGAACCCGCTTACTAGGGGCAGGCACTCAACCTCACTCAACTCAACCAACTGCGCCATCCAGTCGTATCCATCCATCTCTTGCCATCAGATTAAACCAAATGCACCTTTGTCTCACCGGACTAAAGACTATTTTGTCCCTGTAACCTGTTAAACTCAGGGTATCTACGACGAGTTTAAGAGGGCTTTTCCTGTGCTTTTTGACTAGGATCGGTGCTACTCTGGAACTTCTTTCAAGGAGTTGTAGTACTTCAAGGCTTTGTATTGTTGGAGAGTAGGATGTTAAATTCAACCATAACCTCTACAGCTGACTTGAGGCTCTTTCTTGGAAAGATCTTTAATTTGGCCATAATCTTTAAGAGATGTTGTTCAGGGTTTCATTGTGAGATTTTGGTGGGCTGTGAACCTTAAAAACAAATGTTTTTGATCCTGGAATGAGTGTGGACTCTCGCTGCGACATCCCTTCCTTTGTCAGTTTCAGAGCCAGTGCCAAATATCCCTTTTGCTGGGAACAAGGTACCGCTACCAACAAACAGAAAATACACAACAAGGCAAAGGATCTGCATAGATAATCTGCAGAGCTAAATAATCCCCAAACAAAAAAAAGAAATAAGACGGTCAACAAGGAGTCAGGGAGAGCCGTTCTTAGTGAAGCACCCTAACCTCTTAGGATAAATAGCTCGTCAAGGTTCGCTGGCATTGCCTCAAGCAGTGGTCCAATTTAGAATGACTCGGTCCAATATAATAATATTGGCATTTCCAGCAATCACACGTGTTGTGCTTGCTATTGTTCTCTCACGAGTGGAAGGGACCTGCAATCCGAACGGCCAAGTTTTAGAAGCTTCTCCTTTGCAGTTACCACTCTTTGAGCATTGCCAGGGACTCGAAAGAGGTGGGGCAGCGAAGATTAATTTGGTCGTACTGGTAATCGAACCCAGGCCGCGAAATTCAGTTGGGTGGGGGTCGACACACACATCCACAACCCCACGGTCGCCACACTCGGTCCAATATGTGGGGCGTTAATCAAGCAACAGCGTTCGAATGTTGGCCTCTAGCTCGACCAAAGTGGTTGGCTTGTGCGCGTAGACTAAGGCCTTGACGTCGCCCTAGAGAAAATAATCGAGTGGTGTAAAAGTAAAGTCGCCATAGGATGACCCAGTCGCCAAATTTCTCCTTCTTCACTTCGAGCGTTTCGTCGATTGTATGCGATGTAGCTCCGTCTTGTTGGTGCCACAGCTAGCAGATATGGATGCTGTCGAGCTCTGGCCGCAGGAAGACGGTTGACATCCCTTCCATACCTGAGACCATTGACGGTTAAGGTATGTCCTTCTTTCAAAAAGCCGCCATGCTATAGACCGCACTAAACAGCCAATCTCTGTGGATTCATTGAGATTTGGTCGAACATTTGTGGATTGTACGTATTTGATTCAATGACGACAAGTTTGCTTGTTGACAAACCCGCTTACCCAAAGATGGGCCTCGTCCTAGAAGGTGATGGCCAAATTCCGGATCTCCGGCCGAATTCATGGCGTTGTCTATGGTCGTCTGGCGTCAATTCTTTCATCAGTACGGAGACAAGCCCGAATCAGCCGGAACGAAATTTCTGTGTCTCCTTCGTTACTGGCCACTAAGCGGTAATGTTAATTTCTCATGATTATCTGCCTGCTTGGTGGCTTAAGTTCGAAAAGAGTGTACTCACGCTCAAACTATTCCACTGAAGCCATGATGGCGACCGGTCTCACGACGAAATTCTCATTGTGTAGTGTTGAGTGAATAAAAAAGATCCCTTTATTTAATTTATGTAATTTATTTAATTTATTTGATTTATTTAATTTATTTAATTTATTTAATTTACTTAATTTACTTGATTTTTTTTATTTTATTTTATGTAAAGCTTCTTATCGGTACAGGGTGCTTGACCTTGGATTCCACTTTCAATCTATCGCCGCCGCTACCGACGCACAGTGGTCCCGCAGTGGAAATAAATACCCGAAGTGACATATTTTTTGCCGGCCAAATGGTTTATGTTTTTCGATTCTACGAATATGAGAACCTAGAAGGCCAAAATTTTTTTGACTTTGGATCATCCGTTTGGCTGTACCGTTAGCTCGAAGTTGGGACTTTGAAAATTACAAAAATGTACGTATTTTTTAAGCAAATTTGATGTGCCATATTTCTTAAAATTATGTGCATTGGAACCTAAAGTATTTTTTTTTAAAATGCCATACATCTTGCTTTCAAACTGCGTTTTCAGTTGTTTCATATTGCTTACCACTTTTTATACCTGGCTTTTAAGAAAAGGCACATTTTGAGAGGGGCATTTCAATGTTTGATGGACTATAACAAAAATGCCCCATAAGTCTCCAACAGGAGACCAACTTTTTCTAAAAGCTAAAAGTATTGTCTATCGATGCTGAAAAAAATAGAGACCACTTTTGACCACTTTGGGAGTACGAGGCATTTAAGTGGAGCAATATCGTGCATTTTTCGGCATTTTCAAACGATTTCCCTTGCAATGCATGTATTGTGCAAACGCTATGCGAGATGCCGAGGATGTTATTATTATTGTGAATTAGAATTCTTTGGGTCATAAAATTGTTATAATTATGAAACTAATTGCTTTTATCTTGTTTTGTTTGCGGCGTCATAAATGCATGTCGCAATGGGGCAAAAAAGGGGGGTAATTAGAGCGTTATTGGCGAATATCTATTTCTGACTTTGAGGCATCGGGAATTAGTTTATGATTCCGAAAATATTGAAGATTTCAATTAGAAAGATGATTGTTTGCTTTATATAGATATCGAAAATACTTTAAAAATTGTCATCATATCATAAAAAGATTCAGTGTTATCCTGGAGACAATATGCAGCAATTTTTGGATTGACCCCGACAAGTTTGAAGTTTATGCGTAGGAAACCGCTACAATGGCTACAAATTTATATCCCTGGTATTATATGCCAGCAACAGTGCATACAATTCTGTTCCACGGAGCAGAAACAATATCATCAGCAGCCTTGCCCGTCGGATCGTTGTCAGAGGAGGCGCAGGAAAGTCGGAATAAAGACTATAGGTACTATCGCATTAATAATAGTAGACAATTTCCTCGTTCGGCAACAAATGAAGATGTTATTCATCAAATGTTGGTGTCATCTGATCCATGAATTGCGTATTTAAGGCCTGAACCAAAAACAAAAGATTCGCTGCCACTTAGTACTGAAGCACAAGCATTATTATACTGAATTGTTTGTTTCTTTAATTCCTAATAAAGTGTACGTTACCAAAACTTGTAAAATTGAAAATAGTGATTACAAATTTACTTAAAGTCCCAATTTCGAGTCATCGACAATAATAAATAATTATTTTATGCATTTAAACATTTATGTATTTTTTTAACTTAAGATTACTCCGTTAGTTTATAAGATACATCAACCATTTTTGAAACATAATAAGATCTCGTAGTACTAGCACTATGTTTCAAATTTCATTAAAATCGGTTAACGGGTTCAAAAGTTACAGATTTATTTCCAACTCTCCCATACAACGGGACCACTGTGCGACGCCCTTTCACTCTATCAACGCAATCCGTTTCAGCGTACAACACCAGCCGCGTGCCCTGCACCCCCAGTGACCAGTTCCCTGCTGCGATTCATATCTTAGGCAAGGCGATTCGTCTTGGGCTACGCATATCTCACAACTGACTGAACTAAGTTGTGCCAAGAGTTGAAATCCATCCCAACGAGCAGCGTGCTGTCCCCAGAATCATCCCCCAAACAAGTCACTCCCTTCCTCAATCCATCGCCGACCATCAGTTGTCAACATTTGACCCGTAAATTGCCGCAATTCCTTTATCCCTTTGCGCTCGGATTATTTTTCGTTTTTCATCATCGAAAAACAGCCGGCGCCTGCCGAAGGAGACGCCTAAAATCGATAAGCGCCAGGCCCAGAGAGGACAGCGCCACTAAGGAACATGCTAAAAATCGAAGAAAAAAAAAAAGAAGGCATCATCTTCCGCACAACTCGATTCGGCCCACTTGCCTGGTCTTGTGTTTACTCGAAAATTGATTGATTGCATCCCCAATTTAATATATTTTCCAAGGATAATATAATTCCCGAACAAATAGGCGCATCCTTTCATGTGTACCTTCGCAGCCGCATGGCGCCGTGTCTCGTAGCAGCACTTTCATACCACTGCATGATTGATTGCGTAAATTGCTTTTGGCTGGCTGATTCAAAAGGATTCACACACATTGAGGCTGGTTTGTCACTGTGGACCCCCCTTTCGCACATGTCGTCCTGCCTCGCTTTGTGTGGGCGGAAGATAAAATCGATGAAGACATCCCTTCGAAAGTTGAGAATGTCCTTGGAACGCAAAAATGAGAGCACACCGCCCATAGCCCACAAACCGAAACTTTGCAAAGGAAAGGAGGCCTAGAGAAAATTTGTCATTGACTGTGACTGATGAGAGCGAGAGAGGGAGAGGGAGAGGGAGAGACAAGGAAGGAAGGCAGTTAACCTTCTCAGGCAAAGGATTCCATTTAAATGATTCTGGGGGTACCCCCATGCAGCCAGCTACTCTGGACGAGGACGATAATGAAATCAATGAAACGAATGGGTTTCGATTTGGGATTTAACGGTTTTGTCTTTCGTTGTCCTTTGCATCGCATGGGGGTGGCCTAGTGACTTGGTAAATTTGGAATGCTCCTCGACGGAATGGGGGCTGAGCTTGCGTAGCAGACGTCTGCCAAGGAACATGTGTCCTTTGTTGTGGGGTCGCATCGAGGTTGGACTAGGTTATGTCGGAAATGAGCTAAACCACACACAAACACACGAGCACACAGGAAAGGTTTCCAGTTTTGGTTGGCAATTAGGCGGAAGTTATTGCCTCGAATTCTGGGCGACGTCCTATCAGGAATTCATTTGAGAGTGAACGATAATCTCATTTGCCATTCTGGGTCATTGTGTTGGCAAGTGGATCCGAGGAGAGAGGACTCCATTGTTCTGGGTTAAAGGAGACACGAGGGCATAGGCGAATGTCTGAGTGGAGCTGTGCGGGCGCTTTGCCACCGGCGGGCGATTCCCAAGATAGTTGTCCGATTATTTCTGTGCGAGCATCTCGATTGGATTCCGTCAAGTGTGAAAGTGATCTTTATGAGTCTCAACGCACGTCGAGAGTGAATCGTCGCTTTTTATTCTTGACTGAATGCAATCAGCGGAATGAACATCGTTCTTCATATTCAATGAGGTCCATTTGAGGGACAAATCGAATTTCATTGAAGATGTGCCGGACAAGGAGGTTAGCTTCGTGGCGAGCTTTATCTTTTTCGTGATGCGTCTTGGGACTTGTGGAGCTATAGCTAGGATTTTTGAGGGTGGAGCGAAGGATTAAGTGACATTTCACCAAAATCGTAGGAAATTCCAGATTTGTCGAATTATTGTGCGAACTGCAATCAGTTCGCTTTTCCCACGCTAGGTCTTGTCTACGTTTATTCTGAACCTAGATTTTAAAGGAACGACTGTCGTTCTGCATTTTATGCAAGGTCCTAAAATCGGAGTGCAGGAAGTAGTAAGAGTATTTTCATCACGCATCATTCCACGGTTGCCGCACGATCGACATCAAAATTCGAGTCAACAGAGCTCGACAAAATGGATATATCTGAGCTACGGTTCCAGCAAGTCGGTGGTACATACCATACCAGCGATGAAACGCTCGAAGTTATGAAGAGAATTTTGACGACTGGGTCAGCTCAAGGCGAGCGTTCATCCGAGACCATCTTGATTAACACCGCTCGATCGATATTTTTTTAGGGCTATGTCAAGTTTGTTTCTACTCATCGTACGAGTAGTGGTGCGCGCATTCGAATCATAAGTCGAGTGATAATCGATTCATACAGCTTCACGAGAGCTTACGCCCGATATCCCAGCGTGAACGTAAGTGTCGATTCATCGTTAAACGCATTATCAATAGAAGTTTCGTTTTCACATGCAAGTTAAGTGATAGATTCCACTTAAATAGTGGTGTAACTTAAGCCACCGATTCCCATGGCTTGAGTGTCAATCCAGAGAGTACACAATTGCTATTAGTGTATTAAATTAATTTCAACCCCAACTAGCAACTAATTATTTTTGAATGCCCTGAAGAGAACAGAAAGCACACAAATTAATAGAAGCGCGCATATTAAAACAATATCATTGCATTGCATGGTGTGTTCTTCTTCTTCTTCCGTCGGGGGGGGACCTGGGCCTCAACCAACAAGCCTCTCCAGCTAGCACGGTCTCTGGCTAGCTGTCTCCAGTGTCGCACGTCAAGTTGGTTGAGGTCCTTCTCCACCTGGGTGCGCCACCTTAAATGCGGGCGTCCTCTGTTGCGTTGTCCCACGGGTTCGGAGTCGAAGACTCTCCGGGCATGGTGTGTTCTCTTTCCCTTTTTTCAGTAGGCTGCTGTTCGTGTTGAATCACAATCACTATTTTGTTCAAGGTTTCCATGGTTGGTGAATTGAATAGTTCACAATGCCAGTCAATGCAAGGCTTACCTAAAGCACTCTCAAATGTTGAGTGTGAGTTTAAGTCCGAACCTAAACTTAGCCAAACCAGCAAATAAGTTTGCACTGTGAAATCGGGCAGAAGTAGGTGGTAGTTTCATTTGTCATTTCATGCATAATTTCTAAGATTATTAGAGCGCTATTGTGTATTTAGTTTCCCTTCGGATACTTCCTTACTATGTAGACCATAATGACTTATATTTTTTTTTTCATTATAATTTACCGATGTAAGTTACGAGTTATCATATCTCTAAAATGTAAAACGTGTGGATTACTACCGCCTTAATAATAATAATATGGCGTACAGCCCGTAGAGGGCCAGGGCCTAGCTTCTTTTTTATAATTTGCGCGTGCTCAAGGGATTGCTAATACCCTTATGTGTCCGTGGTCAAGACACAGCACGGGCCGAAGGTATAGAGGGAGAAAGGGAGAGGACGTACCTGTGCACATTGGTCTTAAATATCTGCGGGTTGTAGTCTGTGGGAAATATTAGGCTGGGAAGAGTATTCCATATTCGTGCAGTGCGGGTGAAGAACGAGTCTCTGAATTTAACTGTCCGTCCGAAAGTAGGCTTAAGGGTATACTGATGGGCAGTCCTGGCGAGACGAGTATTGCGGATGAATTCATGGAGAGGAGGAATGCAGTTGGCTAGCTCAGCAACCACTCGTGTTGTGCGTGCTATTGTTCTTTCACGATTGGAAGGGACCTACAGTTTAATGCCGACTCCAAACGGCGTAGTTGAGAAGCTTTTTCTGGACTGTGAGCATTGTCAGTGACTCGAAAGAGGTGGAGCCGTGAAATATGAAAGGTGGTAAGTTCGGGTATCGAACCTGGCACCCTCTGCGTAGGTGTAGGCGCACTTACCCACTACGCCACGGCGACCCACTTTTGTTTTGTGTCATCAAAAAAGCGAGCAATACTATCCATTATGTTCATTAAACAAACAATTTGGAAAGAAAAACTCAAAAGTTTAAATTTCTTAAATCAGACGTCAGATCTTGGAACAGACAGACTTCGATAAAGAGAGAAGTGATGTCGATAATATTGTGCATCCGACGGATTTAATGTTACTGTGAATCCGTACACGTAAATCGAACGAATGAAGGGGATCTCCGATCCGTCGGATTTGAGAATAGAGGTGATTGTGACATGCCGGATAGAAGGTCCTTTCGAAAGACGATTTTTTGAGGATCAGTACAATTTTGACAAATTCGCATTAAACACAGTGATCTCGGAAGAAGGGATTAAACTTCTGTCTTGTGTGTATATCACGACTACTGGAACGAAGATCAGGAATTTTCAGATGATGAAGAAGACGAAAGAAACCAGATGTAGGTCAGTCTATTTGCTCAGTCTCCTCTTGAGATGGTTTTAAATTTTTTGAGCATGGGCAAATATCAATAAAGTGGATTACACACGTGCGGTTTCGTCCTTAACTAGATATCCCAGTGGCATGAATTCAAAGAAAAAGCAAACGAAGTTGACTAGGTAAAGTTTTTTGTATTTTTGTTTTTTAAGCACATGGAGTTTATAATTTTTGTTGGGTCTAAATTCATTTTTTTTCCAGGTGGCTTTTTAGTAATTGCAAAGAAAAGTCTTAATTACAGTTCAATTCTAAATTTTGTTCGAGTTAGAGGGAGTTTGATGTTTTTGTAGAGAAAACTGAAGGAAATGAGAGTTAGAGAGAAATTCGCCTTAGGGAGAGTCCACTTTATATTCTATTTTTGATAAATTGTACGTAAACGCTTTTACATTTTGATGGCATCTACATCAAGAAGTTCCCGGTCGTGACAATAGAAAATCTCTCTTAAGTGAATTTTGCAGCTTAAAAAAAAGACCAGGATTTATATCTCATACCGTTGTTTATCTGTCACCCAGTAACTTGCGAGTGGACGAGCCCTATTCTTTTCTGTTGAATATGAATGACGGAGTTTGACAGATATTTCAGGTTACGTGAAAAACAACTTCTCGCATGATTCCTTCAGACTCGCAAGATCGAGTGGCCCATGAAATCGTCAACCAAACAAACACTCCCATTCCCTCTCAAACGTGATCCAATCAAGGGTGCTTTACGCCGCAGCCTCTTTCAAAGTGGCAAATAGTCACCACACAACATCTCCTCGAACCACCAAGTGTCGGTGTGCATCCACAGATCCCTTTGCCAACAAGATCCACTCCGTTGATTCCTTCAATCCTTTCTCAGTCCTGTGTCCCCTTTTTCTCTGTTTGCCCTTCCACTCGAAAAGCTCGTCCCATACAGACATGAGAACCCGGAACACGCAAGAAAGGACACAGTCGGTACGTGTGGCCATTGATTCAGTCGCTCGCCATACACCCTCAAGTAGTTCTGGCTAATCTTAATCAAAAGCCGTAAATCGCCTCAGTCGTTGAAACAGACGCTCGCGTGGCACCAGTCCAGTTCCAGACCCTAGACCAACCCCACTCGTCGCCGGTGGCAATTAAAATTAAACCCCACCAGTCCTCCTCCAGTGGGGCTGTGCTTGTGCAAAGTCTGTAAATTTCGTGGTTGTTTAACTGCCAGGCCAATGAAACTTGACCCAATTCCATATCCTTGCGGGCGAAATGTGAAATCTTTTCTCGATAAGAGCGACACTCATTGTGCCAAACCTCAGCCTGGATGTCAACCCATTGCCAAGCAAGTGCTCACCCGGGCGGATGGATGGATGGAGCTACACATCCAGGAAGTGACTTGACATAATGTTTATGTTTTGTCTCCGTTGTCGTGTCCCCGTTCTGTCGTCAAACACAAACTACTTCCCTGTTTGCACACCCCTGAGAGCGACCCACGTCACATCACACTAACTCTCAAGCTCAATGGTTTCCTGTTCGTTCAGGAATTTGCTGAATAAAAGCGAACGATGTGCACACCAGCACACACCTCAATCCACTGACTTCTGGAGAACGGCCATGAGGGGGTTGCATGGGAAGCTAGGGATTGCGTTTAATAATAGAATTTCCACATCCCTCAGCTTGTGTAATGCAATTTAACTTTTGCAAATGTCAAGGAATCCAGCGACGGATTTCGCTTGTTCTCCTTTGAATATCCTTCAAGGATGGGAGCGGTTCAACGGCAACAACAGGAAAATGTGCCGCGGAAATTTATGGCAAAACGGAAGGCAACTCACAACTGTGCTGTGTGTGTGTGTATGCCGCTGCGCTCCACTGTGTGCCGGCGTTTCGTGTTGAGGTGGTCCTTGCGTTTTGCGTTTTTTCGCCGGCGCCAGCTGCGGACAGGAGTGAGAAGGGCGTGGGTGAGGGATTGCATAATTTCTCTGGCCATGAGGTGGGTTAGCTTTTATTGCCACTCGTCGGAGGGAAGTTAAAGCAGCCGTGGCGCAACGCAGAACGGAGCTTTGATCTTGAACGACGCCGAGGGTCGAGATGACAGTGAGAAATGCGGAAGGATGTCTGTCACACTTCCTCTTTGGGTTCACAAGTCTTGTGCAAAACTTCAATTGCATTGTGCCTGGATGGGAACTTCGAGAGTTCATGACCTCGGCTACGCTCGATGGTCGTATATCTATCTCTCCAGATAAGAGTTTTTCTTCCTATTCTTAGGGAAATGTTCGAAAGGTGATAAACAGGATGACAAAGACAAACTCGCGGAAGGGAAAACTCCCAATTTATGCGGGATCAGCAAACACCCAGTTAAAGAATTTGTAGTCGAATGTGGGACACAGCTGTTACACTGGCACAACGCGAAGGGCGAAGTATCCCTTTGCGTTGTTCCAGCTGGGATTATCTGTTTTTCTGAAACACGTAGTCAAGACAATGAGCCTAGTCAGCTAGGGTATTGCCACTGGGAAGTTTATACACGGAAGCAGACAAAATCTTGGCAAACCTGGTTAAATCGTTGCAGCATACTTCACTGATGAGTACAAGTTCCACTTCATGGTATTCGAGAGAAAAAAAACTCTTGAAGAGGTCTCTAGGTCTGCAGGACGCTCTTTTCAGACAGTGAGGCAAGACTTAGAGCACTATAGCCCAACCTAATGGACTGCAAATATATTAAATGTTGCTACGGCGAACTACAATCCCTTGCCAGGCAACAGGATAAAGCTCTGTTGGATCCAGAGTCCCAGCTCTGTGGGACTCGGAATTCGGGTAATAAATTTTAGTTATTTGACAAAGTTCTGAAAATGTTGTCGACTCCTGCGCACTTGAACCTACGGTGTCCGGGTTCGATTTCCTGTCCGTGGAACTATGTTCATGGCACCCTCTATTCGAGTCACTGGCAATCCTCAAAGTGTATAACTGTCTACAAACCTTATGAAACTTGGCCGTAGGAAGTTGAAATAATATTGCAGGTCCTTCCACTCGTGGCGGTTGAAGATATGCTCCCCTCGGGCTGCAGAGACAACCATATTTTTTTTCATTCATAACTAAGTCACTGTGAACGAAACCTTAGTTCACAGTGAAAATTAAAAAAATGTCAACTCTCATCAATTCTCGAAAGAATTGGAAAAGTCAATTTTCAGAACAGCCTTCAGAGCGTCCATTAATTTGGTGTCTCATGTCTCTTGAACTTGGGGATAAAGATGAAGTTACTCTTCTCCTTCGGGTGGCGCTACAGTCCGGGGTGGAACTGGGCCTCAACCAACAAACCTCTCCAGCCGACACGGCGCGGCACCAGCGATGTGCCATCGCAGTATTTTCCATGCGTTCTACATGGCCCAGCCATCTTAGGCGTTGAATCCGTAGACTCCTGACTAGGCTCATGCCGCTGTACAGCCCCTGCAGTTCGCGGTTGAATCTTCTTCTCCAATAACCATCAACGCAGATAGGACGAAAGAACTTTTTTCTCGAAAAGACCAAGAGCTTCTTCATCCGCTTTTGAGATTGTCCATGCCTATAGCAGGACAGGGATGATAAAGGTGTTAGATAAAGCCAGCTTGGTTCTTCGAGAGATGGCTCTACTACGCATTTGCCTCTTGAGCCCAGAGAAACAGCGATTGGCAAGAGTAATTCTGCGTCTAATCTCGGTACTGGTGTTGTTCGTACTGTTTACGTGCGAGTCGAGGTAGACGATGTCCTTCACTACCTCATTATAGCTGTCTATGGTGACGTTCTGGCCAAGTTGTCGATGTTGTGAGTCCTTTCTCGATGACGGCATATACTTCGTTTGCCCTCGTTCACCGCTTAACCCATTTTGGCCGCCTCCGCTTCAATACCAGCCAACGCTTCATTGACGGCTCGCTGTGTTCGACCAATCACGTCAATGTCGTCCGCGTGTGGTAACAGTTATACGGACTTTTGGAAGATCGTGCCTCTTGTGTTAGCGTATGAGTGCTGTACGATGGTGCTAAATCAGGCGAATATTCGGTTTTGTTATGCAACAATAAGAGTTGAGGTCTTGACGAAAAGGGTTCGAACTTCGTAGAACCAATGGAGAGTGGTGCAAAAACCAAGAGTTTGACTTCTTACAAGCACAAAACAAAGGTCTCACCTGACTTCGACAATATTTGGTCACCAAATTTCGATTCATCGATTTTCTTGAGGTTTAATTGAGGTAGGTACTGTAGCAGCCCTTATAACGAATTCAGGCACTCTTCTAAGAAAAAGGGATAAACATGTAAAAGGGACTACCGGTGTGAGAGCAGTGAACATGAATAAAGATCACTCTTATTTAGTTTGCGAAGCGATACGGACGTACCTTCAATAAAGTTGATCAGAAGAAATATATTCAAGTGTTTTATTATTGCTATTTCTATCGTTTAAAGTACATAGTATGTGTCTAGGGGGCACTTCGGCCAAAGTAGGCCTGTTACATTTAACGGATAAGTTGATGTATTCGGCCGTCCGTGGCAGCCTTTGTTTTCGACGCCAAATATTCATTTTTTTGCCCACTTCACCTTCATGATCGTTTTTTTTCCAATTTTCGACCCACTAGCTTCGATTCCATGAAACGCAATTGTCTTCAGGCCACCTAAACAAACCAGCGGCACACTGCGGTCAATGCCAAGACGTCGGTTCTGTTTATAGCCACCTTCACTAAAATCGGCCCTAGCCACAACAATCTGGTGGGCAGATGCTCACAGATGATCGGAAGGTCAATCGAGTTGGAATATCTGTCCCGAAGCAAATATTTCCTCTTGTTCCAGACCAAATGAGCATTAATCGTTCAACGCGTTCCTTTGGAATTTCCGAAACCAGCGGCCGCCTCGCCACATTTCCCCGACTTTCCATTAAATCTATAAATTTCGACGCGCTATTTATAGACCCCCATCCGCCCCCGGTGCTGGGGTAAATTTATCCAACGAACCGGAGTCACTTGCCCGCGTAGTAAACAAACTCAACAAGGGAATACATACCGGACCCGTGAGGCGATTCGCCTTCAATCGCGGCAAGACCTCTATCGCCATGCATTCAATCTCGGAGCCAAATCAATTAACCCTTCCTTGCGGCCAATTTATGCCAGCTCCGCCCGCCATTGTGTGCAGTGCTGTCTGGGGTCTACCACCTGCAGTCGGTTGAACGCGTTCGAAACACTTTCCCGTCGGGGCGGGGGTGCGTCTTCTGTAAATGGCCACAAGGGGATTCCGACAGGCGATTTCATAAAGCGTTCTGTAATCGCTGGCATTATGCGCACATTTCGTTCCCTCCGCTATGGGCACGGCACCTCAAACCACGACAGCCGCTGTGCGCGGAAGTAAGTCGTACGCGGTTGAGGCCATAGACCCCCCTGCCGCCGCATCTGATGTAAACCCCCTCATTAGCCTCCTCGGGCAATTTGCTAAATCGGTCACTCGCCACAATTAGCTTTTTGAATGCGACATCAAGTCGTTTGCATTCCGTTGGAGAGGCGTCTTAATTGGGCTGTGTACACTCTCAGTGCACAGAGCTGCCAGTGGGTGGTGAAGAGCGCTGGGGGTTGGGCTATTTAAAAACTAATGCGCCATGTTCCACTTGTCATGCGTAGCATTATTTATGACGACATCTTCTTCGTCTTCATCTTGGCCGCTGAGCCGAGCACAGCACTCGATTGGCACACAATGCGCGACAGTCGAGATGCATTCTTCAGCTGGCGCGGGGTGCGTCTGTGGCTCGTAGACATTTGTCGGGACGATGGATTTGCAGATATCGAGGGTAAACATACTTTGTGAAGAAGCAACGCAAATAAGAGTACTTGTTGATAGGTTGTCGACGGTTTGCGAGAGAGGCTTTAAATTGAGCTGATTGAATGGGTTGACAAGCGTTATGTCTTATTGACTGTCAATGCATGAGAAATTTGTTTTCTGTGTCTCTCCAAGAGTGGAGTCGAGCGAAAGTCATGAGTTTCGAAAAGATTGACGTGAAGCTGAATTTTGAAATGGTGCTCGAATCTACAGCGCTGGGCTTGATCTCTTTTTTTTTTTTAAATAATTGTGCGTATTTGTATCATCATCATTATCAACATTTTCTGACCCGCAAGAGAGGCAGAGCACCCGCGACACAAGAGATCTCTCGCTCACTAGATTCTAACTCATCAGGAGGTATTTTTTTTTATAGTTTGCGCGAACTCAAGGGATTGCTAATACCTTTATATGTCCGTGGTCAAGACACAGCACGGGCCGAAGGTATAGAGGGAGAAAGGGAGAGCACATCGGTCTTAAATATCTGCGGGTTGTAGTCTGTGGGAAATATTAGGCTGGGAGGAGTATTCCATATTCGTGCAGTGCGGCTGAAGAACGAGTCCCTGAATTTAACTGTGCGCCTGAAAGTAGGCTTAAGGGTATACTGATGGGCAGTCCTGGCGAGACGGGGATTGCGGGTGAATTCATGGAGAGGCGGAATGCAGTTGGCTAGCTCACTTGAGCATCGTTTGTTGAAATAACGATAAAACACAGACAAAGAAGAGACGGTACGTCGAGCGGTTCGAGCGAGACTAATGACTCTGCGATATTGTTGTCTCCTATAAGTTTTATCGCTCGCTTTTGGATTCTATCAAGTAGGTGCAGGGTGGTCTTGCGGGCATCAGAGACCACCCTGCACCTACTATGAGCGTTGTACTCAAGCTTGGGGCGGATGTACGCCTTATAAATTAAAGCCAAATCAGAAGTCGTGAAATATTTCTTGCATCGATTAAGGAAAACTAAACATTTCGCAGCATTTTTGGCGACCTCAAATATGTGCTCGTTCCAACTAAGTATTGTGTTGGTACACATACCAAGGATGGAAAGTTTTCCGACACAAGCGCCATTCGATTGAAGGGTTCGCTTGAGTAACAGCAGACAGCATTGAATTCCACTCAATTGTTTTTTCCCCAGTTAATTATGCTGTCAAGAACGGAATTCAACGTGCTTAACATACGCTGCCGTTCCAATTCTACGGCCGAAGGGCGGGGTCGTGAGTCTTGGAACGAATGTGAAAAGCTGAGGGTGCTGTCATCAGCGAAGGAATTGCTTGGATTAGAAGTAGAAGTAGATCATTTATAAAAATGAGAAAGAGTGTCGGAGACAGAACTCAGCCTTGGGGAATACTAGCATTTATTTGGTGGATATCAGACTAGAACCCATCCAAAACAACTTGAATTGAACGGTTCGAAAGGTAATTTCTAATTCCAGGCCTTGTGGAACCAGCCAGTATCTGGACTTGGACCACCTCAATCTGGTCGTCTACCTGATGGGACGCCATTAAATCCACGCCTTGGTAGTCGCAAAGTTGGGGACATTCACATGGCAAGTGACAAAATACTGATAAGCAACACTAGGTACTAGAGGTAATAAAGCACGGCAACACTGGTTGGTTGATTATTAAATAGAGTCTGCTTAAAGCGAACGGACGTGTTTTTCCTACTTTTCATAATTCATTATTAATAAAATGTATTGTGTGGCATGGCTAACTACCAGTTGAAGGAATCCTTTTGGGCGACAAAGACTGCGACAGTGGGCGAGATACGAGCGAGCAAGACGGGTTTCTGGGCTGTCAACGCGAGACCGACGGTGGCCATCTAGCGAAGAGAAACGGAGTACATCTCTAAGCTAGCTAAACACTGATAAAAGTTGGAAAGGGAACTGTTTCCGGTGTAACCAAACAGGGCACTTCTCGAGACACTGCCCATAGACAAATAGGGACCTCTCACCAAACCAAAGTGGAGTCATCAGACTCAGAACAACAGGATTCCAGGAGCGAGTGTTCGGAGTACTTGAAGCAGGTTAGGAAGTGATTGTGTGACACTTAAAAAATTCAAAAGGGCGCGGGCGGTCTCCCATATGCCCCATTCGAAACAATATTACGAGGATTTCGGGGGTGGGGGATGCACGACGGGTGGAAGACATTGCGCGGAAATTTCTTCGGTTACTGGCAAATGTGACATCATAGTGGTTCCCGACGGCAGTCAGCCGTTATTCAGTGTACGATCTCTTTTGTACCAACCGCATCTACGAATCTTTCTCTAGTCAAGGGTAGAGCAATGAGGGAATGAGCGAGGGCATGGCATCGGAGATCGACACGATCGACATCGGAGAGGAGTTGAAACGGTGTATCGAGGCGAATTGTTCAGTTGGAAGCTACAGAGGAACATGACTTCAGAGAACTGAAAGAGCAAGATATGAAAGAGAGGTTAGCGAGTGCGGAATTGAATGTGCTTCGCAAAAAACGCAAGTGCGCTAGGCGAGTCAAGCTTAATAGAATGTCTCATTCAGCTGTCCACTCCTACTGCTGTTGGTGTGCAGCCATATCGGTTACCATTTGCCAAACGGACTATTAAAGCGGAAAAGATTAAGGAGCTGTTGACTGAAGGCGTTATTCGTCCCTCGACATCAGAGTTCTGTTCGCCTATCGTTCTCACTAAAAAGACGGACAGATTTTGTATCGATTTTCGTGCGCTTAATAAGGTCACACTTAAGCGAAAGTTCCCGCTGCCAATCATAGACGAGGAGGAAATATTTCAGTATTAGATCTGGCAGCCGGATATTAACAGATAACGATGGAGGAAGGCAGCAGGAAGTACACTGCGTTAACAACAAATTAACTTTTCTAAGCTATAAAATTGGTCTTGGTGAAAAACATTTTGTTGATGCTTTTTTCCACGGGTCGTAGGACTGTGAGACGTGCCCATAGCTTGTGATTGTTTGCGTTTTTATTTTATTTTTTAGAAAACTTTACAAAACTGCATTTAAGATCGTTTTTTCTCTACAGTCTCGTTTGAATTAAATACAGTCGAACTTCGATAAGTCAAATATTTGATAACTCGAATGAAATTGGTTGGCAATAATATTGGCGCCAAGACTTAAATTTACATCTAATTTAACTTGGATAACTCGAACTTCGATTACTCGAATATCTTGATAACTCGAACAGATCATTTGGCGTCACCTTCGATAAGTCGAATTCTGAAGAGATATTCCCAAATTCTGCGTATTCTACAATTTCGTTTTGTAAGAAATCGCTTTCGAGGCACTGCGTTTGTATGTTCCTTTGACCTAGTAAACACAAAAGAAAAAATTAATACTCTGAGCGGCTTTGATTTTCAGAACTGAACGCCCAAACGACAGAAATGGGGGAGAAAAAGGGCTTGAAAGAAATATACGAGGTGTTACGTTGTTACTTTTTTCCCACAGACATTCACCAGATATTGTCGAGATATTCAGATGTGAATCCGAATAGTCTCAGCTCGACAATAATGATGACAGCGGCTGTGATGTAATGGGGAAAGACTTGCCGATAATTGAGGATGATTTCATTCAACCACCTTCAAACGAGTTCGTTGCTAATTCTTTACTGATTTTGCGTTTATATTCTAAGACTCATGAAACAGCAAATGATTCTGTGTACCTTCAGTGGTTTAAATTCCATTTCCCATATTTGTCAGACTCGTCCCAGACCGTCTCAGACCCTTCACAGATCCCTTTCTCGGACACTCAATAAGTTAAGTAAACCTTGTGCAGATGCTTTAAAACGATCGATCATCGATTCACTATATATTTCAGCGCACTTCATCCCCTGAGGACATTCAAAAGGCTCAAGAGGCCTACGGTAACACCCACCCTTCTCCACCACCCAAGGATTCGCGAAACCAAAAATTTAGAAAAATTGCAAAAAAATCAAATGTTTCAAGAGAAAATCCCAATAAGAGAGGGATTTTTTGAAAAAATAAAAAAATCAAAATCCTCTCTTCAGTCATGTGTAACAGACTATTTTAAATTAAAACTATGCTCTTCTACGTTTTATGTGTTATACTGAAGATAAATAAATATTTATATCAATTTTGTGTTTTACTTGATGACTCGAATTCTTGATAACTCGAAGTTCTTTTGTGGCAAGTGGTGATTCGAGTTATCGAAGTTCGACTGTATTAATTAAAGTGCAGAACACCTATATGTTGCACACTCACTTTTAGCACTGACTGTAGTTAACTAAAATCAGATGCTGAACATACACCTAGACCATCACATGCTCGCCGCCGTTAGGTTGAGATCACTGACTGCCGCGCATGCGGACAGCAGACACACTAGGCCCAAGCATAGGCCCATTGGGCCCAATATTGACTAAGCTGCGCCGAATTTATCTTTGAGTCACTCTATATGACATTTTTTATTTGTGAATCGTGCTCTCTAAATTACAAGGTTTTAATGTTTGGATGCTTGTGGACAGATAAGTAGTTTCAACTTCGGATAAACGAGCACAGGACGCGTGTATACCCTTTTGGAATTGATTCACATCCGCCCTGGCGCCCAAACTGTATGCAAAACTGCAGAGCTTAAAATAAATAAGAAAAACTCCAGACACCCTTTCTCCATCCCAATAGCATATCTTACAGAGTGAGGGTTGTTGTTGCTCATAGTTGGGTTGAAGAGAGGTTGTAAGGATCTTCTGAATGCCAGAGGATATCTCCCCGGAACCGACGGTACTATTTTGGCGACTACACCCTGAACCCTGTATTATTATTCTACTGCTGCAGGTTTCGTCATCCCAAAGAAAACTGAAACACGTCTCGTTTCTTTATCCTACGTTCCCTTCGAACTAAAACCGCGAGGTCCGGATGAACTTCTACTGAAACGTCAACAGGCCGTTCCCACCGAGATAAGTTTAGTGACATAACTCAAGAAACTCTCAGTAAACTGCAAATTTCTGAAGTAAGCGTGCATATTGGATGCGCAACAGTCACTGATGTTTTTCCGCAATCAATTCTGAGTCACTTCTTCGGGTCACACTCAGTGACTGTCGATAAAAAAGCAATGTGTCCCATGCGTCATCTGAAGATTTTTTTTTTGTTTATTCGGCAACAACGATAGCAGATGAGAGCCTGTTCGCATGCATTGACTGGTACAATGCCATTTTCTGTTTCTGTTCAGAGTAACTCTTCTTTCGAGCACTCGGTGACGCGATAGTGCGTCGAAATCGACATTCCAGCGAGCACAAGGAGAACGTCACTATGAGACTCAATTCCGAGTGTTAAAGCAAATTCAGGAACCAACCTGTCAGAGTCAGGAGGGCACAGCAGGTTAACCAACTTCACATCAAAAACTTGAGGCCCAAACTTCATCAGTCCACCTTCCTTTGATCTTTCGCCAGATGCCAGTCATCATGACAATCGAACCCGGTGCCTCGAAACCGTTCCACGAACACCTCGAACTACTACCACACACACCGTTAAGATTATCAAACAAAATTAATTATTAACTTCTACCGCTACGCCTCGAGTCAAAGTTGGAACTTCGCTAATAAGCCGCACTGACAGCCAAAGCGCCACGGCGAAATTCAATTATCCCAACAGAGTCCTTGCCGCAATGAGAAAGAGAGAGAGAGAGAGAGACAGCACGAGAGACGAAACACTGAAAAAATGGCCAACAAACTTCAGGCCCACTTTGACGAAAGATAAACTCAGGCACCCCCACCCTCAGCACCCGGTCCATTTGGAAACTTTGCCTTCCCGCTGCATCTGCGTTCGCTTGAATCCAGATACTGATCCAGAGCAACCGAGGTGGAGTGCATTTACCTCCCCCCATTCACCCACTGGCATTCCCCCCTCTCCCTCATGGCCTTACATCGATTCAGTGTTCCACAATGAGTCCATTATTCTCGGGGCTTAATAAAATTTATCTGATGCACACTGTTGGCTCAATCGCCTCGTAAGCAATTTAATGAAGCAAACTGCACTTGGAAGACTTCATCACCATGACGGCGCGGCGGCGGCACAGGCGAAGAGTGCCGCTGCTGGCATTTCGCTGTAAATGAACAAGAAACAGAAAATGAATGGGAAAGCGTAGCCAAAGAGTGGAAGCGTTGCTTTTGGCCGGCGGCTGAATGTGTGTGCAAACGCTTGAATGATTCACAACGGGACCGGTGGAGGAGTTGGGCGGCTCTTTTTGAAACTGCGTCGCTGTTACCGCCATCGCATGTGCGCTGATCGACGGGCGAACATGATGGTCAGCGATGTGTGCACAAAGATACAGACACACTTTCGCCACGTCTGAGAGCTGGGTGAGCAAGAGGACCATTGCCGAATATAAAGGGCGACGATAATGATGATGATGTTGAACGGCGTTTGTCTTGGAATGCAATGAGATGGGGAGGGTTGAACGGAGCTGGTGGTGTGTTGAGCGTGGGTGGATTGTGGGTGGGAATCAGGGCACGGACTCCTTGAAGGGAGGCACTATGGGCCTTGGCTGTTGATGGCAATCAACCCTAACCTTACCATTGCTTCAACTAGAGTTTGGAAAAGTTAAGCGGAGTGAATCTAGCCATGAAGCGGCTAAATCCTAAACATGAGACATCTCTGGATTATGTCAGACTCAGCTGAAGTCCACCTGAGTTGGTCAGTACTATGCCACAACGCCACAGAAGAAGTGCACGACCAAATTAAGGCCACCAACTTGGTCTCACCAACAGGAAAGAGAGGCTCCGTGGACTCCAGACTCGCTCCCGAGCTCAGGAACATCGATCCGGAGTCCAAATAGTCGTAAGAAAACCCAGATTAACTCCAGCAAAGCACCTTTGCCTCGTCAAATCGATCTAATCCAGCTTGCGACATCCTTCGAGGGAAGCATTGTCATGGGAGCGCTCTTTGGCTTGCCCACAAAAAATAATCTTCCAACTTTCCAGTCCCTCCTCAGAGACGTCATCCTCATCACTGGCAATTTTGCCTAATGACTCGCAGAACACACGAAATCCAATCCAGGTCACTATTAAAAATCCATCAGTCTTGAGCCACCAGCACTTAAGCGCTCCGCCGAAGTTGAACGACTGGATGGCACCCTCCTCCTCCCACATCACTCAGACTGGTCCATCGAACTGTAAACCAACGTTCGTCGTTCGTCTTCCAAGATTCCGCTGACACCGCTGCTCCCAAGTGCTCTCCATTTGAACCGCTCTCTTAATGACCCTAATCTAGAGCGGAGTCCCATTAAACGTGAAGTTCTTGTCGAAATGAATAAACAACCGGAGACCAGCACCGCCCCCTAACACGAGGCGAACCGGAAGGTGCATCAGAAGCAGACACAAGAATCCCCGGCCACGATGAACTGAGAGGGTACTCTATTTTCGCTGCCTCAGAGGGTTTCATTATTGCTTTGGACTTCCATCCTAATGATGATGATAGCTTGCGCAGCTTCGTATAGAGTTTCCTTACCCGGTCCTCCGCCCTCTCACTCTCAATTAATTAACATAACACAGCGCTGTGCGACGCGGTGTGTCTAATAAGACAGCCATCTGGGGAGAGGCAGCCAGAGAGACCTGGCGACACAAAGCAAGCTACGGTTTCAAAAGAACGACACGAGGAAAACCTCTGAAAGGGGACGACATCGGAATCGGATCCATTTTTAGATCTTAATTGCGAAATGATTCGGCGAGAGAGCAAGACCGCAAGGAAAGGAGTTTACTAAGCCACCGCCAGCAGCCACCAGTCACCAGTCGCCAGGCACCGGGCCAGCGGGCCGTGAGTAATGCGCCGCGGCGGTGGTGTTGTGACACGGAGTCGCAGCCGCAAATCGATTGGTTAAGGGAGAGTCTGTCTAATTAAGGTTTTATTTTTTTCCGTTTGTGCAAGTCGATGTGACACAATTCCAAAGGCGCAGGGAGATGCAGATGCAGATCCAACGCTGGATCCGGAGACGAATGCAAAGTGAAACCTGCGGTTGGCATGTCGCCGGCATGCTGGCGGTGGCGCTGAGTGTACCCAATTGGGGCATGTGCGTATATGCGTGTAGATCGTACTCCCCGCAACAAGGGCTATTTATAGACGCATCGTTGGGTTGAGAGGAACCGAGCAGAGCCGGATGCGGATGGGACTTTGGGGACGAATGAAAGGTAATCTATGACCAATTGGTCGATGTTCCGTCAGCGAGAGCCCATTGATCGTAATGGGCGGCTTCGAAAAAAGGAACGACTCGTCTTCGGGATGTTGAGTGATGAGGGGAATGATTGCTGGGCGTCTTAAATTAACGAAAGGAAGTCCTTCGTTAAGAGGAAATGATCAGAGACTGTGTCTTAGAGGTCGTTGGCCTTGAAAGACATCGCTGTGCTGATGGATAAAATCACTGTTTGGGCATGGGATCTGTAAATTCACTGAATCCCTAAGAAATACTCGACAAACTGACTAAAGATTCGGTGAATTTTGTGACATCAGTCAACTGTGACACTAAATGTGTGCGGTTCGATGGATGATCCTGTCCGCACCCTCTAGACATCTAGGACATGCCGGTACCATGACAAATAGTCCGTAAAGAGAAGTGTCCCTTATAGAGGGGTGTCCGTAAACAGATGATCCTGCCAGCACCCTCTAGACAGTGTTGGGAGGGGCTAACTATCAACAGCACACGCACACAGAATGTGCGACATAATGATCACAGGGGGAAGCCTAGTCTGGTCTTGATATGTTTATCGTGTCGGCACTTGTCTCGCCAAAGTGCATGAAATCTCACCACCCACCGATATCCGTCGGTGGTCATCTACGCCACAGTGCAAGAAGATGGAACGGCTGGGTAGTCACTGCGGGCCCTTTGATTTGGGCGCGCTCACCACAGACAGGCGAATCCGGGCGAATGGAAACCGGCAATGTTCTTCGTCACGTTAAGATTAGCTGTCCTTGCAAGGACCGTGTTTCTGACGCCTATTACCTGTTGCCGGCAATCATCATACGGCAAAAGTATCCCCAACATTACCGGCTATGCACAAGTGGTCTCGGGGTTCAACGTCATGATGGGTGGTGCTGGAGGGTGGCGGCGCTGTGTGGACCTGGATCAGATTCATTCCATCCAACTATGTGTAGTGTGGGTATATCATTCTACTGTCCGATCATAGGGTCACTCTTATCCTTTGTCTGTGCAAGGATGACCCGTGCGAAGACCGAGTTAGTCAGTCAGCGCATAGAGGAGAGCGATCGGCTGGTGTACACGCCGTGAGGGAGTTACAATTCCGAGATGATCACATAGTGCCAGTCTTGTCTTTATTTTTGTTTTATTTAATTTTTAAATTAATTAATTATAATTTACAACAAGGAAAGGGATCACATTTACAATTACGTTTTATGAAAAGAAAAAAAAAACTTCTCTTTACGAACACCCCTCTAAAAGGGACACCTCTCTTTACGAACTATTCGTCATAGTACCGGCATGCAGGAGAACAAGACCTTAGAGACGAATCCGGGGAACTAGACAGAAGGAACCGGACAGTCACCTGGATCAACGCTCATGGCATGAAGCTGGCCAACACCCAAGCTCTTGGGTCAATCCAACCGAAGGAAAACCACATGTCGTCCATGTCCATTTCTTCCAATTCGGTGATTAGTGATAAAACGAATATGATGCTTTGTAATCTATATGGAAGAGAGTTGGACTTTGGCACGTGCAAAATGCAAAAAAAAATTTGCATGTCCTAGATGTCTAGAGGGTGCTGGCAGGATCATCTACCGAACCGCAAACATTTTGTGTTACAGTTGACTGATGTCACAGAAGTCACCGAATCTTTACCTAGTTTGCTGAGTATTTCTTCAGTATTCCGATTCCATGCCCAAAGAGAGCCTTCGGGTATTAGAACCCCTTCAGAACGGACATTATTAGTAGTAGTAGTAATAATTTATTCCTTAAAAAAATCAAATTATGACAATAGAATAGAAGAATCACATTATGGAATATAATATATGAATTAAGAACAGAGAACCTGCAATCTTTAGTTCAGAAGGAATAGGAGCCGAAAGCAGTGAGTCATTTAAAAAGTAATAACAAAAATAAATAAAGAGGTAGAAAGAAAGATAGTGGGGTCGCAAAATATATTGTGCAATTTACTAGTACGTGGTGAACACCAAAAAAATATAGAAAAAGATAAGTATGTGCGTAATAGAAATTAAACAAAGCAAGGAACTAATATTAATATAATATATTAGATATAAGAAGAGAATTAATCAGATGAAAACACAAAGCAGGTTGGATATGTCATCATAGCTTTTATGCAAGAGCCATAGTTTTATCATATTTAGAAAAAGGGATTTAATTCTAACGATTCTAATGTCATATGGTAAGTTATTATAGAGTCTGGGAGCAAAAGCCGGCAGAAAGTTGAAGAAAATTTGCAGATTATGATGTGGTACAGTAACTAGATTCAAATTGTTGGCTCTTAGGTTGTAGTAATCGGAGCTTCTATTCAGTTCATAGCCTGATCTAGAAAAAAATATCTTTAAGACCTTATAACACTATAGATGTTTTAAGGGATGAATTTTAAGGCTTCCGAAAATTAACAGACTAGTAAAACGACGAATTTGGTTACAAATAAGACAAATAATGTCTTTTTGAGAAATTAGAAGTGAGTTAATTTTGTTGAAATGAGTTCCACCCCAGGAAACTAAGCCATATTCGAGCCTAGAATGGCCTAACCCATAATAGATGCAATTATGAAGATCTTGCGAACAGAATGATTTTAAAAGTATAACTGTTCCCAAGTGCACTCGTATGGTCGGACCAAGTCATCCTTCAATCAAGTATAACACCAAGATACTTAAACGATTTAACATTTTCTATAACGAAACAAATCTCGGAACATGTAAGGTTCTCAAAATAAGTTTTATGCGGTTGCTCCTGATTTACAAATATTTTTACTATGTACAATTTTTTTTGCATTTTGCACGTGCCAAAGTCCAACTCTCTTCCATATAGGTTACAAAGCATCATATTCGTTTTATCACTAATCACCGAATTGGAAGAAATGGACATGGACGACATGTGGTTTTCCTTCGGTTGTATTGACCCAAGAGCTTGGGTGTTGGCCAGCTTCATGCCATGAGCGTTGATCCAGGTGACTGTCCGGTTCCTTCTGTCTAGTTCCCCGGATTCGTCTCTAAGGTCTTGTTCTCCTGCATCTGAGAATGGTTCAGGGATCTGTGAAGGGTTGCGATGCTCCTTTCCTAGCTAGGGAGTCGGTCATTGCATTGCCTTAGATATAATCATGCTGATGGAACCAATGACCCAGAACTTCCCGGTTCATGATTCATGTCGGCAATTAAGTTTAAAGGAAAAGCACAAGCCATGTCATCAGCAAACGCATTTATTTTATTAAGGAAGTTCTGAGAAAATAGTGAGTTTATAAATATTAAAATATATAAAAGTATCGGTCCTAACACAGAGCGTTGAGGAACTCCTATGGAGATGTTTCTCAAAGAACTCATTTGCCCATTTATTTTTACCTTTTTTTTATTTTACTTTTTCTTTACTTTTTTATTTATCTGTTTCCTGTTAGACAAATACGACCTGAACCAATTATGTATATATCCCCTAAAACCACAATTGTATAATCTTACTAAAAGGATATTATGATGACCAGTATCAAAAGCTTTCGTAATATCATTAAAAAGAGCCGCAGTTAGATTTTTGCTGTTAAAATAGCCATGATGGTACCGCTGCTGTTCGCTATAGAGAAGTTTCACTGCATATACAATTCCTCCTCTTCTTCTCTGTGGGGACTACAGTCTGAGGTGGACCTGCAAAGGAGGAAGCCGACGGTGCAAGCGGACAAGTAAATAGCTCCGAGATCTGAGTCAGGTGGCCCAGTCGTTGGCTGAGGTCCTGGTCCATCCAGGAATGGAGGAAGCTCATCAAATTGATCACATTCCTCTCCGTTTCCAGTACCATCGAATGCACAGCAATTTTATTGGTTTTATAGCATATTGTTTTTTTTCTTCAAAGGTATGCTTCACACACTGAGTCTTGGATTTTGTAATTAAATTAACGAGCAAGCACTAAAACGATGAAGGCACCGATGGAATTTACGCTCTAATGCCTGTTCAAAGACTGGTGGAATGTAACCTTGACTGGTGCGATGTGGTTGAGATGTTGGCCTTGACCTTGATTCCAATTGAAACCCTCTGTAGTTTTTATTTTGGATGGAGCTTCTCATTGGGTTTTGATTTCGGTCTGGCCCGGCATCTGCAAGAAACTCTCGTACTTTGTGTTCAATTTTTCAGTCACGACTTAAGGAGACTTTGGGGGCAACAATAATTGACAAACCTCAACAAAACCTATGTCACAACCGACCGTAAGTCACCTCCACGATCATAATCGAAATCTTGTGAACTGAAGCAAAAACCGATGTCGATTGAACTTACAGAAACAGTGCATCCATTGAACAATGGATTAGAGCTGAAAATTCGTTAATGTAATACCTTCACTGCACATTGAATTTCATCCCCGATTGTCTATGATTATTTTTTAAATTATCACAGACTTAATCGCTTAGGAGAAGAAGAAGTTAAAGATCTCGGTGTAATTTTTGATGCTAAATTAAACTTTTCATTACATTATGATTATACAATTGCGAAGTCTAACGCTATGTTAGGTTTTCTGAAAAGAAATAGTAAAGATTTTCGGGATATCACTAGTCTTAAGTCCATATTTTATTCGTAAGTCAGGTCATATTTAGAATAATATTCCACAATTTGTGATTCCCCATATAATACACAAGAGCTCAGATTCGAAAGAGTGCAAGAGAATTTCACGAGATATGCAGTCCGTAAGTTATATTCCTCCAAAGAACTTCCTAAATATGACGACAGGTGTAAAATAATAGGCTTGCAAACCTTAAGTTTCAGACGTAAGGAAGCGTCAGCCATGTTTATCCGCGACATTATTAATTGCCATTTAAATTCACCAGAATTACTTTTTCTCGTGAATATATATTATAATAATAATAATATGGGTGGCGCGACAGTTCGAGGCGGACCTGGGTCTATCTTCTCAGCAACCACTTGTGTTGTGCGTGCTATTGTTCTTTCACGAGTGGAAGGGACCTACAGTTTAATGCCGACTCCGAACGGCAATGTTTGAGAAGCTTTTTCTAGACAGGAGTACTCTTTGAGCATTGTCTGTGACTCGAAAGAGGTGGAGCCGTGAATTATGATAGGTGGTAAATTCGGGTATCGAACCTGGCACCCTCTGCGTAGGAGTCGACGCACTCACCCACTACGCCACGGCGACCCACCGTGAATATATATTATGCTTCCTAAAAGATCTCGTCGGATGAGAAATTTACTTTACGATAAGTGGCATATTACAAGGTGTATAAGAACTTTTAATGAACTTTGCAACGAAATTGATTTTAGCTTGTCTCAATTGGAGTTTAAAAAATGTATTAATACATTATTTTTTAATTAATATTGTTTATTTGATGTAATCTATGAGATGCAAAGTCGCTAGATGATCCCAAATCGCGCAGTAAACATCTGTTGTGTGAAGCCCTTCTAAGGGCATCAAAAGGGAACGTAGTGTTGTGTTTGTTGTGTTTGCTATGTGATCGTAAAATAAAAAATCCGTAATCGGTGCATTCTTTCGATGTACGAGTACGATAACTTTGGCCCCAAAAAAATGTTAAAGGTAATTTGTATCGGGGCTAAAAACCAGCATTTTTTACAATGGGAGGTGGGGTCTATCTCGCCCCTTTTATGAGTTAGGAGCAATTTTAGAAGAAAATTACTTAACATGAAGATCATTTTTTAAAAAAAAACACAACGGCAACACTTACAATAATGTACTATACCGAATTTGAAAGCTAGCTATGTGTTCTTTAATCTAAAATTTACATTCTACATTATATATGAGTAGTTTTTGAATTCAAAAATTGTTAATAAAAAAGAAAACAAAAAGTTGAAGCCAGTATTTTTCAAAATTGCGAAACGATGTGCTGTATTGGCTTTTTGTGGTCAATGCTCATATCAATTCTGAATCAAACACAAAAAACCAAATGGCTTTACGTCTCCTAGTGTTTGAGGAACGTTCTTTGGCGTTATCGTACTCTCCCCATTTCGATTCTTTTGATGACACAAGTTGCCTATGCGCACGGGCCTTAAGAACGTTGTTTCGACTTCAAATCTACAGACTTTGAGGAGCTCTTTTGGAAGCTAGTTAGACAGTGATCCTTTAACAAGGCTCACCTCTCTGTAAGGATGTCTAGGATCTAATCAACCAATTGGCCATCATCAAAACTCGGTCATAGATTGCTTTAGCTGGAGAGGCTTGTTGGTTGCAGTCAAGGAGTCCAAAAAAGCCATAGAATCTCAAACAACGACCTCACTGGCACACCATAAAGAGCATCTCATCAATTCCTCGGTTCACCTTGAAACGGCCACGTACTCCAAAGAAGCAACCTTGACGTCTCGGCTTGTGTTTACCTCGTTATTTCAAACAAATTCATCGATAAGCACTCAATTACCGATACTTTAGCATCGAATGAGAGGTTTCGAGGAGTGCTTCTGATATTTTTATCCCACCGACCAGCCCACGCACATCGGCATCGCATTTTCGGCAGAGAACCTGGCGCCACCGGTCGTACTTAACTACATTTATCCGCATCCGAAATGCGAATGATTATTATTTTATTTGCGATGCGAATAAACTTGGGGATTGATTTTCAAACGACTGCAGCACGTCGACTCGCTGCAATCTGTTGTGACGGGCGGCGTACTCGTTGCTTGACTGTTGGCGCTCTGCCAAGTTGTTTATTGTTCGACGATATTTTCGCTTGTTTTGGCGAAGGAAAAATTGGGGCGTCTCGTTTATTGTGTTGTCGAGGGAAAATACATAAATCTGCCAAAATAGCTGGCGGTGCAGTTTGGCCCCCGCTCCACTGGACCAGGCAGAACGGCAGGTAGTGTGTAATGAAAATGTATAATTAGAGATTATTGGGCTGCTCAAACCGGAGATGTGACTACTGGATCCATTTAATGTGGGCGGTGTTACTGCTTGGGGAGGAGATCATTTACGAACGGGGAGTGGTTACACGTCGGAAATGATGTCCTGTCAGGTCGACTGAAAGAATTGAAGGAAGCGCAGAGATTAGAAATACTTCAGTAATATCTCCGTAATAACTAATAACTAAGAAATAGTGCGTATCAGCTGGTCTAAGCCTAAATCCGGTAACAACCACCACACACACCACCACACAAGTGGAACGAATAAAACCATTAAGTCTATCGGACACAACACTGACTCCAGTAAACGAGGTTAAAATATGTACGAGTAATCTTGGACAGCAGATTCATCTGGAAAAAGCACCCAGAAGAGGTGACCAGGAAAACTATGCGTCCTCTAAGATAGTTTGGCGGGCAAATTCATCTGAGAATCTTAAGATGGGGTGTATATAGCTATTGTTAGACCAACAATGACATACGATGGAATAGCATGGTCCAAATGAACCAGCCTCAAAGAGAGACACTCAAACAAGTTCAAAAGTTAGAATGCCTCTGCCTTACAGGGGCTGTGAGAATTTGCCCAACTGCAACCGTGGAGGTATAATTTGAGCTGACGCCTTTGCATCTAGTGGTTGCAGAGTGTGCAAACAAAACAATCACGAGAACGGATAGGAGAGGACAGGTGCATAAATCGAGGGAATTCGATGCACTAGTCAAAAATCTTCAACTCTTGGCCATTCCAAAGGACGATATGCTCAAAGGACGATATTCCAAAGAAAAAGCTCAACACCAAAAAGGACTGGAGCAACGAATTCATAGTCTGCAGATTGAGCAGCGATACGGTGAAATGGTATACAGATGGATCAAGAACTGATGAAGGGACAGGAAGGAGAATTTGGAGCCACGGACAAAGTACTCCGAACCAATGGGCTAAGGCACCAGCATCTTTCAAGCAGAAGTCTATGCCTTAGACAGATGTAGATCTTGAGAGGTGCGACAAAGCAATAATGTCGGACAGTCGTGCCGCTGTCTTTCCACTAGACTCCCATATCATCAAATCCCCGCTTGTGTGGGAATGCCTAAAGAGGCATATAGACTTGAGCAGGAGTACCTGGGACTCTGGCCATAGACGCATAGAAGGCAAATAGAACGCCATCGGAACCTTTACAGGCCCCGAACCATTCTGTGCTGTTGGAGCCCATGTCCTCAGAGAAGAGATCAAGGAACTAGAGAGAAGGAACCGGGCCGAAGCCAGGAACAACTCTCATGGCATGAAGCAGGCCCGGAAACTCTTGGGTCAATGCAACCGAAAGAAATTTGAGGCGTGCATAAAGATGAGCAAGAACATCATCCGACTCAGGAAGCATCTAAAGGAGGTATCAGAAGAAGGTCTCTGCAGATTCTGTGGCGAATCTTACGAAATTCCAGAACATGCACAGGGATTTTGTGAGGCACTAGCCCATCTCACATTGTCAGACTCCTAAGGGAGACCAGCGATCTTCGGACAACAGTCCATGTCCCCCAATACATCTCTGAAAAGAACTGCATCTGAGGGGAGGTCTTAAGAAAACGAGGGTATGACAAAGGGACACAACATATCTAAAGGTCATGGTCACGATTGTCACGAATAACTCTGGAGATCGTCGCAAAGGTATCCGTCTCTTCGTTGACTTCCACAAAACATTTGATCAATATCTCAGCGAAAAACGAACACATTTTCAAGACTTTACCACGAGGAATTACTTCTGCTCCAAGTCCTTAAAGAGCAGATGACATGATGCTGAGTCACTATCCCAAAATCCCTGAACGGATTCTGGAAGTACACAGTCCGGAGGAGGTATTAAATTACACGTCAAGGCGGATACATTTTGAAAACTCTGCACATAGTTACAATGCGGGAAATTGTAAGGCCTTCTAGCAAAGCGATAATTATTAACATTTGCTGATGTCGTAGAAGGATCAAACTTACCTAAAAGTTTCATTAAATAACAGGCGAGAAATTAAAAAAGGATAACGCTGCTGCATACTTGAACGAACATTCAATTTTACTCGCATTATGCAACCGATGTGTAACATTTATGTTGCTACCTGGGGGCCTGTTCTTCGATATCAAACTTTTGTCATTCGGACGACTTTGAATTTTGCATTATGTGCGCACTTTTGTCATTCGGAAAATTTTGATTTTTGAATTAAACGCCGCTAAATTCGAAATAACACACTGCGCAGCGCAGTCCAATTCGGGTAAGTTTTTCTGGTTCCATCAGCTCCACAGCAAATGGTTATCAACCAAACTTTAGACCTGTCAAATGCCAACTGCGACATGTCATCCAAGCCGAGATAGCAACCAAACAAAATCAACCTGGAACACGAAAAGCACTCTGCATAAGAAAACTGTACGAATGTCACTTTCACTCTCACGCCGTGGCCTTCAATTTCCACCTTATCTCGGCTCCCCATCAATCTTATCGGCCCGTGATTTGAGTGAGTGCCAAGCCCATGGCTGTGTTCCCACAGAACATCGCTTATCAGCTCGCGATAACCAAACCTGCTTCCAAGTCCATTTTGAGTGCATCCATCGATGTCGCTCCCGTCAGACAGGGAGATTGTCGAAAATGTTATGCACTCGTTGCACATCCCAAATGAGAGATAAGAGAAAACCTATCTGCTCCGCCCATTGAACTCAATCATCTATCGTTCGAGCAAGCCAAGCGGAGGGCCTCTCCTTATAGCTCCTCGCACCCGGATAACATGTGAAAGTCGATACTTAACACTGGGGTGTCAAGTGACCTATTCTGTGTGGAAAATGACAGACTCCCCCCGGAACTCCCCGAGTGCTGGTAGTTCAGCGCGGGCACACATCCACTTTGCATGCGACTCATTCCAGATGTCAGAGCTGCTTCTGCTGTTGTTAATCGCACGCGACATGAATATGTAATTCAGAGTGGCAGTGGCGGGGGGCTGATGTCATGGGGAAAATCGATTTTCGGTGTTTCACTTGTTTGATCGAACAGACAGCCACAGCCAGGGGTGGTCCGGAATATGCAAAGCGATGCATAAAATTGAAACGCGACTTCTAGTCAAATTCAGGCACAACCGCTAAGTGTGGACTGGAAAATTGCACACACACACTGGCTCACCCTGCAGCCCCAGCTGTCAACCATCGAACCATCGCGGCAGCAAGTCCTAGATTGCGCTGAGTTAGCGAGGAATCGCGAACTGAACGACAACAAGGTTGACAACAGCCACGCACTCGGGGTGGGCGCTGTGTTACGAGCGACACAATGAACGCCACCCACTGGATGCCTAGGGAACGCGTGCAGCGGTTGCACATGCAGAATTGATTAAAACCAAATGCCGAGCAATTAAATTCGAAATGTGGTCGCTTATGACGGAGCCAGTGCGCGGTAGGTCTGAAATGAGGGACGAAATTATAATTAAGAAGCAGTTGCAGTTGATGCACATCCCTTGCAGCGGCGCAGCGGTAGAAGGAGAATAAAGGCGGCTCACGAAGAAAGGCGCCTTTGTGTGGCAGCAGCGAACTGACGGGCGGTGCTGGGAAGAGGGCGGCTCTCATCGATTGGTTTGCCTGGTCTTCGCGATAAGTCCGCAGCGAAGTTAATGAATCGGAAGAACATGATAATTGTCGTGTAAGTAAGCTAATCATTTGTCAAGCGGTAGGGGGGTTGGTGGGCACCGAGAGATTTGATTTCAGGCGCCGTGTTCGGTTTGCGATTTCAGGGATTTTTCGTTTTCGAATGGCGGGCGCGATTTCATGGGTCGGTGGGCAAATGTGTCTTTAGAAGGGAAAAGGGGAGGTAATGAGTGAGTAAGACATTTGTGGTCGATGATTTGACATCTGACAGTCATTTCTCAAACAACAGGGCGTAATCAGATATGATCCACAGCTAGACCAAGGGAGATGAGTTGGAAATGGACGTCAATCACAAACGGAGACACCGTGAATAGCTAGAGAATCATATAAAATTAAAGTTCTGTGGAAGATGTCCATCGACACATGGAAATGAGTTGTGGATAGACAAAGGCAACTAAAAAAATGGCCTTAAGTCACGGAGACACATACAACCTTGATACTACACTGTCTATATGGTCGGTTCATGTGAGTCCAGTGCTGCACATTAAACCAAGATTTCTATGGAGGGACTGTTGTATGGAGGAAAAGTTGAAAAGGGAGGGATGTTGTTTTGAAAATGGAATGACTTTGGTTTTGTCCACTCAACCACGAACTCATGTTCACAATTCTGGACGTGCGGACAGCCCAATCTGTAACAAGAAATTTGAAATTCGGAATGTCTCCACACTCTTTCCACACTCGTTTGAAATTTTCTAATGTATCCTCTAAGTTGACTACAATTTGCCATTTTAAGCATGGAGAACGTGAACCCGCAAAATTGGTGATGGTCAGACGAAAAAAATTCAGCAGGAATTTCGTGAAAGACGGCATAAATTTTGATGTTGTAAAACAAGGTACGGAGCAAGGAATGACAGCAACACATCCAGAAGCTTGTTCGCCAATCCAACAATGGCTTCGGAAATCACTGGGGTCAGTGCAGACCTTATTCGGATTACTCCAGGTACAAACTTCATACTCTAGAAAAAGACTTTCATATAATGATCTTAATATGCGTGCCAAATTTCATTAAGATCCGTTAAATAGGTCAGATTTAACAGACTTTTTTCCGTTCTCCCACGTGCGGCGTAGTGGGTTCGATTCATACCCGAATTTACGGCTGCACCTCTTTCAAGTCACTCAGTTCCCCTCCACTCGTGAGAGAACAATAGCATGCCCAACACGAGCGGTTTGCTGTGGAAGCTAGGCCCAGGTCCGCCTGTGTACCATCCGGGCTGCCTTTGCCTTTCTTTCTGATGGTAGAAGACTGGGGACAAGAGGCTGGGGCTTTAGGCTAGAGGCTGGTGGCAGGGGGCAGGAATAGAGGCCAGAGGCAGGATATTAGAGGCAGTAGTCAGGAGTTATGAGGCTAATGGCTGATGGTAGAAGGCTGGTGGCAGGAGGCTACCGACAGGAGGATGGATACAGAAGACTGGGTGCAGGAGGCTAGATTTAGGAGTTTGGTAACAAGAGTCAGAGGCTGGAGGCAGCATATTGGAGCTTGGAGGCTGATGGCAGGCGACTGTATTGAGGAATCTGATGGTAGAAGGCTGGAGACAGAAGGCTGGGCTAGGGGCTGGAGGCAGGGGGCAGGAAAAGAGGCTAGAGGCAGCAGACTTCAGGCAGTAGTCTGCAGTTAGGAGACTGATGGTAGGCGGCTGATGACAAGAGGCTACTGACAGGAGATTGGAGGAGGAGGATGGTGGATCATATTTGCCAAACATGCTCCTTATCCGCACCAAGGTTGAGACCAAAGCTGATCTCTGGTCTGGTGTTTTCGACATCCCTCTGAACCCACTAGATAGAATCCAAAACAAAGCGACAAGACTTATACGAGACAACAATGTCACATAGTCAGTAGACTAGCTCGAACATCGACGTAATATCTCTTCCTTGTCAATTTTTTATCGCTGTTTTATCAAACGACGCTCAAGTGAGCTAGCCAACTGCATTCCTCCTCTCCTTGAACTCACCCGTAATTCCCGTCTGATCAGTTTACCCTCAAGCCTTCTCTCGGGCCTGCTAGTAGTGCGGCTGAACACTACAAGAATTTGGAGTGCTCTTCCCACATTTCCCACAGACTACAGTCGAGTTATTTCAGACCAATATGCACGTGCACCTCCTCACCCTTTCTCTCTTGCACCATTTATACCATCAGACCGTGCTGTGTCTTGACCTTGGACACGAAACCAAAAGGCTATTAGTAATCCCATGAGCTTGCAAATTATATAGAAAGCAAAAAGAAAATTAACTTCATTGATGCTCATTGATGCCGAAACTGACAGGATAGGGTGCAGGTTAAAATAACTAGAGTCATACAGAGCCCATCAGAAACGAATGTAGAAGCGCTTGGTCAGTTGAAGAAATAATGAAGTGTCCTAGGCGTGTACTTTGAAAATGGACGTGCAGATTAACTCACAAATAAACTGGCACTATGACTTGCCTGAGATGGATTCGGAATAACAACTCGAGAGCATGAAGGAGTTCGACCAGAATTTAGAAGACGCAGAATAACTGAGGAGAGCATAAAGCTAATTGAAGACTGGAACTGCAGGCAACCAACAAAAGATTATGATATCATGAGGGACGTTGGTCTGCGGGTTGAAGCTTAAGGCAAGTGAATAGAAACATGAGATAGGAAGGCTGGGAGCAGTGGGCTGAAGGCTGGAGAACGTATGCTGGATTTAAGAGCCTGGTGGCAGGAGGTTAGATCTAGGAGCTTCGTGCCAGAAGTCTTGGGCTGGAGTCAGGAGTCTGGAGGCAGCAGATTGGAGCTAGGAGGCTGATGTCAGGAGGCAGGAAATTGGGTGCAGGAGGATAAAGTTAAAAGGCTGTTGATAAGAGGCTGGAGTTAGGAGGCTGATAGCTGGAGATTGGGCATGGAGGCAGTAGATTGCAGGCAGGAGGCAAGAGGCTGATGACAGGAAGTTGGTGGCAAGATGCTGATGGCTGGAGCTTGGGAGCAGAAGACTGGAGATAGGTGGCTGATGGCAGGAGGCTGGAGGCTGGAGGCTGGAGGCAGGGGGCAGGAATAGAGGCTAGAGGCAGCATATTAGAGACAGTGGTCTGGAGTTAGGAGGAAGAGGTTGGAGGCAGAAAGATGTATTAAGGAGCCTAGTGGCAAGAGTTTTGTATAAGGAGGCTAATAGCTGGAGGCACAGATTGGCGGCAAGATGCTGATGGCTGGAGCTTGGGAGCAGAAGACTGGAGATAGGAGGCTGATAGCAGCAGGCTGATGGTAGAAGGCTGGTGGCAGGTGGATACCGACAGGAGGATGGATACAGGAGGCTGGGGCAGGAGACTGGAAGCAGGAGGCCGATGACAGGAAGTTGGTGGAAAGACACAGATGGCTGGAGGTTGGGAGCAGAAGACTGGACTTAGAAGGCTATAGAAAGGAGGATGGAGCAAGGACTCACAAGACTGGAGATAAAATAAACTTGCTTATACGGCCAAATATGATACCACCTCAAGAGAAAAAAGACAACACAACGGAGATTACCAGTGCTTTATTCAGACTTTAACTTTCCTCTAAACAACGAACCATAGACCTTACGTGCGTCGACCCTACACTAGGCCTCGGAGTTCGATATACCTGTCTCTCACAACTTTCATTATTCACGGATCCACTTCTCTACCTCGAGTAGAAATATCGTGTCCATCTTCGCCATTCGGTGTCAGCTTTAAACAGTATGCCCGGCCCAAACGAACAACAGCACGCACAACACAAGTGGTTGCTGTTCAAACTACGCCCAATTCCAACTCGGCTTGCAGCGCCACCCATATTATTTTCCACAAAATGACACATTAATCACACAATTTGTCTTAATCAGGTGCTTTGACATTAACAACTGATAAATACTCACAAATGTGTGCATAATGTGTGTAATTTATTTCACTCGAACTGAGCTGACACGAAGCATGCAATGACAGGGACAGTGAATCCCCCTCTCGAAGCTGATTTCTTCACAAGTCTCGCAATGCAACTGTTTACATGAGTGATTAAAAACTGTTCAATAATTGAGAAGGAGTTGAAGAACAAATTGGGGCATTTGATACATTTCAGAAAATGTCGATGACGCCCTCTATGAGCCAGTGGCTTTGAGTCACAGGGTAAACTTCAATATTGCCGAACTTCTTGATGTACTTCTTCCGTCTTATTTCCCCAGCTGGCTCGTACAAGTGAGCAGAGTGGACGCGTGCGTGTTCTAATCCAATTACTCCGGCCAATCTGAGGGTTGTGCGAAGAGTTTAAAGGCTCTGTACATAAAAATTATTGTTACGAGAAAACGTTGACAATGAACAAGAATGCAAACCAAGACACGGCACGAATAAGGACAACGATTTAAATTTAAATTGGGCAATAAAAGTAAACGGACGTTAGTAACAATAATATGGATGGTCCGAGGTCATTGTGCCTAAGAAAGCTATGGACAAAGGTGCAAGGAAGGTGAATGGAGGCGAAGACACATCCGCAAACTCTACGAGCTGCATGAAGATGTGACTGTAGTCCGGAAGGCAAAATCGGTCGACTGCACTGGCTGGGCCATACATACAGACATAAACGGCAGACTCTTATGCTGCGTAGTTCAGCTAGGTTATTGAAGGAGTAAGCTTCCAGATGTGGTCGCCGTGGCGTAGTGGGTAAGTGTGCGGACTCATACGCAGAGGGTGCCAGGTTCGATACCCGAATTAACCACCTTTTAAAATTCACGGCTCCACCTCTTTCGAGTAACTGACAATGCTCAAAGAGTACTCCTGTCTAGAAAAAGCTTCTCAAATTTCGCCGTTCGGAGTCGGCATTAAACTGTGTGGTCCCTTCCACGTACAACACACGTTGTTGCTGAGAAGCTAGGCCCAGGTCCACCTCGGACTGTCGCGCCACCCTTATTTTTATTATTAAGCTTCCAGATGTATTCCCAATGGCGCAAAGCCCAGTTATAACGTCGATGAGAGTTCTAGTGATCACTCTGATCAGGCTAAGTGATCGATTAGGGTCGAGTGTAGGACAGATATGTTTGGTAATGAAGCATCCTGTGCCAGTTGACCATTTTACGATTAACTTGAGTCAGTGTCTCGAGCTTCTGTTTTACAGTAGCGACAGGCGTGGATGGAAGATCACCATCTGAAAAGAGCTCGCATCTGGTACCCTTTCTAGCGAATCGTCTGCTTTGCAAGGTCCGCTTCTCGGAAATGCCATGGTGTCACGGCACCCACATGAGTTGGATCTTAACGTTCTTTGCCATCCCGTTGAAGGACTCGTTCAGAGATGAATGTTTGATTGCTGCCTGGATATTTTTAAGCCAGGACTGGTCTTCCATAGTTTGCTATAGATTCAGCCTGAAAGATCCTGCAGTAGTTCGGTAATCGGAAATATAGCTCGATGCTTCAACTCACACTGTCTCAAGATGTAAAGCCCCGCGAAGGATCTATTGGAAATAATAATATAATATGGGTGGCGCTACAGTTCGAGGAGGACCTGGGCCTAGCTTCTCAGCGTGTTGTTCGTTCACGACTGGAACGGACCTACAGTTTAATGCCGACTCCGGAGCGGCGAAGTTGAGAAGCATTTTCTAGACAGGAATACTCTTTGAGCATTGTCAGTGACACGAAAGAGGTGGAGCCGTGAATTTTCAAAGGTGGTTAATTCGGGTATCGAACCTGGCACCCTCTGCGTAGGAGTCGACGCACTAAGCCACTACGCCACGGCGACACACACACATCTATTGGAAATAAAATTTTAAAATTTAAATTTTATCGATTTGGTATGTAAGATGGAATATGATGTCCGCCAGGTGAAGGAGTTTGATTGGGATCCTTTTCCAATAAATTTGGTGAATAATTCAAACGATTCTGATTCGAATGCCGTCCTAACACATTCCGACAGCATTCGCTAGTCCATTTCTCTAGCTTGCAGTGAGTCGATATCCATAATCGTGGATATTAATTAAACAAATATGTCATATCATCTATGGTGATCTACCTTAACAATAACAGAATACTTACGAACTATTGTGCTCGGGCATGGAAGAAGTGCTGATATTGGGATACGTGAAATATGAGTGCGTTGTGTGAGGTGAGTGTGCTGTATTGAGGTACTGGGAGAGTGTTGGATGTGTGGTATCGACTGTGTTGTGTATGAGGTGAACGTACAGGAAATGCTAGCGGTGCGAAAGGAAATTGGAATTGGATTGGGTTTACTTATATATTTTCTAGATATATAGATTTCTAGATACCGATACCGATGACCGTACAACCTGTCATTTCCTGTGTCGGTAGCAGTTGGTTCACCCCCACGTTCCACAAGAGAGGTTACTACACCACCTGTGTCTGACCTGCAGAGGCAGCCGTCGACGGATAGTCTTATAGTCTCACCTAGCATCGAGCTCATCGCCCTATTATTAAGAATCTGTTGAAAAAAAGCCACTGGGAATTTCTTACGATCCCAAGCTTGTTGAGTGCATTGGATTCAACTTAGCCGATGTAAGAACACAGAGCAACGTGAGGAAGGACACCAAGGCCTGATATCGGAATATTACCACCGCAACGTACTTCTACAACTTTAACCTAATCGAGTATCCCAGAAACTGTTTCAAAATGGAGTGCCGCCTTCACATGAATTGCCGCTTCTGGCTGAATTTTTCTGACCACCTGAACACAAATATTGGATGTGAAACGTGGATTTACTTAAAATCTGGCAAGACACATCGAACCTGGGACTTGGGAACCGCGTAGCCAAAAAAAGAGCAGTCAACGAGATTAAAAAACGCAAATGGCCCTGAGTTGGGCATACATTATGGCAACCAAACAGCTACCTCTTTAGTATAAGGCGAAAGATTTAGTCGACACTGAAGAGAAACCAGAGTGAGAGTGAGACAGCCTCAAGGTTGCCGACGCCCGGGATCTCCTGGTAAATCAAGGACCGACATCTCAAGTGAGCGACCAAGTAGAGAAAGGTTTAGAAGTTTCGTGGAGATCACTGGATCCACATAAGAAGAATGCTTAGCAAGCGTTCACACACTTGCAACTTCGTAGACTATCTCTATGGCGCTCTATGGCAAGGGAACAATCCGCTGTGAAGTTGAATATCTGTACAATGCCAATATTCGACAGCAGACCACAACGAACGTCATCAATTTGTTTGCAAACGGCTGACGGCCATATATTGCTCTAACTGACACGGCAAGTCACAGACAATCTCAGCCCATTTTGTTCCACCTAAGTCGCCACATATTTGCTGTCAATCATATGAACAAATTGTACTCTGTACTTCACCTGGGTGAAACCCAATAAATTCCAACTCGTACACACCACCTATTCATCGATTTAAAAACCACACCCGGACAGCTTGTATCGTCCATGACCGAATGGGGAATGACAGACACCTTCAATCCCATTGCGTCATGTCACAAATGTATAATGGGCGAAAACTTAACATCTCTGAATAGACAAGGATCCCCAAGCACATCATCAGAAGCTAATCCGAACTAATTGACATTCTCGCCTAAACTACCACTCCCCCTCGAATGCCTGTGTCTGCAGCGACCCCAAATAAAATTATTTAAGCGCAGCGATCTCGCGATAAATCCGACCTCTAGACACCCCATGTATCCACTCGCGACCCTCCATCGCGTCGAACTATCAACGCATCAATCAAATTCGGTCGCATGACAAATGCCACTCAATAATAATTTACCACCGAATCGCGATAAAGAACAACAACAACGGCAAACAAAAAATAGATTAACCCATAGAATCCATCAATAAACAGCGAAATTGCTTAATTTAATTTTTTTTATTACGTTATTTCCTTATATCCACAATGGCCCTTATCTTTATGGCACAGCGGGTCAAATGAGGTGAAACGATCACAGTTCGCAAGCTACCACCTTGCGCCGCGTTGTGCCAGTGGCGGGCGATTGCGCGTGCTTGTGGCTCTTGACATAAATGATTTGTATTTTTGCCACAATTCGCATTAAGGTCTCGATTTGACGAATGGACTTTGATAGGCGAATCGGAACGCAGAATCGCTGCTGTTAATTGGGACGACGAACGATGGTGACTCAGAGACCACGAAACGCAGATACCGAAAAACACAGGGGACTTCCAGTCTGCGTACATGCAAATGGCCAGCGTCAGCCTTGACATTCAGGCTTGACAGATGCTCGCCCGACGGCACACAAGACCACGTCAAAAGGCGAAACGATAAAACGCTCGATTAGCATAAAATCTAGAGCAATCGACAAAGAAGCGGCCACTCGAGGGGGGAGGGGGGAGGATGGGCGTCCGTGTTGCGGGAAAATAAACATTCGCATCGATTTATGGAACTATTTACATCCCCAAACTAATTCTCATGCCAAAACGCTTGTATTTCGAAGCAAAATATTTTGTTTTTGCTTGTGCTTGGTCTTTTCTTTTGTTTTGTCTTGTGAGGTTTGCTTTCATCCTTTTCTGCGTGATTCGTGCTCGGTGTAGGTGGATACCAGGCAGACGGTGGTGGCGGCGGCGGTATTACGGCTCCAGTGCGAATCGTATTTATAGATTGTGGCGGTGTGGGATTGCTGGGGTACGGGTACTTGACAAATTTTCCAGATCCCCCGTAATTAAGAACAAGCCTCGTGGCGGAAAGTCACTCAGCAGTGGATGGAGCCCAAAGGTGGGGAGTTTTTCACTCAATTGTGTGGGCTTCCGCTGGAGCACGCAACGTTAAGTGGATATGATGTCGTGTGGGGGCGGAGGACCCCAACGAGTGGTGTTTAATGAGAAACTGGGTCATTACAAATGGATACACTTGTATGTTGGATGGTGCCTTCTCACGGGATGCCATGGCAACGAAGACGCACACGCCGCCGTTTTAGGGGAATTGATTTTGCATTAGTAAGAGAGGGGGGGGGGCTTGCCTTGCGGAATGTGGTGAAGGCTTCAGTTGAGTGCGAAATCGCTTACTGGCGTAATTTTTAGATTTTAAATGTAAGACAAGGCGAAAGCCATTCCGTGCACTCCTCATCCTCATCCTCATCCCCCTCGTCATCCTCATCCTCATCCTCATCCTCATCCTCATCCTCATCCTCATCCTCATCCTCATCCTCATCCTCATCCTCATCCCCATCCCCATCCCCATCCCCATCCTCATCCTCATCCTCATCCTCATCCTCATCCTCATCCTCATCCCCATCCTCATCCTCATCCTCATCCTCATCCTCATCCCCATCCTCATCCTCATCATCATCCTCATCCTCATCCTCATCCTCATCCTCATCCCCATCCCCATCCCCATCCTCATCCTCATCCTCATCCTCATCCTCATCCTCATCCTCATCCTCATCCTCATCCTCATCCTCATCCTCATCCTCATCCTCATCCTCATCCTCATCCTCATCCTCATCCTCATCCTCATCCCCATCCCCATCCCCATCCTCATCCTCATCCTCATCCTCATCCTCATCCTCATCCTCATCCTCATCCTCATCCTCATCCTCATCCTCATCCTCATCCTCATCCTCATCCTCATCCTCATCCTCATCCTCATCCTCATCCCCATCCCCATCTCCATCCCCATCCTCATCCCCATCCTCATCCTCATCCTCATCCTCATCCCCATCCTCATCCTCATCCTCATCCTCATCCCCATCCTCATCCTCATCCTCATCATCATCCTCATCCTCATCCTCATCCCCATCCCCATCCCCATCCTCATCCTCATCCTCATCCTCATCCTCATCCTCATCCTCATCCTCATCCTCATCCTCATCCTCATCCTCATCCTCATCCTCATCCTCATCCTCATCCTCATCCTCATCCTCATCCTCATCCTCATCCTCATCCTCATCCTCATCCTCATCCTCATCCTCATCCTCATCCTCATCCTCATCCTCATCCTCATCCTCATCCTCATCCTCATCCTCATCCTCATCCTCATCCCCATCCCCATCCCCATCCCCATCCCCATCCTCATCCTCATCCTCATCCTCATCCTCATCCTCATCCTCATCCTCATCCTCATCCTCATCCTCATCCTCATCCTCATCCTCATCCTCATCCTCATCCTCATCCTCATCCTCATCCTCATCCTCATCCTCATCCTCATCCTCATCCTCTTCCTCATCCTCATCCTCATCCTCATCCTCATCCGCATCCTCATCCTCATCCTCATCCTCATCCTCATCCTCATCCTCATCCTCATCCTCATCCTCATCCTCATCCTCATCCTCATCCTCATCCTTTGATGCCACTAAAGTCCACATTGACCTACTACTGCCTTCGTTCACGTCATGCTTTGCTCATGTCACGAATGTCAAACAGATGTCAGTTGTCTTGACAAGTCGTTACTGTGGCTTCTATGCTCTTTGACATGTCACCCAGGATGTTGACCCAACATGAAAGACAAAAGTGGAACAAATGACACTCACTTTTAAGCTTTCAGTGCCCATCAGATAGAGCGGGTTGTTGGTGCACTTTTCTCTTCTTGTATTTCAGTGTGAAAGGGGCTTTGTGCTTGTTCTATTACATTATATGCAAGAGGTGGCGGGAGGGGCGAGATCCCGGCTAACAGAGAGGAGTTGTCAATTAAGTGGAAATGCAACCAACCATTCCAGAGATCAGTACAAAATGTCAGCAATCCGTGAAGCACTCAAGTGGAAGGTTTCCTTAGCCAGGTGCTTGTCAAAAGAGATATTTGAGGTCAATGTGAAAGGGATGCCTAACCAGAAATCACAAGGAAAGGAACATTTCCATTTTCCTCTTTCCTGCTTTTTTACCTTGCAGACCGACACAGACACGGGCGGACTAAGAGCCAGTGGCACGCGGGGCGGTAAAGCAAGTTTATTTAAGAAAAAACGCGAAATGATGCTTTCGGACTTTTATTGCACTGAATGTTTCAATTGAAAGTATGGCCAAATTAGTGTACTTTAATTAATTTTAATTTTGAAAAGCTGCCTTCACAAGATGTCACTGAGACGCAAACTGACTCGATAGACAGACTCGATACCGAGTCTGGAAAGTCGCACTTAACAAGAAAGCTTAACAATTGAAAGGCTGTCCAAATTTCTGCATCTTTTAAATCTATTTTTGCAGCAACAATGTAATGCCGTATTCGCCCGATTTCCAATATAAAACTGGTGTCTGTTGGTTCTGTAAATGTCGAGGTAAGCATTGAAACAACAGCATGCAGTTCTTCTACCGTTCTGTTGGTACAAAAAAAAGAAAAAACGCACGCAATTGTCTTCCATGGACCTCGATAAATAAGAGCAGGGTAAAATGTACCCTGACCTTCTAACATGGATCTTCGTGTTTCCTCTGGCAACGTTAAACTACCATCTTGGGTTTTTTTTTGGAGTGAAGTACAGTAAAATGTCTCATTGGCAAACACCCTGTTTAGCGGACAACTCACATTAACGGACAAAATAAATTCCAACGGCTGGATTCTACTATTTCTACTTGCTATAGAAATAATATTCTCAATAGCAGACAAATCTGTTTAGAGGACACGGATATAACATTTCTTGATTTTCGAAAACATTGTTGTTTTAAGCGAAAATTAAAAAAAAATGCAGTGGAAGTCACGCTTCGGAACAAACCATTGGCGATGTTCCTTTTTTTTCTCTCCATTCAGATGATCGGCGAATGCCAGTTGAATGGAGGACGCAGAGGATGATATACAGACGAACCCGGATAATAGCACATCGCTTAATTAGCACAAACCGTTCAATGGCACACTGTCGTAATGGAAGTTGTCCCTTTTGTACAATTTCTACGGACGCAAACCCCCAATCTTGCCCGCTTATTATCACATCCTACAAAAATCCTTAATTCATGCGACTTCCGAGGAAAAAGTTTTTTTTTAAATTGACTTAATATTTATAGATTGCATTTGGCGCTGTATTTGACTTCCTATATTCTTAAAGTGACCCACCATTTTTTGTGAACGTGTATGCGAGGTTGATGGAATTTGGGAAACCAACTCTTGTATTGTATTTTTCGCATTTTTAAAATGCGTTCAAGAACGGTTAAAGGCACAACGCGTTTAATGACACAATACTTCATTGCACGATGATGTGTCATTATCCGGGTTCGACTGTACCCTTGTTTTGCTTAAGCATTGCGAAGACATGCTTATCAGGCAAATCGGTTGCGACGAATGGACCGGCTCTATGGAATATCCAGCTTGTGATGACGATGAAAAATAGTCCAAGTGTTCTTTGTGTTGATATCTCAAGTGAAGACGAAGAATCGAGCGAATATGATCCAGACACTGCTTGTGAGACTCTTCGAAACTTTGATTTGAATGATGGAGACTAAAAAGCCTTATAAATTGCATACGATCTTCGATCACATTTTGAAAAAAGTGTTCTGGGGCCTATTTCACAGATCATACATCACATACATTTCATACAACATACAAAACTGTGATACATCATACACATCATACAATTTCTGTTTCTCAGATTATACTGGAAGTATTGTATGATGTGTATAATTTTGACGTTTAATTTTGAATGACAAATTTCATTGAAAACGAAAGACTGTCGTGAATGAAACCCAGGCACCATATAAGTGGATTGCAAACACACAAAAAACTAACGAACGGAGTTCCCCAGTAACGAAGAGAGATATCATTAAACTCTGTTTCCAAGTAGTACATGCATTTTAATAAAAATTTCTTGAAGAAATAGCATTCCTTGTTCATACATGTAAAATAATTTAATTTAAAAAAAAAACATGAACAATCATTCATTATTCCAAAATCATAAGACCAAAAATGCTTATTTTTGTGTATTTTCTCATTTGAAAATTAATTTTTGTAGTGAGTACAAAACTGCTGTACTCACAAGTGCTGGGTCTATTTCACATCTCATACCATCTAGGATTCTGAAACTTCTGCTGTATGATTTCTGTTTCTCAGATTTGTTGTATGAGCCGCTGTAATACAACATGTATCAACTAAAGTTAAAACTGGAAATATGGGAAAGTTTCACATAAAAATATCATACACATCATACAGCAGTTTTTTCTTTCAAATTTGAACATACATTTCATACAGCACTTAAGACTGCTGTCACTACAAAAATGAGTTTTCAAATGAGAAAATACACAAAAAAAAATCCTTTTTGGGTTTATGATTTTTGAATAACGAATAATTTACCATCATTAGACATGTAGGAACAAGGAATGCTAGTTCGTCAAGAAATTTTTATTAAAAATCATGTACTATTTGGAAAAATTTTCTTTTAATAGCTGAATTAAACTTAATAATTTCGAAATCATATTTTTCGTCATTATTGAGGAACTCCAAGTTTTTTGTTTATAATCTACATACATGGTGCCAGGGTTTAATTCACGGCAGTCTTTAGTTTTCAATGAAATTTGTCATTCAAAATTATACAAATCATACAACAAAGAAGATATCATATAATACTTCCAGTATAATCTGAGAAACGGAAAATTGTATGATGTATGACAGTTCTGTATGTTGTATGAAATGTATGTGATGTATGATCTGTGAAATAGGCCCCTGAAGATATTTTACGGCTGAGCCGAATTCAAGACTTTTTTTCATTAAATATAGCGATACATGTGTATTTTATCTGGAATTTTCTTTAGAGATTCACATCGTGGGTCTCTTCACCTGGGAACCAATTCAATATGTCAACTTTAAAAGTGATTGATCTTGAAAAAAATGTGAAAATTCTTTTCCACAGTCCCAAGAAACGTCGTACTTCAGGGAGGGGTTCCCAAAGTGTGCTCTCCGCAGATGTTTAAAGAATGGTTTGCACATGCAAAGCTTTTGGATTAATTTGCAAAATTAATGTTTGAACCCCGCCATGAATACCCACCACAGTGGCGGCGTTATCGTAACCCTATGCCCGGCAAAGGTTAATGGCAAGACTACGTTCATTGAGTTGCTTTGAGCTATCGTCACTAAGGTCTTAGAAAGGATTTCCTGAGCTCAACTTTGCCGTCCTGGATGTGAACGTATCTAAAGACTTTGCTCATTGGTGGATGGATCTTTCTTATTTCCGTCTATCTTAAGGGAAAAGGTCAGAAATGAAATTCATGCTCACATGGCACTGAGTACAGAGTCGACTTCATCAACAACCTCCGCGAGGCGAATATGAGGTCATCCGATTTGTTGTGCGGATGGACCTCTACACTACGTTCTCTCAGTGTATGCCCTCAGTAGCGGTTTACACAACAACGCGACTTAGGATTATCTTCCGATTTGCATCTCACAGATTACTTCATTAAACAATAATATTATTAATCCAAAACCAAAGAAAAAACACAATTTATAAATTTCAATCGAGATAAACTTAGATCAATTTCGTTGCAAAGTTCATTAAATGTTCTTATGCACCTAGTTATAGGTTCATTGCAGCCATAAGTTGTTCTATGCATTATATCGAAAAGTATATTTCTAACCCGAAGAGATCTTTGGGGAGCATACATATATATATATTTATAAGCAAAACCAATTTATACGATGGTTAATTATGTCACGAATAATCATGACTGAGGATGCCTTCCGCCTGAAACTTAAGGTTTGCAAGCCAATGATCTTGCATCTTTGGTCATAAGGAGGAAGTTCGTCAAACATGTTTAATTTACGGATGGCATACCTCGTAAAGTTTTTTTTTTAACTCTTTCGAATCTTGGGGGGGAGGGAGCCTCAAATAATGGAAGAATATTCTAAATGAGGCCCGACCAACGAGCAGTATATAGTTTTAAGGCTATAAATTTCTTGGAAGTCTTTACTATTTTTTAGAAATCCTAACAATGATTTAGACTTACATAAGGCATAATCATAATGTAGTGAAAAATTGAATTTTGAGTCTAATGTGACCCCTAGATCTTTAACTTCTTCAAGACGATGAAGCAGAAGACCATTGATAAAATAATCATATAAGAACGACGCAGCAATACGGTACGCTGTAAATATCTTACATTTAGAAATATTAAGTTCCAATCCATTATGTTTACACCATTCTAATAATTTACATATATCCCTTTGGAAATGAATACGACCATTAAAATGTTTTATGCTTGCAAATATTTTTAAGTCAATGTTAAAACTCTGCAAAAACCAAATATTTCATGAACATCATTCATAAATGAAATAAACAGCAGCTGGCCGAGATGACTACCTTGAGGTACGCCAGAATTTACCTCTATTACGCGCGATATAAAACTGACGATCGTTACCAATAGTTTCCTATTACTTAAATAATTCGTAATCCACATGAATGGTTTAAGCTTACCAAAAAGTAAAGTATGATGTACTCTATCGAAAGCTTTCGAAAAGTCAGTGTAGAGTCTATCAAGTTGTAATCGATTTTCAAAACAATCAAATATATAGTTTCTTCACATTTCACAATACAAATCGTATAGCAAGGGCTGAACGTGTTAAACTTGTGAACCCTCTCCAGAGAAAGAGCGCATTTTGGATGATCTCTGTGTGAGCCTACTCCGTTTCAATTGGTTCTCATAAGTGGGTATCCTCCGTGAAGAAACCCACGATGTGGATCTCTGAAGAAAATTGTAAGCACGACGGCTTTCTAATTCCGTTCCTGATTATGCGGAGCCCATGAGGGCTTAAGAATCCATTCCCACACCACGCTCCACATCCGAACATTTAAAATATTCACAGAGAGACCAGGACCGACTCCACCCAAAACTGAGCCACTAACTCCACAAGTCAAGGACGAGTACTAGCCCCTATGCCATCACCGTCCTCGCGGCGCATCACATTACCCATCACGTGACACATATAACCTCTCATCGGAGAGCTATTAGCCACCGCAAGGATCCGGTTTAACAACCACAAGACCATGATGCCAGGCCCAACCTCAAGGCGTTTTTTTTTTTGTTTTCACCAGAAAAACCGTACATCATCCGTTCAAAAATATACCAGTTATTATGTAACAAGCGAAATTAAAAATAAAAAAGCCTCTTACCTCATTCCGCACAAAAAATGAGTTGCATGACGGCATCGGTCGCCCGATGTCGCCGGCGATAAGCTCCTCGATTCATACGCCACGCTGCTCCCCAGCGCCGTACGTGTCTATTTTTTTTTTTCGGAAAACTAATTCGTCCCCAGAGTCCGGCAGCAAGCAAAAAATTTGTGGAAAAACTTCGAAGATGGGCTTGTCCCCGACTGTTGGTCGATTTTAATTAATTTTTTGCTCCCGGGAGGACTGTGACTGGAGCGCTCATGCGAGAGCGAATCAATTGAAATTTCTCACGTCACCGACCCACATTGACAGACGCCGCCGCAAGGCAGATGTCAACGTCAACGTCACTGGCACGATTTCCAGTGAAAACATCTCTCCACATCTGCATGCGAGGACAATAGATACGAGCACAGTAGCGGGTTTCTGGATATCTACGTGCTCTCGCACAGGTGGACTAACAACACCCAGCCGAAGGAAAACACAGCGTTCGCCTCTGTTTTGACAGATGCGGCATGGATGTGTGGTGCGCTTTCACTTGGATGACTCAGTGTTTTTTTTTTTGTTCGACTGAGTCGCTATCGCTTGTGGAGTTTCACCCCGATGAGTGGGTACATTTTGATTTTGACGTGTACCCGCTTGTATACACATGCCATCAGTCGATTGCATGACAAGTCCACGTTCAAGGCCAACCGATGGGCCGTAGCCGCTTGAGTGTGATTTTCAGAGAAATTCGGTCTCGTCGATGCTTCTTCCGAGAACTGGTTTATTGCTTCTCTTTCCGCTCTTCTTTGCGATTGCACGGTTGAGCGATGAGGTGCGCGCTGGCGAACAGGTTTTCGTCGATTCCCATCCGACTGACTGTCAAGTGTCCGCGGGAGCGTTCTGCTTACATAACAATCCATCTTCGGACGGTCGGCATAATTGCCTTTGTTCGGTTCGAGCGGTTGGTCGTTGATCCCTCTCTCTCTGGCTGCGTGTGGGCATGTTTGAGCGGACAGTCGTTGACCATATTTGAGTGTTCTAGGTCAACTGTCTCCGAACGAATGGGACAACGCAATAGAGGACGCCCACGGAACCGATGGCGCACCCAGGTGGAGAAGGACCCCAATGGACTTGGTGTGCGCAGTTGGAGACAGCTGGGTAAAGATTGTGCCGGCTGGAGAGGCTTACTGGTTGAGGCCCAGGTCCGGATACAGGCCCCGGACTGTAGCGCCACCAGAAGAAGGTCAACTGTGCCCCGTTTCACAGGTTCCCCATGCACGCTGCTCGAAGGTGGTGAGTGGGTAACGAACAACCGCGGTCTTGGGTGGTTTCTCTGCGACTCCTGCTGTGGAGTTTAACGTCTTAACATTTGCTGGACCAGCTCCTCCCAAGGATCCAGTTGTTTGGGCCTGCCTGAGTTAAGAATCCATTTAAGGACCGCCCCAATACTTCAAAGCAAGCACATCACTCTAAAATATCAAGTGACAACGGCCACATCTGAACAGACGGAGAACTCATTTCAATTTCAACTCGAGCCACAAGTCAATTAAATTCCTTTTGAATTGCACCAATCAACACAAGTTGTTGGCACACACTCTTCCTGCCATCTCTCTGTGACAAACACAAAAACAATTCCCCCGGGGCATGTGCACCGGTACGAGCGTCAACAATGCATGTCGTCGTGCTCATGAGCATAAAAATTAATTTACACCCAACCCCCCGAATGTCACTCCAACCGGGGACGTTGTCGGATGACATAAAATCCAAACAAACAAACAAAAGAGAACCTGATACACGGCAAATTGACAGTTTAAACGTCACACGTCACAACAAATCGAAATTATCTTAATCGACTTATCAAGTGCGTGATAAACGATCGCCACCCATGAGGGTATTTTCGAAAACAAAAAAAAATAAAGCAGAATCACCGCAGACCACGTACAATGACATTTCACTTTTGCAAAAACAAAAAGTGGAGACCTCCTTTCCTCCTATGCATGTTTTCCTTCTCGTTGCCATGTCAAACTCATGTGTCATACGCTCGCATGACGACCTTTCGGCTTTGTCTACGGTGCGGCGCGGCGGCAGCGGAGCGCGTTGCGAATGCATGTCATGTTTGGGACGGTGCGTGCGTGTAAACTACTTCCACGTCGGGAAACTGGGGTTAAACATGAAAAGGGCGTTAATAGTACGCGCAGTGCCCAAACATGGTCGACATTTAGGCGGGAGCATGTGTCAACACGACACGACTCAGAGAAGTTTTTTTTTTTTGTTTTTTCTTGGAGCGTATTGCAGCTTTGATTGTGCATCGGAAGCAGACGTCGGAAGCGAGTGCGATTTTTAAGATGGCAGTCACGTCCTCGTCGTCGTCGCCGTCGTCGTTTGTTTGTGGGACGTGGTCGGGTAATGACTTTTGCGCGACGGATGATTGCTAGATTTTGGAGAGTCGCCTGTCGGTGAGCGTAATTGGCGAATAGTTTCTAATAAAGGCATGACATGCTTTCGAATAGTCACGAGGTCGTTGAATGGGAAATTAACAGAATTGGGCTGGGAGAAATGTCTTTCCAGCAATTTGCTGTCGGTGAGTGCATTTGAAGCGCGAATTTGGCAATCGAGTGTGTGACGAACATTTTGATTTAGATTAAGAGGAATCTTTTGGGTGACTTTGTTTAGGGAACTCTGAATTGAGCTCTTCGTACCTTCAACGAAAGGAAACGAGAATTGAGAGGCTTTCACAAACTCCACAAGTAGTAGCTCCAGCTACTGTGCATCACAAAATCAAAGGATTGACTTGAATTTAAAATAACGAGTGTCCCAAAATGTGACACGCAAGCCCTGATAATAATTCCGAACAAAGTACAAGTTCGTGTCTCGCACGTAGAAAGGACATCGCACATCAAGAGGGGAAGACTGAACATATTTGCCTTTTGTACTGGACCATAACGCCGTCCTAGGACCCTAGAAATTTCGAAGCTAGTGAATTTGCCAGGACACGTACTGCGTTCAAACGTGTGTGTAGAATATGGGCAGCAGGCTTTACAAGCAGCAGATCTAGAATGATCTTGCCTAAACCAAATAACAAAAGATCCTCTATCTCTACCGACTCAAAACCTATCACAACAATAATCCCATGTCATTACCTTATTTAAGAGCAGGAACAAAGGCTCGTCGCCTTTCCTAATGGCTTTTGCTGAAGCTATCTGGATGAAAACGGAAACGATCAACTGTGTATTTGCATGGCCTTAGCGACTTACAGACGATTGAACCGTAAAGCCTTCTTCGCAGACTTGAGCAATGAAACACATCAATCCTTAGTTTCAAACTCTTCTAAAAATCTCCAATTGGTTCCTAGTTCTAGTCTGATCCACTTGTCGGCGGTGGAACTAATAAAGTCGTGGAACACAAAGGTGGAACACATCAATCCTTAGTTTCAAACTCTTGTAAAAAGCTCCAACTGGTTCCCTTTCTAGTCTGACCCACGTGTCGACGGTGGAACTAATAAAGTCGAAGTTTAGAGATAGACGCTAGAATTTACGAAACAACATTCAACGAACCTCAAACTGATTAATGTTACACCACGAACTAGCAAATGAGATGGTACAAGAAATGAACTCATTGATCCTCAAAAAGTATTGAACGGACCTAAATGAGCTTGACTGTTATTTGACAAGTGACATTTATGGAAAGTTGCTGCGTTAAAAATTGTAACCTCATTTGTCTGGAGAGCGAATGCAGACGGTCGCAGAAGAATCCTCTGTGAGGGCTGGGTGGGTTACCCGACAAGCTCCATTTCGGGGTCTGGTCGAGCTACACGAAATCGCTGGACTCAAAGACAGCATAACCCGTATCTTCGTTCAATTTATAAACTCCTCTACTCCTGAAGTACACTCTCCGTTCGAAGCCACTTCAGGGTTTTCATCTTCGACAACCTAGCTGAGCTATGAAATGCTACATCAGCTAACCCAACCACTTTATCATTAGAACAAGAATGTCATCTATTACGCGTGATATCACAACGAGCTAAGTGTGATTGAGCAGTTAAGCCACTTGATCCTAAGAAAAACCAGAGCAATCGAATGTTGAACTTGACGGATGTGCTTCACCCTGATTTCATATAAATGAAGCCCGCAACATCGTTTTAAGTGGTTCCCAATCCATCAAAAATAAGAATGAGTCAATTTTGCGTAAAAAAGAATAAAAATATGTTAAGGGGTAAGAGAGGCGGATATACAGTCAGTCAAAAAAAGTAACTATACATCATAATGTTTTCTGTGATATCAACAAAAATTAAATTCAATCGGGAGTCCTACTTCATCAAATCCAGACTTGTGTGGGAATCCCTACAGAAGCTTAAAGAGTAGAGCAGGCGAAACCGAGTGAGACTCTGCTGGATACATGGCCATACAGAATAGAAGTCAAAAAGTCTCCCTAGTAAGGAAAGGAGCAGAGGAACCTTTCACAGGCCCTAAACCATTCTGCGCCGTGGGAGACCATATCCTCAGAGGGAACTACAGAGGAAGAAAGGCTGTAACAACAGATGAAAGCCATGAAACCTTTGGTCAACCACAATCGAAAGAGGTTCGAGGCGTACATCAAGATGAGCAAGAACAACCTCCATATCTTCACAGGCTTCCTAACAAGGCACTGCAAGACTCAGAGGGCACCTAAGGGAAGTAGGGATATCAGAAGAAGGTATCTGCAGATTCTATCAAACCAAGTACTGGGCTTTTTTGAGACACTACCCTACAAAAGATAAAGTATCTGGGCAGGCACCTGATATCAGAGGAAGAATTGAAGTCACTAGATCCGGCTCTTATTCTTAGATTCATACAGGAAACTGGATTAGAGAGAATGCTTTAGAATACATTTCTGCCACCTTCGCACACCAGGAGTCCATAACCCTCAACACAACTCTGAAAAGAAGTGTATGCGAGACGAACTCCTAAGAGAGCAAAGGTATGAAAAGGCGGCACAATAGATCTAAAGATCGTGGTGTAACATATCCTCAACAAAAAAAATAAGGATTCTGGTTCTTACGTGTTATGTCACCTAAGGCAGTGAGTGTAATCAGGAATTTCTAGAACTAGTTTCTTGAGGACAACCCTTTGTATCGATCGATAACGACTCGCCAGGAGCGCCGGGAGCTTGGTCCCTCTGCATCTACCTTTTAGTTCAGACCTAGTGCCTAGTGATTACCACCTGGGACAGGAAGTTCATGGCGAACGGTTTTGATGGCGACAAGTGAGCCTTGTGAAACAGGACATACTCCAGTAGAGTTGATAGCTTCACTAGCAGCGCAGTGCAAATAATCCAACAAACAGCGCAATCTTTCTTAAATCGGGCCATTTCTACCATGATGAATACAGCCTTAAATTTGGTTACAGGACTAAACCTTCTCTTCTTCTGGTGGCTCTACAGTCCGAAGTGAACCTGGTCCTCAACCAACAAGCCTCTCCAGCCGGCACGATCTTAAGCCAGCTGTCTCCAACTGCGCACACCAAGTCGATTGAGGTCCTTCTCCACCTGGGTGCGCCATCGGTCCCGTGGGCGTCCTCTATTGCGTTGTCCCACTGGTTCGAAGTCGAAGACACTTCGGGCTGGAACAGTGTTGTCCATGCGCTCTACATGACCCAGCCATCTTAGGCGTTGAATACGTAGACTCAAAAATGCCTGGCTAGGCTCATGCCGCTGTACAGCCCGTTCAGTTCGTTCCAATAACCATCAACGCAGACCGGACCAAGGATTGAACGCAGAACTTTTCTCTCGAAAAGACCAAGTGCTTCTTCATCCGCTTTTGAGATTGTCCATGCCTCCGCACCATAGAGCAGGACAGGGATGATCAAGGTGTTATATAAAGTCTGCTTGGGCCTTCGAGAGATGGCTCTACTACTCGATTCGTCTCTTGAGTCCAGTGAAACAGTGGTTGGCAAGAGTTACTCTGCGTTTAATCTCGGTGCTGGTGTTGTTCGTACTGTTTACTTGCGAGTCGAGGTAGACGAAGTCCTTCACTACCTCGTTATGGTGACGTTCTGGCTAAGTCGTCGATGTTGTGCGTCCTTTCTTGATGACGGCATATACTTCGTTTTGCCCTCGTTCACCGCTAAACCTATTTCGGCCGCCTCCGCTTCAATACCAGCAAACCCTTCATTGACGGCTCGCTGTGTTCGACCAATCACGTCAATGTAATCCGCGTATGCTAGCAGTTGTACGGACTTCTGAAAGATCGTGCCTCTTGTGTTGGCGTGTGAGACTTGCACGATCTTTTCCAGGATGATGTTAAAGAAATCACATGACAGCGCGTCGCCTTGTCGAAGACCTTTTTTGACATTGAAGGTCTCGTTGAGTTCGCTTCCGACCTTGATGCAGCAGCGAGAATTCTCCATCGTCATCCTGCACAACCTGACGAGTTTGGCAGGAATGTCAAAACTAGACATGGCGTTGTATAGCTCGTCCCTATGCACGCTGACATATGCAGCCTTGAAATCGACAAAAAGGTGGTGGGTGTCGATCTGCATTTCCTGAGTTTTTTCCAGGATCTGCCGTAATGTGAAGATTTGGTCGATGGTGGACTTCACCGTCTCCTCAACGTCGCCTATAAGGTCCTCTCTGCCGATTTGTCTGAGCGCCTGAAACCCTTCGTCAACAACCTGATAGGTCCTTACCAGTGCGGTTTCAGGAGCTCACACAAAACGGCAGAGATGATCTTATAGGCGATGTTGAGGAGACTTATCCCTCGGTTTTAAAGGGGTCTCCTTTCTTGTGGATCGGTCAAGCGATACTCGGATTCCCCTCGTTGGGCATGCTTTTTTCTGACCATATCTTACAGATGAGTTGGTGCATGTGCCTTACCAGCTCATCTCCAGCTGCCTTAATCAGTTCCGCAGACTTAAGCCTCAAACCATAAACAGCCTTATCTCACTCGGGAACGTTTTTTTTGCTTTGTCCAACAACTCCTTCTGTATGGCTGATGACAGGTGACGACACCAAAAAGGCAGATGCGTTGTTATCAGCTCAAACATCATCACAGATAACACCTTCTGACAATGAGTCTGTCAAAACCGCAGACCGACTGCACAACAGGCAGTATCATTGTTCGAGTTCACAGCTGCAGTTCGGGTAGGTCAAGGTCAGCTCGGCTGTTAATCATCGCTCGTGCTAATTAAAACCTCGGCTTACAGAACTCTGATTAAGAATTCATTTCGATTCATAAATGCATTCCTATCTGCACTCGCGGGCTTGATTAAATGTGCAATTTTTCAGAATTTTTTGATTTGCGAAAATCGGTGTGAGTGTCAAGAGGCGTGTCGCCGGGAATTTTCAATTAATTTTGTGTCATGTGTCATTGATGGGAGTGCGCGGGACTGCGGTTCGGCTGTGGTAGTGAAATTAATTTGGTATTCGTCAAATAAGTCACCCAGACAGCGTTTTTCACACGCAACAAAAAAAAAATCCATTTCAGCACGATACTGAAAACTGCATTTTTAGGAGGTGACAAAACGTCACTTATTGTCGTTCGTCTGTGAGACCGTACGTGTCGGGTGACAAAAGGCAATCAGTGATTTTCATGCGGGTAATAAGAGAATATATTAATTTACTTACAAGTGCTTTACAGGCGAACATAAAAAGGGATTTGTCAGCACTTTGCCATTCGTGACAAATTATCGACGAAATAATTGAGTTTCACTGATGAGTCAGGGGAACCACGAACCACGAAGCGGCTTTAAAACACAGTCTATTTCAAAAAGTTCATTATGAGCTCAAGGAGTGGATTTTAAATGAGTTTCTCTAATTGATTCCGAAAGGGAGCTGAAGTTATGTAAAGTCGATTGTTTTTCAAGTGCCAGCTTAATTGCAAGTGGTTTCGATTTGTGTAGACAGATGACTTGCGAAATATTTCCATCAGTTGTGATCTTTAAGACAGTGTCGAGTGAGGTTAGCTAGAAGCTACTCTGGTAAGACGGAAAAGGTGCTCGTTTCCTAATGGTTTTGTGAATTTTCAGATTTCGTGATCGATCTCAAATACAAATTGAAACTACATATACTTTTTCTTTCATACTTCGTTAAAATAGAAATTTATTCTTTCACAACTGCAACTTGCTCATTCAACGGCTAGAAATTGACTCCTCGCATATCCACTTGCAAAGGGTGAAGTCGCTGCTCGTTCTCAACAAGAGAGAAGTTATTTCAAAGAGATACAGAGCACTACTTCGCCATTTTCCGAGTCAATTCACAATACAGTATTGTAGTACAACAAATAACGAATGTAAGAGAATAACAAAATCAATCTGCGATGTGAATAAGTTAATTTAAAATATGCAAGAATATGAACTAATATGCGTGAACAGTGCTGTTCCAACCTGCCAACCTCCACTGTCTACGAGGAAAGGAATATATCTAGGTACTAACCTCAGAGTATCTGTGTAGATTTCTATGCCTTCAATAAAACTTTTGAAAAAAAAGGTCGGTCCTAAGACCAAATCCAGAAGTAAAAGCTATCCAAGAGGCTGCCCACTTACTGTCAATGAACCCGATAGACGGCATATCTATCGTTATATACAAAGACAGTCAGGCGGCCATCAAGGAGTCAGGCTGGATACACCAACAATCAAATCTAAGATGGTAAAACTTTGCCGTCTATCTCTTAGGAAGACAGATGCAACCTTACCCTATGCTGGGTCCCTGGGCATAGTAGTTTTTTCCAGGCAAAGAAAGGGCCGACGAGTTAGCTAGAACAGGGGTGGGTTTGCCAATGGCAAGTAATCAGGACGGGTGTCCTGATCTAAAAGATCTAGAAGTCCTGATCACAGCCCCCTCTTCAATAAACACTTTGGTACTTACAGATGCCTTCAACGCCGCTAATCGGAGGTGGACGGAATCAGATACATGTAGGACTTCAAGGCTAATATGGCCTTCAATAAATCCCAAAAAAACAAGCGCTCTCCTAATTCTAAATAGAAAGGAAACCAGCAATGTAGTTGGCATTATTACACACGCAATGAGAATGAGAGCCCCCTACAATGTCTTTTGTAGGAGCTGTAGGGACCAAGAGGAAAAAGAAACTATACCCGACACCTGCCCAGCACTTGCAGGGACAAGGAAAAACACGCTAGGCACCTATTCATTCAATAGCCTTGAGGAAATGTCTGGCATTGAAATTCTGGACATAGCAAAATTTAAAAAAAACATACTAATTGACTGTAACCCAACATCATCAAGGATATGCCACTAGCATACCAGTAGGAATCTTCAGGTGTTTTATTAAGTTAGTACCCAAAGAGGAACCGTCACGTTAGCTGCCGACTATCACAATGGATCCAATTAGAATCTAAGTGGGCCACGACTGCTTCAGTTGTGGCAATCACATTAACGTAACCCTAAGCTAAGACTAAGCTCTAACTCGATGAGTGTACACAACCGTGGTACATCCTATCCTCACTTATGGGGAACGCTTAACAAGATACAAAGATCGGCATGCATACGATACGGAAAACCCCCTGCCAATATTGACCTTCACATTCAAAATATAGTGAGGCACAGTACGATCCAACTCAGAGAGTGTCGCATGTGGAGCTCGAAACCATGGAACTCTTACGACTTCGAAAAGACTACATTCCATCTAAATCAGATGCTAAATGTTAGTAAACGAAAGTCTTTTCGTATTTTGTCAATAGATGTCGTTGAGTCGTCTATCTCCATTGCTACCAATCACATTGTGTCATACCATATGGTGTTGGAAAGGTGACATTTTAGGCATCATTTAACCAAAAATTCGGAAAAGTTGAAAAAAAGTTACAGCTGTTCAAAAATGAGTGAAAATAATGAAGAAATTCGCTATATTTTGAAATTTTTGTATAACAAAGGGAAGAATGCCACGAAAGCCACCAATGAAATTGGTGAAGTTTACGGAAACGATGCTGTATCAGTTCGTGTAGCACAACAATGGTTCGCTCGCTCCCGTTCTGGGAATTTCGATGTGAAAAAAGCACCTCGCTCTGGTCGACCTATCGTTGAAATTACGGAAAAGATTGACCAGGACCGTCACATAAGCAGCCATGACATCGCCAAGGAACTAAACATTCATCATCAAACGGTTTTGAAACATTTAAAAAAGGCTGGCTACAAAAAGAAGTTCGATGTTCGGGTACCACATGAATTGTCTGTGAAAAATTTATTGGACCGAATTAACATCTCCGATTCTTTGCTGAAACGAAAGGAAATCGAACCATTTTTGAAGCGAATGGTGACAGGAGACGAAAAGAGGATCAAATGCGACAATAATGTGCGAAAAAGATCATTGTGCACGCGTTGTGAAGCTCAACAAATGGTCGTAACGCCAGGATTGACGCCTCGAAAGGTTATGCTGAGTGTTTGGTGGGATTGGAAAGGAATCATCCACTATGAGCGGATACAGCCTGGTCGAACGATTGATTCTTCAGTTAAGTGTAAACTCCTGATGAGATTAAAGCAAGCAATTGAAAAAACGGTTAGAACTGATCAACAGAAAGGACTTAGTTTTCCATCAGGACAACGCTAGACCACACATATCTTTAATGCCTCGGCAAAAACTGGGGGACCTTGTCTGGGAAGTTTTGATGCATCCACCAAATAGCCCTGACCTTGCACCATCGGACTACCATTAGTAAAGTAAAGTTGGCTTCAAGAGAAGCCTGTGAAAATTACTTGTCGCAGTTTTTCGCCGAGGAACCACAAAAATTTTACTCCGATGGAATAATATCTCTAGCGGAAAAATTACTTTATTGGTTCAATAAAGTGCATTATAAATATATAAAAAAAAAAATGAGTTGAAGTTTGATTAAAAATACCAAAAGACTTTTTCGACCACCTTACATATCGATGTGCTCTAGTAGGGAGCTAGAGCAGACTGGGATAGCAAGGGTATATGTCTCACCCCGGATGAACACAGATGTTTCTCAAATGAATTTACGGATTGACACGGATATTTACTCAGATACTCTCAGTATCTCTGCAGTCTACGGACTCCCAATCAACGCCATCATCTCTTCAAACAGGCTGTCAAGGTATACTTCAACGCCAGTTCAAAAATGTTCAGTTTCCTGGACATTCATGGCCTCAAAATAAGTCCAGCAATGCCCCAATGAGCTTTCTGCAGTTGCGGAAAAGTTCAAAAAAACGATTATCTAGGTTCCAGGCCATAGAAACATTTTCGGTAATGAGGAACAGCGCTCTATAGCTTGTCTTCTATGGAGTTACTGTGCAGATTCTGTTTGGTTTGGTTAAGGCACAAATTACATCACATCTCTTTAAAATGGCTAACCTTAGATGGTCTCGGTTAATGAACTGTGGAGTACCTGGGCAGACTTGGACGAGTGGATGACGGAGTTGGTAGATTGCCTGTTCCTGGTTAGCGGGGTCCGCGGTTCGAATCCCAGTGAAAGCAAAGTTAATACGCTTTTATCTGGTTTTCAAATCTTCACCAGTCACCATTTGCCGTTGGGATCAAATTAACGGCACTATCACTGGAGTACTGATCTAAGTGTGCTGGTGAATTCACTAGCAGCCCGACTACCTAAACTCACCTGGCCAGACTGCAATATATTATGAACTACGTATGTTCTAAAGAGGACTCGCACTGATAAGGAAGTGCATACGCTTATAGGAGTCCTTACCGGGCATTGCGCCATGCCTCGTGACTGAATATACCACACACCATTTGCAAGAGCTGCACAGATGCGGAAGAAGTGGAATCTATTCAACATCTGCTCCGCGAATACCTAGCTGCGAAAGCACGTGCAATGGAACCCCTTAACAGAGGACGACCGAAGACCTGGCGGTCCGAAGAAAATTTGACGCAGACCGGTGGAAAGTGAAGCGAGGAAGTTGGGGAGAGTTGAGGCACATTGTCTGAAATAGAACACGTGGGAATAGTTGAGGCACTGGTCTAAGGAAGAACGCACTTCCTTGCAGCGCTGCAGGACTTGTGCGGTGAAGAAATTAAAAAAGTCTCGCTAAGGTTTTCAAATTAATCTGAATGATTTTGGTAGCAAAAGAAAGTATCATGGACATGTTGAACATTTACTGTAGCATATAAGGGTTTTAATATGGACGCTACTGTTTGTAATGCATGACAGTTGCAAATGTAATTGTAAGAGCTGTAATTTTTCATTTGTTCAATAAAGACCCACTTGTACTTAAGACGTGGATCTGTGCGGTATTTTCATTTTTTGGAAGCTGACATTGGATGCCACATTTACCTACCCACCTTCTTATCGGCAAAGTCAGTTTATATTACAGCGAAGGCTCCCATAGGCGGACAGACGGTCGCAGCAGTTTTGTCCGGTTAAGTGAGCTGTCCGTCCACGGGAATAGTTACGGAATCAATTCCGGCAGGTGTGAACGAAATGCACTTCGCCGCGGAACCAATTCATGTGACATCACCCTTGAGCGTGATGGACACTAACTATGAATAGAATATTGAGTTGGCTCCGATATTCAAATACAATACTGACATGAAGTAAACACGTTGATTCCCATTTGCTAATGGATCTCAAGTGTATCTCATAAAAACAAAATCGGTAAACTAAATATCAACCCTTAATTGTGGCTACTTTATATTTCTGGAATTCAGTCTAAAAGAATAAGTCATAGAGAGAAGTTAAAGAGACTTCTTCAAGGATATTGTTTTTGGCTCAAAGAAAATATTCGTATTATTGGATATTTCATAACTGAATGCATGGAACTTCAGTTCAAGATCCATGGTCGTGAGAAATTGAGTCTAAGACAGTTGTCAATAATAGGAGCTGTAAATTACTTCCATTATAATTTGTATCTTTATGAATCTGTTAGGAGGAGGAAGGAGAGGAGAGATCACACATTATGACTCAAAATTCCCTCGGTGCCATCCGTACTGGAGCATTTCAGAGACCCCAATAGATTGTAGGACCTAATTCGTCCAAAGATTGACTAAACTGAATAACATCCTCGCGTGGTACCACACAAGTTAACTACTCTGTGCCACTAGAACCCAACCTAATCCATTGCCATTTATAATTTGTGAATGTTCTCTGCTCTGAATTAGGGACGTTCGATGTTGGTAAAATATCAATGTTGCGGTCGATGTCAAAATCGGTGGCTGAACATCGGTTTTAAGGTTCCGAATGATTGATCACAGAAGGCATCCCACTAGAATTCAACATTTTTTCGTAGTAGCTTAATCAAGTTGGCAAAGTTAGATATAAATTTTCGGTAATAACCTACGATGCCTAAGAATGACTTGACGTTTTTTTTGTTTTCTGGGTACCGGAAAAGTTTTCACTGCTTTAACTTTTTCTGGATCTGGTTTGATTCCATCTTCTGAAATTATATGACCCAGTAGACTAGTTCGTTTTTGAGAAAGTTACATTTTTCCAGCTAAAGTTTCAAGTTGTGTTGTCGCAGACAATTGTCCTTATTTGATGAGTTTATTGTAACGATCGGCAAGATCGTAGCCATTGATGATTATATGTCATCCACTTAAACGACGCATTCGATACCTTGTAATCCCATGAGGACGTTATTCATGAGTCTTTGAAAAGTAGCGGGGGCATTCTTTAGACCAAATGGCATACGATTATATTCGTAGTTCCCAAAAGGAGTATTGAAAGCCGTTTTTTCCTTGTCCTTTTTAGCTACCAGAACTTGTTAGAATCCATTAGCTAAATCGAGGGTACTGAAATACTTAGCTTGACCCAGCTGGTCGAATATGTCTGTTATATTTGGTAAGGGGTATGTGTCGCTAACCGTTAGCTCGTTAATAATAATAATATCGGTGGCGCTACAGTTCGAGGCGGACATAGGCCTAGCTTCTCAGAAACCACTCGTGTCGTGCGTGCTATTGTTCTTTCATGAGTTGAAGGGACCTACAGTTTAATGCCGTCTCCGAACGGCGAAGTTGAGAAGCATTTTCTAGACAGGAATACTCTTTGAGCATTGTCAGTGACTCGATAGAGGTGGAGCCGTGCATTTTCAAAGGTGGTAAATTCAGGTATCTAACCTGACACCCTCTGCGTTGGATTCGACGCACTTACCCAATACGCCACGGCGACCCGTTATCGTTAAGCCTCCTAAAATCCACCACAACTCTTCACTTTATCCCACCGCTGCCACCAGTTTGTCCTATTAACCATAGTGGATTATTGTGGTCAATGCAAATCGTAAATTTTCGTTCATAGATTTAGGGTCGGACTTGTTTAAGAGCGTTAACTATTGCTTCTTCTTCTTCAGGTGGCGCTACAGTCCGAGGTGGACCTGGGCCGCAACCAGTAAGCCTCTCCAGCCGGCACGATATTTTGCCAGATGTCTCCAACTGCGCACACCAAGTTGGTTGAGGTCCTTCTCCACCTGGGTGCGCCATCGGTTCTGTGGGCGTCCTCTATTGCGTTGTCGGAGTCGAAGACTCTTCGGGCTAGAGCAGAGTTGTCCATGCGCTCCACATGGCCCAGCCAGCCATCTTAGGCGTTCAATCCGTAGACGCCTGACTAGGCTCATGCCGCTGTATAGCCGCTGTATAGCCCCTACAGTCCGTGGTTGAATCTTCTCCTCCAGAACCCCTCGCACGCAGAGCTTTTCTCTCGAAGATACCAAGGACTACCTCATCCGCTTTTGAGATTGTCCATGCCTCCGCGACGTACAGCAGGACTGGGATGATCAAGGTCTTGTATAGGGTCAGCTTGGTCCTTCGAGAGATGGCTCTACTACTCAATTGCCTCTTGAGCCCATAGAAACAGCGGTTGGCAAGAGTTACTCTGCGTTTGATCTCGGTACTGATGTTGTTCGTACTGTTTACTTGCGAGTCGAGGTAGACGAAGTCCTTGACTACCTCGAAGTTGTAGCTGCCCATTGTGACGCTCTGTCCAAGACGTCGATGTTGTGTGTCCTTTCTTGATGACAGCATATACTTCGTTTTGCCCTCGTTCTCCGCTAAACCCTTTTCAGCCGCTTCCGCCTCAATGCAAGCAAACCCTTCATTGACGGCTCGCTGTGTTCGACCAATCACGTCAATGTCATCCGCGTATGCTAGCAGTTGTACGGACTTCTGGAAGATCGAGCCTCTAGTGTTCGCGTGTGAGTCTTGCACGATCTTCTCCAGGATGATGTTAAAGAAATCACATGACAGCGCGTCGCCTTGTCGAAGACCTTTTTTGACATTGAAGTTCTCGTTGAGTTCGCTTCCGACCTTGATGCAGCAGCGAGAGCTTTCCATCGTCATGCTGCACAACCTGACGAGTTTGGCAGGAATGTCAAAACTAGACATGGCGCTGTATTGCTCGTCCCAATGCACGCTGACATATACGGCCTTGAAGTCGACGAATAGGTGGTGAGTGTCGATCTGCATTTCTTGAGTTTTTTCCAGGATTTGCCGTAGTGTGAAGATTTGGTCGATGGTGGATTTCCCCGGCCTGAAACCGCACTGATAAGGACCTATCAGGTTGTTGACGAATGGTTTCAGGCGCTCACACAAAGCGGCAGAGAGGATCTTATAGGCGATGTTAAGGATACTTATCCCACTATAGTTGGTGCATAGGGGTCTCCTTTCTTGTCGATCGTTAACTATTGCTAATAGCTCTTTTTCGGAGGTTGTGTACCGGATTTCGGGATCGTTCACAGTCCGGCTAATAAAAGAAATGGGTTTATCCATGCCTATTGAACCTTGTAAGAGAACCGCTGCTAGGGCTAGGTCACTGGCTTCTGTGGTAACTTTAGATTCTTTGTTAAAGTCAGGGTAAGATAATATAGGTGGTTTAATGAATTTAAACTGGTGGTGTACTACCACCTAGAGCCACAGACCAAGGCGCTAGTTCACGTCAATTTCTACGTTAGTGAAGTTAACGAACTATGCACCGCATGGATCACACCGAACAAACTTCCATTAGGAATAAGTCCCTTCCCCACTTCATTCCCAAGCGAGAGGTCCAACTCATGATTTGTAACTATTGCAAAAGAAATAACCAGACAGAATACGAGTGCAGACTTCGGAAGTCTCACTTACAAAACCGTTATCCCCAGGCTACCAATAACCTCCCGAGTAAAAATATTTTCGGTTCCAGGCGAGATAACAATTCGAACCCTCACAATCAATTTAGGCAGACCAACAACACAATTACATGAGGCAATAACGAACGACGGGATGTAAACTTTCACTAATTTCCGCACCGTGAACGGAGACCGACATCTCTTCTCGACTAAGATACCCGAATTTCTTAATCACAAAGCCCCTTTCAAAGTCAAAATTCTTCCCCTCAACGAATCCCCGGACGAAAATGTTTGCAAAAACAAATGTCCCAATTCAATAAACCTTGCAAAACTTGACCTTCCAACTTCAAACGACATTTTCTACACGCTCACCTTACCAATTCCATTTCGAAGTTCTAGAGACCAGGAAATTACACCAAATTGCTTCAAACACACTCCTCATTATTAACGCCGCCTTTAGATTAGAACATTTCCCTAGTCAGTGGAAAGTAGCGGAGATAAGAATGGTCCCGAAACCGGGTTAACCCCCAACAGACAAAAAGTCTTATAGACCGATTTCACTTCTTCCGACAATGTCTAACGTGTTCGAACGAATATTACTCAGACGTCAGAAGCCTGGTTGCAGAAGAAAGACGACTTATTCCTAACCACCAGTTCGATTTTAGAAGCAAGCATTCAACTATTGACCAAGTACATCGCATAACTGATGTTATAGAAAAATCGTTTGAACAAAAGCAAGTCTGCTCAGCTATATTCCTCGATGTTTCTCAAGCCTTTAACAAGGTTTGGCACGGAGGCTTGAAACACAAGCTTCAACAATTCCTCCCGAGAAAACTTTGCACAATTTTATCGAACTATCTATCGGATAGAATCTTCCGTGTGAAATATGGGAAAGAATACTCCCTATTTATAATAATAATAATATATAATAATATGGGTGGCGCGACAGTCCGAGGTAGACCTGGGCCTAGCTTCTCAGCAAGCACTCGTGTTGTGCGTGCTATTGTTCTTTCACGAGTGGAAGGGACCTACAGTTTAATGCCGACTCCGAACGGCGAATTTGAGAAGCTTTTTCTGGACATTGAATACTCTGTGAGCATTGTCAGTGACTCGAAAGAGGTGGAGCCGTGAAATATGAAAGGTGGTAAATTCGGGTATCGAACCTGGCACCCTCTGCGTAGGAGTCGACGCACTTACCCACTACGCCACGGCGACCCACTCCCTATTTAAATCTATAAAAGCTGGAGTACCACAAGGAACTGTTCTTGGTCCCCTCCTTTACTTATTGTATAGCAGCGATATACCGCAACACGTAGGCACAGTGCTAGACACATTTGCTGACGACACTGCCAAAACGGTCGAAGAATCAACTGGAAATTGTAATGTGCTTTAGACCGGATACACGAATGCACGAACACTCAGCGAATCGAACTTAACGAAGCTAAATCCATTCATATACATTTTACGTATAAAAACGTGAATAACTTGCCCGTTTCATAAATAATGTTTAAATACCCTTGAGCAATGAAGTGAAATACCCCGAAGTGACTCTCGATGTGAACCTTAAATGGAAGAAGCACGTCAAAAAGAAACGTGAGGAACTCCAATTAAGTTACAAAGAGTGTGTAAAATATTCCAAGCTAAGTACTGACAACAAATTGCTTATATACAAGCAAGTTCTAAAACCCGTCTGGACGTATGGTATACAACTATGGGGTTGTACCAAAGAAAGTAATAGAAACATACTCCAAAGTGCTAAGGGCCATCGTCAACGCACCTTGGTACATACGAAGCAACGATATCCACAAAGATCTTGGAATTTCATCAGTCCAAGATGAAGCTTCGAATTTTGCTCGCAAGCATAAGCGTCGCCTGGAAAGCACATAAACTCTGCTGTCCTTCCAATTCTCGATGAAAGAAACTCTTTCGGTGATATTTCTACGAAATGTTTATGTCATTATGATGAAATTCCAAAAAGTTATTCTTAATCTACAATTAACATTAGGCTTCGATGGCCGATGTTTTGTGCTCAACATCGATTATGCGATATTTTAAGAACCTGAACTCGATGTCAAAACATCGATATGTGGCCACTCAACATCGCTACTCTGAATATGGTTGAGATGAGGCAGTGGACAGCTTACGGAATGAGTTGAGCTCCAATTGTTGGACTGTGTGAGCCGCTGCTGTAGAACGGAAGCCCATCCGAACACCTACCTATCTGGGCAATGATGCTCGAAGATAAAACGTATGTGATGTGTTGAGGGACCTAGGTGTTGTTCGAGAAGATGCCAAGGATAAACCCAGCTCTGCTCACGATATATCTTCGACCTTGCTCAGCTGGTTTAGTTTTCTTTTCATTATTGATACACCGAACAGATGTCTATACTTAATCCTGATCGTGGCAGAAGTAGTCCACCTTGGCATTGGCACTTTTCACCGATTAATACCAAAAGTCCTACGCCCATGATTTCAATGTTTCCCATACGTCAATAGATACATCGATTCACTCTCGGAAAATTTGCAACGAATGGTCGGCGCCCTTAACTTCGGCACCAGCCAACCTACCAGCTTCGGTATCGTCACAGTCAATTTGAAGAAACAATGCCAGCGTGTTACAAGCGAAATCCCCGCCCATGGAAAAAATAAAAACCCATCTCGACGGTACTTACCTTTCATTCAAGACTTTTAGAATCCTTTAATCCCGAATAATAACAAAATGTTTATTCTCAGTGTTCTCTCTTTCTGCTCACACTCGCTCTCCTTCTGGCGAAATCGATGATGAAAACTCTGAAGATACACCACCACCATCCGACGAAAAAGGAATTGTCAACATTTAATCCTGGCCATCGCACCAGTCACCGATAAAGGACGAAGCACAGGAAGAGCAACGACGGCGAACGCAACTTTACACAATTTCCCATTCATATCAATTCTACACACGAATTCATTGTGTACACACACTTTTTTCGCTCCCATTTGCTCCTTGGCCACCAACGCACACGAACGCACGCATCCTTGGGCTCTCTCTGGGGGGCGGAGTGCTTTCTCACTCGGAATCACGGGTACAGCAAGGAGTAAAAAGTGTACAAGGGTTTCTGTGGGAGAGGGTGGGCACCAAGAAGACGGGGGTTGGCAGCGTTAAAGAACTTTCGCACAAACGCAACAGCGACGCACCTTCCGCCCGCTGGAAGCGACACACAGCACACAAGCCGAGGAGGAGGAGACGGAAGCTGGATGGAGATCGTTCACGGTGCACCTCGAACTATCCCCGTATGTATCTAGAAACTGAACCAAAACAAAAACGCGAGAAGTGTTAACCGCTGCTGGTTCGTTTTAATTTATCACACTTCTGCTTCACTCCACAGCACGGTCACGGCAAGCACGAAGACCAGGAGCAGCACCAGAACACACGAAAAAAAAAATATGGCACACAGCACAACGCAGCTACGATGCCAAAGAATGGTCTCGTCTGACAAGCGCGAAGCACAGAGGAAAACACAGATAGAGAGAGGGAGAGAGAGACAGAGAGCGACAACGAAGGAGTATGTGGAGGAAGACAAAACAGGGACTCAGCAGAATCCGTCCGGAATCCCCAATCGCCAGCGTTTCATCCGCGTTTCTTCAGCTTTCTCTCGCACTCGGTTCTTTGCACAGCACACCCGGCACGGTGAACGCAAAAATTACATCACTCACACGGAAACCATAGAAAAAAAAACGTTCTTCTCTTTGCGGTTCCTCCTTTGGCCTACATTCCGCACTCAACCGATGATTTGCATTTGGACCGTTCCGCGCTGACCACCGGACGAGGGGAGTACGACTTACGAACGAGTACACTTGTTCCCGACACGACCGTTCCCAATGGAATTTCGCTGAATCGCCGAGGGATTGAAGATCGAATTCTTGTTCTGCTGCTTCACCGAACACATACACTCTCGCGCGCGCGCACACACACACACAACACACCACTGCGGCTGTGATTCTGACGGATCCCGATTGAAGTGCGACCGACCGCGACACTACCAGACGATCACACGAATAAGACTCAACTGACGGACGGGTTTTCTCACTCAACGGAATTTAAGGTGAACGGAGCTTTTTTTTCGCCGAAGAAGCTTCGAAAGCGTGCAGCTTGGGAGGGCATCTTGAGTGATGGCACGAACTTGCGCAGACCGGCGAGCGACTCCCTGCGTGTGTGTGCGTTGCTCAAGCGGCAACGATTGAGTGCGACCAGGCACCGGTGGCGAGTGTTTTGATTTTTTGTTTACGTCCGCCGCCACGTGAGCGAAGCGCATTCTGCTTGGCTGTGTTCGGGCGTCTGCGTGTGTCCGTGGTTCAGTGTTGAGTGCGGGGGTGCTGAACTGATAAGCTTATTGCTGAGAATGGTGCTTCAAGTGGGATTGAGTGGAATGCCTCGGCAGGGATGGCACTGAGGGAATGTTGAGTCATTTTGCGGCGATGATTTTAACGAAATGCCATCAGTCGTTTTTTGAAGGAATAGATTTTGAATTCGATTTGGTGGGAATTGAGGCGAATTGAATTCTTATTTGGGTTTCTCAAGGGAAATAAGAGAACAATGCTGGAATATCTCGCGATTCTTTGATTCTGAACCTACTTTCAATGTGTGCGGAATTGACAAAATATGCTTGAGAGTAATCGAAACTCAATCCGACGGAGCATCTTCACATCAGGCGTCTGGCCTCGATCGTGCGACTACTTCGACTAACTCTAGAAACACTCGCAGATCTGATGACAGGGGACTTAGACTCGAACGTGCTTATACTCAAGAATGCCTAGGTACCAGTGATGGGACTTCTACCACTTAAGTGGTATTTCTATCGCTTTTGCCAAGGTTGGAAAACCTACCAAGTTTCACTCTAAATCTACTACATTTTGCTCGTTGCTCATCATATCCCTAGCATTGTTCTGATAACGTATTAAGATTCGAGACAAATTTGGCCTAAAATTAAAATTTTAAAATACCGAGATCTAAAAAAGGTGTTGATTGTTCAAGCCACCAGCTATGGGACTTATTAGATTTGTTTCCACAAAACACAGTAAATATTGAAGATCTTAATGTGTAGCGAATGAAATTTATAGGCGAATGAAAAATAATAGAATCGACTGATGAAGACAATCGGCCTTAATGGAATTTATTTCGAATTATTTAAGATGGTATGGAAAACTATCCCTAAATTCCCTGCATTGCGTTGCATCAAACATGTTGCAAATATGTTGTTCACCGTACCTTGTTCTCAGCAAAAACGATACCATGAGCATGTTCAGTAAACGAGATCGAAAAAACAAAATGGTGCCGACAAAATAATAAGACCGAGGTATGTGTATTTAATTTTTGGTTTTTGTCAGGTTATTTTTTATTTTGGTTTTGAAGTAATTTTGAATGCCCTACAGCCATAAAAATATCAAATTCCATAAGGGCCTCCACGAAAAACATTGCTAAAAGATAATAACCAAATCAAAGGCCTGCCAATCAGTTGAGGTCAGCACTCAGTTGAGTTAAACTCACTAGTCTAATCCCCAATAATACAAAAAAAACTTGAACTTTATTTATTAATACAGTACGAGTTTTTAGTTTTACATTGTCATCGCTATTGCACAATTTACAGAGATTTGGTTAAAAAACCTTGCTACTGACAATTTATATATTTGTTAACATTCTATTTAAGAATAAATAAATAAATAAATAAACAGATTAACAAATAAATCTATAAATAAGTTAATAAATAAATAACAAAAAGATAAATAAGCATATATATATGTTAGTAAATAAATAAATTAATAAAACTATAAATAAAGGCGTATGTATCATTATATAAACTTGAAATCAAGTAATTGTCCGATTGATTGCAAGACAATTTATGTCGTTCGAATAACTTCATCAGTCTTATAGCAACTCTTTCAATATTAGAGACTTCATGTAGCTCATCAGTCGAAAAATACCATGGTAAGTTAAGCATCATTTTTAACCGCTTATTCTGTGCGATTTGTAATTTCCTTATGTGGGTCTTTGCACAATGGCCCCATACAGGGGAGCCATTAAACATGATGGGTTGAAAAATTGTTTTAAAAATATTGAGCTTATTTTCTATAATCATCTTGGATTTACGACTTATGAAGGTATACAGAATTCGTATAGCTAAGTTGACTTTTTTAATTGTTTCCTGGACATGAAAACTGAAGTTTAGGGTTTTATCCAGATGTGCCCCTAGATATTTAGTACTTGATTTCCAATCTTATTCAATGTTATTCTGTGGCTTGGCAGGAAACAGGCTTTTCTTTTTCTAGTAAAAAAGACAGCCTGAGTCTTTGAATCATTTAATTTAAGTTTCCATTTATAAAGATATGTTTCTACATCTTTTGCGCCAGATTGCAATTTCGTTACAATGTTGCAACCCAACGTATCTGACGCAAAGACGCATGTGTCGTCCGCAAATATTGCAGCTTCATAACTGTTGGATAATAAAAAGTAATGAGTAAATATATTATACAGTATTGGAGCAAGATCTGATCCTTGAGGTACACCTGCCTCAACTGGGCAAACTTATGATCGGCTATTATTCACAGAACAACATTCACAAAAATATCTTGAATAACAAAATTTCTTCGGAAGATGTAGTAGAGTAGGAAGATCGACGTAGCGTCGGTCCTTACCAGAAACACAGGATAAATCATCTTAAATTCACAGACCACTTAAGTTTCAAAAAGCAAAAGAAATTAAATAGAAAATATTCATTAGTTCGGTGAGGCAGAAGTTAATTTGGATTGATCTGATGGTCCAAGAGTAGATATTGCGTCAAAAAACTCCAGCATACAGAGACTTCAGCGTTTTGGAATGGAATCTACTAAAGATATTCGGTGGTCCTATTGTTTTGTCCGTGGGTCGCCGTGGCGTAGTGGGTAAGTGCGTCGACTCCTACGCAGAGGGTGCCAGGTTCGATACCCGAATTTACCACCTTTGATAATTCACGGCTCCGCCTCTTTCGAAAAATCTTCTCAACTATGTCGTTCGGACTCGGCATTTAACTGTATGTCCCTTCCACGCGTTAGAGAACAATAGCACGGCTAACACGAGTGGTTGCTGAGAAGCTAGGCCCTGGCCCTCTACGGGCTGTAGCGCCACTCATACTATATTATTATTATATTGTTTTGTCCGTAACTGTACATGGTCATTCATATTCATATATCATTTATCATCATCAAATAAATAAATGAAACCTTTTTTGTCATCGCTACCACTTTTCTTCTCCTTCTTCTTCTGGCGGCGATACAGTCCGGGTGGACCTGGGCCTCAACCAGTAAGCCTCTCCAGCCGGCACGATCTTAAGCCAGCTGTCTCCATCTGCGCACACCAAGTCGATTGAGGTCCTTCTCCACCTGGGTGCGCCATCGGTTCCGTGGGCCTCCTCTATTGCGTTCTCCCACTGGTTCGGAGTCGAAGACTCTTCGGGCTGGAACAGTGTTGTCCATGCGCTCTACATGACCCAGCCATCTTAGGCGTTGAATACGTAGACTCAAAAATGCCTGGCTAGGCTCATGCCGCTGTACAGCCCGTACAGTTCGTTCCAATAACCATCAACGCAGACCGGACCAAAGATTGCACGCAAAACTTTTCTCTCGAAGAGACCAAGTGCTTCTTCATCCACTTTTGAGATTGTCCATGCCTCCGCGCCGTACAGCAGGACTGGGATGATCAAGGTCTTGTATAAAGTCAGCTTGGTCCTTCGAGAGATGGCTCTACTACTCAATTGCCTCTTGAGCCCATAGAAACAGCGGTTGGCAAGAGTTACTCTGCGTATGGTCTCGGTACTGATGTTGATTGTACTATTTACTGCGGAGCCGAGGTAAACGAAGTCCTTGACTACCTCGAAGTTGTAGCTGCCCATTGTGCCAAGACGTCGATGTTGTGTGTCCTTTCTCGACGATAGCATATACTTCGTTTTGCCCTCAATCACCGCTAGACCCATTTTAGCCGCTTCCGCTTCAATGCCAGAAAAGGCCTCATTGACGGCTCGCTGTGTTCTGCCAATCACTTCAATGTCATCCGCGTATGCTAGCAATTGTACGGACTTCTGGAAGATCGTGCCTCTAGTGTTGGCGTGTGAGTCTTGCACGATCTTCTCCAGGATGATGAGAAAACATGGCGAACAAATTCGACTCAGAAGGAGAGACCACTACAGACTGTTAATCGGATAAAAGATCCGTAATACCATTGTCTGGTAAATGTTGTGGCCCACTGAATCTGAACGATAAATGACCAGTATCCCGTCCCACCCGGAAATAGATCAGAACATGATAATGCTGAGCCTGAAGTTCAACAGAGGTGCTGATGAGGAGGCGTAAACACTAGATTATGCACTGTAAGACATGTGGAATCTCAGTATCGGTTGTCCGTTCAACAAAAAAGAAGACCGCAATTATCTCAATTCGAAATAAGTCTCCTTGATATTACGTACAAGAACTCCTCTGCCGTTTTGTGTGAGCGTCTGAAGCGGTATATCAAACATCTGATGAGCGTCTAGCCAAGGGTGAGAATTATACACTGCAGATCCCGCTGAAGACTTAGTAACCGCTGATCGACAACCATCACCTATTTGTACATACCAGGGCGGTATATAACAGCATCCACAGACTTGAGCTACTCACCGCCATTTCCAATTTTCCCTCGTCAGTCGTCACTGTCAAGCAGCGTGACTACAGGGACATCTCAATGCGGCAACGAATTCAGCTGTCCTTCACGTGCACGTCACACGTGCAACTTCATCTGCACATCCTTATTCCTTAGAGCCAGATATCGAGCGCACAGTGAAATTCAGAAGCTCAACCGCACAATTCTTTTGTGGAAAATTGCCTTCCTCAATATTCCCCGAAACGTACAACCTGCTAAGATTCAAAACTGACGCGCATCGTCACCTAACATGGTGCACTTCAACCCCTATTCTCTAACTCTCCTTTATAACTGTCCCTGCCTCTCCATCACAAACCTAGACCTTAAATTTTTTTTTAAATGGTTTTAGGCAAGGCGACGCTCTTTCGTATGACGTCTTGAACACTTTTTTTCAAGATGATCGAGTTAAACTCACGTGCAAACACCAAATCATCCAGAAATCCATTCTTCAAGACAATCATCGCACAATTCAAAAGTTTAAAAGTTAGAGGTTCATAAATCTGTATATTCGACGGCAAGCTAAGTGCTGAATAAGCTGTTCGACCGCCTTCCAACAACCCTGCAGACATAGTTCCGCGTAGATCCATTATCTAGCACCCTTCACAAAAATACGACACATAAGTTCTTTTAATCACACATCAATGTTGTGGTTCGTTCGAGATTGTGACATGCTCCCGCACAGAATACATTTGAAAAGAACGAAATCATTGGATATTGGGTGAACGAAAGTTGATGTCTTCCTTTTTGACATTACTTAGCCATTTCTTGTAGCAACTCATCCAACACAAGTCATTATAATGTGGAACACAGCACGCCTTTTTGAAGCAATTCACAAGAGAGTTTGCCAGTTACTGCTACAGAATTTCTTCTGATATTCTCAATCAGATGTGGCCTATTGATACCAACCTCTTCTCTCCCTTTTCATCTTACTTTACGACGATGCAGTGGACTTTGGTGTGTTTATGTAAGATCTTCAGTACCCGAACAACTGTCATGGAAGAGGCAGGTTTTGTAAATGCTAAAAATTATCTTTTGTCCGAACGCTTATCGGACAAGTTATTCATTCTAAATTTGTTTGTGCATCAATTGCTTGAAAAAATACTATAAACTGTAAATTGCCTAGCCTGCGCCTAACTAAGATCGTCCTGAAACCCTTGAATTCTTAGGGCTCTCGCTAACTCAGCTGTCCATCTGTTCAATAGAAATACATGCCACTTCATCTGCACATCCTCATTACTTAGAGCCAGATATCGGGCACACAGTGAAATTCAGAAGCTCAACCGTACAGCTCGATTGTGGAAAATTGCCTTCCTCAATATTTCCCGAAACATAAAACCTGTAAAGATTCAAAATATATGGGGGAGGACCTCGCTTGTACAGGACCTCGCTTGTACAGGAACCACTCGGGTTAGGCGTGATATTGGTCCCTCCCGAGTGGAAAGGGGCCCACAGTTTTATACCGACGCCGAACGGCCAAGTTTCAGAAGCTTTTTCTAGACAGTGATTACTCTTTGAGCATTGTCAGTGACTCGAAAGAGGCGGGACCGTGAAAATTGTTTTTGGGCGTACCGGCCGGGAATGGAACCCAGGCAGCGAGGTTAAGTTGCGTAGGGGTGGACGCACATATCCACAACGCCACGACCACCCACCACCCACCTCGTGACCTTAGATTTAATTAAAAGTCCTACGTGTGGCTGTCGCCGAGTAGCTTGTTAGGCCAAACTATTAATTTGGCCCAAAGATTGATAAATTTGACCACATTTTCACATCAATTCTTAGCCGCACAGCTGCCAAGTGCGTTTGACTGGGGAGATCTTCTCTCTGAAGGTGGGAGACCTTCAGTTGTTATTTCGCACGTTCAAATCTCTCTCTCTCTCTCTCTCTCTCCCTCTCTCCTTCTCTCCTTCATATACACACACGTGTACACGTACCACTTCCTCAGGGCGTTATTCAAGTCCTTGCGTTATTTGCACAACAAAATTCAATTGCCGCCCATTCATTACCCGATAGTAGTTCAAACAAGTCATCTAAGGACCCACTCCTCACTCAGGGCCTGTTTGCCATCCCCAAGCATGGTCGCCAGTCGAAAGTGTCCCACTTCACGTCCACGCAGCGCTCGTAAAAATAAATTAAACGCTCCATCACTAATCCCATAGCTTCACTCCTCATATCGATTGATGGATTCTTTCACATTCGATTCCAGGACACAAATCACGAAGTCATTTACTGCGTCCCAACACAGCCACGGGCACAATGGCCGAAGTGCCGAACGAACCATAAATCACGTCCCGATTGCTGGGCGTGCATGGATCAATTATTAACAACAAAACTATATCCTTACAAATGGCGCAACTGTATCGCATCCCTTAACACCTAGAATTCAAGGACGAGCGTCGCACGGCGCAATTTCCCCAACTCACAGCACATTGCATCTCACACAGCTACCCTTAAAATAAATACGTCCGGACGAGCGTGTCAGGGAGGATTGTGTGTGTGTGTGTGCCTCGAAGGAAACTGTTTCAGAATCACGAACGTGATAAGACAAGTGGCGTTATCGGAGCTCCTCGTGTGGACCCATCTAGAGAGGGTGGTTGGTTGTTTTCTTTCCCTTGGTCGCGTATCAAGTGCAAAAGGGCACTCACGGCGCGGCGCGGCAATGAATAGAGGGATGGTGTTGGTATGTGCGCTGATGGTGGTGGTGGTGCACGGCAGCGATGCGTAGTGCTACTTCAACGCTTCCTTCAGGTATTTACCAAGCCAGGAGGGTAGTTAGTTTTGCGCTTGCTGCTGCATAAATTCTTTTAGTTTGAAAATGTGTGGCGGTGAATAAATTATGCCTGGCTGCAGGGAGGACTGGGATGAACAAAAAACAAGTGAAACTTGTCCATTGAGTGAAACTACTCCGGAACAACAGCACTGAGTTGTACACACGTACATTTGAACAAATGAATTGAATGCTCTGTGGCGTCGATCAGAGCGTGCTGGGGGTTCTCCGTTCTCTACAGACTGCCGTGCTGTCTTCGAAATGGCAATAAAGACTTTTGAATTGACAGCACTCATCGGTGTTGCGATGGGAGCAGTGGAGGCCATGTGAATAAAGGCATTTATTCAAGCCAGTGTGCTTTCGGAACTTTGTTTACACAGTCAGTCAGAACCATTTCGTGGTATTTTTAGCTTTAAATCTGATAATCCTCATAAATTCTGGCATTTCTGTCGTCCTTATCAGAGTCAGCGTCATTTGCGTTATGACACATAAAAGCACCAACGATTTAGATAACATTCTACTTCGATTGCCACCTTGAGAATTTCTAATTTTAGAGGTGTAGGCACAATCAGAGAGCGAATTGCGCATGAATATTTGCTAGCCCTTAGCAGCGAACAATTATTGTGTACAAGTTCAATGTTCAAGTTCAATGTCGGTTTTCTTTTGAGTCTGGTGGGGTGCACATCTCTGTGAAATCTATAATTCACACATACTTAATAACTTCTCAAAACGAACTGTTCTCTTTTTGCGGAAAAAAAATTGATAGAAATTGTACCACGAAAATATCTTGCAGTGACTGCTTAAATTTTGTTCACATTTCTTGCGTAAGTATCACTGAACAAGATGCTGATTTTTTCCAATCACCTGGAAAACAATTTCGTTGCGACAAATGTGGAGTGCTCCGGCGTAGGTCTGTGCAAATACCTGAACCAGTTCTGGACAATAACAACAAGCAGCGTGAAGCAAAACACAGAAATGCACCGTCTTCTTCTAACGCTAACTCAACACAAAAAGCTAGCAGCAATGGTCAATCAAAAGCACCTGAATCGGGCACATCAGTAGAGTGCTGTCGAATTCAATCACAATCACTATTTTGTTCATGGTTCACATGGTTGGTGGATTCAATAGTTCACAATGCCAGTCAATCCATGGCTTACCTAAACCAGCCTTAAATAGTGAGTGTGAAAACAAAATGTTCTTGAGTGAAGTTTAAGTCCGATCCTAGACTTAGCTAAACCAGCAGATAAGATAATTCTCTGCAAACTCATCGTACGCTTTCATTGGACCACTCTGCATAACATATATAGTCACATATAAACTCCCCCTCACCCTAAATCCGTAACAGAACCACATAAATTCCCCCTCACCATAGATCCCCAACACTGCATTCGGGATTGTCTCGATCCGGCGTGATGGATAGCTGTGCACAATGCTGCATCAGCTGTAGCAGCATTTTTTGCAATGCATTTGTTCACTCTAAGAGCGAATGCAGATCATTGCACAAATGTTGTGTTAGAACATTCCATCACGTTTCGGGGAGAGCATCTTAGAGTACACGAATGGTTGTGGAATCAACGCTGATTGTGTTGTAGTGAGCTCTCTGATCTGAGTTGACGGGTGCACAGAAGAATATAGAAGAATAATAAAATATAAAACTCAGCCACACGTCTTTCCATTTTCACTATACACAGGATTTGCAGGTGGCGTACTCTGACTTATGCGAGGAAGTGTATCTCTACCGTTCATCTAAGAGAAGAGAAGGAAATAAAGCTCCAGTTGTGAGCAAATTTTTGGTTGTCTTCTCTAATTCTGGAGCTGATCTGGTGCATGCGCCTACCATACCCACCGGCCTTATGGAGCTCTCATGGTAAGCTCTAGTAATGTCCCTACCGACTTGTTCGAAGCTAGTTAGGAGGACTTCTCCGTCGACTCGAGTTGGGATTTCCTGATTTCTTATCACTCTCCACTGGTCAGGCCCGTCAAACAGTTTTTGGAAGTGTAAGTGAATAAATTTCCTGCTCGCCGGTAACAAGACTACGTTACAATTTCGAAGGAAGTCTGCTAAGGTGTTGTAGATGCACTCAAACTAACTCACTCCAAAACCCAATAGCACGCGAGTTCGCTGAGTCGAACAGAACTAAGAAGTAGCAGCCAGCATTACAGATGCACCGAAAGTCTTGAACAAAAGGCACCACAAGATTGCAAAATATTTCATCAAAGGGGTAGCATACCCTTATCGCAGAGCTGTCAAAATTAATTTCGATTTAAGAAAATAACCACAATTGACAACTGAAGGACAATAAAAGCACGTAACCGGCTTAACTGCACACCAGGCGGCAGGCACTTTGCATAAATTGCACAGGGATGTGAAATGATTCAGGGATGAATTTTAATTTTAATTAAAAAACCACCCCAGCTTGCGGGATGATTCCCATTTATCACGTGGCTGCGGCGCGGCGTGTGCCACACAACATGGAGCCCCGACTATTTATCATTCCTCCTCGAAGTGCAGGGACCTCAAAACTGGGGAATACGAACACCACCCTGCCCAGCGTGATGATGTATAACCCAAAAAAGCCGAAGTATGCAACACGAGGGAGACACTGCCTGCCCGAGGAGCAGCCAGCAACGGGCAGGCCAATGGGGGTGGATTCCTTCGATGGGAGTTCATGCGATCTCCGGGTTTACATAACTAATGATATGCAACTGCTTGTGGCACGTGTCCAAAAAGTACTACTCCCAAATGACGGAAAGGATTCGATTGCGGAGGTGTCCTTCAGTGGAGCGGCGGCCTGCATGGCGGCCCTTTGTGGGGTTAATTCAATTTGGAACTCGCCAAGTGGCTTTAAAAGAGTTAAAAACTCTGCGGTGGCTTTAAAGGACCGCATGCACTGATTGCAGGGGGAGTGCACGCATTCGGAGAGTTGTGCCAGATTTCATGGTCTTGGGATCCTTTGTCCATCGCCTGGCTGTGTGCAGTTTGATGTTGCTTTTGTGAAAGGTTAAAAGGTCAGAGAATGTCATCAATCTACGAGTGCAATGTGATACGTGATGGTGATGGTGGTGGCTGTGTGGCCTTTAAACGAGAAGGACACACTGCTCGATTGGCAATTATTTGCAATCTATTTCATGGGAGGGTGAACACATGGTGCTCCGTTTGTATGCTTGAATGCTAGAACTCCATGCCAATGTAAACACACTGGCGATGAATGGAGGGCGTTGAGTGACGACGACGATTGTGAGTGGGTCCGTAAATGGATTTAAGAAGATCGATGTGAAGATTACTGGAAAAAAGGGAAAATTATCTCAAGTTCTGGGACTTGTTTATTAGCTTAAATTAGACTCACAGTCAAAACCGAGAACATTGCAAAATCCTCCTCTAATCACGCGAGTGGAACAATAGATGCAAAGAACAATGAGAACAAAAGCCCGCAGGAGATGTGACAAGACTGTAATTTTGGAACAAAAGCCCACGGCACACCGGTCGCAAGGGAGTGGCCATTCTTGCAACCCAACCCCTGCCACGACCCTGGTCATCGCAGATGAGTTTCAATAGTTTGTCTCCGCACAAGCTGTTCACTATCGTTTGCAATTGAATTCTGCTCCAAAAGTGCAGCTCGTCGGAGGGACACACAAAAAAAAATTCATTACTCTGGCGCATCCTCGGGGCTGGTCTGCTGCCCTTCCCACTTGCACCAGACTGTGGAATGCAATTGCTATGCGAATGGAAATGTGATATTACTTCATTCAGGCAGCGCTCTCTCTCTCTCTCTCTCTCGGCATCTCACGTGGATGGGCAACTTTCGCTTTCCCTCGGCCGTATGCAAAAAAATCATCATCTTTTCGAAGGAAACCGTAGCCAGGCAAAGGGATTGCTTAATGGAGCGAAGGGCGAAGGATGCTTTTGTGTCGTCTTGCCTGAGGCGAGGCGCTTTTATTCTTGGACATCTCATACAGATGTCTCCTTTTATTTGCAAAGCCGGGGGGAGGTGGAGGGGAAGGATGCATTTATGGATTTAACAATTTAAACGATTCAAGGAGTCGGCGACTTTGTGGAGGAGGAATTTATAAGCCGTTTGACATGGCAAATTCTTCGGGTTGACGGGTTGACTTTGAGCTTGACAATCATTCTGATGGGATTTTTGTTTTTATTTTACTGCTGGAAATAAAAGGGGTTACCAGTATTTTATGGTAATTCCATGACTTTAAGAGAGGATATTCCATTTTAGGACCACCTCGGGAGCTTAAATCGTTTGTATGGCCTTTGCTTCTCCTTTCCTCGTTCCTCTAAAACGACCTGGTGTGTGCTTTGATATTGCACTCTGAAACTTCTAAGCCTTTTTTAATGTCCTTGATGCCATCTTGGTCTCTAGCTATCAAAGACCAGGTATAAGAAGGCATAGTGGGTATCAAATGTGCCCAATCATACGCACAACAAACCAACGTGGTCTAGGTTAAATTTCCGGTAAGACTGATCCTTTTCAAGGGGCTCAAGGGTCATGTCGATTGACATGAGGGGTGGCCTGGCGGACTAGTGCCAACAACAGCAGGCACCCTCGGGTTCTTTACGAACCTTGATCGCCAAACGACGCTGGAAGGGCGTTGACTCGGTTTAGGGCTCGGTTTTAAGTTAGACCAGCCTTAAGTTAGTTTTAGATTTAAGTTTAGGTAGGTTAGTGTAGGCATAGATCAGGATAGATAGCTTAGCTGCGCGAGCCCCCTTCCGGTCTCTTTTGGTGCCTCTACGGCATAGGCTTTGAACACACTTTCCTATCTCTTCCACTTCTTCTCTTTCCTATTTTTAGTCGTTCGTCCATGGTGTGCTTTAGGGTATTAGGCTTTCTCTCTCTTTCTATCTTTTCCTATCTCTCTTCTATCGTAGCTAGTTACAGGCACGAGTTGTTTTTGCTTGCAAATGGGTGGTCTACGAGGCAGGGGACAAGATCCACCCCGTCCGACGAGCATAACATAGCTACACCTCTCTGGCGTCCCTGACAATGCTCATTGTTTCTGTAGAGAAAAATATTCTCAAGCTTCGCTGTTCCGAGTTGGCATAAAACTGTAGGGCCTGTCCACAAGAGAAGGCTGGCCCAGGTCGATTGTGGGCTCCAGCATTGTTACAATAAGTCAAAGGATACAATGTTCGAAAACGAAGAAAGAAAATTATGGACTGGAAAATTTTGTTGAAATCTCTCTGACTGCGGAGAGCCTTCGAATCCGAGGCTCAAGCTGAGGGGGCAAACCTAGCGAAGCTTTGATTTACAGAAAAGGTCATCCCGGAGGTGAGACAAGTTCAAAAGTAAAGGACAGAGTTGTGTTGCCATGTTCCACATGGCTCTGTCTCTTGGGTCCTGTACTACACATGAGTCTTGTCTTGCGATCTGCGAACTTCGCAAGCTTTGGAAATTAATCACACCGAATTTTCCTTGTTCGTCCATTGTTATAGGTAGAATTAGCCAATTTTTGAAGTGTGAAGTGATTGGGGATTATTATGGAAATTTTTTCTGCGTCCAATCTTTGGCCCGTTGATGGTTCTTGCAGAGGATGATTCGACCATGAACTGTACGGGTTGTACAGCGACATGACACTAGCCAGGCATCTACTGATGCAACGCCTAAGTGGCCTAGGCTATGTAGAGCCCATTAACAACACTGCTCCAGTCCGAAGAGTCTTTGACTTTAAATCAGTCGGACACTCAATAAAGGACGACCACGGGACCGATGGCGCACCGAGGTTGAGAAGGATCTCAACGAACTTGGCGTGTGACAGAGACAGAAAGGCAGCAGTGGCTGCTTGATTGAGGCCCAGATCCACCCCGGCCAAATGAAGAAGATTGCATTTTTTCTAGTTCGACATTTCACTATGGATATAGTTAATGCCTGAAACACGATACTGCGTTGCGCCAACCGACTTCATGTTACGGCGAGAGTGGGATGACGCTCTGCGTCAATTTATCAGCTGTTCTCTCTCTCTCATCTACCAGATAAAAAATATTTCCGCCTTTCTGCATACACTCATTTGAAATGACTTTTGTCTTTAAATTATTTTAAACGGCTGTTTTCATTTTTCAAGTGACAGTTGACACAAAATACACTCAATTTGGAAGAAAACTCTCAATTTGGGAGAAAATCTCTCTCACAGTGCACCCCTCTGTCAAAAAATATCCAACATGTTCAATAATGACGTGCGATGGACTTACGTTTTACGTTTTATTACCAGAAATTAAGTATTATAGAGTTAGCCGCCATATCTTACAAACATTTCCCTCAATTTTCCATACGAGAACCTCTCTGTAAGTCAAACTCCTTCTAACTCGAACAAATTATGGCACCCCTTGACAATTGGACTTAGGGAGAGTCCACTCTATAGCCTATTCATAAACCATACCCGAGAAGAGAACTCAGAACCGCTGTATACGCTTAATTCATGAATTCTCAATTTACATAATTCGATAAGAGCAATGTCAAGGCATTGCAACTGTGACTAATGCATAAACATGGTTGTCAAAATTGGCAATTAATTTCTGTCGCTATTTTTGTAAAATATAAAATGCGCAAAAAAAAACGTCTTATTTTAGTGATTCATGCACTTTGGTGAAAATCTTCAACAATACACTATGTGAACCGTGTCCACAAAGTAGTGTCAGATTTTTACTGACTAAAAACACCCTTCCCTTTTGGGTTTGCTTTACTACAGCTAAGTTTCCTTATCAAGTAGCTTACATTTAAGGATACTTTCGCGTGCTGCAAGGTCATCTGCCATGGCCATTGTTAGGATGGTTTATGACTATAGCGCCAAATCGAGCCGTCTCGTACGCTGGAGTCGGCGTACTAAACGTCTCATGTCCACAGCTTGGAGGATGGCATTGTTGTGCAATGACCACGAAGTCTGTTACTTAGCTTTCGAGCGGAGTTTGTTATTTCTTCGTAGACAATTCCTGAGATACCAGGGAACTTTCACCATATCCCGTATAATTTTGTTTTGAAAGGACTGAATGAAACCTCTGTTATTTGCTTTCGTGCAATCATAGTTGTATGCCGTAAGTCCAGGCTTCAATACTTGCTTGTATAATACCAGTTTGTTGTACATGCTCAACTTGGAGTGCCTTCCAAGTAACCAGTACATTTCTCTATGCCGGTGTCGAGCTCAACCCCGTTTCTTTTTCACGTGGGCCTTCCGCTTGAGTTTCGCATCGATTGTCATACCAAGATATTTTGCTTCATTAGCGTACGGCATTTGTACAGAATAAATTGAAACTGGTAGATTTTCAATATTTCTGTGATTTGGTCTCATCGGGAGCAATGCGCCAGCGTTTTGACAATTCGTTTACTTTGTCCAGAGCTCGTTGCAGTTTTTCAGTTGAGGACTCAACTGAACTTCCCGTTGCCAGGATCGCTGTGTCATCCGCAAATGGAACCACAAGTGTACCCTCAGTTTGAGGTATGTCTCTAGTGTACAACAGGTACAATGTATGGCCAAGGACACTCCTTTGAGGGACACCTGCTCAGAAGTGTGAATGCATTTCATAAGTACTAGTCATACACAAAAATAAATACACTATCTTGTGCATTGATTGATTGTGTTTTGGTATCTCAGGATGTACCTTGCTCAAATGAGAGTTTAATGAATCGACTTCATGAACATAAGCTTTGTTCGTTCGTTTACCCCTCCATACTGTGTTGAAAATTAAACACCGAAATTTGAAAAAACGTTCAAGTAACGAGCGAATTTTCTAATAAGAACACTTATTCACCCCATTACTAAGGTTAGGGAAGGGCATCAGCTGTTCCCAGCTGTTCACAAGAGGTCACACTGAATACGGGCCAAAAGTCGTATAAAAAACGCTGTCAGATGAAATCAAGGGGCAAGGGAGGTAGAAGTTGGATATCTCTATTATCCCTTACCTTAGAGGAAGCAGGTAACTTTAGTACGAGTGAGGGTACAAGAACCGTGAGTCCGACGAGCTGAGCTGTGATGTCCTCCTCCTCTACGCTGATGCTACCCGCTAAGCCTGCTTCAACATACGATAGTGGATGTCATAATTGGGTCGGCCTGATTGGAGAGCATAAAAGAAGGAACCACATCCCATCTAGTCTGCAGAGGTTGTCCGAAAACAACCAGCTGTAGATACTCGGCCTTCAGGGGACTGCAATTTATGCCCTTGATTGGTGACTTCAGCGACTTACCAGACACATCTGCTGATAGTCGCTTGATTGGTGACTTCAGCTACTAACGAGATACATCTGTTGATAGTCGCTTATTGAAAAAAATCACAAGTGTGAGTCAAAATTTGATAAGTAAAGATCCATGCATGCAGTTTAGTTACTGACACAGTTACTGACAAAACAATAGGACCACCGAATATCTTTAGTAGATTCCATTCCCGAACGCCGAAGCCTCTGTATGCTGGAGTTTTTTGATGCAATATCTACTCTTGGACCATCAGATCAATCCAAATTAACTTCTGTCTCACCGAACTAATGAATATTTTCTATTTATTTTCTTTTGATTTTTGAAACTTAAGTGGTCTGCGAATTTAAGATGATTTATCCTGTGTTTCTGGTAAGGACAGACGCTACGACGATCTTCCTACTCTACTACATCTTCCGAAGAAATTTTGTTATTCAAGATATTTTTGTGAATGTTGTTCTGTGAATAATAGCCGATCATAAGTTTTCCCAGTTGAGGCAGGTGTACCTCAAGGATCAGATCTTGCTCCAATACTGTATAATATATTTACTCATGACTTTCCATTATCCAACAGTTATGAAGCTGCAATCTTTGCGGACGACACATGCGTCTTTGCGTCAGATACGTTGGGTTGCAACATTGTAACGAAATTGCAATCTGGCGCAAATGATGTAGAAACATATCTTAATAAATGGAAACTTAAATTAAATGATTCAAAGACACAGGGTGTCTTTTTTACTAGAAAAAGAAAAACCTGTTTCCTGCCAAGCCACAGAATAGTGTTAAACAACATTGAATAAGATTGGAAATCAAGTACTAAATATCTAGGGGCACGTCTGGATAAAACCCTAAACTTCAGTTTTCATGTCCAGGAAACAATTAAAAAAGTCAACTTAGCTATACGAATTCTGTATACCTTCATAAGTCGTAAATCTAAGATGGTTATAGAAAATAAGCTCAATATTTTTAAAACAAATTTTCAACCCATCATGTTTTATGGCTCCCCTGTATGGGGCCATTGTTCAAAGACCCATATAAGGAAATTACAAATCGCACAGAATAAGCGGTTAAAAATGATGCTTAACTTACCATGGCATTTTTCGACTGATGAGCTACATGAAGTCTCTAATATTGAAAGAGTTTCTATAAGACTGATGAAGTTATTCGAACAACATAAATTGTCTTGCAATCAATCTGACAATTACTTGATTTCAAGTTTATATAATGATACATACGCCTTTATTTATACTTTTATTAATTTATTTATTTACTAACATATATATATATATATATACTTATTTATCTTTTTGTTATTTATTTATTAACTTATTTATAGATTTATTTGTTAATCTGTTTATTTATTTATTTATTTATTCTTGAATAGAATGTTAACAAATATATAAATTGTCAGTAGCAAGGTTTTTTAACCAAATCTCTGTAAATTGTGTAATAGCGATGACAATAGAAAACTAAAAACTCATACTGTATTAATAAATAAAGTTCAAGTTTTTTTTTTGTATTATTTGGGATTAGAGTAGTGAGTTTAACTCAACTGAGTGCTGACCTCAACTGATGGGCAGGCCTTTGATTTGGTTATTATCTTTTAGCAATGTTTTTCGTGGAGGCCCTTATGGCATTTGATATTTTGATGGCTGTAGGGCATTCAAAATTACTTCAAAACCAAAATAAAAAATAACCCTACACAAACCAAAAATTGAAAGCAAGTGCGCCGGTCTTATTATTTTGTCGGCATCATTTTGTAGGTCGATCTCGTTTACTGAACATGCTCATGGTATCGTTTTTGCTGAGAACAAGGTACGGTGAACAACATATTTGCAACATGTTTGATGCAACGCAATGCTCCCTGATATGGGATAGTTTTCCATACCATCTTTACACATTGTTATCATCAGTCGTTTCTATTATTTTTCATTCGCCTATAAATTTCATTCGCTACACATTAAGATTTTCAATATTCACTGAGTTTTGTGGAAACAAATCTAATAAGTCCCATAGCTGGTGGCTTGAACAATAAACAACCTTTTTAGGTCTCGGTATTTTAAAATTTTAATTTTAGGGTCTAACAGGCCAAATTTTTTCGAATCTTAATACGTAATCAGAACAATTCTAGGGATATGATGAGCAATGGGCAACGTGGTAGACTTAGAGTTAAAGTTGGTAGGTTTTTCAACATTGGTAAAAGTGGTAGAAATACCACGTAAGTGGTAAAAGTCCCTTCACTGATGCCATCATCGAAATAGAAAGCAGGTGCAGCGTATACAAAAGAAAAAGTCGTATAAAAAACGCTGTCAGATGAAATCAAGGGGCAAGGGAGGTAGAAGTTGGATATCTCTATTATCCCTTACCTTAGAGGAAGCAGGTAACTTCAGTACGAGTGAGGGTACAAGAACCGTGAGTCCGACGAGCTGAGCTGTGATGTACTCCTCCTCTACGCTGATGCTACCCGCTAAGCCTGCTTCAACATACGATAGTGGATGTCATAATTGGGTCTGCCTTATTGGAGAGCATAAAAGAAGGAACCACATCCCATCTAGTCTGCACAAGTTGTCCCGATGAGGCGGAAACCGACAGCATCTAGCTGTAGATTCTTGGTCTTCAGGGGACTGCAGTTTATGCCCTTGATTGGTGACTTCAGCGACTTACCTTGATTGGTGACTTCAGCTACTAACAAGATACATCTGCTGATAGTCGCTTATTGAAAAAAAAAATCACAAGTGTGAGTCAAAATTTGATAAGTGAAGATCCTTGCAAGCTGTTTACCTTCATGAGGACTTTCGGCCTTCTTTGGTATCACAAGACAAGAAGCTCGGAGCCCAATGCATTTGATATGATCGACGCAGTAGTTAGAAGCCAATGTCCATGCGTCTATTCTCTAGAGTACGTAGTCACAGAGTCCTTGTATTGACTCATAGGGATGTCAGGTACAGTGTATACAAAAGATTAAAAGTCCAAACCACTTGAGAAAAAAGCATTTCATTTTTATTCAATGTATATATAGCACAAATATATTTCATCTTCTGCTCGCAGACAAGACGATGTAAAGTTTCATATATATATGTATGTATATACGTTTTACTTTAATTTAAATCTATAACATTTATATTCTTAGTAGGTAATTGTTAATTTATTTCCTTATATAAACTTATAGTTAAAGCTTGAAATTCCCGATTGAACAGAAGATAAAAGACAGCACAGCAAAATATGTTTCTTGTTTAGGTTTAGTTATGTTAAACATTTTTTTGTTTTTGTTTGGTTTCTTTATTTATAGTGTTTGTTTTTGTTATTTGCAATATATTTATTTGTAGAGTACACGCCCATCAAAAATATTTTGTTTTTCGTTTGAGAATATATATTTTGTTTTTGTTTTAAATAGTCTGTTGTTGTGTAAGCTAATAAATATGTTTTAATTTGTTTTTGTAAGCTTAGTATATATTGTTAACATTAATTACATTTATGTGTATATAGAGTTGATTGGTATTTTTTGGTTTCCATGAACAATACACACATTATAGAGTTTCTATTTGAAAAATAAACAAAGAGGAAACGGATACGGATAAAGGAAAGCACTTCGATAGAACTAGACGATGGGTGATAGATTGTTATGCTGATAGTGAGATATTTTGGATTAATGAAGCTATTTTTGTCTATTTTATTATTGCTTGTTTTGTACGTTAGGAGTGGAGGAGGATGGAAGGAAGGGCGGACGTAGCTTGTTAAACATGAATTTAGAGCAAGAGACGCAGTTGTCGAAATAAACTCCAAGAAAACTTGCGGAAGGGTGAGATAATTTTCAAATGAGTTCCAAGCCAGTCTGAAGTAATTTTCTGGCAAAGGAATTAGTTTGTTCTTAAGCAGAATAAGATGAAAGGACGCACAACATCGACGACTTGGCCAAAACATCACCATAGGCGGCTATACCTTCGAGGAATGACCTCGACTCGCAAGTAAATAGTACGAATAACACCAGTACCGAGATTGAACGCAGAATTACTCTTGCCAATCGCTGTTTCTCTGGGCTCAAGAGGCAATCGAGTAGTAGAGCCATCTTTCGAAGGAACAAGCTGACTTTATATAACACCTTGATCATCCCTGTCCTGCTCTATGGCGCGGAGGCATGGACAATCTCAAATACGGATGAAGAAGCACTTGGTCTCTTCGAGAGGAAAGTTCTGCGTTCAATCATTGGTCCGGTCTGCGTTGATGGTTATTGGAGAAGGAGATTCTACCACGAACTGTACGGGCTGTACAGCGGCATGAGCCTAGTCAGGCGCCTACGGATTCAAAGTCTAAGATGGCTGGGCCATGTAGAGCGCATGGACAACACTGTTCCAGCCCGAAGAGTCTTCGACTCGGAACCAGTGGGACAAAGCAATAGAGGACGCCCACGGAACCGATGGCGCACACAGTTGGAGAAGGACCTCAGTCAACTTGGTGTGCGCAGTTGGAGACAGCTGGCTTAAGATTGTGCCGGCTGGAGAGTCTTACTGGTTGAGGCCCAGGTCCACTCCGGACCGTAGCCCCACCTGAAGAAGAAGCAGAATAAGATGACTGACACCGAGACGCTAGGCTATCCATTCATTTGCCTACTTCAATTATATTCATGCTAACGATGGTATTTTGTATGTTCCGGATTCACTTTTCTTGACCATCATTTCGACTTGGATGACATTCCTGAATTTGCATTTAGCAGTCATAGGAAGTAGTTCACAACAATTTATTATGAAGCGACCGTCAATTGACGATGATAATAATAACATGGGTGGCGCTACAACCCATAAAGGGCTAGGGCCTGTCTTCAACCAATGGTGTTGTAGGTACTATTGTTCCTTCACGATTTGAAGGGACCTGCAGCTTTATGCCGACTCCGAAAGGATAATTTTGAAAAGTTTTTTTCCGAGCAGACAGTCATGGTCATGAAATTTGGGTAATGACCGAAAGGATAAAATCGCGAATACAAGCTGCTGAGATGGGATTTCTTGGTGCTGTTGTGGGAATTACTCTCTGGGATATGATGAGAAACCGGGCAGTGCACGTGGAACTCAACATTGAGCTGCTTCTCTTACGGAAAGGGCTATCCTTCGATGGTTGGTCATGTGGCACGAATGTCCCCACCTTTCCAGGCGGGCCTTGAATGAGATTCAGTAATGGTAGGCTGGCAGACCCAGAATGAGGTGGTTAGACCAAGGTCAAGAACTCCTGATCAGAGAGTCGGTTAAGGAGGATCGGGAAGCTCTCGTGGATGCTTTACCCCCGCGAACCTTTTAGTGGAGCATGCTGGTCGAAAGATGATGATGATGTCTGTGATTACTCTTTGATGATTGTCAATGACTATAAAGAGGTGGGGCCGTGAAAATTATTCTCGTGCGAGGAATTCGCCGAGCAGACCCACAACGTTAACGTCCCGATCGATTGAGAATACTCGCAGACTACTGCGAGACATGCTTGGTGCAAGCAATACCTCTTATTCTCTTAGTCATGTCACTGTGACACTTTTGTATTCTCTTAGTCACTTTACGTGACATTTGTCACCCGCACGACGATCGTGTGTCTTCCATTTGTAACATTTCATGAAAAAGTGAGAGAGAATGGCAGATATTATGTATTGTATTTTTGTGGGTGACGCCGACCAACGAAGAATAAATATGTAAGTCTGTAGTCTAGACCAACATTTTGTATTCATAGGAATAAAATTTATATAATCACCACGACTACGAAAGTTGTTTCTTAAAGCGAATCGACTATTAAAACGCCTTCTGTCGGTTTACACAAGGCGTCTTAAGAGTCGAGTCGCTTTAAGGCTTGTGTCGGTTTACACAAGGCGTCTTAAGAGTCGAGTCGCTTTAAGGCTTGTGTCGGTTTACACAAGGCGTCTTAAGAGTCGAGTCGCTTTAAGGCTTGTGTCGGTTTACACAAGGCGTCTTAAGAGTCGAGTCGCTTTAAAGCTTGTGTCGGTTTACACAAGGCGTTTTAAGAGTCGAGTCGCTTTAAGGCTTGTGTGGGTTTACACAGGCGGTTTAAGAGTCGAGTCACTTTAAAGGTTTGCGGTATCGGTATTACGAACCCCTATCTCAGGTCGAGCTTAAGTACGTTCCACATGAAGTTAATAGCCAGATGTCGTTTTACTTTCAAGACAATCATAACAATGAAATCGAAGAGGCGTTTCGAGACAAGTCGTTTTGAGTCAAGGCGTTGAAGGTCTTTCATAATCGGGGTGAATCTGTTTACGTTTAGTGTCAGAATTACAACGAATCAACAATCCGTGTGTCTTGGCGGCATTACACACCCAATCACACCCAGATCCATTTTTTGATTTTTTTTCATTTCACAGCATCATTGGGACATATAAGTATCTTTGCGAGCAAAAGGAGGCATTACTTTAATTTCTTGTGATACACTTTCATCATCATCAGCATAAGGAAACTTTATAGTGACCAACGCATACAAGATGGTAGTTCCAATAACTGTAGGGTACGATACGTGCAATTAATGTGAAGAGCGCCAGTAATGGTTAAGGACAACATTCCCGACAAAAGTGCTTGAATGAGTCGACTTATAAACTGTGGGACAACGCAACAGATGAGGTCTGTGTCTAAGGTGACTCACACAAGCGGAGAAGAAGCTCAGTCAACTTGGTACGCGAAATTGAATGCAGCTTGACAGACATCGCTCTAACTGGAGAGGTTTATTGGTTGAGAAATACGTCCAACCCGGGCGGTAGCGCGACACAAAAAAGAAAGAAATTTGTGAATTTGTTGCGAAGAATATGCTTGTGTTTCAAGCATTCGAACAGCTGGACAGACAATGCATTCCCTGCGCAGATGACTCTTCGAATACCCAGATTGGATAATGTTCAATTGTTGAAGAGGATACCACAGCGCCGCACATTTTCTACTGATTTGTTTTTGCGTGATCTGGATGTACAATTTAAGATACAACAAATCATTGCCTTGTCAACTCTTCTCACTTCTCTCGAAGTAAGTTGAATTCAGCTCAAAATGAAGGATTATTGAATTGAATTTTGTAACGAAGATTGTAATCCGTCAGCGAAGGAATTTATGAAGGCTGATCAGCGAGTAGTAGATCCTAAAAACGTTGTAGGTTGACAAGTGTCTCACCACAATGCTGACAAGGACAATTTATGTCAGTAGTAATTTCCTTAACCCATTCGCACCTGTTGGGACACATATGTCCCACTTCATGTTCGCAAAGCCCCACAAATAGTTTGCTAAAAATGTCCATTGAAGTAAGCCATTTTAACAGATAAATATAAGACTATTTATATAAGTTAACTGACTGCATTCCGGCATTCGAGCACATAAACTCTGCAGTTTACCCGATCCTTGAGGAAACTAATGTCTTGTGCCGACTACAAATGACTAGAGCCCTTGATCCCGTGCGATAGTCTACACCCGCGCATGGTTGCGGAGTTAGCAGGAACTTTCATTGGAGAGTAACCTGCTGGTCAGTACCTAAATCATGAAACTGGTTAGGTGCTTCACTTAGTTGTGGTCTTAATAAATTCAGGGAGGTGGTTTTAGTGGTGGGTCGCCGTGGCGCAGTGGGTAAGTGCGTCGACTCCTACGCAGAGAGTTCCAGGTTCGATACCCGAATTTACCACCTATCATAATTCACGGCTCCTTCTCTTTCGAGTCACTGACAATGCTCAAAGAGTATTCCTGCAGAAAAAGCTTCTCAAATTCGCCGTTCGGAGTCGGCATTAAACTGTAGGCCCCTTCCACGCGTGAAAGAACAGCAGCACGCACAACACAAGAGGTTGCTGAGAAGCTAGGCCTAGGTTCACCTCGGACTGATGCGCCACCCATATTATTATTATATTTAGTGAGTAAAAATCTCACACTTCTATGTGCGAACGTTCGTTAGGGAGCCTTGTCGAAGATCTCCACCTAACCACGGGAAAACAAAATTCTAGCTCGAAAGGGTTAAATCATTCTCGTAATAGTTCTGAAGACTCGTTGATTTATGATCTCAATAAGGACAATGAATGTGGTATCGGTAGTACTGCTTAAAGTAGATGGTGACTTGTTCTAGAAAGGCTGTTCTAGTTTCCATTTTAAACATGCGCTAAAGTACTATCAGAACGCGCTATCTGGACCGGCTGCCAAATATCCAAAACTATCGTGTTCTACATATGATGCTACATTTCGGGGCATAGCCTGGCTTCTCCAGCAACCACCAAACCACCACAGTTCTAGCTGACTTCGAAAGGTGAAGTTTGAGAAGCCGTTCGAAGTCATTTTCTTCAAGTCGCCCTAAAGTCCGTTCACAGGGTTTAAACTTGACCATTTATCGCGTGGGGGGATCGTAAGACGCAACAAATTGCAAACGTGTATGCAGCTACAAAGACTCTCCTCCATCGACTTCCATTCCGCCATTTGAGTTAAGTTGTGAAGAAAGCATCGGCTTCTAAAATGGTTTTAGGGCATTCAGTTTTAAGAAAAATAACTCTAACATCTTAACAATCAATGACAAAGGTTTAGAGAACCGTCTTAGAGAACTATAAAGGCTAGAATGGGCAAGGCATAGCTTGCACAGTCTTCGAAAGTACTGTCAGGTTACGTTCGAGTGGCAGCCATAGCCCCCAAACATATACCACGAGTTCCGGAAAAACAGAAAACTAACTATAAATGGTTAAGCCTTCGGAATAATTTATAAGAAGGCTCTGCGTTATTCAATAGAAGGGTCTATGGACACACTCTGGTGGCGCTACAGCACGTAGAGGCCAGGGCCTAGCTTCTAAGCAACCACTCGTGTTGTGCGGGCTATTGTTCTGTCACGAATGGAAGGGACCTACTTTTTTATGTCGACGCCGAACGGCCAACTTTTGAGAAGCTTTCTCTAGACAGGAATACTCTTTGACCATTGCCAATGACTCGAAAGCTGGGGAGCTGTGAATTATGAAAAGTTGTAAGATTCGGGTATCGAAACTGGCACCCTCTGCGTAGGAGTCAACGCACTAACCCACTATCCCACGGCGAGCCACTCCGGATACACCATCAATTCAATCAGAGATGGTAAAACTTTGAAGTCTATCTCTTGAGGACGTATCTGCAACCTTATCCTATGCTTTGTCCCTGGGAATAGTTGTATTCCAGCTACAACATGGGTGGGCTTGCAACTGTCAAATATTTAGGACACCCCATGCCCCTCACTTCAAGTAACAAACACATTGTTCCTTACACATGCCATCGACACCGCCAATCGGACGTGGATCGAATTAGATACTTGCGGGCCTTCACGGCCTATCTGGCCTTCAATAAAACCACAAAAAAAAAACACATGTACACTCCTAAAATTCAACAGAAAGGAAATCACAATCCATGCACACACACGCCAGCAGAATGGGAACCCCACAAATTGCCGGGTTCTGGCAATCACTGTAACTTAACCAGCACTTCGTCGAGGATTTAAAGGAAACGCCACTTAAACCAAGACTGCGGTGATCAATTTTGGAGTTACTTCCGTCACCCATATCTCTTTGAATGCAATAACTCTTGCTTGAAACATCAAAGCCGTTGATCCTCTTCAGAAAGCAATTGGTTATCCTTGGACGGAAAGAATTTATAACGAACTATATCTACGGGTTCTTCTGTTGCTCCTTAACATAAGCGAATGAGCCAATCGGTTAAGGGTTAGGTTAAAAGAGAAGAAGTGGTAAACGGATGGGTCGAAGTCAAACAGTGGTTTAGGACCAGGAATAGTGGAACCTAGATGTCAGCTGCACACTCCTCCTTGCAAGGAAACCACAATATTCGAAGTGCAATGAGCGGAGTCAAGAGTCCTCTTTTTAAGCGCCTACAACACAGTCGTCACCCGAAGACCCTCTGATTGCCAAGAAATTGAGAGAATCTAAATAATGGCATCCACGACCATAAGCTTGGTGTGCGTAACTGGACAGATGATGAATAACGAGACAGAAAGAGATGGAGCATGTTGAAGAACCTTGTTGATAGGCCCAACTATAGCGCCGCCCAAGAGTGAACAGAGGAAAGCCCTTAAGTTAGACTGAAGCAAGCATTTAAGAGCCTTCAAAAACGGACACAGATCTCCTTGCAAGCATTTTGAGAAACACAACGAAACCCGACAAGATCAAAGCAACAGAGCCCGACGAGGTGGCCGTGGTTTTCCACCGGCGTTTATTCCCTTTCATAATGGGCCACCGCACAACGAACCACTAGAACAAAGGGCCACACGAGAAAGGAAATGAATAAGGAAACGGACAAGACATCCCGACAGATCAAGTGCCACTTGAAGTGAAATTGAGCACAAAAGGAGAGGAAACGTGGGAAGTAAGCGACGAACTAAAGACAAACCTAATCCTAGTGTTCCACATTTCTATGGTCATTCCTAACTGTTCAATTCGGCCCGGGGGACCGAAGGATTATCAAAAGAGCTTAACAAAGGTTCCTCGAAAAACTTACACTTAACTGTGTTCGACACGTTTATCTTACTTAATGTACGCATGCGTGTTGAATGCCTGCCAAATCTGCAGCCTAGAACTGGTTGACCTTCAGCTCGTTGCCCTGCAACTGAACCAGGCGGAAAGCTTCGCGTATTGTCGGCGTCATGAGCAGCTTCAGGTTCTCCTCGGCCTCGGCGGGCAGCGACCGGAGCAGTTCCATGGACGCCACCACCAGCTGGGCGAGCGCCGCGCGCTTGTAGTTCGAGTCCTTGAGGATGCTCGTCGCCCGCTGTTGCTCGATCTCGGGGGAGATCTGCTCGGACTCGAGTTTCTGCGGGCGGTTCGTGTCGAAGGGGTTTGTCCGGGACTTCGGCTGGAATTCACTGATCAGCGTGGTCATGGTGACGCTGTCCTCTTCGGGCGACTTGATCGGAGAGCTCTCGGCCGTTTCGGAGCGACTGGAGGAGCTGCCGGGGTCCGGATCGGTGAGTGAACTCTGGCGAGTGAGGAACGGATTCAGGGACTTGTTGCGTTTCTCCTCCTTCAGGCTGCCGTTCTCGACTTCGTGCATGGCGGAGTTGTTGAGGTACAGCTCACAGACGAGGTTCCAGGCGTCCTGCAAGCAGAAGAGGTACCGCACAAAGTTCTCCTTCTTCTTGACGGTCGTCGTGTTGAGACGCGAGCACGACTCGAGGATGAAGTGCAAGTCCTCTGGGCCGAGGTTGTAGACGACGATGTCGTTGAGATACGAGTCCACCAGCGCAATGTAGTAGATCATCCAGGAGGAGGTCATTTGCTTGTAGAGGTTCGCAGCGAACTCGATGTTCGAGACCTTCTGCATGAGAAACTTCAGGCCTGGCCGGGAGTCGAACTCCAGCGAGCTGGTCAAGTACTGCTTGACGCAACGGAGCAGGATTTCCTTAGAACGGAAATCCAGATCGTACTCGGAGTTGGACGTAGTCGTGGAGTAGTTGTCGAAGATGCACGTGGACACCGCCTGAGGGACGCACTTTAGGCGAGACAGCAGCAGCTTCGCGACTAGTTGCAGGAGCATCTGGTTGGCCAGAAGGCCGACGACTAAGTTCTTAAACGGTATCCGAATGACGAAGTTGTCGAGATTCGAGTTGAAGCCGTTGTTAAGGGGATACAGCAGGAACGAGTAGCTGCGGTCGTCGCTCAAGTGCTTGTCCAGGTGCGTGCCGCCGCGAGCGGATCCGGGCTCCCTCTGGTTGTCCGAGAGGAAGACCTGCTGGGCCAGCGAGTAGATGCGCGAGAGCTCGTCCAAAGTGCTGTCCCTCCGCGCTGCCACCTTGACGTTGGCGCAGTCCCCGTAGAAGCTGTTCGACTTCTCGTGGAATGCGAACGAGAGCTGCCGCAGGGGGGCAATGGTGACCGTGCAGGCCCTGTGAATAGCCGAGCAGGCAATCATCCACTGCGACTCGTTGAACAGAGTGCCGGTGGAGAGCACGATGTGCTTGAGGCAGGACACGCCCACCCGTGCGATAGCCTCCTGCGCCTGTGCGGAGCACTCGATCAGGACCAGAAGCAGCTGCTTCAGGGCCAGCGTGGCTGAGCCAGAGATCTTGGTCGGGGACTCGTGCAAGTTGCTCTCCTCGCTCGAGGAGTTGCCGCCCGCCTGACGGGGCGAGCCCGTTGCATCACTAACCAATTTCAGCTGAGAGTATTTGAGGTTGTCCACGGGGACGACAATCGAGGTGACTCTCGGCTTCGCAGTGCCGCAGGCGGCGGACTTCTTCTCCGACTTCTCGATAAACTCCACCACCAGATCGGTGGTCATGCAGCAGCAGTGCTTGAAATTCTTTTCGATCGCCAGCCAGCTGGCGCCAGTCTTATTTATGTAACGCAGCCAATCCTGAATCATCGGGATCAACAAGTGATTGATGCAGTAGAAACCGAAGTCAATTCCCGGGCTGGTGGTGAGGTTCTTGAAGAGCTTGAAGATGGTCTGCAGAATGGGCGCCTGGTGCGAGTTCGGGCAGACGATGAGCGAGTTTGTGAGCCCGTCGAGGAGCAGGAACCACACCTTGAGCACTCCGCTGGACTTGTCCATCTCGTCGATCTTGGTGATGGCGTCCTTGTCGATGTGCAGCGACCGGTAGGAGATCATGTGCTGCTCGTTCTTCGTCTGCAGGTAGTCGTTGCCAAAGTACGTGAAGTTCTCCATGGAGTTCGGTATGTTGGCGTCTATGATGTGCGTGTAGGAGATGCCCTTGATCTTGTAGGTGGAGTGGAAATTCGGACACTTCGGCATGTTGTACATGAAACCGAGGATCGAGGAGCAGCGTTCGAGGAAACGCAGTGTCTCGTGCAGGAATTCGATTGGCCGGAAGTTGTTGTCGTTGTCGTCGGTTGTGCCGTTGCTGCCGCCGGAGATCTCCAAGTACGACAGCAGACAGAGGATGCAGTCCAGGCCGGCGTTGGCGAAGACCAGAGTGTTGTCGCTGTCGAGAAACACGCGGAAAATGTCGATGATGTTGCCCATGTTGAGCATGCGACTGCGTGCGTTGCGCAGCGTCCCGAAGAGCGGACGCCAGCCGGAGCGGATTTCTGTGCGGTGAGCTTCGACGATCTCGTAGAGGCAGGCGACGATTTGATCCTGGAAAGAGGGCATGTCAAGCGATCGAACAAAAAACCCCCAATCGGCGACTCACCTGCACGTCAACGTCGCACGTGTCCATGCTGAGGAGGTTCTCGAACGGCTTCAGGAGGGCCTCGTTGAAGTGAAAGTGCGGCAACTCCGACTGCTCGACCAGCAGCGCCGTGATGATGTCGTGGATGTACTCGATGGAGCGCTTCGATATGACTCGGTCCTTGTGACAGGCAGCCTGGGCAAAGCAAGGGTGATGGTTAGTGCCTCGGTGGACGGGTGACAAGCGAGAGGACTTACCTCCATTAAGTGCGGTCCGGTGATAGCCCAGACCTTGAGAATGTGCAGCAGGGGCCTGGAGCTCCGGAACACCTTCAGGGTGACATCGCCCACTCTGTGCAGCAGGAGGGACATCGGCAACGAGTCGATCTTCTTCCAGCCCTTGCTGGGCCACCACACGCGGCTGCCCTTGCGGGCGGCTGTGTTCTTGTAGAGCTGGTCCCGCGAGGCGCGGCACAGGTTCTTCAAGAATTGACACAACGACGGCAGGCTCAACCGCTCGGCGGCGTCGCCAAAGAGATTCTCGGCCTGATGGGAGAGGGCGCACAGCACCTTGGACGTGTCCGACTGACTGAGCAGGACGGTCTCGTTGGTGCCGGAGTAGACCTTCAGGATGGACGTGACGTTGGTGTTGGGGCTCTGCAGAGGCGCCTGCAGGAAGCTGTACACGTCGACGCTGAAAGTGGAAGCGATTAGATGAGGAAGCAGGGGACAACTGCAACACGAACCAAGTCTCGTCGTCGTCAATCGGGATCGAGGAGAGATTCAGTTTGTCGTTGCCCGGCGGGGGATTCAGCTTCTCCCCGGTTTCCATGTCCCGGCGACTGGTCCCCGGAGAGGTGTTCATCGGGGGATTCTGAAGACTGAAGATGTCGTGCTCCAGTTGGCTGACGTGGCGGCAGACGGCGAACACCGAGTGCCAGCAGTCAGGGCTGTAGGAGCCGAGGTTCAGGCCGCCGGTCAGCACGACGTCCATGGACATCGCTTGACTGGCGGAAATCCGCGGGCCGGAGGTCCGGCAGACGTTCGAGGCCAGCAAGTTCAGGATCTTCCCCGCCAAGTGCTGCAGGTTCAGGGAGTTGCTCAGCGTTGCCGCCTTGAGGGAGGAGATAAACCTGTAAGTCCACCCGAGGTCTGGGATCAGCTGGCGCACTTACCGAGTGGAGTCCATCCAGGCACATGGCGTACAGCGCCTCTCCATTGCTCTTGTTCGCCTTGTTGATCTTCACGCGCAAGGTCCTCTTGGACAGCGCCATCAGCTTGCTGGCGCTGGTGCCGGTGAGGTCGCCTAGGCCTGAGCTCAGCACAATCACCATCGAGTCCCAGCAGCAGGTTAGCAGCCTTCGGCAGAGCTTCTTGGCCGCCTCGCGACGCTCGTTCTGCTGCTCGTCGTTATACTTCACCACCGACTGGAGTCGCTGCCACTCGGACATCATCTGCGTGGAGCCCATGCCTCCGGCGTCACACAGCATGTCCACCAACGCGCAACGGGTGCCCTCCAGCTCGTGTCGCTCCAGAGCCTCCAACGGGTTCGAGACGATCACCGACTGATAGAGCTCGCATAGCCACGGAGTTGAGAGATAGACCAACACCCCTGTGTTCTGGACGGATGTGACGAACTGCTGCTCTGACATCGGGATCAGCACCTCCTTCTCCATGTCGTCGTAGTGGCCTGCCCGCGTGAGCTGCAGACTCAGCAGCAGGGCCGAGTAGATCGCCAGGTATATGCCGTCGGCGTTAATCGCCGTCAAGTTGTACTCAAAGTCCGAGTAGTTCATGCTGTTCTCCTGGCACACGGCCGAGGCGAACTCCTGCATCGCCTCGTCCACTTCCACGCACGAGCGCAGACGCAGCAGCTTGGGTACCAGGTCTGTGCGGAGCGCCCGCGCGAAGTCGCGGGCGTGCTGACGATCGTTGTCTGTGTCACCGCGCACGGGCATCACTGGCGCCTCCAGGTGGGAGTAGGGCCAGCGGTTTTCTATCTTCGACGACGTCTCATCGCTGGACGAGGAGGGAATATCGTCCTCGGGGCCTTCGGTGTCGCCGGAGCCATTGGACGCGGCGTCGTTCTCCGCGTTGTGTTCGTTGTCGCTCTCCGAGCCGGACGAGGTCTCGAAGATCGTCTGGCGGAACTCAGCAATCGCGTCACGGTATGGCGCTGGTAGACGCGCCATCGACTGGTAGGTCAGGGGGCCTGAATAGTCCGCGTCGCGGAGACATGGGTTCCGGTTGTTGACGGTGTCGACGATCTGCAAGGAAGATCGTACAAATGAGACGTGCTTCGCGGCAACGCCTGGCAGTTACTCACTTGATCACTGATCATGTTCTCGTTGATGTCGCCCGAGCAGAGAGCCTGCAGGCTGTCCAAAAGGGCCACCATGCACTCGACGCTGGCTTGGAGACTAGCCTCGACTCCAGCCCCAGTGTGTGCGGCAAAGGCGCACTCTTCCATAGCGTCGATCATTCTGCGGAGAGCGTGAGGATCAGTGTGAGTGGTCAAGGTTTGGGGATCTACTTACAGTCTGAAGAGAGCCATCTCGTCGCTGCAACCCTGGGCGGTGTTCTTGTCAAAGTACAGGATGACGGCCAAGTCGATAAGTCGCTCAGGGCTCTTGAAGATCTCCCGCACGCACTTCAGTGGCTCGGTGCGGTTCTGTGGAGCGGGGAGCAGCAGCATCCTGTGGAACAGGGCCTCAAGCATTGGCCGGAGAGAGCCGTGCGCGCCTGCAATGCGTAGCAACTGGATCCCGGTGAGGTAGACGCACCGAGCTTGTGGCCCGTCCAAACCGGGACCCGTAAAGAAGCCCCTCGCTTCGTTCTCGATCAGATGAAGGGCGTCCCTGCGAAGGAGAATCGATTCAGGTCTGGCTGTCGAAAAGGAAAAGAAACCTTCAACTGACTTGTAGGTGAACTTCTTGTCCAGGTTGACCCTGCCCGGCGACCCGAGGGCCGCGGCGAGGGTCGGGCAAAACTTCTGCCACAGGAACGACGTGAAGTGCGGATTGGCATGGACGTTCCTGGGCAGGGCGGAGCTCAGCGTCAGGATGCACTCTGTGAGGTATAGCGAGCCGCAAGCCTCGTTCTTCTTCGGACTGCCAACACGAGGCTCGATAAGCCGGCTGCACAGCCACTGCATGACCGGAATGACCTCGTTATAAACAGCCGAAGCCTGCGAGATGGTCATCAGGCCGGCGGGAGCGGTTTTCTTCACCTCCTCCGCCTCGTCGATCAGAAACGCGCAGAACGTGCGCAGACATTGACTTGCGGCAGCCAGGGACGCGGCTCGAATGGCTCTGGAGCCCGCCTCCCAGCACTCGCCACACCTCGAGAGGATCTCGATGAGCAGCCGCCCGTTCAGGGTGCATGTCGGCGAGCAGGCCATCGCCAGGAACAGCCGCAGGACATTCACCACCGTGTCCTCATTGTTCGTCGCTGGAGAGATGCCAGCGGTGGCCCGCAGCAGCTGAGCCGGCAGCCAAACAGAGTCGTCTTCTGGCTCCAGGCCAATGTAAAACCGCTCGTCCTTGATGATTCTCTGAAAGCAAACGAAGTACATTTAGCACACATCCCGCCACTGTGCACTGCTTTTCACGAAACTCACATGCAGCCCGTTGAGACCTATTGTCAGGAATTTGGGTCGCTTCGTATCCAACGCCATCTGCAGTGCGGTGAAGCACACCGAACGCAGCTCGTGCGACGGGTCCCGGTGCATGCCATGCTGCCGATAGAGTTTGTCTATGAATGGAAGAGAACCGTAAGGACCACCGGGGTGAGTGCTGAAAGGGAATTCATTACCATAAGCTATCTGGGCCGTTTGCTTCAAAGTGTTATGTTTCGTCCCTGTTGACTCCTTGATTATGAGGAGGAATAAGTCCTCCATTGTGTAGCTGGTTGATCCTTCTCCCTCTGCGTTCCTCTAGCTTCGGGGTTGTGTACTCCTTGTTAACTGCTGTTAGCCTTCACTTTTTTTGTGTTGGTTATGTCTTCTTCGTCCTTTTTGTGGCAAGGATTAGTTCGCTTTCTGTGGAAAAAGAAGAGAACGAGGGTGGGGCGAAAAGCCGGGATTAGTTGATGCTTGCTTGACAGTGTCGGATGATGGAAGGAAGTCTACCAGCAGTTGAACGGCTTCAACGTCGGTAATGTAGTCTGCGAGGGAGTGGTTTGAGTAGGAGGACATATCCCTACTCCTCCTTCGTTCCTTGGGACTGGGGAATCAGAATCAGAAATGAAACAATTTCCAGGCCATGTAACCGCACCGCACTATGGCATCGAATCAGAATTTCACGGGGTGGGGGCGGTGATGGTAATTAGCTCGCGGATGGAGTCGGTTGCCAGTTGCCTCCACAGGACGTCGTCGTCATCGTCGTCGTTGTCGTGTGCCTGAGCGGATAATCTCTTGTGGGGATTTTAATTGAAAATAAAGAAGACGAAGGCACGATGCCCCAGCGCTGATATGCGATGTAATTTGAACTATTTAAGTGATTCGAGAAGAAAGTATCAAGTGCCTCCGGCGATGGATGTTAGGAATTCGCTGCGACATAGTTCCTGGTAATTAAAAGTGTCACCCTGGGTGGGGGGAAAAGTTGAGGAAATTCTGTAATCTGTAGGGAATCCTTGGCGTTTATGATTGTTGCGTTTCCTCTTCAAATTTGGGATCGGTTCGTTGATGCGGAAGGTCTCCCTCGGATGGTGATGGACGTGGGTGGGTCGTGGGTGGGAAAAGGTTTATGAATCTTCGTTGCCACATGCCAAGCAGACCTCTGGGGGTAATAATCACTTTCTCAAAATTGCCTTGGGTACGAGTTAATTTCTTTATGTGCTTAAGGGTTTTTTGTTTGCTCACGAGAAATTATGAAACGACACACATTTGATTTTATCTGAAAGTCTTCCCTTGGAATTTAGTTCTTGAAGACAAACACAGTGGCAGATGAAAGTTTACAAGGGATAGCTCCACGAAGTCAACGAAGCCACCGTTAAAGTCGAAAATTTGCTGGAAAACGCTGACCTGGAACTTGCTGACCATGAAACTGAGGCTGTTTGTGGAAACGTGGAATACGCCAGATAAAACCCAAGGAAACACTTGGTGCTATGCTCGACAACAGGCTTAGCATTGAGACCCATGTCAAGTATGCCTGCAAGACGGCGTCGCTGAAGCACACAGCTCTCTCCCGGATACTGCCACACGTCGGTGGTCCTGAATATGCCCGTAGGATTCTGTTGGCCATAATGGTTGCTTAGGTTCTTCTCTACGCTACACACGCAGGAGAACTTGCAGTGGATCAACAAAAAAGAATGATGGCGTCGGTGCACAATCTGCAGCTTAAGAACTAAGGGGTTTACCAATCGGGACTTGACAACTTTGAATTTAATTTGTGAACGCACTCTGTCACTGTCACTGTCAATTTATTCAGTAAACTCAACATTTTCATCATGGCAAAATACACGAACGAGCAACGTCTGCAAATTATAAAAATTTTCTACCAAAATTCGGGGTCGGTGCCAGCAACGTTAAGAGAGTTAACTCCAATTTTCGACGAAGCTCATTTTTGGCTCAATGAGTACGTTAGTAAGCAAAATATGCGTTACTGGTCGGCTGAAAATCCACATGTGCTTCATGAATCACCACTGCATCTACAGAAAATAACTGTTTGGTGCGGTTTGCATGCCGGCGGCGTTATTGGGCCACACTTACGAACGTCTCGTGACTGTGAATGGTCAGCGCAATGATTGCCGATTGACCCGAATTGGAAGCTGTGGACTTGGACGACACGTGGTTTCGACAGGATGGTGCTTCAACCCACACAGCACATGTTACAATCGATTTATTGAAGAGTAAGTAAGGGGAGCATGTTATCTCAAGAAATGGGCCAGTCGATTGGCCGCCTCGCATGTGCGATTCAACACCGCTTGACTATTTTCTGTGAGGCTACGTTAAGTCGTTGGTTTATGCCAACACGCCGACGACATTGGAGGAACGCAGAGCCAACATTGAACATGAAATGGAGGCCGTTTCGGCCGAAATGTGTGGCCGACCGCTGCAAACGTGCCCGCGGTGGCCATATGAACGAAGTCGGAATCTATTCATAAATGTTTTGACAGTACTTGAAGCCGCTAATAAAGTTTTTGAAATGGTTTGCGTTTTATTTAAAAAAAAAAAAACTTGTCAAGTCCTTATTGGAATATCCTTTATATTAATAACATGGTTGGCGCTACAATCCCAAGATGACCAGGCCAGAGCCTAGCTTCTACAGCAACCACTCGTATTGTGCGTGCTATTGTTGTCTCGCGGGTGGACCTATAGTTTTATGCCGACTTCGAACAGCCAAGTTTGAGGAGCTTTTTCTGGAAAGTTTATTACTCTTTGAGCATTGTCAGTCGAAGTGGTGGAACCGTGAAAATTATTTCTGGTCCCACAGGCCGGGAATCTAACCCAGGCAGCGAGGGTAAGTTCCGTAGTTTCGATGCACATACCTACAACGCCACGGCTTCGTCTGTTAGCTTCTTCTTTATGGAGTTGAGTGGCGTATACGATGGTGACGAAGAGCGTCGTATTTCAGCTAATTTACTGTTATTGATTACCTTGTTTCACGGTTATTGTACCCAATGTAGATAAAACTGATGATCTATCAAGTGAAGTTGTCTTCAGACGTCATATTCACTGCACTGGCTATAAATAGATCACTATTGTCAAAATGACTTCAACCCTAGGAAAGGATTCTCACGTGTTATGTAACTCAAGGCACTGCAATCAGTTTCATGAAAAAAAAAATACTTGAAAACGAAATTAAGCTTCCGTCATGCTTGCCTTGAGGTACTCTTACCGATTAGGGGGTTAAACCACCCAAATGCATTCGTCAAGAGCTATCCCCTTTTTTGTGGTTACATCCAAGGATGTGGTAATCTTCTAAAGACACAAATAGCCCGTGCCATTAGCATGCACGATTCGCAAGACCAAGTATTCGATTTTGGGAAACGCCTAGCCTACGTACTAACTCATGTCCTGCGCTCTTCTACCAATCTCCCCGCGGAACTGCCATTAGGTATCACATCGCGGGACTGTTTGGCAATCATGCTCTCTCGCATGATTGCCCTTGGACAATCTGGTGCCCTTGGACAATCTGTGGCTGGAGCTGAATCTGGACCCCGTTAAAGTATTAGACTTAAATGCCAAATCACAATGTCAGTACGCGTCTGGTCTAGTTTACAAGAGACCAGACAGAAATTGAGAGCACAAATGAAAGTGAAGGTGAAGCTGTCCCCTGTTTATGGAAAGTTAAAACAGAAGTTGCGGATCGATCTTTCAAGATATGTTTACATTGAGCCGAAGAGAAGACCAGAAGACAGTTTAAAAATAATACTTATGCAAATATTAGAGTTTGCAGTTTTGAAAAATACGGAATCCAAAAAAACACATTTCCTAATAAAAAGGGCATGTTCATTTTACCGAATTATGTTTACTTTTGTAGAAACAGCCATTTTGACTATCATTTCGTTGAAAAAAAATGACCCAGCAAGTGAAACAACCTCAGTTGTTGCAACTGCCTCAATTTCTATTTGTTGCGTAAATCGAGTTTGTACTGTATGTTGTCTGGACTTGTCAGGTCAGTCCTGTTCCCTACAAAACGCCTTCAGTGGAACATTACTTGCTCTGTGTTCTCCTCCGTACCTGGTCATTCGGGGCAGTAAGACGAGGCGTCGTGTCCGCATTTGAACAGGAAAGACAGATGGAGTCTGGTGAGGTGGTAGTTGCAAACCCCTGTCTGCCTTGATGTCCAAGGTTCTATTGAGTTTGTGGGTCCATCTTCATTTGTTTGAATTGGTCCATGGCTCTTTCCACTGTGCCTTTGATCTGGTTTTTCCTGCCGGTTTGCGGTTTGTCGAATGTACACCCTTTTCGACTTTCACCGCTTCGTCTGGTATAAAGGAATTTCCAATAAGGACTTGACAAGTTTTTTTTTTTTTAAATAAAACGCAAACCATTTCAAATACTCTATTATCGGCTTGAAGTACATTCAAAACATTTATGAATAGATTCCGACTTCGTTCATATGACCATCGCGGGCACGTTTGCAGCGGTCGATTGGTTGGATCCAATTTTTCAAAGACTCGGCCACACATTTCGGCCGAAACGGCCTCTATTTCATGTTCAATGTTGGCTCTGAGTTCCTCCAATGTCGTCGGCGTGTTGGCATAAACCAACGACTTAACGTAGCCTCACAGAAAATAGTCAAGCGGCGTTGAATCGCACATGCGAGGCGGCCAATCGACTGGCCCATTTCTAGAGATAACATGCTCCCCTTACTTACTCTTCAATAAATCGATTGTAACATGTGCTGTGTGGGTTGAAGCACCATCCTATCGAAACCACGTGTCGTCCAAGTCCACAGCTTCCAATTCGGGTCAATCGGCAATCATTGCGCTGACCATTCACAGTCACGAGACGTTCGTAAGTGGGGCCCAATAACGCCGCCGGCATGCAAACCGCACCAAACAGTTATTTTCTGTAGATGCAGTGGTGAATAATGAAGCACATGTGGATTTTTAGCCGACCAATAACGCATATTTTGATTATTGACGTACTCATTGAACCAAAAATGAGCTTCGTCGAAAATTGGAGTTAAAGCTCTTAACGTTGCTGGCACCGACCCCGAATTTTGGTAGAAAATTTTTATAATTTGCAGACGTTGCTCGTTCGTGTATTTTGCCATGATGAAAATGTTGAGTTTACTGAATAAATTGACAGTGACAGTGAGAGAGTGCGTTCACAAATTAAATTCAAAGTTGTCAAGTCCTTACTGGAAAACCCTTTATAAAATAGAAGCCCTGGATAGAGCCAGTACTAACTGGCTCAGCCTGAATACTGAAGCCACAGCAAGGGCCCTATGGCCAAGACTGAACAAGAAGAGATCAACATCATTGATAGGCTTTAGTCGCAAGGACTGTACGCACGTCCCTGACAGGAGTCCTAACCGGGCATTGTGCCCCATAGGTGAACATGCAATGCGACTGAATATACCACACATCGATTTCTGCAGAAGCTGCTGAGACGAGAAAGAAACCGAACCTTACCAACATCTGGTCTGCCCTAGCCCAGCCCAAGCAATGAAAATAAGGCATTTTCTAGGAAAACACTTCTTCTGGATTCCAAAACCTCTTGGGTGAAAAACCTCCTAGAATTCTCACATGAATCCGACTATTTTTGGAATTGAAGTAAGTCTCACGAGACACGCTATTGAGAATTTCTCTCATTCAAGCTTAGAAGGCATGACTAGAAGGCTGTTTCTAGAAATATTCGTGTTAGAGAACGTGAACGTATGGACTTCTGTGCATCCTCGTTGGAACTCTCTCACGTAGTTTTCTGTGGCATTGATGTTGGTGCGTTTTCCATTGCAATGAAATCTTCATCCCATAAAGTTTGACCGATGTCCAGTTTTAATGCAGTGTGTGGAATGTTTTTACGACACGTGGTTCCAATAGATCGGGGAAACTACATCCGACTCATGAGTAAAAGGAGATATTCTAGAAACCAGCAAGCAATTTCAAGCTGAAGAAAGTATATGGATGTGCTTAGAAATTTTCAAAACATCGAATTTTGTTTTTTTCCCTTAAATTGTTAGAAAAAACTCTTAGAAATAATATACAATTAGTCCCTTAGGTCCGCAAGACCGAGAAGTGGATATACAAGAGCGGAGAGCGGAGCACACCCAGCGGTAAATCCGGCCGATTTTTCACGAACAAAAACTTGAATCGCCTTTTTCTCGAAACCGCATTTTTTCAACGGGGTGACACTCTTATTTTGAAAACTATTGCAATTATCAACATAAACCAAACGGAATTTTGCTCTTAAATGTCTCCCTATGGTTGGTACCACAACCAAAAATATTCATTGTTATTTAAGAAAGTTATAAACAATTAAAAAATGTATTTGTTTTTGTTTTTTTGGTGAAAATGTTTTATTTTAGTACCGACCATACCCAATGTGATACAGAATAAGAAACTGTTTTGATTTTTGCTTTCAGATGATTCGTTGTTGAGTCGTATCATGTCACCCAACAAAAAAGAGACGTGTTTCAGCAGCCATGTTAGCAGCCGCCATTAAAAAAAATAATTTTCAAGTATTTTTATATGTCTTCTAACCTATAAAAACTTTGATTTATTGATATTTTGTGGAATATAAATAAAATTAGTTTGAAAAAAAAAAACACGTTTTCTTGAGGAACTTATTGCGCTGCTTACGTTGAACCTAGAATTTGTGTAACAAGAGTATGCCTCCAAGCTGCCCTCAGTAGTAACAGTTGGTGTACCAAATCAAACTAAAAGTCAGAACACAGGCAATACGTGCAAAAATACCAATCAAATCTGGCCCAGTCTTGACCCCAAAAGATCTGTTCGTTTGATATCCTTAAGAAGACCTAAAGTTACCACGGCAGTGGGAATAATCACCGGAAACTGCCTTCTGGGGCTGCAATGAAGACTGAGACTATTTTCTAACGACTTCTGCAGAAGCTGCCGAGACAAGGAAGAAGAGGAAAGTGTACAACGCCTTCTCTCCAACTGCCCTGCAATTGTCTCAGCTAGGAAAGCCACTCTAGACTCCTACTTCATCGATCTTCTAAGCGATCTGAGAGAGACATCAATCAAATCGCTATTAGACTTCATCGACAGATCTGGCTGGCCGGCCCTACCCCTCTCTTTTAAGGCAAACCCACGTGGCAGTACAACGGGCCTAAGTGCATCTAAGCCACTTACTACCTCCCTACCTACCCTCAGCGGATCGAAGCCTTTCTATCTTGTCCGAATGCACAACAACCTCCCCACAGCCTTCATGAATATGCCCACAACGAATTTAAAACAAACTTGATCACGAAACACCGTGTGAGCCTTAGTGAATTTCAAACAAACGTCGGCGTCCCCACTCAGCCGTGGATTACGATGTCAGCTGCTTAGCCGAGTCACAAGCTGTCAAGCGACACATTCCACACGTGGCTCTGCACGGGTCCTAGGCACAAATTTGCATTCCGGCTTGTCACCCGAGTCCTTCAAGTCCCACGCACCGGGTGACAAAACCCACCTGCGAATTGTCCCTGCAAATCCCTCCAGTGCATGACAACATGTCAGCCTGGCAACCAGCTCTCTCCCGGGAGACGACGGATAACGGTTGGCCAAAAGTAACGAACCCAAATACCGAGCATGTAAATCCCCAAAGGATTTCCCCATCACACACTACATCCATCAGTCCTCTTTGGCAGGATGAAATGTCAGAAGCACCCGAACTAATCTCCCAGTTTAATCCCGCCTTTCGACCCCAAATGTAAGCCATTCGACTCAGAGTGGGGCATTAGCATAATTAAAACAAACATAAGCACAGCCGTGCCCGCGGCAAACCCGTCCGCCCACTTCGATCAGAAGCAATCGTCCCCGTCCGATTTATTTCCACACATCGAGTTCCCATTGACGAGTCTAGGCTGCCAAGTCAACAGCCTATTCTTCCGCCATCTCGAGTGCTCTCAGGAGCCATCACTAAGACAGAGACTGAACGGGACTCATTGACAAGCGCTGGATTGGGTACACGCCCTCTAGTCGCCCGCAGACAGAGAGTGAGAGAGCGCTCCATTGCTCCGCCGCCCGATTGTGTTTGCACTCGACTTTAAATGAGTTTCTCTTGTCAGGCTGTCGGCTTTCCGCCTCCGACTCATCTCCTGTCGCTGCCTTCACGTCTGTCTAATGTCAAAGCATTTGATTACACCTAATCCGGTATTTATGAACGAATTCTGAATTTGAGGACGACACGACAGCCGAACAAACAGACCCAGTTCGGGCGGGAAAAAAGAAAGCGAAAGAATGCCAGGCACAGAATATCATTTCAGTCAGTGTCTGGTGCCCCGGCTGACGGGCGGGTATTGATGCCATGGTGCTCCCTTTGGCCCTGCTTGCAGGATTATTGCCAACGATACGATGACGTTGGGGTGGTGGCGACAAAGTTTGCTTTTCTCCTCTGTTCTCAGTGTCGTCCCGGTTCCCGGTGGAGTGTGTTGACTCCTCCACGCGTGGGAATGTGGCGTTGTGTTTACCCAGCCGCGTTCAGTCGCACAAATTGCCCTTGGCTTGGGCGAATGAGGCAGCGGCTCCGTGTCCCCCGACGGAAGGGCGGGCGTGATATGTATCGCCAGAGACACAACTCGGCGGGCGGTGTTCGTGTGATCAGAACTGTCAAACGTCGCTGATAAATGTTGATTCGTCGCTGTGATTGCATTTAAATTGAATTAAAATTTAGAGCCGACCTGACAACCGGAGGAGGCGGCAACGGCTTCGCCCTTGCTCGGCGCCTGATAAGGCACACGATGGAGTTGAGGGCTTATTAAACGAGATGCCAGACGAGGGCCAATTTATTTGTGCTGCTCGAAGTCAAGAGGAACCTCTGGCGGATGTTTCATTTATTTGAAGCGTCGAAAGCCTTAACGCACACCCATAAACCGCCCCGTTGCCTGAGAAGCAGGGGAAATTAAGGGCGTTGCTTTAAAGTGAATTTCAGATCCGGAAAGCATTTCATCGTAATGAACTCTGCATCGGTGTGAGATTGTGTGATAGTCTTTTGTTGGCATTGTGGGGCACTTCAGTGGAAACGGTCGCTATCTGTCAAGGGTCCTTTCGCATGGATGGGCCGCCCGACCAGAGCTGGAAGCATTACTGCCCACATGAATGTGTATTCGGGTTCAGTGCTTATTCGAGCTCCTCCTCACTCAATAATTTTGAATTTACAAAGGACTTGTCTTTCGAATAATCAAAGGCGTTCCGTCCTCGTTCTGCAGCCATTCACCTAGATTAGGCAGCGATGACTCTGCTGATGTTCGTGTTAATCTCATCTCGGCCAAAAGAGACGGCCTGTTATGATAACTTTTCCGCTCTGTGGGTCAAAGGAGAGGAATTGGGATTTTAAAAAGCTGTTGCTTGTACCATCATTTAAATGCCAAGGATCTGTGAAATGGTTGAGCTTATCCTGCTCATGTTGCTGTGCATGAATTAAGACAAAAAAGCCACAACACGAGCGCAACCTTTTTGTCAGTGACCGGATTATGTCTGGACTCAGCAGTCACTCTCTGAATGTCAACAAGGGGGACGAGGACATTCAACTCTTGGCTGCGTGGTGTTTTTCTTTGAGGCTTGGGGTCAAGTGGTTAATTTGCAAGTTTCAGACGGGTGTGTACTCCGTACAGTTGCTGAATGGGGTTCCTAAGACGTCCATTCAGTTCAACAGGCCCTTATTCCCAACAACGCCAAACTGTGTTGCTTCCACTTATTCTCAACTCGTTTCTTCGAAAAGTGCTCCTAGAAGTATGCACTGAACCTACGTAAGAACACTAAATTCGAGTAAGGGTGCTGGTGCAGACGGTCTGTCTGCAGAACTCTTCAGGAAATGAGGTGGTAGGGAACATGTACACATCTGTAAGATATGGTCAGACGAAAAGAACGCCCGAGGAGTGGAATCTCAGTATCGTTTGCCCGATCCACAAGGAGGGAGAACCTTGCAACTGCGCCACTGTGAATGAGCCACTAAGTATATTCTGTCATCGAGGAGAGGCTGGCGGCTAAAGATCCATCTGGAGAGTCTTGTTGGTTGAGGCCCAGGTCCACCCCGGACTGTAGCGCCAAATAAAGAAGAAGAAAATCAGAACCCTAATAATGTACTTATAATAAATGTAATAACAAACAAGATAACAGACATATATCCAGCTTGCTTTAAAATGCGATGAAGAGAACTTGTTCCTTTACTTTCATTAATATATGTATATATTTTCAGGCACAACTCACAACATAATCTCCCATTCAAAAATTTCACCTAACATTCTTCATCTCAACAAAGTGCGCTATCAAATCCCGATAAAATCTATGTATTCTGTGTATATAGGCATAGCCCATTCAAAAGTACGGAAGAGAACATGGCAGGCACATCACAACTTCAAAGTGGGTTGGAGGTAAGCAGTGTGTTTGTGGCTTCCTGAGTGTTCTCGGAATGGATGTGCGTGTACGAACTCCACTGGTGTGCTGTTGATTGCAATGATCTACGTATATCGGTAAAATGTGTAAATCTCAAATAATTATATTTTTGCTTATTAAAAATCACAGAATAATGACTGCTACATCAATCTTTCGCCAGGAAATGTACTAACCGAAGAATAAAATCATATGCAAATCTGTTCAGGCGTTTTGTAGTAATATGAGTGTAAAGCATAGAAAAAATGGTTAATTTTGGTTAAACAATCGTATAAAGGGGTCTAAAGCCCTAATAACGGTATTACTTACTATCAGGCTGACGACCCATGCAGAGTCCGAACCTGAGCGATATCTGCTTTCCATTCCTGACGGTCCTGGGCACGCTGCTTGCAGTCATCAAGACCAAGCTGTCTTACATCCGCCGATTACTTGGTCTTTATACCGGAGATTCGGTCTTCCTCTACTTCTCGAACCAGGAGGCTCAGATTCGAAGACCCTCTTAGCTGGAGCATTCTTGTCCATGCGCTCTATGTGGCCGAGCCAGTGCAGTCGACGGATCTTTGCCTTCCGGACTACATTCACATCCTGGTACAGCTCGTAGAGTTCGCGGTTGTGTCTTCCCTCCATTCGCCTTCCTCGCAGACGGGACCATATATCCGACGTAGAATTTTTCTTTCGGAAGCACCAAGTATCAGCACCGCAGTTTTGCTTAGCGTCCAGTTTTCTCGCCCCATATAGCAGGACTAGTAAAATAAGGGTTTTGTATAGCATGATCTTAGTCCTTCGAGTCAGGAGTTTTGACGCCAGTTGCTTTGATAAACCGAAGTAACACCGGTTGCCAAAGGCGGATCTACGTCGGATCTCCACTGTGATGTCGTTTGTGGAGTTAACGTTTGCCCCGAGGTAGACAAACTCCTTTACTACCTCAAAATTGTAGCTGTCGATTGTGATGTTTTGCCCTAGGTGGAGCGCGACGGATCATAATTTGTTTTTTCCTCATTGACCTTAAGACCAGCTCGCTTCGCCTCTTCTTCAATTGCCGTAAATTCTTCCGAGACGATATCTAGGTCGTCTGTACATCCCAGCAGTTGAACTGACTTGAAGAAGATAGTGCCTCCGTGCTTACAGCTGCCCACCGCACTATGTTCTCCAGTACTAAATTGAAGAAATCACACGACAGCGCATCTCCTTGCCGAAATCCGGTGAAGGTTTCAAACGGTTTTGGAAGTCCTCGAGCCGAACTGTGTGTTTGTTAGCGTGGTGTGACACAACCGGATCAGTTTTCCCGGGATCCCGAATTCGGCCATCGCACCAAATAACTCCATGCGATGAATGCTGTCGTATGCGGCTTTAAAATCGATAAAGAGGTGGTGCGTATCGATTTGAAACTCGCTAGTCTTTTCCAGGATTTGCCTTAGTGCGAAGATTTGGTCTATTGCCGATTTGCCGAGCCGGAATAACTGAATTAGGATACTAAAAACTAAACCAAAACCTATTCCACAGAATTCTGAACAAATTTTCCAAAGACATCAGAGGTCTATCTTTTACCACTTAAGAGTCCATCAAGCCACAAACATACAAACAAATAAACTTTGTTTTTTATATATTTAGACTATTTCATTGGACCACCCTCTACATATTGTCTCTTTAGTGCAGTGCAGTACTTATCACGCCACTGTCATCCAGTTTTGTTGTTTCACTTCAGAAAATCGGTGGCACATATCATATACCTTAATTTTTCTACTTCACAGTTTTATAAGCAGTGGCAAGAATCCCAGGGAACCAAGGCAGCATGTGGCAGCCCCAGATGGTGTCAATGGATGGTCTTCGAATGATGATTTACCAAAACAGTCAGTCAAACAACAAGTCAGCTGACGGTTATTGACATATGAAAAATATCAAGCCCCTGAAAACCACTTTACAAAGAGACCTGGTTCTGACAAGTGTCGTGTACTCAGATAGGTATATAGCTGCCCCACTAGTCGTACAGCTCAAACAGCCAAGAGTAATCTGCGTTTCATCCCCACCCTCTGCCTGTCAACTCCAAACAGCAAGCCGTCATGAATGTAAATAATGCTGCCGCAATAAGGTGAGTGCTTGCTGCAGTTGTCAGCAACCAATTTGTTATCCATTCCGCGATATAAATGAAAACCATGATTGTCCACTTAACTGGAATATAATTGTTTCCGTTCGCTTTAAATTGCAATTCAATTGGATGCAATTCCCACGGGAGTATCACTCCACCGACTTTCGCAGATTTTGTGCGCATTTTTTTTATGAGTACAAGTTGGCCAATTCAACACGTCCATAAATTTGCCATGCTATACACGCTTGGTGTGCGATGTTATGCCGTGGTTTGAACAGCGACATAAAGATTATTCGCTTCCGCCTCATGAACGGCAATTGGAACACATCCTCATGTTGATTATGTCGGCACTGCAGCGTGTAAAACCGCTGTATCCAACTACTGGCCTTAAGTACGGACAGGCCATAAACTCGAACTCGATTTGGCGTGGAAAATCAAGTGGTATCCTTAAAGTTTTATCATTCGCAATTAACGTTGTTCTTAGAACTAAGTTCATAAAACAGTCGTAAGAATGATTGCTCAAATCAACTTTGATGAGCATGAGCCAATGAAGTCGAGAGGACGCTGTTGAGAGTTGTAATGCAAAGATACTTCCTGTCTTTGATTCCGAATTGGTTATCAATAGGAATCCTTTCATCGGTAACCCCTTTTCATTAACAAAAGATGACAGTTTCGTCACGTCACGTCACGCAATGCAGTTCTTATTTTATCTTAGGTTGGCGCCACAGTTGGCCTTGGGTCCAGCTTTAATTATTGACTCTAATAAATTTGAGAACAGAAATGAAGTTTTACAGAGATAGCCGACTTCACAGCTGATTGCCCCCTAGTCCATCGACGAATTTGAGTGCCTTTTTGACGGATATTCATGGATTTTTGACGGTTATTCACGAAATAACGTCAATGCCGTCCTCTGATTGGTCAATTTGGTTTAAGAACACGTTATAAAAACGGTTGTCGAAAATCTTAAGGGGCAAGAGAGGTATAAATCGGACATCTCTGTAATACTTCATTTCTGTTTGAGAAGCACTTTTTGTCAATCATTCTCTCTTAACAATACCAGAGTCTCCAGAGAGAGGTGGTGTCTTGAAAACGGAAGTTGGTGGGCCTGGGTTTGAACCATGAACACTCAGCGTAGGAGGAGGCTGATTCAAACAGGGCGACCACAAATTCAAAACAGAATCTCTAAACAAGCGAACATAAACCCATAAGTCTGCCCATCCTCCCCTTCTACAAGTGGGCCCAACATTTAAGGGCCCTAAACCCTCAAACAGAGTATCCCTTCAATGATGCGCTGATCTTCTGTTAGCCTCCTTCAGTGACGCACCTTAACTTCACTGTGTTCATTAAAATGTACCGCTTTAATCGATAGAGTTCCAACTCGCCGCCATCAACGTTGGTGTAGATGCAAACAACCACGCTCCAGCGGCCAAAAACGCAAAATCATTGATCAAAAATACGAGGCAGCGTGGGGAGTACTTTATTCGTATCCCCACCACGGCCGGCAATGTGTCGAAATTGTGATTATTTATTGAAACAACTCAACGATGAACTGCCACAGTAAACGATTCAATTAAGTCGTCGTAGTCGTCGTCGCCCATTTGGCGGCGAAAAAGTGTTATTTTGCCATGACAACGCGCATTAGCTCATTCGTCTGGAAATATCATAACAAAATGGGCGAAATTACGCTGGGAATTATTGGCTCCCAAACCTAATCAGTAGACTTTGAGTTCGTTTGATGTTCATTACAAGCAGATTCACGCTAAACAAGTCATCCCCCAAGAGGGTGTGTTCGGCGGGAACTTCGATAAATCATACTTTTGTAATGGCTTGGTAAAATGTGTATACCTTCATCTTTGGACTGAAAGATGAATCTCAGGGCTACTTTAAATTGCAAAGTCATTAGCTCTTGGGGCATAGGGCGCTGCGAAAATCTTGGACGGGGAAGGAACAGTCTTGAGTTGTTATTCGATGTATTTTTTGTTGAAATTTTGTGACAGGCATTGTGGTCAGTGTTCGAAAACTCTGTGATGCGAATATTACATGCGAAGGTGTCCTCCGAACCCCCATTTGGAAAATTGTTGACCTGCAACAGAAGGTTAAACATCGTTGGGAACTGATGATGAGTGACTCAGCACTAAGGACTTCGGCTGGTAAAGAGTCGTGCTGTTAACTGCAGCTTTCTAATTCAAACTCCTTTTTAAACTACTAGAACTCATTTCAGAGTCATTTAGAGTCTGTGTCTAAACGATTAGTTTTAAGGTTACGTCTTCATCTTGGAAACGACATGACGAAATTAGTCCTTTTTCTACCACAGCCCCAACGACGACTGGATGGCGCAGTTGGTAGAGTGCCTGCCCCTGGTTAGCGGGGGCATCCCCGGTTCGGATACCAGTGAAAGCGCATAGTTAATACGCTTTTATCTGGTTTTCAAATCGGGTCCAGTCACCATTTGCCATTGGGATTAAATTAACGACACTATCACTGGAGTGATCAATCATTGCTAGTAGTCTGACTGTGTGGTCAGAGGTCTAAGTTTGCTGGTGAATGCACTAGCAGCCCGCCTACCCAACCTAATCCAACCTAACCACAGCCCCACGTGTCAGCACAGTGGAACGTTTCCCTACAACACCATCTCATAAATGGTTTTTACGAAAGTAGGGTTCCCCGATTTATTTTGATGAAAACAGATTAGTCTCGATTTTGATTATTTTATTATTTATAAAGAAATTAGTAAAATTAATCGCCAAAGTGCAATGAATCAGAAAATTGATTGCGTAACCTGGCAAGCGTTCATTCAGAACTATCTAGTGTTACACATTTTTGAAAAGGGCAGAACTTCTTGGGCTTACAAAAATGTGGACATAATAGTGTTGTATAATAGGTAGAGGATATATCTTGTTTTCACCTGCCTCTTTCTCAGATTTTTTAAACTCAAACAGACATTTGACGGTTAGCGCTGTTTAAATCTCGACTAGTGTGGTGAAATTCGTTACTCGGTTTTCGTTTAGTTTAAAATGAAATGCCAACAAGGATATAATGTATGTACATGTAACGAAAAAGTAAAACCAACGGGCTTCTTTGTTCGAATTTGAAATACATCGAATAATTTATTTCCATGTTTTGGCATGTTTCGTTTTACATTTGTTCCGGGTTCATTCACAATAACTTTATTAAGTTTATTATATTTTGATTGACATGGATTCTAATGATTATTTATGAATGCGAGTATTTGATTGCACAGATTTGAATCTTGAACAGCCGCTGTCTAGTTACTTGTCTGATTAAATTATCTAATTAGTCTTAATTCCAATCCCATCAACATTTGTCAAACACAAAAATGTGTCACTTGGTCACTGGCTGATAATCTAAAATTGCTGTCAATAAACATTTTCTCATAACGATACATTGATCAATTACGGACGTGGTAAATTTGTAAATAGTGATCAGATGATCATCTCATCCATTCAATCAGAGATAACCTATAATAGAGATATCCAACTTCTACCTCCCTTGCCTCTTGATTTCATCTGACAGCGTTTTTTATACGCTTTTTGTCCCCTGTCTGTGAATACGTGTGAGCTCTTGAGAACAGCTGTGAAGACAGCTGATACCCTTCCCCACCTTAGTAATGGGGTGAATTAGAGTTCTTATTTGAAAATTCGCTCGTTAATTGAACGTTTTTTTAAATTTCGGTGTTCAATTTTCAACACAGTATGGACACACGTTCAGTTAACCAATAATAAAAATATTATTGAAGCGTGAATCACAAATAAGATGTTTTGACAACCATTTTTTAGCATTAGTAAAAGTTGCAATATCTTGAAATTGTCCTTATCAAATTGTTTAAATTGAATTCTTGAGTTTTTCAGATTTAATGATTTATGCGTATAAAGCGGGCTTCATTTTTTTAGTTAATTTGTCAGGTATGGTTTATGGATAGGCTATATATACATTTAAGAATTAATTTTAGGTCAAATAGTTCCAGTTAAATGGACATTGCAATACAATTTTATTCACGAAAGTCCATATAACATAGTAAGAAAATTCCCTTAGAAATACTAGTCAACTTTTGAACACCCTCCGAACAACATGCCCATGTACGTTACATGGAAAGTACATGGATTCCCACTAAATTCATGAATCTGCCGCTTTTTTCCCACAAAATTCACGAATCGGCCGCCATATTGTGGTGAATTGACGAGCGTTGTAAATGTATAAGTGAAATACAAGGGATAACCACTACATCTTCGTTGTGGGCTAGGGGTAAAAATGGCCGAAGTTGGATATCTCTATTATCCATTATCTCTGCATTCAATACAATCCGTCCACATCTAGAGAATGTGGTGGACTTTCAAACACTCATAAAAAAAATTTAAAAAACAACTCGAAAAAAAAGTCGGTATTTCCAAGCCTAAATATTCAGATTCAACAAAAAAGTTACAGATATTTGAGACAGTGAACCCGTTTTTGGACCACTGTGCGTCGCTCTTAACAAGTTACCTGTAATAGAAGAACTGGCAGAAGCCCTAGATTCCGAGACGTCAATGGCCTAGCAATAAGTGAAATAGGATCGACTGGACATTAACTCACCAACTCAATAAGGCAAGGAGGCTGACTAGACAAAGATGTCTTCTTACATTAAATAGACCGTCCTTGGAAATCTTTCTGTTAAGCTGAGAGGGCGATGATGCTGCCAGCCAGATCCGACACAACCCAACTAGACATAGAATTCTAATAACTTAAAAAAGAAAACCCGTCAAAAACAATACCCTTTTTCATATTCTGTCGAATATTTCTCACAATCAGTCTGAATTTCTAAAGCATTCCGCACCAATATAGAAGACTTATTACAACAAGTGACTTGAAAGGATATACTGTCGCTACTGCTATCTAGTTCGTTTAAAAGTACCTAGGTTCCATTAGCGTCATCAATGGGATACAGAGACGCAGCGTCTCCTCAACCATTAAGGGATGCCGCGTATCTTAACAGACCGGAAACTAAACAGACAATGTGACCATTTATCAAAGGATTGCAGCAGAATTGGCGACTCAAAGAAATCAAGGACGGGAAATGCGGTACTTGGTGAACAGTTGAAGAAAATTTAAGTGTACATCCACAAAAAAAAAAATCGAACATTTGTACTTAATGTCGGGATAGGCTTTAACAAGAATTGATCCCATTCTCCTCAACTTAACTATCAACTCTGCGGTCATCAACAAAAAGTCCCTTATTCATTACAAATTATACCTTTCTAACGGTAGAGCTGTTCGATCTCCAACTCTGTCCTCTAGATGAAGTCATAAGCTACAAAATTGGCCTTAGTGTCTTTGCTGTAGAACGCACGGTTTTTGAGATATGAGCAAGGTTAGGCAACATTCATGATTTTAATAATAATAATATGGGTGGCGCTACAATCCGAGGCGGACCTAGGCCTAGCTTCTCAGCAACCACTCGTGTTGTGCGTGCTATTGTTCTTTCACGAGTGGAAGGGACCTACAGTTTAATGCCGACTCCGAACGGCGAAGTTGAGAAGCTATTTCTGGACAGGAATACTCCTGTCCAGAAATAGCTTCTCAACTTCGCCGTTCGAAATCGTCATAAAGATGGTTGTTCCCATCCACTCGTAAAAGAAGAATAGCACGCACATCACGAGTGGTTGCTGTAGAAGCTAGGCCCAGGTCCGTATCGGACCGTCACGCTACCCGTATTAAGAAGAGCTTTTACAGTATGTCATGTATAAAGCAACTAGTGGCTCTGCCTTCCAATTAGAGGGAAGATCAATTTACAGGCTGCTCAGTGTCATGGCCCTAACCACGAGTCCACGAATTAAATGTTCAAGCCATCCAGTCCACGCAGACACAAATTGACAACTCCTCCAGATGACATTTCTTGGAAGTCTTTCCATGTTATGATGTTCTGTTTCTCCTTTTCAATCTTCCTCGGGAAAACCGTGGTCAGTCTTTTAGTGAATTGTTCATAGTTTCTTTCACCTGGGCGCAGTGCCTTCAGATTTCTTTACTGGTTAGGCCCTTTTTGTCCTTTGAAAATGGCGCCCAAATCAGTTTTAGTTTATTATCGTGGTGGAAGGATAATAAGGTGTGCTTGACAGCTAGTCAAAAACGCCATATTTTTGTTTTGTCACGTCACTCAGAGTCCGTTTTTGACATTGGAGAGATGGAGCATGCACCACAATTCGATTTCATACATAAAAAAATTATGTATTCAGAAGACGAATTGATGTAAAATAAAATAATTTAATTCATTTATCAATGGTATTATTTAGGAAATGCCATTAATAATAATAATATTTGTGGTGCGACAATCCGAGGCGGACCTGGGTCTAGCTTCTCAGCAACCACTCGTGTTGTGCGTGCTACTGTTCCATCACGAGTGGAAGGGACCTACAGTTCAATGCCGACTCCGAACGGCAAAGTTTGAGAAGCTTTTTCTAGACAGGAATACTCTTTGATGGTGTAAGCCGTGAATTATGAAAGTTGGTAGATTCGGGATTCGAACCTGGCACCTTCTGCGTAGGAGTCGACGAACCCACTAAGCCACGGCGATCACTGGAAATGCCATTATGTACAGTGAATTGTTGAAGAAGCGGTAATGTGGAGGAAGGTGTTGGAAATCATGTTTTTAGTGTGTGGAAGTTTTTTATTTATTTCCACCTTTAAGTTACTGTTGACACAGATTCATGTGATGTCATGCAAGGCTTCAATAGAACTGTCCAGCACACCTTATTATCCTTACACCATGGTTTGTTATTTTCTGCCAGCATTTTAAGTATTTTGTGACTTTCCCAGACAGCCTTAGGGTTGAATGTGTAGCTCTTTAGCGCCTTGGCTTGATAGGTAGGTAGCTCGGAGGGGCTGCTAGTGAAGTCCATTGTGATACCCACAGTCTACTACCACTGATTGACCACTTCAGTGATAGCGCCGTTAATTTGAGCCCAACGGCAAATGGTGGCAGGGCCAGATTTGAAAAGCAGATAAAAGCGTATTAACTTTGCTTTCACTGGGGCTTGAACTGGGAACCCCGCTAACCAGGGGCAGGCGATTAACCAACTGCGCCGTCCCGTCGTAATAGCGCCTCGGCTATGTGAGAATATATATATACAGATTTTTTTGGGCTTTCTATACAATTCAGCTAAATTATTGTTGTGTCCATGCAGAGATTCCATGCACACCAGCCCCTACCATGTTTTTCTGTTTGTCATTTTTGGGCTCCTCCATCCTTGTCTTCATAATTGCTGTTACCTTTTAGAACGCGATGAGAGGTTAAACTTTTACTTCCGTTTTAACCTACAAATGTACTGTGTAATATTGTGTGCGTCACTATAGCCAAGGCAGTTAGCCAAGGATCACCAGATGATGTTTTTGCTGAATGTTTTTGTTAAGCGTTGTTGTTCCATTCCTTTTTATACGGTATGAGTACTTCATAGTATTTTTTCCAGTTTAACTCAGTGGACATCAGTAATTTTCCAACAGGGTGTTCGTACGGTCAGTCCTCCACAAGCGGGGATATGTGCTTAAAGGAGCGTTCAAGAATGTTGTGTGAACGCGCAACCCCCAGTTTACCATATCGAAATAAAACGGGAGGCATAAACATGCCAACGCCACCAATCTTAAACATGCTAGAACCAGGGGTTACACATGCATCCACCCCAACAGATATGGATGTCATAGTTCCAAATTACGATGCGGTCATACGATCGCTTATTTGAAACGATCGTTAAATAAATAAAATCCACTGGAGCACGGATGGGACAGTCAGAGATTAGGAACTAACCACTTGAGCTCATTGTGCGATGATCGATTATGAAAGGCATTAGATGCAGAGCAATCGTGGCAGTGTCCAGTGGTGAATGACTCCAAAATGAATGACTTGCAAAAATAATCGCCGCAGTTTGTCAAAAATTCAAAAGCGACGTTCAGACACAACAATTTGTCGTGACGATTTATTGAAGCTGAAAAGTCGAAATGCTTTGTCTACCGCAAGTACAAAAGTCTGCCGATTTGTTGTTACGAGCGTTCACATTGACGATTTCACCCATCAACCACGGTTTTCAAACAAATTGTCGCGATAAACTGTTGAGTGTGAACGCCGCTAATCTGAGAAAAAAATTTTTTAAAATTGTCAATACGCCCGAATGAATCGACAGTATCCTCTACCTTGAAGTTTGTGCTCGGGCTTATGATATTACTGTCTGTAAACTTTCAAAGCGCGACCGCTCCGTCGCGACTTACACAAATGATTTGCACAAATTGACAACTTCTCCAGATGGCATTTCTCGGAAGTCTTACCCTGTTATGGAGGTTCTGTTTATCATTTTGAACCTTTCTAGGGAAAGTCGTGGACAGTCGATTAGTAGTTGATCCACAGTCTCTTCCGCCTGGTCACAGTGCCTACCGTTGCGACTTACACATATGATTTGCGTGTGTCCTACAAAATATGTCAAAGCCCGAACGCCTGCACGTGCCGCTCCGCCATTGCGAAAAGGACAGTAGATTCTTGGCATTTTTTTACGTCGGCTACATGTTAGCCTGCTACTCCCCTTCGATCTGAATCGACTGTATACAATGGAATTTATTTCTTCATCTCCTTCGCTTCATCGCAAACTTCAAGTGAAAAAGTGGATTTACGCGTGACACCATAATGGATTTTATTTGGCCTAAGTGCCACTGCACTGCTGTAGACTGATTAATATCCCATACCTCCCACAAGCAATTTAATTGAGACTAATCTTCAAGGTCAACTAATTCGAAAGGCAGCCACGGAAGGAATAACCCCAAAACAGTGGAGAAGACAATCCCATTAGCCGATGGCAGCTCGGCCCGACCATCTCCTAAATCGACTTGTACTCATATCTACGAAACATGCAATCCAATCAAAAAGGAACCAAGCCAAAGACGAAGCTAAGGCAGCAATCACCTCCGGGATACAGGTCAAATTGTCAGAGCTCTCCGACACGAATTTCAGCCAATTGCACTAACGAGCAGGAATCCCTTAATGCCCACGAGGGAATTGAAACTACGTCCGGTGACAACGTTTACCAGGTCACTGAGGAGCTTCCTTCCAGTGTTTTACGTGCTTCAAAGGTCTTCTTCGCAGAACTGAATATGTGACGAGCGTGGATGAATATATTTCCCTTTGATGACAAACATGAGAGACGCCTCATCAATTTCGACAAATAAATCATTTTGACACTCAAAAGGCAGCTGCCTCGAATCAATAACACCCCCCAGACATTGGCTGACAAGCACGCAACAACGACGAATCAAAACAAACGACTCTCAAGAATGACAACATGGCCCCCAAGGACATCATCCGCACCACCGCCAGTCAACTGAAAGCATTTCACAATTTCATCAGTGAATAATGATCGTCACACTTTCTTTGAAATTAAACACAAAAGCCGCCACCGGAAGACTGAAACTATTTCCCCCCCACGCGTCACATGACAGCCTTCGCTTGGCAATTACAAGCCTCATAAGTAGACTTGGCGCCATACGGCGTTTATATTTGCGTCCCGTGCCTCGTTGAGAAGCGAACATTAATTTCCATCGAGCAGCTCAACTAATGCCTTCGGGTTATCAAATGGAGGCAAGAAAAAAAAAATACATAATAGGAAACTTTTCTTCCTCTACAAAAATCCAAAGACGTTGCGTGACAATCGCAAGAAACGTGCTCGCCGTTATCCTTAAGTGTATGCGTCTGGTTTTCTTGTCGGGGATGAAATACACACACCCATGCACACACGAGAAAAAAAAGGTCAAAACAATTCACTAAAACAAGCCAGAAAATGTAATAAAAGCCATCAGGTCCTGTCCAGAGGATTGTTTATAAATAATTCCTGACCACACACACAGTGAGAGAGAGAGAGAGGGGGAGATAGGGAATTTAAAGACTTCATAAAATATTAAACGCCGCCGCCGCCGCCGCCAATGCCCCGTTGTTGGTTACTTCTGAAAGGATCTTCCGGCAAGGGTTTCGTATGCAAGAGGCAATGCCTCAGCTTTTAAAGGAGCAATTACACTTCCTCTGGCCAAAGTCAAAAAACACACACACACACAAAAAATATTTAAGAGGATCAAAATGCTTCGCATTCAACAAACCAACCAGCCTGCCTCAGGGGATCTGCAGATGGAAGGAATAAAAAAAATAAACACACACACTCCTTTTGCTGGGCGCATTCCCAGCCCGGGAAACGGTGAAAACATCATCATCGTCGTGGAGTGTCCTTCCACGTCCGTTTTTGCCAAAACCACATTCACAAATCAACAAACCGCAAATAAGTACATATCCCACCAGTCGCTTCGCTTTGCTTCACGCCCCTCGTAACCCACCCCCCTGGGCGCATTCAATTTACGATATGTCCCACTCCAAGGAGCCTAGCACCTATTTTTATCCTTTTTTTATTCATTTTTTTGCTGTTTTCTTGCAGCAGTAGCCTTGACAAGGATTTATTTTACAGAAAAATTTATATCAGAAAAAAAACATGAATTAATCACACAAAAGCAGGCCGTCGACTCGGGAGAACGCGGCACAACAGCGCACACACATCAGGCGTCCCCAGTGCGAGGGTGCATTTTATTTTTTTTTTAATTACCACATTTCAGTGGTGTGTCCTTTCGGAGGCACAGCAGCGGCAGGAGAAAAGAGAAAGCACAGAAAACTACGTGCATGCACACAAACTACGAGTGTGTGTACGAGGGGCGGGTGGTGGTGGGAGGGGGACACGTCAGGCGAAAGAAAAAAAAATACGTAAGGACCCCCATCAACAAGCAGCAAAGATACGAGTGTAATGAAAAACCGGAATCGAGGACGTCCTACACACACGTCATGCCCCAAGAGAGATAACCCTTGGAATCAACAAAAACCAAGTGTGAAACTAACTGTGAAATAAGCATGAAAATTTAGATAATGTCCTGGCAGCTGGATACCGAATTCCGGTCGGGGACGATGTTGTGGGAATGATGATTGCGATGGTGTGTGACGATGATGGCAGGAGAACCTTTCGGAGTGGCGGAGGGGGCGGCGGCATGGACAAAGATTGAAGGTAACATATGGCGCAAAGATAAAAGGTACAAACCACTCGTGGAACAGAGTTGATATGCAGTCCCTTGCCGCTGGAGAGCAGTGTCCTCGAAGTGAAACTTGTCGACTTGACTCATTAAAGTCCTTCACCAGCAGTGAGTGCTGTTTGTGTGAGTTGAATGCAATCATCTCTGTCTCTCTTGCATCTCTTTCACACAAACATACACACACACACACTCAGTCACAAACACCTCCTTCCCGATGCGGTATGCAACAAATTTCTAGGATCAATGGAGGGATAATCATTTGTGTTTCATCTGGGATCCCATGCCCTGTTCGATGCGGACAATAAGAAGGACGAGGAGGACGAGGAGAAGGAGGAGAAAGAGGGGGTAGAGCAAATCGGAGCTACCGTGTTGGTAGCGCGCATACAGTATGTGCACGACAAATCGATAGTTAATCAACAACATTGTGTTAGGCTTACAAGGATACCGCCGGAGTGTGTGTTGCCCTGACTGTGCCTGGTTTGCTGCCTGCTTGGGAATCTGATTCATCGCCGCCACCATCACCACCATTGACATCGCCATCACCATCATCACCATCAGCCATGGCCGATAAATTTTACGAGTTTTATTGAGGAAAAATGGAGGAAGAAAAAAAAAGGCAACAAAGAATGCCTGGCCAAATGACGCATTACTTCCGCAGGGCCGCAGGAAAATGTCTCCTGCAACGGAGCCCCTGTACTGAGGCGGCCGACCGGGGGAGGGTGACGAATTTTATTGCTTACCATGGTCACGACTGCTAGCACAGGCTTCTGATGCGGATTCTGATTCGAATTCTGATTCGGTGCGTCCTTAATTCGAGATCGGAGATTTTTTCCTTAAATTCACTCAGAAAAACGTTTGCACACTTTTTCTCCAAGGATACAATCCTTTTATCGTCGCACTTCGATCGGCGAAACACACACAAAAAAACAATTACCAAAAAATAAAACCAAAAAGGGGACCGAAACCGAAAAGCAGAAGGAACGAGTCTCGCTCTGTTTGCAAATAAAAATGTAAAAAAAAATTCGAACGAAAACCTTTGATGGTTGATTTTAGATTTTTTCCGAACAACTTCCACTACCGACCACGGCCATATTGTTAGAGAAATTAACTGTTTTGTGCCCCGTGCTGCAGAGAGTTGTCGACAGGCCTTTCTGTGTCGCCGTTGTAGCCGTTTGTGTCGACGGCGAGAATGGCTTTTGCCGTTTATACCTCGCTGAGTCGAGGGCACCGCAGTGCGCAGGTGCTGGAAAAATCGATGGATGAACTGTCAAGTGCGGCGACGGCGGCCATGTTGGATTGGCGCTGTCGTTGAAGGGCGGTTGTAAGAATGTGTTTGTTCCCTTCGAGGCGAGAGAATGGGCTGAGTACATAGAGAGACACTCGTGCTGTGGCACGTGCTTCCAGCAGGGGCGCCATCGTTGCTCAGTTCCGGATGACAGTTCGTACATAAACACGACTAGATTTGTTTACGTTCGACGTTGCGACCTGACGGGTGAGTCATTCTGCTGTGCCATTCATGAGAGGCGCACTGAGACGCGCTTGGCTACCCCCGTCCCAGCGATAGGCGTCACCGGGGCTATCGGCCCAAGTTGTACGTTTGACGTATGGCTGAGAGCAGCTAGCTGGTATCTGACCCCGGGGCCAAGGGATGGGATGCTGGCGTGCGGCGTGTGGCGTGTGGCGCCCAACAGGTGGTCGTAGTAAAATCGATTTCGGTTATTAAAATCGAGGAAGAAGTTTTGTTTGTGTTTACGGCTGGCGTGGTCGGGGGGGAAGGACTCATTTTTTTCTTCCCTGAGCTCTTGTCCGCGATAAATTATTTGTTGTCCCCTAGTCTGTGCGCCCCACACCTCCACCTACAAGTCCCCAATTCTGTGTTGGTTTATGAGCTGTTGTGGGGTCGGGATTTCGGGTGACGAGCCATTCTTTGTTTAGGCTCGTGTGTGTGGGTGTGTGTGCGTGGGGGAAGCGACAGAGAAAATTATTAAATCTGTGGATGACAGTTGTACGAACAAAAATGCACTTCGGTGAGACAGTTCAAGTGGCTGTTTGCTGGAGGGAGGCGATGGAAGAGTTGTCGTCTGTTGTAGACGGCTTGGATGTTGACAATGACGTGATGAAGGTTTTGTGTGTTATCCTATGGCCGACGACGTAATTGCCTTTTTTTTGTGTTGCCTTCTTCCTCGGAACGATAGGGGTGGCTGACAGTTGAGATACTTGTGATGCTGTTGACCTTTGGAGCAGTGGAGAAAAACTGCTGAGAAGACATCCGCCCGAGTAGACTGACGTTGTTCGGAAGTTGTCACTTAAAGAGTGGTAACTTTAAGTGTGTGCGGGTCTTTGAAAGGTAAACAGAGGACTTTGCAAAAGGCGACTCAGGCTGTTGAGACGCAATCTGTGGTGGTCTACTGTTTGACTAACGTGGCACAAATCTTGAAACAAGTGACTTTTGAGGATTGCTCATTGGGAAACACATTCGGAGTCTTGTGCTGTGTTTGTTTTGTCGCTTGGTTGATGCGGGAGAAAGGGGGTTTTTTCTTTGTTTTTTAGTTTAAAGTGGAACAATGAGAATGGATTTCTTGGAGTTTTCTTTTCTAAGTCACTGGACTTCGTAATACACTGAGATTGAAAAACAAAATGAATTTGGTCAAACGAATTCGAGCCTCTTATCTCAGGTAGTCAGGTCATGTGGAACTAAAGCTTCGCCCAGAACAACCCCCGTGGAAGAACGCAGTAAAGGAAGGCCACACCTCTGGTGGCGTACACAACTAGAAGGGACCCCGATCGGCTGAGCGAGCGTAGCTGGATGCACCTAGCACAAGCCGGCGATGGATGGAGAGGCACATCGATTGAGGGCCAGGTCCACCCCGGACAGTGGCGCCAGGCAAAGAAGAAGAAAAAGTCAAAAAAGACATGGGCGGGTGGATCTAGAGGATAGGCTGATGGATCTCTACGAGGGCAGCCACCGCTCAAGATTGTGTTATAAAAGGTGGCGAAAAATGAATCCTCCCACTGGAAGATGTTCTAATTTTTGCAAATGCCATCGTACGCCAGTCACATTTGACATTTGTGAACTAGGCAGCTGCATTAGACTAGCAAGGGAGCGTTATGCACAGAAATGAAGTATTACAGAGATGCCCGACTTCTACCTCTCTTGCCCCTTAAGACTTTCGACAACCTTTTTTATAACGTGTTCTTAAACCAAATTGACCAATCAGAGGACGGCATTCGCGTTATTTCGTGAATAACCGTCAAAAATTATTGAATATCTGTCAAAAATGCACTCAAATTAGTCGAATAACTAGGTGAAGTCGGCTATCTCTGTGATACTTCATTTCTGCTAGACAGCTGCATTAGACTAACAATGGAGCGCTATACTCCACAAGAGCGTGGAATAATTGTTTCGATCTTATTTAACCAATAATCAGTCGGTGTTGTGAATTTCGACAACGATGTCTCCTCGTCGTGTCGCGTCAACATTCCGGCGCTTAGCTGCTCGCCTCGAACGGACTGGAATCACAGGAGACTACGCTGGGCGTGGCCGCCACAGGAATGCGATCAGTTTTCACTGAAAATCTTACGGAAAGTCATGGAAAATGCGATAAAAAGGCGAAAAATATGTATGAACATTGGCGGCAGCTACTTGACGGATATCATCTTTTCCACTTAACAGAACAAATTGTCATCATCACCATCATCATCTTCTGATGACCCGCATGGCATGATCCACTAAAGGGATAGTGGGTGTGAAGCGCGTCCCGGAATGTCGATACTTCGCCATCTACTCTGACTCATCAGGAAGTATGCCCAAGCGTAACCAGGCGAGTTTATGGCCTTGGTCCAATCACCCGGACTTGTGTCTGCCAAGCGGTTGCCTACCTGATGCAATCGCACACCAGGCCCGCCTTGGAAGTCGTGATGGAGGGGATATTTGTGCCACGTGACTAAGCCATCGAAGCATAGCCCTTTACGTACGAAGAAGCAGTTGCTCAACGTTTCCATGTTCCTCACCTATCCTTCCTTCCATACCTATCCCATCTCAGCAACTTGTATTCGCGATCATATTCTTTCTGTCATTACCCTAATTTCATGACCATAGGTGAGAGTTGGAAGAAATACTGTGTTTAAGACCGCTGACCTGGCATTGACACCAAGCTCGGCTGTCCTGGTTACAGATCTGTTAAGCTTTTTCAAAACTGATCCAGTTTGGCCAATCCTACAGGAAAGCTCAGCATCCCATCACTCGGGCAAAAAAACCTCGAGATACTTAAGCTCTTTTGCTGCTTCAGTTTGTGCATAGAGGCTGAATGGCCTTCAAACGAAGACCATCAATCCCATAGCCAGATAGAGTGCCCCGATTATCGCTCTATGCCAGATCGTGGAAAAAAAACCCAAGAAAGTGGTGGACACTCACCGCCTTCGTAGACTTCAAAGCCGCGTAGACAGTATATCCGTCTTTCTTTTCCAAGATTTTGTTTGAAAGAAATTTACTATTCAGACTTGCCTGGACATCTTCTATGATTGCTTTAATTTTTGCCAATCATTTCTGTAAACTTTCTTCGCGAACATCTTCTTCTTCTACTGGCACCTGGGCCTCAGCCAACAAGTCCCTCTAGCTGGCACGATCTTTGACTAGCTGCCCCCTTTCACATGCCATGTTGGCTGAGGTCCTTCTCCAATTATGGGTGCCATCAGTTTCGTGGTTCTATTATATTGCGTTGTCCCAGCGGTACGGAGTCGACGACTTTTCGGGCCGGAGCAGTGTTGTCCATATGCTCTACATGGCCTAGCTATCTTCGGCGTTGGATCTGAAGACGCCTGACTAGAGTCATGTCGCTGTACAGCCCGCACAGTTCGTGGTTGAATCTTCTCCTCCAGAAACCGTCAACGCAAACAGAACCAAAGATCGCACGCAGAGCTTTTCTCTCGATGAGACCAAGGACTTCCTCATCCGCTTTTGAGATTGTCCATGTCTCCGCGCCATACAGCAGGACTGGGATGATCAAGGTCTCGTATAAAGTCAGCTTGGTCCTTCGAGAGATGGCTCTACTACTCAATTGCCTCTTGAGCCCATAGAAACAGCGGTTGGCAAGAGTTACTCTGCGTTTGATCTCGGTACTGATGTTGTTTGTACTGTTTACTGCGGAGCCGAGGTAGACGAAGTCCTTGACTACCTCGAAGTTATAGCTGCCCACTGTGACGCTCTGTCCAAGACGTCGATGTTGTGTGTCCTTCCTTGATGACAGCATATACTTCGTTTTGCCTTCCCATTTTAGCCACTTCCGCCTCAATGCCAGCAAAAGCCTCATTGACGGCTCGCTGTGTTCTGCCAATCACGTCAATGTCATCAGCGTATGCTAACAGTTGTACGGACTTCTGGAAGATCGTGCCTCTAGTGTTGGCGTGTAAGTCTTGCACGATCTTCTCCAGGATGATGTTAAGGAAGTCACATGACAGCGCGTCGCCTTGTCGAAGACCTTTTTTGAAATTGAAGGTCTCGGTGAGTTCGCTTCCGACCTTGATGGAGCAACGAGAATTCTCCATCGTCATCCTGTACAACCTGACGAGTTTGGCAGGAATGTCAAAACTAGACATGGCGTTGTATAGCTCGTTACTATGTACGCTGTCATATGCGGCCTTGAAATCGACAAAAAGGTGGTGGGTGTCGATTTGCATTTCTTGGGTCTTTTCCAGGATCTGCCGTAGTGTGAAAATCTGGTCGATGGTGGACTTCCCAGGGCTGAAGCCACACTGAGATGGACCTATCAGAGTACACAAAACGGTAGAGACGATCTTGTAAGCGATGTTCAGGATACTTATCCCTCTATAGTTGGCGCAGTCAAAGGGGTCTCCTTTCTTGTGGATCGCGCAAACGATACTGAGATTCCACTCATCGGGCATGCTTTCCTCCGACCATGTCTTACAGATGAGCTGGTGCATGCACCCAACCAGATCATCTCCAGCTGCCTTAAAGCGGACAGTCCGCACCGGCAGCTCAGCTTGATATTGCTATCTTGACCTCGTCTAAATCGGGGGGACGGAATTCTCGTCGATCATCGTCCATATTGAGTGGGACATTCTGCCCCCGACATACCGCTGTCAGGTATTGGTGTCATCATCGCCGTTTAGCAGTCTGCAGAAATGGTTCTTCCAAATTCGCAGTATCGTAAAAAATCCATCAACTATGCTAACTCAGCCACACTCGAGCGCTTGAACAAAAATACCCCAGAATCAGTTCGAGAATAAGAGAACACCCGAGCCTCCAGTATAAAGACCACGTCCGCGATCACTTGGTTCAAGACAGACCAAGAAAACTGGTCTTGATGAAGGCAGAGGTCGCTTGTACTCTCGTTTATTCTTTGGCGATTTCCTTCAATGTGTGTGTAATTTCCTTTGTTTGATTCCTTTTGCCTCACCTCCCTTATCCAAAACATTGAATAATCGCCGACGAATTTAGCTAGTGCGAAGTGAAGTGGCCAAGGATGGAAGGCCGTTGCCATGAGACAACTGTGAAGGGATACTGTATTAGTGGTAAGCAATTGATTACTTTAAATCAGGGGTAGTTTCCTGATTCAATGCTAATGGCATGCCTGCTCCCAGTCTTCGGCCGCTCTTTCATTGCCCGGGATACCATTGGAATGCACAACAGAGGGTAAGATAGTATCTAATCGATAGCTCCTGTAGGGATATACATTTTTTTTTTTTTCAAATTGGATTATATCGATGGTGAAAGCATCTCCTCTATTACTTACTATACAGGGAGACAAAGCTTGTAGCCCCCTTAATTACTTCTGCCTAGAATACAGTCACACTGGTTAGGAATTTTAAGGGACAGATAATGTGCACGCTGCAGAGCAAATATCGATCCGGGACAAACCATATGCCAGAATATACTACAAGCGACATCTATAATTTTATAGCTGTTGTCTACGACAGGTTAAGCCGTAACCATAAGGCACCACTATAGATTCGTCGTGAAATTGCAATAGTCGACAACTTACACTTCGGTATGTCAGTCTAGTCGAAAGCTTTGGTAACGAGTACCGTAGTTTGCAGACCTTACAGAAGAAACAAATCATGACTCGGAAGGGAAAACTCGGAAATATTTTCGCCAACCAAAGCAAACATTGCATCATGAAAAAACACTGGATAGACATGTGCTTCGCACTCGCCCTTGTCCCAAAATCCATCCCATGTTTCATAGAAAATCAAACGACATCGAAATCAAAAGCATAGCAACTCTGTTGGGCTGAAAAAATTCGTTTTTATGGAGTTCACAGTGAAAAAAGTAACGGAGTCACATACAAAAGATGCGTTTCGCTTTAGAAAGAACATAACAAAATGAGGCTTAAATTTAATTCTGTCACAAGTCCATAGAAATGCAGGAATCCGCTCCGACGATCGCCTACTTCAGAGGCTTCATCTTCCACAGGCCGTCGTTCAGATAGTGGCAGTTTTCCACGCCGACCCCCTTGTTCACCTTGGCTCTGTAAATGGTACCGAATTTTGATGACAATTTCTCTAAACATTCAATTCCACTCACATGTCTTCCGTTGAGAGCGTTGTGACACCAATCGCCAGTGCGTGTTCCTTTCCCTCGGCCATGATGGCAACAACGGTTCCCTTTTCCGCTGGTGTCATACACGCCCCCGGCGACGTCAGACCTGGACACATGATATTCGCTCCGCTCATGACAAATCGAATAGCACCCTTGTCAACCTGTTCCATTGTGACAAAGAATGGAAACTTGTGCAGAAGCTTCAGCGTGGGCATCCACACGCCATCGCGGTGACGGAAGAACACTTGATCACCGATTCCATTGAGAAGGACTTCGATGTGATCATGGCTGTGGAAAGGGAGATGATCTTAATATTTCGTAGAGGAAATCTGATAAGATTCACTCACCATTTGGCGATTCGAAATGAATCTTTCTTCGGCAATATCTGATCGATGTGCGACTCCAGGAACGGGTAGGATTCCAACAATTTTGTGCGTATACCCTTCTGTACGGAGGACTTCAGTTGTTGAATGGACGAGACGCTTTCTTTTTCGTCAAATCTGAAAGGAATCTCTCGTTAAAATGATATATTTTCTCAAATATTCCAATAAGCGACGGCGACGTGGAAAGAATTGATTTTTTTTGTTTGGTTACCGGTTGATTTGGTTAAGCGTTTGTGTGCACCTACGGTTACTTACTTCTTGAACATCTTAACTAGTATTAAATAATTTAATTTATTAGGAGTAGAATATAAATGAGCTTGGATTTTAATTTGAATTTATTCAATTTTGTGAGTGATGGTGTGCATACACCAAATTTTCAAGGAAATTTTGACATGCGATTTGGCATTTTCAATGTCAAACGAACGGTCAGCTGTCATCGAAGAGAAACCGCTGTATGGTTGCAAAGGGTGGTGTGTACTTTGGTGTGCATTAGCAGCGGCTGTTTCGTGATTCGGTGAATGAAAGAAACGAATGAATTGAAGTAATAAAATTACCTATTTATTTTCCTTTAAATTGCTTAACATTTATGAAGTGTTTCAAGAAAGAATCTTGACAATTTGAGAATTTATTGCTAAATAAAATCTTTTTTATTTCTGAAGAAGCAACATTTTTTCTTTAAGATGGCATCTCAACGCCCATTTACAGTTCAATGGATGCCGTAAGTTTGACATTTCGGTGGGGCTTTTTGTTTGGATTTCGATTTTGTTTTAGAGGCACACATCGGCGATAGACTTTCTTAACTGAAATTACTTAATTATCGATGATAAATTGCTTGCGACACTGAATAATTCACCAGCCAACATGGAGTCGGATCCAAGGAAGTTCTTATCTCGCCTTGATATCATCAATACCCTGAAAAGTGTAAGTAACTTCATCACACTTTCAGTTATCACGGTGAAAATGTATAATTTCTAGCGGCATCTACATATCCCGGACATGGAAAATCTAACCTATGAGGAGCTGCTGCGCATTTTCAAGACATTCGCCGTTCCACTTGAGAAACGTCGCGAACGAGAGCGTTATATTCCGACCCAGTACTGGGATTACGTACCTGACGACCGTCTAGCTTCTTTTCCTTTTGATATATCACCCATTCAGTCAGCGACTGATGCTCAAAAATTCATCGAGGATCATCAAGTTATTCCCCAGCACACGCCGCACATTCTGCAGCATGCGAAATTCCTTAAGTTGTCCTTCAATACGATTTCGAATCAGGCGCCAAAACGATACAGCATGCATGGACAAGATATGCCGGGCGGTCCGACTCCACCTAAGAGATTAATGACTTTGCCGTAGACGGAGCTGATGCATACCATCGAGTATGTGGAACACAAAGACGATGCTTCTAGTGGAACTGATTAGATTAGTATAATTCTAGTTATAATAACAATCGGGACAGAGTTTGTCTACGAGCGCCGTGCTACTAACGATAAGGTACTACCGTCGTGTAGGACGTTTTATTTTGTAAAAATTGTCATTTTCTGGTTTAGATGTTTTGTGTTTGTCTGAGTTATGTAAATTACTGCTAATATAAGGTTTCGATAAAGTAACAAATGCGAGTTGTATATTGCACCTGAGTTTTGCTGAATTGTTTTGCGGCGAGGCTGAAGTGTTTTTGTTTCGTTTGGGATTCGGGGTTCTTGGCGATTTATCCAGAGCACTCAGCACGATTTGATGTATTGTGTTGTGCCTTGGGCATAACTTTCTTACCGAGAAATCCTAAGACAGGCTGCAAGAATTGTTGCAATTCGAATAGATTACACAGAGCAAGGCCTTGGACTTGAAGGCTTTTGGCTTAACAAAAATTCGGCCCAGGAAATGCTCTGGCCAGTGACTCCGTCAATCTTCTGCTGAATAAGGTAAAGTAAGGAATAGGAATTGACAAGGCGGGTGCTCCGCAGTTAACAGCGACCTATCGTGTTTTTAACTCGCTGCTAAGTGGGCTTTTACAGAACGGAGAAGCTTGTCGAACATAGCAACTATCAAGAAAAATAAGAGCCGCCTGTCACTGTTATGATGTATAAAGGGAATTAGTCTAAAACAATGGAATAAATGTAGACTCTGGACAAAGTTACCCACGGTTAAGATTCTTTGGCCTTCCTTTGTCCCCTTTTGACATGATATAGTGATGTATACTTTTAGGGGCGGAAATGTATGACCACTTCTTTGCCTGTGCTCAAGGCGTTAAAATTGCGTTGGGACATCCACAGCAAGTTGAAGGCAAAAAATGAAACACAGAATTGAGACGCTGATCCACTTAAACTGTATTCCTGCGTGGATTGGAGTAGTGAGTTCATGTAATTTCTTCTCAACTCTCAATTTGAATTCCTGTTGTTTCTTAACTGATGCGCCCAACTGATGCCATTTATCGCAATCGATTGACGTTGATGGGCTTCACTGTATCTGAACTCATTGTAAGATGTAACCAATTCAAATCAATGTTTGCTCTGTGCTTTGTGTTGTAAAAGTCCTGTTCCTGGAGTAATCACCCCTAGAAATGCACAGTTGGGAGATATTCACAGGTTATTTCTGTCTCGCTTCTCTGCATGAAGACATCGTATCATGTATGGCTGCATTAGCAGCACCTTGAGAGGCGGTAGTAGGCACTTCTGCACCTTTTGGGTCACTGCTACCATCAACCTTTCTGTTGGTGGGACAATTAGGGCTGGTCTCGCCCTTCTATTACAGGAGTACTGCGAGTCAAAAAGTCATATGCATTTTGCATTGGACATTTCTTGAAATGGGGCCTGGCCAGGGCATCACAAATTCGGATGCTAGGTTAGGTTATGTTGAGGTGGCTTATTGCCGCACATACGGACAGCAGACAATCTTAGGCCAAACATAGGTCCATTGTGTTACCACGCGGATCTTAGGCTACCTACTCCGCAAATCAATATGTGCTCTTAATAAAGCGAAGAAGAGGGCTGATTCTGATGCTGCTCAGTTCAGCCAGATTAACAAAGAAATGGGCTCTCAGCAGTCTGAATCTGCGGGATGAGAGAGCACTGCAGCTACATAGCAAGTGTTCGATGGTTTCTTCCTCATCCACGTCCATGCAGCTTCTACAGAAACCATTATAGGGAAGGCCTAGTCTAGAGGCGTGATTTCCGATGGCACAAACCTGTTAAAACGCCAATAAGAGATCTGAGGCTTGGCCTGTTTAATCTGATCAAGCTAAGCGATCGTTCGGGATCGATCGTAGGTCATAGCTGTTTGGTAATCCTGTGCCAGATATCCATCCGCGGTTTGTTTGAGCAAGCGTTTCAAGCTTTAGCATGTGTCTTAAAATAGCGATAGGCATGGAGGGTGGGTCTCCACTCGGAAAGAGCACTGAGTTCGTCCGCTTCGCAATTCTCTGGAATGTCACAGTGTCCCGACACCCACATAAGTTGTATGCTAAAGTACTTGGCCATCTCGTTAAGAGATAGCCGACAATTAAGGGAAGTCTTGGAATTAAAGGTGACTGAGTCCAGAGATTTGATCGCTGCCTGGCTATCGGAACAGATGACGATATTGTGCGCGATATTACATTGATTTTCAGCCAGGACAGGGCTTCCTTAATGGCTATAGTTTCAGCCTGAAAGACGCTACAGTGATTAGGTAGTCGAAAAGATAGCTAGAAATTTAGATCCTTGGAATAGAAACCAGCACCCACACCTGCATCCATCTTCGATCCATCTGTGAAGATCCGCAGAGGACCTTCCAGCGTCTGGTGCTCAGACTCCCAGTAAGAGCCCGGCGGTATGCTGGTTGAGAAATTCTTCTCGAAGAGGAGTTTAGGCAGAGTGAGGTCTGTGTCTATGGGTATAGAGGCATACCTGCGTAGGATCATTTAATGTCCAGACTGCAGTTCTTTCCAGCTGCTCAGCGATCTTACTCTAATCGCCGTGCTAGCTGCTGTCTGTCTGTCAATTAGTTCTATCGGTGGCAGGTTGAGGAGTATGTTAATGCTTCGGCGGAGGCAGTCCTTAGCGCCCCGCTGATGCATACGCAAGTCATCCTCTGCACTTTAGCAAGTGGGGTGATGTTGATTCACTTGTCCAGTGCGACAATGGCTCTTTTACAGCAGTAGAGAGCCGTTGAAACCTTCTTGACACGTTCCTGGATATTTAGCCAGCTTAACTTCGTGTCTAGGTTAAGGCCTAGGAATTTAGCGCTGTCGCTTTGCTCCAATGGGGGTCCCGCATAGCGTGGGAGGGTCAAAGTTAGGAATTCTATACTTCCTAGTAAAGAGGGCTAGACCCGTTGTTTGCGGATTGACACCTAGGCCGCATTAGCTAGTCCATTTCACTAGCTTGGATAGGGCAGATTGCATAATATCCCTAATTCGGATAATAACGACTAGTTATCCCACTAGTCCTACATCTCTTGACATGTGCTGCTCCACCTTGGCTTAAGGAGTTCTCCTGCCCGCCCAACTTGACTTGGCCAACCTTTCAGCAGAAACATGACCGAGGGATGCGAGGAGGTGCTAGTTGCATTGCCACGATTCGGAACAGGTACAACACGTGGGCTCTTAAAAATTGCTGCGTGTTATCCTCCTGTTCGAATGCATTCCCGTTCGGCTAGGTATTAACTTAGTTCCAGCCATTCACATAACTCAACGGAGGAGGCCGTAGACACTATCTAAGGAAAACTCATCTCTCCATAGATGGCGGAGGTTAGGTTCAGTTTATCTCGCTGACGTCTGAAAGGAAGTAGGCCCATTGTGTTACCACGCGGATCTGTAAAACCTGAGTAAACCGATGATGGCCGACTCATTTGCTGCTTAGTTCAGCCAAGTTATTGAATTAGTAGACTTCCAGACGTCTATTTCAACTAGCGGCGAGAGCAAAGCTATTGCATAGCAAATATTCAATTGTTTCTTCCCCTTCTCGTCTGTGCAGCTTCTGCAGAAGTCGATGTAAGGAAGGGCTAGTCTAGATATATTAGGATTAGGATTCCTCCGTCTGTTCAGGCTATCTGATTGTAAGCCAGACTTGCGGTTGACCATCTACGATTTACTGGAGTAATTGTTTTGAGCTTCAGTAGATCTAGACATGGATGGTGGATCCGCAACCCTTTCCAGTGAGTTGCGTCCGCTTCGTAAATCTCTGAATTGTCACAGTGTTCCGGCACCCACATAAGTGGAAGTTTCAATTACTTAGCCATCTTAGAGATGCAGGTTTTTTCGCTGCCTGACTGTCAAAACAGATGACGATGTCCGTACTTGTCTATTCTTGATATTGAATTCCAAGCCAGGACAGAGCTTCCTGGACAGACGCTACAGCGATTCGGTGATCGAAAAGAAAGCTTGATGTTTACATCTTCAGAATAGATGCCAGCGCCCATACTTACGTCCGTCTTCAGTCTGTCTGTGATCAGTCTGTGAAGATTCTCAGAGGACTATCCAGCCTTGGTGTTCAGATTCCGAGTAAGATCTGTCCTGGGCGACTGTGTCCACCCCAGTTAAAGGTCTGCGGGAGATGGTGGTTGAGAAGTTCTTCTCGAAGAGGAGTTTAGGTATAATGAGGTCCGTGTTTATGGGCTTTCATAAGCATCCATACCTGCCGAGGATCGCTGAGTGTCCGGACCGAAGTTCTTTGCACATATACAGAAATGGCGTAGCCGAAGATATCTCCATTCTTATGGACAGAGGCACAGTGCTTCCATACTTTTTTGACGCATTTCCTGCAGACAGTCTTGTGCATGGAGACCTTCAACTACTTACAGATTCCATTAGACAGCCAGTCTACACTTGACGACGGAATGAAATACCACGAAGTCTCGGCAGGCGTTCCACTGGGTTCAGTTCTTGGACCCCTCCTGTGGAACTCTATGTACGACGGAGTACTGAGACTAACGTAACCACATGCAGTCAAGGTGATAGGTTTTGCTGACAACATCGCGGTCGTGATAGTGGCCAAGCACATCCACGAGGTGGAAGCAGCCGCAAGCGAAGCGATCGCCAGGATCAAGGATTAGATGGAATCCGCCGACCTAGAACTAGCTGACCACAAGACTGAGGCTGCCTTAATAACCAGCCGAAAGACTGTGGAATACGCGAACTTCCGGGTTGGTTCCCAGATAATTCGATCGAAGGAGGCTCTATAATACCTAGGGGTAATGTTCGACAACCGGCTGAAGTTTAAAACTTACGTCGAGTACTGCAGCAAAAAAGCAGCAAGGCATCCTTGCAGGCAGCGCTCTCCGGAATGCTGCCCAACATTGGAGGACCTGGATATACGAGAAGGATCCTGCTTTCCACAGTGGTAAGCTCAATCCTTCTTAACGCTGCACCAGTATGGGCGGGGGCCCTCGCGAACACGGAAGCAGCAAGGAAGCTCTCGACATTATACAGGCTCTGCGTGATAAGAGCAATCAGCGGTTTCCGAACAATTTCATACGAAGCAGCCGAAACCGATCGACTCTCTCGAAATGCAAAGGATCTTCCTACGGAGATCACGCGGAGACTAGTGCAAGAGGTCTGAAAAATGAAGAAAGGGCAAGATCAATGGTACTGTGGCAAGCCAGGTGGGACACCACAACCAACGGCAGATGGACCCATAAATTGATACCCAGAATAGAAGCCTAGACAACGAGAGCTCACGGGAACTGCAACTACCACGTCACGCAGTTCTTGTCGGGTCATGGGGGTTATCGAAAATACCTCCACAAATTCGGTCACGACAGCTCACCCACTTGTCCTGAATGCGCGCGCGAAGATGAAGACGCAGAGAACGCAGTATTCCATTGCAGACGCTTTGCCGTGGCGAGAGGAAGTCTACCAACTCCCGAGCTCCTAGTTAGCCATATGACGGAGTCAGCTGGTGGTGACCTGTTCCTTTATTACAAGTGTGGTCGAACTAAGAAGGCTCGAAAGAGAAAGGAAGGCCGAATTGGCAAATATAGACCACATAGCGTGATATGCTAACCAGCCCCGCGAATTAATACCTAACGGCAGTTCCGCGGGGAGAGTGGTAGAAGTGTGCAGAGGTGTGGTTTAGGACGTAGGCTCGAGGAAAAAGGTGATTATTTTCCCGTGAGTTGTTCATGCTGCTAACACAGGTTACCAGTATCTTGAAGAAGATTCCACATCCATTGGCGCAAACCATAAAAAAAGCCAGTCCACACCCAAAGCCTTCGTTGTCGTTCATCCCAACTTCCCATTTACCACATTCTGCAACAATCCAGTTTGTTGTTAACGAATTACCCTAGTAACCGTTTTCACAAAAACAAGGTAACCACTTCCATAAACGTCCGATTTATGAGGACCACTTCTCACTGATTGCATCGTTTACCGAAACTTATTTATCTCAAAGTAGCAAGCAACTCCTCTGCAGACACTTAAGACATGCAACCACATCGTCTAGTGGACATCTTCACACGTTGCACTCTCGGAAACAATTTCCCATTTCGTAATTCCCCACCGCAAGCCGTACCCACAACTTAAATGAAATTCTTTCCCCCAACCCCACCCAACACACACACAGTCATAAACACAAATCCATTTGTTACATCCGATAGGTTGCCGAGTGGCATCCTTCTTGGAAATCCATTCTCGCACTCTCAAACCATAAGCCTCTCCGACCGTAATCCGTTTATCCTTGTGAAATTGTTTCCCTCCCGAAACAGGATTCGTGGTGCGTGTGGGTGTGTGCATCTTCCAACTCCCACGTACTACAGTTAATTCATTATTTAGAGATACAACTGTTGCGCACCATCTGCTGGCGTGTGACACAAATGGAATTACCCGTGCATGTAATCCGTATCCACTCCAGAGCAGCAGTCCACTTCAGATAATTTGTATCCACTTCAAGACTTTCCTGTTTTGAACAATCGTGTGATCACACCGTTTCCACTCGACTGACGCCATGACACTTTGGGGCCGGTGCGGTTCCACTAAAAATGGCCGACTGTCAACACGTTCGCGAGTTCGCTGTCAAGTGGAATCGTCCGAGGATTTACGGGCAGACATCGTGTGCACTTCGTCATCTTGCTTTGTGACGCAGTGATGGAAACTTCCAACTGGATTTTAGAAACGGAAACGATAAGGTGCACAGAGGGATGGCCGTTTGGACCTTGCTGGAGGTTCGCGACAAGTGTTTACTGATGCTCGGCTGATTAGAGGCAATCGATTAGATTGTGCTCTTTTTTAATCCGAATCATGCTGACTTTGCTGGATCGTGGGCCGAGTGCTCTGGTGATCCGGTTTCGCAGGTGGGGTCTTATCGCGACCAATTGTCGTTGAGGGCAGTTGGCACTTTTGGGGCTTTATCGCGGCGAGACTTAGACACTTGGGCACATTGAAAGGAAGAGAGTCAAGCTAAGAGAGCGCTTGACTTAAGAGCTCAGTGCATGTGTTCTTGTGTAACTGATTCGAATGAAGTGCTTCTGAATGGCGTCTAGCTAGTCATACGTACGGTACGACTGCGTGTCCGAAAGCAGAGGGAAGACTGATGGATTGTCCTAGATATAGGCATTGGGTCGAATTTTTTACAAGGGTGACATCAATTTAAGACTGCGAGCGTCCTACTTGAGCACTGCTTGTTGAAAAATCGAGAACTCTGAGGACGGAGGCATTCCGAGTATGGGTAGTCTGAAGCATTACAGCTCCTTATGACTTTTAAGTCTTTATGCTTGGAAGTCCAGCGGCCGTAGAAAGGTGTACGGGACTCACCCAAGTTGTTTCTTTCCTCTTGAACCCCATTGTACAACAAGGCAACGATACCGCGACCAGAAGAGATCTGTTGTATAGAAAAGTTCTAGTTAAGTCAAAAGAGGTACTACTGCCCTCACGAATGATAGTTAGTCCTTTGTAATGGCCTCAGACCCACTGAAGTAGGTACAGTGAAACTTCTCTTAACGGACATCCCTCTATAAGGGACACCTTTCTTTGCAGATAGTTCACCCCGGTGAATACGTTCATTCGTGTATTTTGTCCTCCTCAAAACAGACACCTCTGTATAATGGACAATATTAACAGTCCAGCTGCTGTCCGCTATAGAGAAGTTTCACTGTATCTCCTTATGGAAGATACGTTTCCTTAACCGGATGAGTGCCGAAATTCACATGAAATGAAATGTGAAAGAGTATTTCCTTATTTAAAGAAGGCCTGATGAATCATTTGGATTGCCTAAGACTATCCAGGGAACCAGGGATTCAGCAAAGATTCACTTTGTTGTGTCTACTAGCGTCATAGCAACATGTTACTGCTTTGAAGTTAATGCGCTTGTACGATAGTGCATTTAGTTCTGTCTGAAAAAAAATCATCCATGTTAGGAGTGCTGTACTCAAGATTTCGGGGCCTATTGTCTCATTGTGGGCATAGTCCGGGTGTATTCGGGCTTCAGCAATTAAATGTCTCCAGCTAGCGATAGCAACTTGGCTTCCAACTTGGCTGAGGTGATTTTCCCCTTATCTAGACATGTGGCTTGTAAAATAAGCAACAAGATTTTTACGGCATTCATGATCGGGCTTAATTGACCAAATTCTGGCGTTAAACAAGAAATGAAAGGCCCCTTAGTCAGCCTCAAATATAAATTGTCTTCCGTGGCGTAGTGTGTTAGTGCGTCGCCTCTTACGCAGAGGTTGCAAGGTTCGATACCCGAATTTTTACCACCTTTCATAAATCAGAGCTCCACCTCTTTCGAGTCACAAATGACAATGCTCAAAGAATATTCCTGATTAGAAAAAGCTTCTCAACAATGAGGTGAGTTAGAGTCGATGGGGGAGGATCGAGTTGCCTGGAGATCGAGTTGCCTGGAGATCTCGTGCCAACTCGGCGAGTTGGCATTAAACTGTACGTCCCATCCACTCGCGAAAGAAAAAAAGCACGCACAGCACGAGTGGTTGGTGTAAAAGCTAGGCGCAGGTTCGTCTCGGACTGTCACCATCATCATCATCTTCTGACCCGCATGATCCACTAAAGAGGTCCCTGGGGTAAACTACGCACGAGATCTCCAGGCAACTCGATCCTCCTCCATAGACTCTAACTCATTCCGGGTCTGCCAAGTGGTCGCCTATCCGATGGAATAGCATTCAAGGCCCTGTCGCCATATTATTATTAAGTGTCCTTAAACTCGTAAGATCTTCCCTGCCTTTTGGTGAACATTTCAAAAGCATGAGGGATGTCAGGGGCATCCACAATGAACCAGATATGTGGGAGATGCTAGAAAAGACCCGAGAAGTGCAGACCGACATCATCATCACCTATTGGTCGATTCAAAGGTCGCATATGATAGACTTCATGGAGACGAGCTGTATACCAGTTGTAAGTTTTGGCTAGACCGTGCAGGAAGTCCTAGGGGAGTTATTGCTGCTTCATTAAGCCCCACAACTATACTCTCGCCAAATAGGGCTTTAATCGATCGACGCGCTTTCATGTGTCTTCTTGAACATCACTCTACAGAAGATCATATAAACTATAGTGGTCAACCCTAGTGTTATTACAGTCGACTCTCATAATCCTCAAATGTAACCTCTCCATTGTACCTTCAAATTGATGAATGTCAGCTGGTAAGATACTAAATTCTATTTCAACTTCAAATTACAGAGTGGCTCCCTCTATTAATATTGATTTTATTCAATTTATCGAGTATTTTGCAAGGGACCGGGAATTCAAATTCACGACAGATTCAAACAGAATGAAGTATAACCGAGAAGGCCAAATTCCTTGTCCCTAATAATTTGTGACAGCTTGTTCTTATATCGTTATCTCAATTCAAATTGACCAATCAGAGAACGGCATTCAAATTATTTCGTGAATAACCGTCAAAAATTCATGATTATCTGTCAAAAGGCACTTAAATTCGTCGATAGACTGGGGATCAATCAGCGGTGAACTCGGCCATCTCTGTAATACTTCATTTCTGGATTCAAGTTAACCAGTGTTAAATTATCGAGAGTCGAGTGTATTTACCAAAAGTATGTACAATTGTTAGCATAAACGGAGTACATTGACTTGCTTTATCGAACATAGCCAGCATTGAAGCTGGCGTTGACCTGCGGATGCACCAGTTGAAATTGTCTACATACAAAACGTTGATCCAGCTCTAAGATGCAGAGACAAGGGCAATGTCAAAAACAAGCAAATAAGATTGGTTGGTCCTGCTTATGAAGGAAAAGTTTCAAACGCGGATCCGACGTCTGAGGCAGGTAGCCCAGATCCCACAGACAGCTTGAAAGAGTCTTGGACTTAAAGTGAATAGAATAGAGCAACAATGGAGCACCCGTAATTTGAGAGCTCTACAGCTTGGCTTTGTCTTTCTTTTGAGTTGGTGCTCTGCTGATCAAAATGATCTTGAACCAGATTAAGAAAAGTTCGGCACTAAGTGTTATGAGGCATCGTTCTTGCATAACACAGTGTACATCTACATAGTGCACTGCATCGTTTACCAGCTAATTTAGTAAGAGAAATTCGATCAGATGGTCGGATCGAGTGAGCGAGAGGTAAGGTCTTCAAGCGAAGTCCACAATTATTGTACAGGATTGGCCAGGCACAAGTGTAATTTTAAAAATACAATTAAATGAGCAAAAATACATTTTTCCATGTACTATGGCTTTATTAGTAGGTTAGGTTAGGTAGGAGCGCTGCTAGTGCATTCACTAGAACGCTAGACCATATTGGTCCATTGTGATACACATAGTGAGACTACTACCACTAATTGACTACTCCAGCGATGGTGACTGGACCAGATTTGAAAACCAGATAAAAGCGCATTAACTTTGCTTTACTGGGATCCGTACCGGTGAGCCCGCTAACAGGGGACAGGGACTCTACCAACTGCGCCATCCAGTCGTCGGCTTTATTAATAAGAAAAAACATTCCTGTTGCTTCCTCCTGCTTCCTCTGCTGATACACAGTAGCGCATTCTGTCACCGCAATTTTCCAGGACCTTGTTGTTGGTTTCGGTCTGTAGCTCACAGATTGCTTGGATGATAATGGTCTAAGGTGCTTGAATCATTTCCGGTATAACATCGGTCTTTCACGGTTCTCCACAAAAGGTCCAAAGGGGTCAAAACGCAGAGTACAGGCCAAATGAAATCATAACACGATTTGGGAATTTGGTGGGCAAAAGATCGTTTGTCGGATGGACTGTGTGGCATGACGCGCCATGCTGAATGAACCAGAGGTCTTGCAAATCCATGTTTTCCATTTTGAGTATAGTTTAACACGGCCCCGTAACGCCAACCGTTGACCGAAAGGTTGTTACCAGCCTCATTTTTGAACAAAAGTGTCCAATGATGCACTCGGCCACAGCAGCCATATTCTCATACGACGAACGGAGATCATGAGTGTTGTCCTTTAGCATACTAGCCTCACGAACTTTTTGCACACACTTACGTACAGCAGTCGCGGTGATAGCTCATTTCTTCTAAGACTTCTTTTCAAAAAACGGCCTGGAGTCCTGGGCTCAGCGTTGCCGGAAAAATATTTTATAAAGTGCCACCAATCCTATGTAAAAGAGCGATTTTAAGTGGGTACCACAAGCGGAAATATACCAAAAATAGGTTTCTGTGACGACGCACGACTTCAAGCAAAATCATTAATTTCGAGACCTTCCAGCGTAGCACAGATGTCAACACTAGAAGCACGACCTGCCGCAAGTCTATGTAAGTACTCGTATATGTCGAGGATATTGGCTATGGCTTCGGAAGGACTATGGCTTATACCACAAAATCCACATACCCCTGAGGATCAGAGATGACGATCCAACGATCCTTGAGTTTACTTCAGGTATGTTCATGAATTCAGTTTATGAGTTAGTGGACATTTCTTGGGAAAGTAAGAAGCTGATCTGAGTCGCTCTTCATGTCAGAGACGCACACGACAATGACAGTAGAGTCGTCTGAAACTAGATGACGCGTTAGCATTTATCTCAAACCATCCCCTTCAATTGTGTTTAAGGCGCAACCTTCACGACACTCCAACAAGGGGGACAGACCAGGCTGAAACTGGCTGTAAGTCTCAGAGGTTTTCCACCTACTGTGGTGTAAGAATAGAGCATATGACGGATCTTCACACTCGAGTGGCATGCATCATGACCTGCTTAAGAATAAATTTGACTTATCCTCGATTAAACATAATCCATAAGAAGACTGGGCTTTACTCAGTGAAAATGCTTCCTTCTACGAGCCTTTTATAATTCAAGTCGAGTAGTAGGGACGTATACTTACTCACCGACTCAAGCTCGAGGGAACAATACAATAGGGAGATAAGGAAAATTATGGATCATTTAGTTTTGCAAGATGCAAATATGTTAATTTTTAAAATTTTCAAGAGAGTGGCATATTCAATCTGCCACAGTGCCATTTCTATGAAAAAGTGCAGTAATGGCACATCGTACCACATCGGTAACGTTGCTTGGGCTACACAGCACTCACTTTGGACAACGTTGGTCAAGCGTAAGGCGAGTCATTTCGTTCCGCGGAGGTATGATACCAGAAATGAAATATTACAAAGATGGCCGACTTCTAACTCTCCTTCTTCTACTTCTAACTTCTCTTTGACCAATCGGAGGACGGCATTTACGTTATTTCGTGAATAACCCTCAAAAATTCATGAATAAAAGGCACTCAAATTCGTCGATGGACTAGGGGGCAATCATCTGTGAAGTCGGCTATATCTGTAATACTCCATTTCTGTATGATACTGACTTTCTATCAAGATTTCGAGCGAGAAAAAGGCTGTCAGTGTCGAAGTAACCTATGATGTAAGAAAAATCAAAACATGGCCCACCCTGTATATAAATACAATGACGTTCACCGGCAGCGTTTGAAAAAGAAAACAAAAGTATTGTTGTTGCTTTTGTTTATACAGTCGGTGCATTATAGGATATTTGTCAGTGCTGTGTATGAATATGTTCAATTGTAGCGAGCGTTAAATTTTGTGAACAGCCTGGTTCACAAGTTCCTCTTCCTCTTCTCTGAACGGCGATACAGTCATGGTCCTGGGCCTCAAACAAGACATTATTCTACCCATCACTGGCACAAGTTCTTGGTCATCCTCAGTTGCACTGCTCCACAGGCTCCAGGGGCAACAGCCTCACCAAAGGTTCCCAAAATAAATTTAAATTGTCTCCGCCAGAAAGGCATTCGCGTTCAGGTGCCACACCCACATCGTGTGGCCAGAGAAACTGACGTGTGTCTGGGTTACGGGATGTAGGCGTTTAGTGTCGCGTGTACCCCTTTCACTTTCTACATTCGGGTCACACTAATTAAAAATACAAACCTTTTTCCTGTTCTCTTTCCTTCCACTTTCACACAAATCATCCGCACGAGCACCTTCGACTCTGCAAATTAACGCCGATTTATGATTTTGTGAAAACAAAAAATACATTCGTACACATAATTCGTCATCGTACGACTTTTATTCATTTAGTTTTGCATTTTTTGTTGTTGTTTTTTTTTTGGTTTTTGTTTTTGTTTTTGTTATTTTTCTGCTTTTAATACTGAACAACATTTTGTTTTCATTTGCGAAACTTAACAAACATCGATTAAAGAATTTGTTATTCGTTTTTTGTTTGGTACAAAAAAATTATATAACAAAACAGTAAACCGTATGAACTAGGGATATAACTAAACTAATACACAATATATTTCATTGATTTCCTTATCTACACGCACTTGAACGAAATGAAAAACAAAAAAGAAGATAAATGAAGAACAATTCAAGGCTTGCATTGGAAATGGAAAATTAAAATTTTCGTTTTGCACAAAGAAATTAATTTTGGGTATCTTTTTTCATTTGTAACCCAATAAATTGAAGGCATTTTGTTTTTTTTGTTGTATTTTTTCTCTTATATTGAATTGAATTTTTGTTGTCAACGTCTTAAGGTTACTTAATTAGTTTACTTACACTTTTACTAGAGGGTTTGTTTAGAAATTTATTGAAAACTATTTCCTATGCTTATGGTTTTTTGTTTGTTTTCTTTTCACTTTTATTTTGTCGAATTTGATTACACACATTTTTCTTATGTACATTTAGCTATTTTTTGTTTTGTTTGTTTATTTTCAACGAGTTTAATGTAAAATAAATATTTTGTTTTTAAAAATAACTCTATGGTTTTATTTTTCTTCTTTAACTTGTACTGATAGTAGGTAGATGTCGCTTTGGTATTTGAAACATGACTATACATTATTATATTAGGTTGTCTTATCTTGTGGATAGAAATTCGTAAGTGAATATGTTTTGGTGTGGTTGTTGTTTGTTTATTTCTGCTGACAAAATGATATTTTTTATTTGTTTGTACCATTTTCTGAATATGATTTGGGATGAGAGTTGTAGTTGCCTCTTGTTTGTAAACTTTAGGCAGGGGAGTATTTTATTTTTTATAAGCAATTTGATGGGTTTGGTGATTTCAAGGATCTGGAGGCGAATGATCAAGAGAGGTTTCCATTCGAGTTGGCATTGAATTCATGCTTGATCAATTAAGTTAACACAACCAACGACATAGTGTGACAAGGGAAAATAAAAGCCACGGGGGTAGGTGAGAAATTATAATTATTCTTCCAAGTATGTACCACCGAGTCGTGACAGACTGCAGTGAACTTACAAAATTGCTCAAAGTGTATTAAGTCAATTTTTGAAAAAGATATACAGTTGGATCGCCGTGGCGTAGAGGGTTAGTGCGTCGACTCCTACGCAGAGGGTGCCAAGTTCGACACCCGAATTTACCACCTATCATAATTCACGGCTCCACCTCTTTCGAGTCACTGACAATGCTCAAAGAGTATTCCTGTGAAAAAGCTTCCTCAACTTCGCCGTTCGGAGTCGGCATTAAACTGTAGGTCCCTTCCACTCGTGGAAGAACAACACGAGTGGTTGCTGAGAAGCTAGGCCCATGTCCGCCTTGGACTGTAGCTTGTATTATACAGTACGAACTCGATTTACGCAACTAGTACAAATCAGGGCAGTTTTGTTTTTTTTTCTATAATTTGCGCGTGCTCAAGGGTTTACTAATACCCTAATGTGTCCGGGGTCAAGACACAGCACGGGCCGAAGGTGTAGAGGGAGAAAGGGAGAGGAGGTACCTGTGCACATTGGTCTTAAATATCTGCGGGTTGAAGTCTGTGGGAAATATTAGGCTGGAAGAGCATTCCATATTCATGCAGTGCAGCTGAAGAACGAGTCTCTGAATTTAACTGTCCGTCCGAGAGTAGGCTTAAGGGTATACTGATGGGCATTCCTGGCGAGACGAGTATTGCGGGTGAATTCATGGAGAGGAGGAATGCAGTTGGCTAGCTCACTTGAGCATCGTTTGTTGAAATAACGATAAAACACGGACAAAGAAGAGACGGTAGGTCGAGCGGTTCGAGCGAGTCTAATGACTCTGCGATATTGTTATCTCCTATAAGTTTTATCGCTCGCTTTTAGATTTTATCAAGTAGGCGCAGGGTGGAGTTCCAATAACCGAGGTTGTTGCAGTAACCGGGTAGCATTTTTCAAACTTCGTTGCTGGCGTTAAATGATGGATTTTCCCTTATTTAGCTGAATAATTAGACTGCCATTTGTTTAAATGATCTCATTGGAAATTGGAATATTTCTAGATCTTTGTCTCCGCCTATACAAAGCTTTTTCCTTGCGTTTTTTTTTATTCCAGATTCAGCTCTGGCCACAAATTGTCTCAAAGCGCTTTATTCGGCTTATTGAGGCCTTTTGGACATTATGTTTGAAACAAAATTTGTTCATTGAGACATCTTTATCGACTTCGGATAAGATTTCACTTCTCTTTTTAATAGATAATTTTATTATTTTATTTGTGACACCCAATATGTGTTAAAAGTATTTCCCGAATTAATTATGGAACAGTTCGTATGAAATAACAAACGCTCACACGTATGAAATAACAAACGTACACACACATGCAAGCTAATCTGTCAGGATCGGAGAAATCTAACTGTGCAAACAGACACAAATGAATTTAAAGGTTGATGACGAAACAATGAAACACAAGAAGTTGCACTAATCGAGGTATCTTTTGTGGAGAAGTTGCACTTATAGAGTCAACAAAGGCGATGATATTTGTGTTGCCAAAATCGAGGAGTTGCGCAAATCGAGTGTTGCGTGAATCGAGTTCGTACTGTAGTTCCAAATGCCTGTACTGCTCTACAGCTCGGTGACATCAACAATCTCACGAGCAGATGAGAGAGAGGTGTGTTGGGAGGCTGGTATTGGGAGTATTTTGTGTCAACGGACATTTGAGAAATGGAAAGAGCTGACAGAAATCAATTTTACGACAAAAGTCCTTTGAAATCAGTGTATGCAGGAAGCAAGCAATATTTTTCATGTGGTATTTGAGAGAGCGATCACCTGATGAACGGAGTAACGCTGTACGAAGCAACAGAGTATTGTGTTTCAGGGATAAGTCGTTCGGCTTTTCGAGAGAAAATTGCTACTTTGGAGAATAAGATTCAACCACGATGGTACACGGTATACGGGATGTACAGAAACATGCACCTACCCAGCACACAGGACATTGGAGGCAGATGTCTTAAGATGGTGCTAGCTGGAGAAGCTTGTTGGTTGAGGCCGAGATCCATGACGGATTGTATCACCTTCAGAAGAAGTAGAAAAAATAGACTAATGTTCAGAAATGAAGTATTACAGAGATGCCCAACTTCTACCTCTCTTGCCCCTTAAGATTTTTGACAACTGTTTTTTATAACGTGTTCATAAACCAAATTGACCAATCAGATGACGGCATTTACATTATTTCGTGAATAAGCCTCAAAAATTCATGAATATCTGCTAAAAAGGCATTCAAATTCGTCGATGGCAATCAGCTGTGAAGTCGACTATCTCTGTAATACTTCATTTCTGCTTCATTTCTTCTTGTGCCTGTCAGTCCCTGAGTGAACATTGGTGTGGTTTTTGGGGTATGCACTGAAGGGTTCAAAATGGAGCGCTATACGCTACAGAAGAACAGGTCTGATACCTAGTAATTGCAATTTCACACGACCTTATCCACTTTATCAAATGTGAAGGAATGGAAATAAAAATGCAAGGAAATTGTTTTACTTGCCTTTCGTTCGACGTTAGACGCAAATCCTTGCAGCGCTTCGTGGGAATGTTGCTGAGAGTCCGGGAACATCAATTTGGCAGAGTGGCGAGGAATTGCATATTCCATGAAGTGCTCTTCGTTGAATAATGGTATTTTCGTGTCATTAATAGCTGCGTTTTTTTGCAAGCCTATATACGCTTAATTTTCATTTTGCGTGTAAGATACACTAACAACAAATCCTATATCCGCTTAAGTTACTCATCATATCTATCGCCGCTTAAGGAATAAACGCGGTTAAAAACAATGCTTCCAAGCATTATTTTCTGTGTGTTCATTCCTGAAATTATTCGTTCATTCTTTAGGTTGCTGTATGTGGCAGGTGTGGTTTTTGTATTAGATCATTTTTAATTGTTTTAGCATCCATAAGTATGCAATTCTTGGGGTGTCTCTGCTAAACATACCGTTTAGGTTTCGTAAGTGTTCTTTTCATTTCACGATTTTTTTTTATTTTATAATTATTAATTGTTTTGGCTTTTAAAGTGATGGTCAGGCTACAATCACAAAACGAAGATTGTGATCATCAAAGATCAACCATCACCTTCCACGACTATACCCCTGACTGCTTTGAAAATGTCATAAATGTCATCGGTGCTGCCAAGATTTTATGATGAATCATTAAGCGCGGATGATGGTTTTTTCGTGCACTTTTAAATTAAGCGTATATACGCTTGCAAAAAATCACAGCTAATGTACAACTGACTCAACTCCTTCAACTCCTTACAGTCTACTCAAGCTTCAAGTCTACTGACTACTGACTCTAAGGATCAAGGGCGTTTTTAGCTACTGCTTCGACAACAAACAGAACATACGTTATTGGTCGGGATCGCATGACCAATGTGCTTTAAGAAATACCACTTCCTCCGTAATAAATAACTATATGGTGTGGTTAACATGTCAGTGGTGGCATTAGGTGATATTGTTTCATCGATGAAAATTACCATCACGTTACAGTCAATGCAGATCTTCAAAGACCCACGTTGGAACCTTATTTCTATGGTCAATTGCATAGAGTCGAAGTAATTGATATTTAGTTTTGACAAGACGGTGCCACAAGCCACACAACGGGTGCAACTATAGACTTATTGGACACTCAATTTGATGAACGTGTCTTATCGAGACATCGACCGCCAAAGTCGTGTGATTTAACACATCCAGGCTTTTTTTATGTAGTTAATGTCTATTATTTTCCTTACGTTAAGTCATTAATAATAATAATATGGGTGACGCGACAATCCGAGGTGGACCTAGTCCTATCTTCTTCAGCAACCACTCGTGTGGTGCGTGCTATTGTTCTTTAGCGAGTGGAAGGGACCTACAGTTTTATGCCGATTTCGAAGAGCGAAGTTGAGACACTTTATCTAGACAGGTAAACTCTGTGAGCACTGCCAGTGTTTCGAAAGAGGTGGAGCCGTGATATTATGGAAGTTGGTAAATTCGGGTATCGCACTCTCTGACCCACACATTATGTCATTGCCCTTTTTCAAGAAGCCGGCGTCGTTAGTGGAGCCCTGAGCGAATAGTGAATAAGCCATAGTGGCCCTTGCCATCGTCATTGCAAATAAGGTTCAAGTTCGATCACTTTAAGCGTGTCCATGATGGCCATATGAACGGCGTCGTGTTTTGATTGTACTTCAAGCCAATAATAACATTTTCGAGACATCTCAAAAGCTTTGCGTTTTGTTTAAAAAAAAGGTTTTCAGGTCCTTATTGGCAAACCCAAGTAGGAAATATGTATCTTCAAGAAGTCACTTAAAAAAGACAGACCTTCATGCACAGAGCTGAGCCAAGCCTTTTTAAATGTACATGTGGAGCTTTGACGTCTGGCTAAGACGATCGATGTTTTTCTTTATTATAGTAGCCTCTCGATTTACCTCAACCAACTCCTGTTTTTTTCATTTTTCTGCTGCTTATTATGTGCTCTTTTTTAACACATTTCCGATATGACATCTGCCTTTTCCCTTGATCACTATGACCCCGTCTTGTATTTCTCGAGGCGATTGCTCACCCTGGATCCAAATGAGTTAAATAATTTGAGAAAATGCATTATTTCAAGTTGGAGAGAGCATTTATTCCCGAAGGAATGCAAACTATCAACATTTTTGAAAGAACTGACAAGGCAAACGCAAAGAAAAATACTATATTCAACAATAAACAAGAGAAAATCTTGACAGAAATGTATGATTAACATGAAAATGTTAAAATGTTGAAATCAATTTTGTTTAAAACCAAATTACGAGTTGATGATATGGAATTAGAGTGAGAGACATTCTCGAAAATCTCTGAAAATGGGGTAAGCGTTTGTTTTTTTTGTTCTTTTCAAAGACAAATAAGATAAAAATATTTACAGAAATGCCTGTTCGGTTATTAAAAATAATATTTAATACAAAATTTAACTTAATTTAATTATAATTTACAATTACATATTGTCTCTGGAAACTTCTTGTTCATATTTTTATTCTTGCTTTGTTTTCTTTAAACAATCTGTAATTTATTTCGTCAATATTTTAACTGCGTTTAACTTGTGAATTTAATTAAAAATACATTTATTTAATTCTATTAGTCGCAGTTGAAAGAAAAAAAAAATTAAATGGAAATGGTCGAAGTGAAGGAGGGAAGAAGGAGTGATGGAATTTTCGTCTCGAAAGTAGGTTGGTTTGTTTCGAAGTTCTTCTGTAACAGACTTGTGTTGTTGGTTATTTAATCAATAAAAAAAATTATAACTGTTGGATATTGATAACTTGGCAAAGCACAGGACAACGATAAGGAAGTATCGATAATTCGAGAGATTACAAGGAAGGGCAGAGAACCGTCGTTATTTTATAATGATTCCTTACAGTAAAGAATGTAAAACAATGTATGAAAGTAGTGGGCTTTAATAATGTAATATACTGCACAAAACAGGATAAAACATTCTTCTTCAATACCAAGCCTCAACAAGCATGAAGAACAACGTTGGTGAACAGTTTCAATACAGTACAGTCACCGCAATAAGATGAAAAAAGAGAGGCCCTGGAAAGGGAAACGTTGAATGGTTTGACAGAATCTCTGAAACGATGTGAGACTTTGATCTTGTAATAGACAATCTCAGTCGAGACAATCTCGAGTCTCCGCCAAGACTATAATTTTGTCATTGATAATCGTCGAAAGGCTGTTTGTCCCTCAAGCTTGTGTGACGAATAGTTGCTGGATAACCTACACAAAGATATGCTCAACCAACTTTTTTCCATCTTAGAACTTAATTTGTAGAATTTTCTGTTTTTCAGACTTTGGTTCTTTTCAGCCAATAATATGTTGAATTAAATGATGAAAGAATAATGTTCAAAGCATTAGGTTGGGACAAAAATGAAGACGTTTGCGCCTCTCCTCCTGTCAAATTGAGACTTGAATTCAAAAGAAAAAATCAACTTTAATATACCTCCCCCTCCCCCATCTCTTCACAACAACAAAAGAAAAATCACATATTTACGTTACAGCAATGATTAGCAATTAAATCGGGAGCCGTGAGTAAATAGATTTGCTTCTCCTCTTATTTTAATTTAAATTTAATTAGGTAAACATTAATTTAAATAAATACTAATAAATAATTATTTTCTGTGTTGTTTTTTAGCATTATTTATATTTTGACTAAATTTGAATTTTTTTTTAACTTAGATCCATTTTTAAAATTAATTTCCATCGTATAAATATAACTACTCAGTTGTTTATATAAATTACAAACGTCATCGGCTCCTCTCAGACTGCTGTTTCATGATCTGTCTCATCTATTCGCCCCAGTCGCCACGAGTTTGGATCACCTGCTACAGATAGATGAAATTTGAAATTTAGTAGGGTTAAGATATTTGAATTTGGTAAAAAATAAAATCATTTTTTTTTTTGTTTTTTGAGATAATTGCTTTCCCTATAAATGATTGATTTAACAAACAACATGCTTTCACATTTATTTGAAAACTAACTAAATCTATGTCTGAATACCAAGTAGCAGTTCGAAAATAATTAAAAATAATCATTCAGTTTGTTTGAGGGGATTGTTTGGGGAACATTTTAAAAGTAAAATAAAATATTCATAAAAATTACCAAACCAACTATTCACAGGGTAGTTTAGTTTTCAAAAGTGAAACCATGGAAGGTTCGCATATGTATGCAGTGGTGGACGAAGTAGTAGACACGGTTGATTGTGAATATACTTCCTATTCGAATTGAGTGCTGAAATTTTAACCACTCACGGACAACGCATTTTATAATCTCCTTCCACCACTGCATTTATATGTGAGAAAACTATGTACACTTTTAAAACTATTCAAGATTAGTCACTTTATCTGTACACCTCTGATTAGATTGTAATGATTCCTATGAATAAAATTTTATACAAATGTGTTAGTTTCTTTATTCTATCCCGGGCGAGTCCCTAGCATATCCTTTTGTTTATACGACGCTAGGTTCCATAAGGAAACAACTGAAACTGGAAGAAGTTCTATAAAAGGCGAAAAACGATAGCTTAGTCTGGATTGAATCAAACGCGACCACTCCGTAGCCGACGCTGAGTAAGAAGATATTATCATCAATGGTCATTTATATTCGCAAGGATGGTCGCCGGGGTCCTTGCCGGGTAGTGTGCCCTTAGTACACATGCATTGAAAACGTGCAGAGTCGAGGAAGAAAAATAATCTATCCGACAAATTCTGATCTATGAATGCCCAGCCCCAGCAATTCCTGAGAAAGCATTTCTTTGTAGAGCCTCTTGTATGGATTTTGGTGGTTTAAGGACTAAGGCATGTGTCACGATAGTCTACTGAGCTCACAATGAAGCCAATACTTTGGTCTAAGTGAAACACTGTCGTAAGGTCTTCAGGGTAACCATGTACTTATATACCTAGCCACAGTATACGTGGGTACATATTTTTGTGTCCATACACCTTTTTGCTTTAAAAGGACTGAAACAAAAACTAAAGCACAATGGGTGGTGTGAATAAAAACTGATAAAACACTCCGAGTAAGAACACATGAGTCGAGTATTTTCGTTGAAGGCAATACTCAATTTGGTGTGAATAAAAAATTGCCTCAAAGTAGGTACCCTCCCTTCAGTTGACGTTTAAAAACTAGAGTTCTTGGCGTTTAAGGGTGAGTGCAAAGTCGGATAAAGGTGAGTACAAAGTATGTTCAATAATGATTTTAAACATACAAACGCGGAAAACAAGGAATTATAACTCATGTCCTTTCGGGGACACGGGACAATTTCAAGAACGTTAACATGGAATGGTTAAGTACTCATTTCGCTTCCGATATTCCTGAGACGGGTGGTAGTACCATACATTTGATTGTTTTAGGTCTTTTAATGTAATGGGAAGACTGCTCGTCTTTTTCTTATCGCCTTTTGATTTGACGCAGGCCTTCATGTTATAATTTTTTTTTCTTTATTAACTGAGATGTTCAAACTAAACCCATGAATTTTACTTATTTCTTCTTCAACTTTCAACGCAGATTGCTTTTTATTTTGCATGTCTGGAGTTTGGCTTTTTTCCAGCAAGCACGCAGAATTGCAAACACTTGATAAAATCGTCATTGCCCATTCCAGATTTCCTTTTATTTTTGAGGATTAAGGTTTAATCCTCGTGCAAGACTCACAAGCCAACACTAGAGGCACGATCTTCTAGAAGTCCGTACAACTGTTAGCATACGTGGACGACATTGACGTGATTGGCAGAACACAACGAGCCGTCAATGAGGCGTTTGCTGGCATTGAGACGGAAGCGGCTAAAATGGGTCTAGCGGTGAATGAAGGCAAAACGAAGTATATCCTGTCATTAAGAAATGACACACAACATCGTCGTCTTGGACAGAGCGTCACAATGGGCAGCTATAACTTCGAGGTAGTCAAGGACTTCGTCTACCTTGGCTCCGCAGTAAATAGTACAAACAACATCAGTACCGAGATCAAACGCAGAGTAACTCTTGCCAACCGCTGTTTCTATGGGCTCAAGAGGCAATTGAGTAGTAGAGCCATCTCTCGAAGGACCAAGCTGACTTTATACAAGACCTTGATCATCCCAGTCCTGCTGTACGGCGCGGAGGCATGGACAATCTCAAAAGCGGATCAGGTAGTCCTTGGTCTCTTCGTGAGAAAAGCTCTGCGTGCGATCTTTGGTCCTGTTTGCGTTGATGGTTTCTGGAGGAGAAGATTCAAGCATGAACTGAACGGGCTGTACAGCGACATGACTCTAGTCAGGCGTCTTCAGATCCAACGCAGAAGATGGCTAGGCCATGTTGAGCGTATGGACAACTCAGCTCCGGCCCGAAGAGTCTTCGACTCCTAACAAGTGGGACAACGCAACAGAGGTCGCCCGCGTTTAAGGTGGCGCACCCAGGTGGAGACGGACCTCAACCAACTTGGCGTGCGACACTGGAGAAAGCTAGCCAGAGATCGTGCTAGCTGGAGAGGCTTGTTGGTTGAGGCCCTAGTCCACCCCGGACTGTAGCGCCAAATATAGAAGAGGAAGAAGAAGGTTTATTCCGAAAAAGTATTCCTCTTCCGTTTTTTCCATTATTATAAATTGTTTTCACTTGTTTCTCTCTTGAAGTCACCCCCTATGCACACTCAACTGCCACAAGTTAGCTCTCCATTTATTCCATCTTTATTCACACCAAAACGGAGGAAAGACTCAGCTGTCAAAATATCTGAGCGGAGAGGATTCGTTAAACTGATCGAAATAAATTTTTACTCACACCAGATGGAGCATTTACTCTACAATGCTAAGGAAATGCTCACAAACAGTTTTTATTTTGGAATTATTGAATGAAAAACCTGGTCCGGCACAAAGATCTAAAAGAGCACCAAAAGAAGGTGTGACGCTTTTTTGTGAAAAGGTGAAGACTGATTTAAAAAAAAAACGAAAGCTTTATCTGGTTTCAATCAAACGCGACGACTCCGTAGCCGATATTGAGTGAGAAGTCATTCCTCAATGATCAGTCATATTCGCAAGAATGGTCGCCGGAGTCCTTGCAGGGCAGTGTGCCCTTAGTACACATGCATTGAAAACGTGCAGCGACGAGGAAGAAATAGAATCTATCCGACAAATTCTGAATATTGTTTGATATTGGATTGATTCTATTTTCAAATCTTGTTTAATACTCTAGGTTTGGTGGGTTTGAATTTTCAGAATCGACTTTCGCTTGAAGTATTCCCCTTGAGCAGTAATAATTGCGAACCAAAGGTATCCACTTTTTTATGATTTTTATTTAAATTTCATAGCTAAACCGAGTTTTTTTTTAACTATGTATAAGTTAGAGCACAGTTTGTTTCAATAATTTTCACACATTAGACAAATTTCATTAAAAACCTGCTCTCGAAAATGAGAGTGAGAGAATTCGAAGTGGCAATGCTTTTTGCGATTCCGTTCAGATTGTGTGCTAGTATTTTCTTAAGGTTCGTATTATAACTTCGATTGGTTTCTTACGAGTAGTTACCTATTTTCCTAATGATATAACTTTGAAATATTGCATTAGAACCCCTGACAGAGAACTCGCAATAAAATGAATGCACTTGAATTGAAGAGGAACGTCGTGGGACATGTTTAAGCAATGCAGCGTTTAGTGCATTAAATGTTTTTCGCTTGTATTTTAACTTTTTGGAAACATATCAAGCGTGAAAATCCTTTAAACTGCGTGGTTTTGGAATATTTGAGGAACTGATTTGGTTGATTTTGTGAGCTTTTAGGAAAAAACTCCGTTTTATTTTTCTTATTTTATAAGATGCAACGAATGGGTTGCTTGCCACTGATGAACGCTTGAACATAAATTTTTGAATTTGTTTATTTATCTAACCACAAATATAGACAAAGATAAAAACTCAAGCCTGTAAGCTGAAAAACAAAGTCTTTTCGAAGCGTCATCATATTCAAGATGACAACAAAATTGACATAACATTGATTAATGAGGTAAAACCTATTGGTTCGTCATCCTTCGGTTAGGGAACCCCATGTACTAATTCATGTTACAATAAATGATTCGTCATTCGAATCAATCACAAACTATTTTGGTTGTCTTTTCCCAGCCAAAGTGATTACTCAAGAGCAATCGATCATCATTTAAAAGAAACCCTTAATTCTGGCTCTATGCATTTTTCCTTGAAATTTCCTTATCTCAAGTGCTAGAGTAGCCGCCGGTATAGAATTGTTTAGTTCGTGGTCAGTCTCGATAAAGACAACAAGAGGTGGTACACAGTCATGAGTGTGTCATAAAGTATCCCAGCTAAGGTCAATGACGGAAGTAATAATAATAATATTGGCGGCGCGACAGTTCGAGGCGGACCTGGGCCTAGCTTCTCAGCAACCACTCGTGTTGTGCGTGCTATTGTTCTTTCACGAATGGAAGGATCTACAGTTTTATGCCGACTCCGAACGGCTGAGTTGAGAAGCTTTTTCTAGACAGGAATACTCTTTAAGCATTGTCGAACCTGGTACCCTCTGCGTAGGAGTCGACGCACTAAACCACTACGCCACGGCGATTCACTCAATGACAGAAGTGCATGCACAATTTTTTGAGAACTGAGTCCTTCAGGAGGTGAAACTGAATGCGCCAAAATGAACTTTCGGCTGGTTAAGCACATTGTCCTTATTCAAACTTGGTCATAACAAGAGAAAGGCATATATGGATAAAGGTGACTTTAATCTGTGTTCGCTGTTCACCATCCTCTTGCGAAGGCAACAATAATCAGATCCCCTGATTTACATATAGTCCAGCTTTCTGCTCCAGTTTACTATCGGCCCTAATTTTGGACAAACTGTTAAGAATCGGACTTCTTTCTTTAGCCGAACCACACGGATGTGGACTGCTTTCTCTAATTCTAATTTCCTCTCTCATTATGATTGTGCATCTATACCTCCTTCCTTACACTCTCCTCTTCTCCCATCTTTACTGCTTAAGGATATTCACATCATACCCCTCGAGTGCCTGATCTGTTGTACCAAAATGGCGCTTTGACAGATGATCAGCTGACGAGCGTTTTAACAATTTACTGATCTTGGAGGCATTGATTATGTCAAACAAATGTCATTTTCATCAGAAATTGTTTGTCCGAAAGGACGAAAGTAAGTTCCGTCGAGTGGAATCGAATAAAGAAAAAGTATGTGAGGAAACCACCAAGTCTTGACCACGATCTAAGGTGCACCTTAAAAACCATCAAGTCTTGATAATGGTTGACATTTGACTGTAAAAGGATAACAAATGAAACTCTTATGAGTGCAAAGAGTGCCTTAAGTGCCAGGCAAGTAGGTAGGGGCCGACATGAACAACGATCATTGATCACTCATTTTTCAACTGTCAAACCGATGTCAACCAGTTCTGCGATAGCCGCTGTACAAGACAGAAACTGTGACAAATTGTTCGAGAAGACCCTGGTTTTTCAACCGAAGGAGTTTGAGTTTTTTTTGACTAAGTTCAGCTTCGAACACCAGACGAAACACTAATTCTGAACTATCAAGGAAGCAGAAGAACAAAATAGTGAACTAGAGCTGCTTGCCCAGAATCGCCAAAGTAATCTCAGGAACGCCACGTACACTTAAGCGTTGATGGAAGACGAGCAATTTGTTGTTTCAAGCCATGGAAAGTCAACCACGTATGAAAAAGGGAGTTGACGGCCGATAGAATGCAGTGGAATTAGAGTCTCCGTTGAGCTCCTCAGGGGATCTCAAAATTGATCAAAATTTAGCAATTTCCTTACGTTAATTTAACTTAGAAGAGTCCCTACCTTAAAAAATAAACATTTGGTCTAATCAGTGTCGCGCTTTCAAAAACATTTATATATCAATCTAAGTTGATTAAAAACATAGTAAAGGAACGAAAAAAAAAATAAATAAAATAAATGAATACTCTCTGCTGCTTAAGGTTCATAAAATACAACATAATTACTAGATTATGATTACAAAAAACAAATCACAACTTACCGCAATAATAATACTTTGATATCCTAGGCAGGGCTGGGTTTACATTTATTGTTTAATTTTTTTTTTTTTATATTTTTCATTTTTTTTTTCAGAAAAAAAAAAAAAAAAACAAATGCAACGTAAATAAATTAGAAAAAGAAAAGAAACAAATATTTTTGGATTTTTATCAAAAAACTTAGATTTTGGCTTTTGATTTTTGTAAATTAGTTTAGATTTATTTGAATCTCACATGGATGAGGGCGGGAGAGAACGAACGATATTGATACGAGAGAGGTGACAGTGAGTGTGAAAAATGAAATGATAGCCGATTTAAAAAAGAAAATTCAAACAAAATTACATTTAAAAAAAAAATTAGTCAGAGTTGTTCTTTAAATTCTTTTTCAAGAAAATTAAAAGATTTCAGTTTTTTTTTTTTAATTAAATTTAAGTTTTTAGTGTCGCCGAGAGTGTGAGAAAAATATACAAAAATGTGTGCATTTTTTAGGAGATCTGACAACGACATCAAGAACATCTCATGCGTTTGTTGTGCAATTTGGAAAAGAGATACTATTTTTTTTTTGTAAATTTTCAAACGCCGAGCTTAATCGACTTATTTTTGGTTGGTTGAGGTTATTTCGATCGATTGGCTGATGAAACAAATTATCAAAAAGGCGAGTTTTTGCTGGTTTAATGATTTTTATTAATCAGATACTAGGTATTTTTTTGGTTAACAAACTAAATATAAACACAACACAAAAGGAATTAAACTAAAATAGATTTTATTTGGTAAGTTGATAGTAGGTTTGTTTTCTTTTCTTTCATTTCTATCTTTGACATTTAGTGGACAAGTGAGTATCGATTGTGTGTACCTGTGTTATCTGTGAGACTGGCGGGTTTGGTGTTTCATCGACTTGCAAATTCACAGTCGTTTCAGTAGTCGAGTGATTTTTCAATGAGCTCTGCGAATGTTGGTATACTTTTTAGGGTATACTTTTGAAATTTGGAATTTCAAAAGCCGGCTTAAATGGCTAGTTTAGTCTGTCATTTAGGTCCTTTCTAACAAATTGTTGGGTTAATCTGCAGAATCTCGTGTGCATTGGTCGAAATCTTCGAATTCAAGACGTTAAATGAGAGGGCATCTAGATTTAATCTTAAAAAATCCAAGAGGAGTGAAAGTAAGACTGAAATGAAAATGACGTCTTACATCTAGGTCAGTCTTTATTTTTCATAGGATAAGAAATCATTGGTATACAAGAAGATTTACTCGTGGATGATGAACCTTAATTGGTTTGTTTTCTTTACGAGCCTCCAAAGGAAATCGATTGGAAAGTGTGATTTTCGAATCTTTAAGACTTACATGTCTTATGTCTGGAGGAACGTACGAGGTTTACTTTCTATAGCCTCCGAATGTTCTCTTATCCGTAGCATATGTCGATGGATTGATACTCTTAATCAGCAAGTCATTGAGTTTACACTTTGAAAGAATTCTTAATCGGAATATAAAACATTCGTTCTCGAGTAAGACTTGAACATACATCAGCGCTGTGAATCTGTCTAAACAAGGCGGCTGTTAAGAAGTTTGCTGGCTCCCGTTTCTGGCTCAAGAAGGGTGGCGCTAAGTCTATAATCACAAACTCGACTTTAAAAGATGAAAAAGAAAATCTCAAGCTAAAGAAGCTATAGCCTAGATTTGACTTCTTCCGAACCAACCACGTGACTTGTCTTTTCAGGACTTCGAACTAGTTGCCTCACATCACCATGGTAGGTCAAACCAAGTGTAGGTTAGAGCCTGTAATACTGCACTTCGCCTTCCCACGAATAGTGGTTAGTCTTATGGCTTTCCAGCAGATCGGGCTTAAGAACTGCATGCGTTTTTAAGCGGGTGTTGCGAAAAGACAGACAGGAATTAGCGTGTTCTTTAAGCAACTCTTCGCTTGTCGTTCTGTAAGACACGAAGAATAGGATGATTCGAGAATCACTGTTATGGCCTACATGGAATGTATGCGACGGACAGCCAGTCAATCATCAAGGCATTGGAATCAGTCTGCCTTAGATGAAACTATCGACCATCTCTGGAAGAAATGATTTAATAGATCGACACTAGCATGTGCACATTTCAGAGAAATGTGTAGGGGATAAGTTAGACAAGGCTCGGAACAACACTGCCAGACTATGCACTCAATGGAAACCCCCTGTTACAAAGGACAGGTGACCGAAGAAACTATTAAAAAAAAAGTCTCCTAGATGGCCTTGCCAAAGCAGAATCTCAATCGTTCCAAGCAGCTGCATTTATGTAACAGATTAAATATCAATTAGGACACAGCCTCTTGCAGAAGCTACGGGCATGTAGAGACACAAAGCATACATCACCTCCTCAGCTCTTATAAACTCCGTCGAGCTCATGATTTCAATGACTTGTGTGATTTAGGAGACGTACCCACCGCAAATTTTCTTCTTCCTTCGCTCCGGTCGATCACCCACCAGTGATTAATCAACTCTAAGTGAGCCGAGTGGCATTACAATGGACCAGTCAAGAATAAGTGCATGGCAGTCCGAGGTGAACCTGGGTCTAGCTTCGATAGGACCTACTCGAGTTGTGAGTGCTAATTTTCTGTCTTGGGTAGATGGACCCTACGATGGACGATGGCACATTACAGAGAGGAGTCTGGGTCTTATTACACCTGAGCGACTTAGCTTCAGTCTAGGCATCCTTGAGAAGATGCGGGTGCACCTTGCACCTCTTTGGGAGATGAATATATAAATTTCCCGAGCTAAGATCGTTACTAGACTCGTGGGGAAAATAGACATTGTATCCATTTAGATAGCTTCCAGATATATAATCTATCTGCACTCATCTGATTCTCTGAATCAGATTTTATCGTATTGCCTCTTATAGAAGGCGATAGGTTAGGTTAGGTAGGCGGGCTGCTAGTGCATTCACCAGCACACTTAGACCATATTGGTCCATTGAGATAGCTATTAGTCAGACTACTACCACTACTGGTTGACTTCTCCAGTGATAGTGCCGTTAATGGTGACTGGACCAGATTTAAAAACCAGAAAAAAGCGTAGTAACTTTCCTTTCACTGGGATTCGAACCGGGGACTCCGCTAACCGGGGGTAGGCACTCTAGCAACTGCGCCATCCAAGCGTAGAAGGCGATGATCTCTCCAATAGAAAGATCAAGGGACCACGAACGCAAAACAACTTGGCGTTAATGATTAGAGGTAGTGTCCTCAGAAGGGTGGATGCCCTGAGAAGAAGGTAAGAAGGTTGGATTTGCCGTCTGATGCACGGACTTCAGTATTTCATGCTTGGCTCCTTCGTGGACGGCGAAAATATTGGACTGCATACATATTAGGTAAATTTGCGTCGGTTTTCCAAGTGAAAACCTATCCGAGCCTAATGGCTACGAACTATATTGTCGAGGGGAAAAAGGGGAGAAGACGGAAAACAAGTTGCACTTAAGGCCTTGATCAAGCCTTTAACCACTTCCACGATAGTTCGGGATGGCAAGTCCTCTCTGAATTTGATGAATTGCTTGGGCCCTGCAGACTTTATCAGTCACTGTCCCGCCTTTGCTCGCATCAGGTGACAGGTTTTTGGCGTTGATGTGGTCAGAGAGGATGATATAGGGTCCACAACACAAACGACCCAATCCTTCGGAAGAGTAAGAAATTACAGCAAATGTAGGTTTCTACCTGGCAGTAAAATGGACCAGAGTTTGAGTGCTCCAGTCCCAGCGTTGTGTACAAAAACCTCCGACAAAAAAAAGTCTATTCAGACTAAGAGTAGGCCATAATAGCCTTGCCGTTCTACAAGCCTTTAATTTTCTCCATATACTAGGGAAGATGATGATGTCAGTTCTCTCCTTAGTCCCGTTAATTCAGCGTACCCTCCATTGCCTAAAACTCCTTGACGCCCAGGGGTCCATAATAGGACCGCCCATCAGAATAAGTATATTCTTGTCTTTGAGTGACATTCTAAGATGCATCACAACAGTCATCAGTAAATCGATGTGAAGTTCTAAAAAAAACTCAGCCAGCCAGGGAAGCTGTCACAAAAAAAGGGGCGTTGATGTGACGCATGCGGAAAGTAGAATAAACCAGCCGTCCCCCAGACTGGCTCAGCATTGTGCCCACCACAAAGTGCCCCATCAAGTCTACACATCAATACTCAGCCTGTCCATAGTGACTTTGAATCAAACGTATATACAAGGCAATTAGCATTAAATCCATTCAAAACAAACACATAAAACTATAAATAAACACAAACAAAACAAAATAAAAAAAAAAATGCTAACACTTAATTTGGAATAAAAATGAATGTTACACAAATCGTCAATCGAGATACAGTTTTAATGTTTTTAGAGGATACATATATGTATTTAACTTAAACGAATTCAAATTGAAATGTTGAATTAAACTAAATGGAAAAACAAGGTATGTTAGCAGGGAGATGTCGTTTGATCTCTATAAGCTACATTATTATTTTTACTCGAAGTAGAATCTGAAGCAGGAGCAGCAGCAGAGGACACCAATCGAATTCGCTTTGGATACGTACGGCCAAGCAGAGGGGCATGCTCTTCTATAAAATAACAGAAAAAATGTAAATACCAAATAAAAGGAATGATGATAAAACAGTCGAATTAGGAGATCTTTTTTTTTTTTGTTTTTTGTTCGTTTTTTTGTTGAATGAGAATGAGAGACACTGTTTGAGGATGACTACTGCGGCGAAATGATAGAAAAGGCAAGCATGTTTCAGCTCTAGAAGCTGGCAAAGGGAATTTATGGCGAAAATAATGGCAAATGAATGATGGGGAGGTGTGGACGGCGGAGACTATGAATTCTTGACAATGGCTTACGTTGTTTGTTAGGTATTATGGAGCGGATGTTGACATTGGACGAGATCCTTGAAAGTACCCGAGAGGTGCAGTACTTATGACATATATTCGTGGCATCCTCACAGAGTACATAAGGGGTCACTAGACACTACCATGTATGACATCCTTGGCAAACTTGTCACATTAGATAACGAAGAGTCCCGCTGCCTCGTGAAGATTGGCATATCCTCAATTTCAGCGATAAGACTCAGAGAGTCTGGGCCTATAGAGCACAAGGCCGCATGGCCACAGTTGACTCCTAGATTCAATTCCGAGGCAGCTCTTGGTAACGCGAACAGACCATATTCCACCTATAAGAGGCCTTAATAAACAAGTCTATGTACTCCTCCCTACAAGATCAGATTGGGGTTGGAAGTGCATCTGCTATCCCTCTGACGGCAGCGTATACATAAACGGCCATAAGTTCACTTGCGGAGTCAGAGCGGGTATCTAGTCTGGAAACTCTGGACTGATACTCTGGATATCACTGTAGTCTTCTCCTGAATTACGCTACCATTTTTCAAGTGGAAATCCTGGCCATTAGGGAGCTGTACCGTATTATCAGATCCCATTCAAATACAAGGATAATGGGAAGTTTAACAAGTTTCTTCTTCCACCATAACCAATCAACATTGATTCAGGACTACCGCAATGAACTTGATGCTGTAGCATCAACCCCTAGGCTGGGTTCCATGGCACAGCAATATTTTCAATAATTAGAAAGCGGACGAACGGGCCAAACAGCGAGCCGTGCTCTATAGCTCGTCTGCTTTTGAGGCATACATTCCTTTAGGCCTAGTTTTTCTTGCGGGCCTACGACTACTTGCATTAGACCTCAGCGACAACAGTATGCGTCTAGACTCTGGAGGTTACAAGAATCAAACCACTACCCTTATTGTCTTTCAGCAATGAGGCCTCTCTATACATCACTTTAATCGTCCCACGGGTTGACTTTGACTGAAGTTATAACTCAACTCCAGTAATTTTAGTTTAACTTAAATAACTTAGCTTCAGTCTAAGCTTTCTAGAGATGGTGTGGGCTGGTACAGCGCACATCTGTTCGGAATACACCTTTAGGCAAAATAATGCACAAGAAATGAAGCGTAACGAAAAAGCAGATAGCTTAACTAAATATGTGAAGTCTAAGAGTTGGACAAAGATGCGAACACTTTAAGCTTCTGATAAGGCAATGTATGTATGCCGGAAGATCAAAATTTGTCAACTATACTGGCCTATAGTCTCTATAGCTCGTCTGCTTTTGAGGCATTCATTCCTTTAGGCCTAAACAAAATTACATCAAAATTCCTTATAATGGCCAACCTAAGTTGGTCTCAGTTGACAAACTGCTTAATCTTTATTTATCTCCGATGTTCTTAAAGGCCTCGGCGTCGGAAAAAATAACAGCAATAATTACGGGCCACTGGCCGATAGGGCATCACGGAGTTAGATTAGCAATTTCCCATGATATAGACTCCCGTAGCTGCACCGACACCGCAGAGGAACAAACCTTCCTATGCGCATGTGCAGCTCTGGCAAGAGAGTCAACGTGCTGTAGGCAAACCCTTTATTCAATCCTTGGCGAGATCGCCGAAAGAAGCAATAATGAATAATTCATGTTCCAGAGCGCCACACACCTGTTCTAAACTCACTACAACGCACTTCAATCAGAGCCTTGTATGAAAACGCCGCTCAGTGATAATTGGGTTCACTTTGAACCTCACGCAGAGTCAACACGACGAGCTGGCGAGTGACTTCTTAAACACCATTCTTTGGGAAGATCGTGTCAAAGTCGTGAAAAACTCCCAGGACTGCAGTAAATGACTTATCTCTCAAAGTGAGTGGTACCCAGCCATCAATTGCAATCATTGAGACGACCTGAGTCTGGTGGTAAATTACGGCCGAGCGAATACCACTCTGTCTGCAGGAATGTATACACACACCCTCATTATGATCAGTGCATCACCATGGGCAGCAATACAATAACTTCGAGGAAATCAAGGACTTCGTCTTCCATCAAGGACTTTCCGTCTTCGTGACTCCGCGTTAAAGCAGCAGAAACAACCCTAGCACCGAGTTCAATCTTAATTCTTGCTAGCAGCTGTTTGTTTCGACTCAAGATTCAACTAAGCTCTCTCTCTCTCTCTCTCTCTCTCTCTCTCTCTCTCTCGCAAGCTAAGCTGACTGCATGAAAAACATGAACCATCGCAAGTCCTGCGATCAACTGAAAAGAACTTGATCTGCATGCAATCGTTGTTCCTTTTAACTTCAAGAGCAACTGGATACGAAAATGCAACTACACACTACATGTTCCTCTGTTCCATTGTCACAGGCTCAGAGTCGAAGATTCTTCTAGTCGGAGCAAAGTTATCCCCAAGCTCTACATGGCTTAACAATCTTAGACGACTGGCTAGACTCATGTCGATGTACAGCATTTTGCGCTTTGACCGTCAATATCAATCGCAACGGTTGACGAAATGAGCACTTTCTAAACATCGTCGGTGCCTCGAGGCACTAACAGAGTAACATGACTCAAAAAGCAGTCAATTAAGCAAGAAATCAACAAACAACGACCCATGTGAGGTTTGTGTCTGAGCTAGGGTCAAATGCAATTTTTCAAAAAAGTTACGTATACGCCCCAGACAATACGGCTTTTGTACTAAACGACTGACACACAAATTTATCTCAATTATAAACCACTTAAAATTGTGGTTGTTGTGCTCCGTACGCCGCGCCGTTATGAAAAATATTTTGAATCCAATCAAAAATCAAGATTTATTGATGTTGTTCTTTTACACTCGAAGTAAACTTATTGTTGTTTGCTGAATCCGAGGGTGTGTCACATCTCCCGTAACGCGAAAACAACAACACACACGTTATCAGCTTGTGTGCGGAACAACCACAGTCACAGTCAACAATAACCGCTGGGGTCCAAAGTCGCATATCACCGCAATGACACCTGTCGCCACGAAACCCAGGTCACCAGACAGAATCAGATAAGAGTTTAAGGCTCATCATAAGTGTGACGTTGGATAAAAGAAACCGGTAAATCGGCTGTTTCTTTTTTTGGCGAACAAGCACATTTGATCGTGTTGGTGCCATCGATTGTCGGGTGTTAATTGGCGCCAAGGGTTGAAGATTAGCCAGATTGTGAATTACGTTTGAAAGTCAACGGTTTCGTGAGTCCAAAGGCTTGGGTGGTATCGAACGACGTAAATTTGTTAATAATCATGATGAAATTTCGATTTTTGATTGAAATTTGATTGGATTTCCAAAGTTCAAGTGCAGTGACGTTTTGAAAGTGAATGTAGGTTCATTTTTTACTGCATGACACACCGCAAGCTTTGCTGTAAATGGAAATGCCACGCTGGATGAAATTTTTAATTGCTAGATAAACACACTGCTTTGACAGCAAATTCATATGGAAAAAGCAAAAAGAAGGGGTGGACACCAAGAAAGCCACGCGTGCTCCAATGATTTATCGGAGCTTGACGGGCAGATCCCGGGGATGCACTCCATGCGTCCTAAGATGGATCTGTACAGACATTGTCAGACCAACAACAGCATGGTCCAAGAGAACCAATCTGATCAACGGACGAGACACATTCAACAAACTTCAAAGATTGACAAGGCGCTGCATTATAGGGCCCATGGAGGTGCTATTGGAGCTGATTCCCTTGCATCTAGTGGTTGCAGAATGTGAGAATGACAATAGAAGGGACAGGGGCATTACATCGAGGCAATTCGATGGACTACTTAAAAAAGAGCCACTCTTGGCCATTCTGAAGGACGATGATATTAGGAAACTGAATTTCCAAAAGTGTAAACTCAGCACCAAAAAGGACTAAGAAGTAATGAATGCATGGTCTACAGACTGAGCAGAAGTACGATGAAATGGTATACAGATGAATAAAGAACTGATGAAGGGACAGGGGCAAGAGTATTTCTACCCGTGACAAAGTTCTGCGAACTCATGGCCAATCGCACCAGTATCTTTCAAGCAGAAGTCTATGCCATAGATAGATGCGTTCAAATCAATCTTGACATGAACTATATCAACGGCCACATGGCAATAATGTCTGACAATCGTGCCGGTATCCTGGCACTAGACGCCAACGTCATCAACTCCAAGCTTTTGTGGGAATGCCTACAGAAACTCAAAGAGTCGAGCAGGAGAAACAGAGCAAAACTCTGCTGGATACCGGGCCATAGAGACTAGAAGGCAGTGAAATGGCCGACTGCCCCGCTAGGAAAGGAGCATCGGAACCTTTTAAAGGCCCCGAACCATTCTGCGCTGTATGTATCTTCAGGGAACTAGAAAGAAGAACCGGGAGATGCCCGGAACAACGCTCATGATATGAAGCAAGCCAAGAAGCTCTTGGGTCAGATTAATGTGATTGCCACAACTGAAGCAGTTCTGGCCCACTTAGATCCCGATTGGATCCATTATGATACCACTAATCGGCAGCTAACGTGCCGGTTCCTCTTTGGGTACTAACTAAAAAAAAACACCTGAAGATACCTACTGGAATGCTAGTGGCATATCCTGGATGATGCTGGGTTACAGCCAATTAGTATTTTTTATAAATTCTGCTATGTCCACAATTTTAATGCCAGACATTTCCTCAAGGGTGTTGAATGAATAGCTGCCTAGCGTGTTTTTCCTTTTCCTTGCAAGTGCCGGGCAGGTGCCGATGTAGTGAAATATAGTTTCTTCTTCCTCTTCGTCCCTACAGCTCCTACGAAAGATATTGTAGGGAGTTCCCTTTCTCCCTGCGTGTGTGTCTAATAGGCAATGACCAGTAATAACTACATTTCTGATTTCCTTTCTATTGAGATTTAGGAAAGTGCTTGTGTTTTTTTGGGATTTATTGAAGGCCATATTAGCCTTGAAGTCCTGCAAGTACATCCACCTCCGATTAGCGGCGTTGATGGCATCTGTAAGTCACGATGTGTTTATTACTTGAAGAGAGGGCTAAGGGGTGTCCTGATTACTTGCCATTGGCAAACCCACCCCTGTTCTAGTTAGCTCGTCGGCCCTTTCGTTGCCTGGAAAACCACTATGCCCAGGGACCCAGCATAGGGTAAGGTTGCATCTGACCGCTATCTCCCTGAGAGGTAGACGGCAGAGGTTAACCATCTTAGATGTGATTGATGGTTTATCCAGAGCCTTGATGGCCGCCTGACTGTCTATGTAAATGACGCTGCTGGTGCCCGTCTATCGGGTTCATTGACAGTATGCGGACAGCCTATTAGATAGCTTTTATTTCTGCCTGGAATACACTACAGTGGATTGTCAATCGACGGGACAGAGAGAAGGATTTTTTCTGCGATGACGCAAATACTCCTAGTCCAGTGCGCTCTGTCGGGTCAACATAACCGGAAGAGGTTTGAGACCTGTGCAACTTCCGTATCCAAACAGGTATGAGAAGAGGGGCACAATAGATCTAAAGGCCGCGGTGCAATATACCCCCATTAATAATAATAAAAATAAAAATACGCTGCTGGTGCAGACGGACTCCCTGCGGAATTCTTTGAGATGAGCTGCCGGGGTACATGCACTCATCTGTAAGATATGGTCAGAGGAAAGCATGTCCGACGAGTGGGACCTTAGTATCGTTGGCCGGGATCAAAGGTAGGAGACTCCTACAACTGGCCCAATAAATCTACAAAACATAGCTTAGAAGTTCTTCTCTGCCGTTTTGTGTGAAACGCCTGAAACCACGTCACCATTCCTCAATAACCTGATAGGTCCTTATCAGTGGCTTTTCAGGCCGGTTGAGTCCACCATCGACCAAATCTTCACATCACGGCAGATCCTTGAAAAGACCCAAGCGAAGCAGATCCATAACCTCCATCAGTTCTTCGACTTCAAGCCCGTGTATGAGAGCGTGCATTAAGACGGGCTATACAGCGCTAAGTCTAGGTTAGGTTAGGTAGTGCATTCACCAGCACACTTAGACCATGTGGGTCCATTGTGATATCCACAGTCAGACTACTACCACTGATTGACTACTCCAGTGAAAGTGACCTTAATTTGATCCCAACGGCAAATGGTGACTGGACCAGAATTGAAAACCAGATAAAAGCGTATTAACTTTGCTTTCACTGGGATTCGAACCGGAGACTCCGCTAACCGAGGGCAGGCACTCAACCAACTACTCCACCCAGTCGCTAAGTATAAGTTTGACATTCCAACCAAACTGGATGTGCGGGATGACGATGGAGAACTCTCGCTGGTTCATCAAGGTCGGTAACGAACTCATCGAGACCTTCAATGTCAAAAAAGGATTTAGGCTAGGCTATGCGCTGTCATGTTACTTCTTTAAGATCATCCTTGAGAAGATCGTTCAAGACTCAGTGGCCAACACAAGGGACACGATCTTCAAGTCCGTACAACTGCTAGCATACGCGGATGACATTGACGTGATTGGTCGAACACAGCGAGCCGTCAATGAAGTCTTTGCTGGTATAGAAACGGTGGCGGCCGAAATGGGCTTAGTGTTGAACGAGGGCAAAAAGAAGTAGGACATACAGCAGCGTCTCACGAGAGAGCATCACAATGGGCATCTATAACTTCGAGGTAGTCAAGGACTACGTAGTAAATAGTACAAACAACTCGGTACCGAAATCAAATGCAGACTAATTCTTGGCAAGTACTGCTGCTTCTATGATCTCAAGGGGAAATTGAGTAGTAAAGCCCTCTATCGAAGGATCAAGCTAACCACTATAAAGTGAAAGCTCCTACAGTCGACTCTCGATAAATCGAAACTCGATAATACGAAATTCGAACTGATTGCTATGCCCCTTGATAAATCACTCGTTAATTCCAAGTGATTGCTCAGCCACTCTGCCAGGGAACATGCAGTAATTCGGACTCAGTAGCTAGTTTCCTTTCAGTCATTTGCCTTTTTTTGCAATTCGGTGCGTGTGTTTTGAAATAATTTGTGTCAAACAATTTTCGCATACAATACGTACATGAGAACTTTTCTTTTTCATGCTTCGCCCGAACTCAGTAATTTTTCGTTATTTCGAATATTTTAGAAGGTCGCTTTCGAATTATCGAGAGTCGACTGTATTACGGACATTCTATGGACACTCCCAAGAGCGGACAAATTCCCACGACCGTGAATTTTGAATTGAATTTGCATACACTCGCATGGATGGATAACTCCCTTAGCCGGACATAAGTGCTGCGACTGTGGGAGCACTCTGCCTATGGGAGCTTTTACTGAATAACAACTTGATCATCCCTGTCCTGCTCTATGGCATGGATGCCTGGACAATCTTGGTCTTTTCGAGAGAAAAGTTCGCCGTGTGATCTTTGTTTTTGTTGATGGTTCAACCATGAACTGCACAACCTGTACAACGACATGAGCACAGCTAGTCGTCGTGGTTAGGCCATGTAGAGCGCAAGGAGAACACTGCTCCAGCCCGTATAGTCTTCTACTCCAAACTAGTGGGGGAACGAAATAGAAGACGCCCACGAAACCGATGGGGCACGCCAGTGAAGAAGGACCTCAACCAACTTGCTACGCGGAATTGGAGGCAGCTGGCTTAAGATCGAGCCAGCTGGAGAGGCTTGTTGGCTGAGGTCCGGGTCCACCCCCGGCCTATAGCACTCTTAGAAGAAGAAAATAGACACGCTCTTAACCCTCTTTGCCAAGAACTATAGTCTCCCATGATTTTCAAATTAAAAGTGACTACCGGCAGATGACAAAAAGTAAAACCGAAAAATGCGATTGATGCTTGAGAGGAACTGAACTGAAACAAAGAAAAAAAAAATGTTTAACCAACCTACGTTGCCTACGTGAAAAGAGGAGTTTAAGAAGCAAGCAAAAGTTAGTCAAAGAGGCTTTAAACAAAAATCAATTTCAAATGCAAATCGAAGAAGCGTCCTTGTTCAAAACAACATCGAGCCAACATTCATCGCGCAAAGCATGCAATTAAGTGAATTAAGACGACAAGCAAAAGAAAAACAAAACAAAACAAAGCATAAACAAAATTTGATCAACAAAATGAAGCATAAAGGACACAAAACAGTCTCCTGGCACATTCAACCAACCTCAGCACTCAATTGAAGCTCAACTTACCCTGCAACTGTCGGTTGATTAAAGCTGTTAACCCGTGACCTTCGGTGCCCTTCTTCATGACCAACATCGGCTTGTCCTCGGCATCGTCGTAGCCGCCTGATGGCAAGAAACCATTACTGGCCATTGTTTCGCTGACCTGAAAGAACGGGACGCACCAACTTGAATTCATTAGTATGCTGCCGGTGTGGTGTGGCATGTCGCCACCATACTACAGAAATTTAATTAAATTTAATTATTCAAAGGGGTTAATCAAGCGGCCAACCCCCCCGTTCGCAACGAGACGTACCTGCGTAACTTGCATCAATTTTTTGACAACATCCCGGCCAAGGATGTGATCGAATACCGACTGAAGGAACGGCTCAGCCATTATGGACAGTTTCAGCTTGTCCCGATGCCAGATTAACACTCGTGACTCTTCCATGGCCATAATTGACACCTGTCGCCGCAAGCAAATGGAATTGCGATGAGAAAAAAATGAGATTGTTGTGTGTGTGGTTTTTTTTGTTTACCTGAAAATAGTCGTCCGTTGAGACCCCAAACCATTCGGGCGAATCTAGGAACTGATGAGGAAACACTATGTGCAGAGCTCTTTGATTTTGTGATACGACTAATCTGTGAATGAAAGCAAAAGAGAGTTTTGATTGAAATGTCAGCCGGGTGGCGTGTGTGGGAGTGGGAGAGTGGGAGAGTGTGCGAGTAATGTGAACAAAGAGGTAATGGAGTGCCTGGGGGCCTGCAGGATATAAATGGAAATGTCAGTCAACGGCGCAAAAGTGAGTTTCAAGAGGAAAGACCTGTCAATTGGAGGTAGAAAGGATCAGTAAAACAAGGTGTTTTTTAAATGTTTCGATTTGGTACTTTTTTTGGAAAGCTTATGTTAGTCAAGCGGCGACCTGGGGTGAATCTGTGGTCATTGCCAACAGTCAGCTTTGTGTTGAGACACTTGTGCACGTTAAACACGAATCAAAGCGAGAATGGGCCGCGACCACGAGCCAAAGAAGGGCACTTGGAGTACTGTCCGGTGGTGACACTCAATCAAGAACGCATTTAACATTGCCGACTGGTTCGAAATAAGCCGATCACTTGCAAGGATGGACACAGGACTACCTGCTAAATATAATCGCGGACTGTTCAACGAGCAGGAAGCTACGGCATGACACTGATGAGGGGGTACCGCAAGGATCAGTGTTAGGTCCGCTCCTATGGAACCTAGTATACGACGGAATTTTTTGATTCAGGTAATCCAAAGGAGTTAAAAGCATCGGCAGATGATGTAGCTATCGTGGTCCTTGCAACATGAAGTGGAATCAATACAAACGCAGCCATTGTTCAAATAAAGCAGTGGCACAAAATAGAGAAGTCGGCAGGAAAAGCCGTTAACTCGTCCAAAACAGAGCTCGTACTTTTTACGAGAAGATGTATCATAGTTCCGATAGAGCCCCTTAAGGGGAAGAAAAACGAACTCAGCTTCACTAGTCATGCCAAGTGCTTAGGAGTAATCTTAGACAGCAAGTTAAACTTAACACTAGGGAACGCGTTAAGAAGGCGGCAACAGCTATTTACGCACGTGAGGGAATCGCATGGTCCCACATGGGGAATTAAACCAAAATCAATTTAAGATTGGATATGTTATTCAGTGCTGGCCACCAAACAAGGATACCGTATGTTAAGATGGGTCTAACAACAGCCGTATACATCCAGTGAGCCATTTCTGGTTTAGTTCCCACACATGGGGAGGGATTCTCTTACATATGTAAATAGCTGCCGCCGCCTTTTTAGTACGTTCCCTAATGTTTGCTTTCCAGCTTAACTTAACATACTGTATCCTTGTCTGGTGGCCAGCACTGAATAAAAAATCCAATCTTAAATTCATAAGCAGTATTTAAGGATCAGCGTGTATCTGCGTCACAGGATCATTGCGATCCACTCCCACAGCCGCCAAACATTGCTACAGCTCCTTCCCATCGACATCTATGGGAAGCTGGTAGCCACCAAGGCAGCGTTAAGGCTACGGGAATGCAACCACTGTTCAAATAGCTTAGATTATACAGAGATAATCAGAAATGCGAGACTACCAACGCATACAGATTAGACAACACCCGCTTTAGACTTCGAAGTTTGGGTTCAAAATACTTATCCCAGACAGAGAAGATTGGTAACAAAGATCTGGTAAGAAAACCAGGCTACCTGGAAACCTACACAGATGGCTCAAAATCAGACGAAGGCACCGGACTAGGAGTATTCGCAATATCGCCGGGCATATCCTTTTCCCTGTCCCTTCGACTGCCCAACCATTGTAGTGTATTCCAGTTAGAAGTTCTATCCAAGAGGCTGCAATTACCCATTCACATGTTAAATTAATAGAGCCTAATAGCCCTAGCAAAACAAATTTGAAGCTGGATGTGGAAATGAGATCGAAAGCTTCATTGCAAGAGCACGAGGAAGGTCAGTTCAAGAACAAAAATAAAATAAAATTGTATGCTGTACGCAGCTAGGAGTGTTCTGAAAGGCAACATTCAGGCGGCCATTGAGATGCCACACAACGCTAAATACCTCTTCCATGACTTATTTTGGAGAACGTTAAGACCTGATATTTTACCTGTCGTTTAATACCAAATGTTGGTCATTAGGTTCGCAAATTAACACACTGTACGACCCACACAAGACCAAGCACAACCATTTCTCTCATGGGAAGGGACTTGTCCGACAATCGTTTTTGACACTGTCAAGGCCTCTGAGATATACAGGAGGACTGAGCTGATAAATGTTTTACATAAAGTGGAGCTTAAGCCATCGGGGCTCTGTTACTCGTTTTCCTCTTGAACACAAGGCAGCAAATGACAAGGGCTCTCATTGCGTAACTTTTCTGACGACCAACATCCTTTTGATTCACTTCGATGATTTGCTTCATGTAAGACCATCACTATCGTCTCGTTACAGTTTGAGTGCTCTGAAAATAATAACTCTCACGTAAAAATGACATCTCTGCTCTAACTCCTCTCAAATTTCACTAACCATTCTCATTTCAGTTTGCGAACAAAACTAATACAAATGAATACATACAACTCTTAAAAATGTCTCAAAGGTGTAGAACAAGATATGTTTACACAATTTGTTCTCATTTAATAGGGGACCATACTGAAATAGGTATAGTCAAAAATTAGTCTCGTCTAGACGATACGTTCTGAGAGTTTTAAGCTTACTCGAAGCTGGCAAAACAATGTCTTTCAGACGCTATCGTTTTTGTATGCTTACATGATGCGAAACTATAGTCGAAACGCTAGCGCGAGACGATTGCCACCTTACGCGATTAAAGCCTTTGTACTAAGGTTGTTTGCACAGATAATGAATATCCAGTGCGAAATTCAAAATGAGACTTAATGTGATGCTAAAATACACGCCTGTTCATCGTCACAACTCTGAGGTCGTTGTAAGTTTCAGAAAAATATTGGTAGCCTTTGCGTTGCAGACAAGGACCCAAGGAGAAGAATGGAAAAGTTTTAATGCTGCAATATGACACTACAATGATAAGGGATATGCCACCAATTACATCATACCCTTGAATAATAATAATAATAGTATGGGTGGCGCTACAGTCCGAGGCGGACCTGGGCCTAGCTTCTCAGCAACCACTCGTGTTGTGCGTGCTAGTGTTCTTTTACGAGTGTAGGTCCCCTACAGTTTAATGCCGACTCCGAACGGCAAAGTTGAGGAAACTTTTTCTAGACAGGAATACTCTTTGAGCATTGTCAGTGACTCGAAACAGGTGGAGTCGTGCATTATTAAAGTTGGTGAATTCGGGTATCGAAACTGGTACCCTCTGCGTAGGAGTCGACGCACTTACTCACTTACGCCACTGCGACCTCATACCCCTGAATGTCATTAGGAAAATAGTGGAGATGGAAGAAAGTCGATTACCGAGGATTATACTGAAGCATATTATATCGACAAGAGGGCTCTTGGTTCAAAAGTGGGAGGATTTGGCGGCAAATTATGGCGTAAATCGCCTTATATAACAGATTTTTAACTGAAGCTCGGTCATCACAACATAGGCTGGTCTACAGTTGGCTGAATTATAACCTCAGTGCGAGTCCTTCTACGTATTCCTTAATCACTATTCCCTGGATACGATAAGCACTCTTTTTAAGCTTCGAGGTGAACTAAGAAACCTTTGCTTTATTCCACATCGACCTGATCTTCAAATTATATGTGACCTGTCCAACCTTAAGATGAGGGAGGATGTATACCATTTCGTTGGAAGATGTCCCATTTTAAAAGAATTCCGCGTGGACTTAGATGCTGTTATTAAAATATTGAACGGTAGCCATGGGTGGGAAGTTTTATACAATTACACTGGAACTGCCATACGTTACAGAACCCGAACTTTAGAAGGCGATTTTTGAATGCAAAGCATGCATAAATTAACTGTCTATACATTCTTCCTTTTTTTTATACCAATACTTTAAATTATATTATTTAAATTGTCAATCTGGTGGACGGCCTTAAGCCAAACCATAATCGACTTTGAATTTGTAAAAAAAAATTATGAGAAGTTAATAAATAAGTCACTAACTACTACTACATCATAACCTTCAATGACTTCAAAGCTGGAGTGTCCCAAAACTGAACAAACTCTTCAGGTCAAGCAACATCCGAGGAGATGAAAAAAAGACAGACCGGTGATTTGAAAGGCCTAGGTTAGGTTAAGTAGTTGGGCTGCTAGTTAATTCGCCAGCACATTTAGACCATATTGGTGATTGTGACTACTCCTACTAATTTGATCCCAACGGCAAATGGTGACAGGGCCAGATTTGAAAACCAGATAAAAGCGTATTAACTTTTCTTTCACTGGTATTCGAACCGGGGACTCCGCTAACCAGACGCAGGCACTCTACCAACTGCGTCATTCAGTCGTCTTTTGAAAGGCCTAACCAACAAGTTTAGCCAACCTCTGCACAATATGGTCAAAAATGAAGATCGTTGCGCTTGATGTTTCTAAGGAATTAGCCAGACTTTAGCACCAAGCTCTTTTCGTCGGAAATCTGCACTTGTGGTATTACTGACTCCCTTCTTCTAGTTTAAAATTACCCTTCGGACCAAGTGACTTAAATTTGTAGCAACGAAACCCTGGTGTTCCTCAAGGCTCTTTTCTTTCTACTATTCTTTTTCGCATTCTATAGTTTTCTCTGCCTATGCAGTTTCTCAATTCCCTCTATCGCTGATAACAGTATCTTCAGCTTTCCATATGCATTCCAAGACTCATGATCCTGTCCTTCGACCAAACCAATTAACGCACAACTGTGTACGCACAGCCATCAAACACGTCAACACACGGCCTGCTGCCATAGAAATAGACTCAAGTGCTAATAGACCCGCCAAAGAAACTTTTACACAACGACGCTAGGATAATGCAAACATACACCCACTTGACAGCGAAATCATCACAAGACCTACTTCCCAGCACCATCAACACCAGATCCACCGCATGGTTTACATCAAATAAACTGTACAACATCATTGCCTTGTCGGTGCAAGCTTTTAGCTGTCAGTCGTTGAAATTTTGCACACAATTGCTAAGAGTGTACATCGTCCAAGGGAAATATTGACCGTGTAACCCACTGGTTTACACGGCGGCTTGTTGTGTTATTGACCCATTTTTTGCGGGTCTCGTGGATGTGGAAATTTTCAAGAGAAATTTATTTCTCGCGTAAACAAAGCGATGCGCCACGACGCGCCGTGGTCGTGCGGAGATGATGTTTTCGGTTTTGATTTGTTGATCGTCGACGCGATCAGGTTAAATGATCGCGAAGGCCCCATCAAATTGGTTCGTTGCCATGGATGGAGAGGATGATCAAACAGAAGGGGATATCAAGTGATACTTACTTTCCAGATAAAACTAATGATAAGCTATCGACCTTAGTGACTTTTTCCTGGGCATAGACCTCCTGATACTTAAGCGATCGTATCAGCTTCATGCAATTGAGTATTTTCCTAAACTGATGCCTGGACACACGCAGTGGCTTGAAGAGGGACTCGTAGACCTGAAAAGAGAGAAGGAAATAATTAATGTTAAATGGTTACGGAATTGATTGAATTTTTCTGAATGATGATCATCAGTAGAAGATCACTAGTGATTATCTAAGTCTGGACCGTATCAATGGAATTTTTTGTTCACTCGTGCAGAGACGTTTAACGTGTCTTCCGACTTTTAGGAATTGCTTGAGTAAACAGATGGACTTTTGTCAAACTCATGTCTGCGCCGTGTGAAGTCTCAATTCGTTGTGTCAATTGAGCCAGTCAGCGGAGGAATTTGAATATCTCTGAATCACTGTATCCACAGGTGTGTGTGATCCTTTTTTACTACGGATTCCAATGACATCGAAAATGACCAGACAAAGTCAATTTAGCCATGTTTTCGGAATGACAAGCTGTCATGAATCCACAACAGCCTGCGACTGCTGAATCACTGAATGTGGCGATAATTCAGTAGAATGTTGTTTTTGTCACTGATCGGCCATAGCAACCTTAGCAATGAGTGGTCCTTAGAAAGACTTATAATTGTTCAAAAGAGTAGAGAAGGTCCATTGTTGCCGTGACAAAAAAGAACCCTTACAGGCGCCTGATCGACGCGACAACGAAAACTGAGTTGTGTCGAAGGAAGAAAATGATTAGGGTTGTGACTGACGCCGTCCTGACAACTGATTCAATGAAAAACATCTTATTAGTAGAAGCCAACCCCTTATTGGCGTTAGACTGGCGCCATGCAAGTTCCTGTGTCGTTTTAAGCAAAACTATACGTATTCTTTCATTCACAAATTATCGTAAAAACAATCACATAAGTGAAACCCTAGTGAATTTCCAAGTGATGGATTCCACTTGTGGGCTGCATTTGATGTGTCTCTTGCTCTCAGTAGTAGTAGCACTGTCTCTTGCTCTCATTCATTAGGGCTAGAGTTGCCAAACGTTTGACAGGGCGCAACGCAGCAAAGCAAAGCCCCCTCCGCAGGACATTCTATGTTCACGAGCAAGGCTTCATGAACTTACATCTGCCTCTGCCTCATTGAACACAAGACATTCTCTCGAAAACTCTTCTTTCCACAAGGGCCTTAAATTTTTCATAAAGTTATGTGCGAAGCTTAAATCACATTGCATTAAAGAGCGCAGCGAGATGGCTTCGAACGTTAATGCGTTTCGAACTAAGAATTTTCGTTAAAACACTGCCTTACCGACCGTAGGTTCAGAGTAATGGAAAAATATTGCCGTTGTAGTAGCGCTGGATGAACTCACATGAGGTCAAGTCACCACAGTGTTGATTACCCTCAATCCAGAGGATAGAAAAAACTTCTAGACAAAAATGCCGGTTACGCACAGCTTTATGACTGTCGTCAGTTTGTGCATAATGGATACTGAGGTCTATAAACTTGGGACCACCGCCTGCATATTGATGACGCGGACTACGTGACATGACAGACGTGTCGTCTGCAAGTCTGCAAACATTAAGAATAGAAAGATGACGTTCGTCAGGCACCTGAAACAGTGCATTTGTCTGATCAGTTTCAAGTCACTTGGGCTGGCCGAGAACAGCGGAAGGAATAAGTGCGTAATTTGCTGACGCGTTAGTGAGCAGTCACGTCAATTGCGGTTAGGACACATTTTTTATTTGCATCGTCTGCTGGAATTATGATTAAAATATTTGCCATGCGATGTTTTGGAGTGTGGATTCAATGCAGCGGATGTGGAATTGTGCAAGCAACTCACGTTAAAGTCCTTATTAATCAAGACCCACCTTATGGCACAGACGGTTTCTACGGGCCGGCGCACTCTATCAAAACTTTATTAAGCAATCCTAGGAGGTTTTTTTTTATCTTTTCCGGTTATGACGCAGACATTTTTAAGGCCAGTCAAGCACCCAGAGCTGTGCAACACATCTCCGACCAGAGAAATTTTGAACTTTGATCAAGTGGGAAAACATTGCGGTGGATAGCTACGACTAAGTGAGCACGTTCAAAATAAGGCACGCCATCTACCAACTTTGTGCGTGGCACCTAACGAAAATAGTAGGCTGTTGGTGGACAAACAATATCAATCTCAAACCTTTCGTTGAACGAAGAAACTTCGGCTTATTCAGCTTAGGGTTCCATGGTTTTGACATGATGATCAATATCGCAGTTCAAACTGATGGCTGAGGATGTAGACATTTTTTTCGTCTAAAATCTAGGATGCTTTCTATGATCCAGGTCGATCTTGTATGACCACCATTTCGCAAAGACTCCGACCCAGTTGGGCAAGCCAACAGAGGGCGTCCGCGAAACCTTTGGCGCACACAATTGGAGAAGGACGGTGTGCGTAGTTCGATGTACCTGCCTAGAGCTGGAGAGAGTTGTTAGTTGAGGAATACGTCCAACCCTAAGAGCAGTACTGACAGAAGAAGAAGAAGAGATGGATTTATAATTTTTTTTTTTGTGGCGTGGTCACTGTAAGGATGTCATTTAAATAATTTATTCAAAATAAAAAATTAACTTTTTCAATGTTGAACATTTCCAGTTGTCGAGTATTTGTATTGGGAAACCGAAAAGCCTCAATTGATACAGCAATGATCATTGCACCTGGGTAGGGTCATTACATGATCCATCAGCATTTCCTTCTCTTTTAATATTCTAGAACTTCTCGCGTGAGTTGCGCTTATAATTCACTTCAAATGTGAAGTCTACAATGCAAATGTGATCCGCATTTGCTGCCTTTGTCCCCATCCTAACGGCTAACGAGTTATAAATATTTTAACAGAATGCCAGTACAGGGCAAAGCTGTAAAGGTTCCGCCACATGGAATACTTTACTTGCGTCAGTGATTATTTGACAGATTAATAAGAGTCATGTGTTATGGGACACATAAACCAATGATGACGCGACGGATGGATTTGCTAAAGTTTAACTTTTCTTTCTCTCGTTGAAGTCGTCAAATTGTGGCATTTCAATAGAATTTGAATTCAAAATCAACGTCGTGGTTCGAGTTGGTTTTCGCCGAAGCAAAGTTCAAAATATGTACACATAAATATAAATAAAGGTTGTAATCATATTTTCATAGTAAAATTAATAAATTGTTTTTTAGCAACTTGAACTTAATTAAAACTTGAAACTGTCAAAATTAATGTATTCATTGTGTCATTCCTCATGTACTTCACTGTGAACGGATTCTTTGCCTTAAGAGCTACAGCCGCTTGAGTTATGTGTCGCAACATGTCGGTATATGTACTCTCCCTCGAAATTTTTTTGCAATTATGCACTTGTCTCTCAAATTTACACACCTCGTACTTGCTTACACCTTTCCTCTTGCAATTTTTGTGACTGACGCCGTCCTGACAACTGATTCAATAAAAAAAACATCTTATTAATAGAAGCCAACCCCTTATTGGCGTTCGACTGGCGCCATTCATGTTCCTGTGTAGTTTTAAGCAAAACTATACGTATTCTTTCATTCACAAATTATCGTAAAAACAATCACATAAGTGAAACCCTAGTGAATTTCCAAGTGATGGATTCCACTTGTGGGCTGCATTTGATGTGCCTCTCGCTCTCATTCATTAGGGCTTATGAGTTGCCAAACGTTTGACAGGGCGCAACGCAGCAAAGCAAAGCCCCCTCCGCAGGACATTCTATGTTCACGAGCAAGGCTTCATGAACTTACATCTGCCTCTGAATTATTGAACAAAAGACATTCTCTCGCAAAACTCACCTCGTACTTGTTTACACCTTTCCTCTTGCAATTTTTTCTTTCTCCTATTTGTTTAGTTGTAGCGTCATTTTCTATTCTGTCTCATCATGTTTTTGTTTTGCCCTAAGTAGTTTATTGACTGTTACAGTCATGTTTTTGGAAGGTGCAAGTTAGACTGCGAAACCCCTCCGACTTTGTCGGCACTATTTAGTATGTTTATTTTTTGTTTTGTTTTTAATTCAATAAATATGGAGAACATATCTTCGAATGTAAGAATCTTGTCCACCTTTAAAAAATTGAAAAAGGCAAAACATAACGCTGGAAAAGGCATTTATTAAAAAATACGAAGAGGAAAGTAAATGTATATCTAGTTATACTGAACCTGATATCTGCGGGCACCCCTCTCTTTGTGGACAATTGGTTATGGTCCCGGTATCAAGGTATTCGTGTATTTCAATCCCTTCAGGACGGACACCTTTATATGACGAACACACATGATGGTCGCACTGCTGTCCACTTTAGAGAAGTTTCACTGTAGTAACATGGAACCACCAAGAGCTTTTACAAAATCTTTTTTTTTTTGTAAGTCTTCGAAGATTCGTTTTTTTTTTATGGATTGTCTAAAATCCAGTCCTGATATTTTTTGTTCGCTTTTTATGCGTCTAGGAATTAAGACATGCGTATTACGCAGTGTGAGTAAGAAGCATGCTTGCGCAGATGAACACGTGGATTTTTCTAGAATTTCTTAGCGAAAAAAACTTTAAGAAAACATCAAAACTGGCAAATAAGGCAGACAAAAATAACAACTGCACAAAAGGGCAAACAAATGTAATGTCGGAAAAACAAGTCAAAATAAAAACATATGTATATTTGAAATCTGTTAGACATGAACCGCGTTTGGGTAATATTGATACTGTCTTCCGATTAACCACAAATGTGAGGAAAAGTTAGCAAATTCCCATCTCTCATAATTTCTACAAAAAAGTGTTAAATTTTGTATTCGTCTCGGAACAAATTCGTAGCTCAGGTTTTTTTACGTGTTCGAAAACCTCTTGTGACCGAATTATTTCAATAAGACAGAACAATAGCTCTGTCGGAGATAGTGCCAAATCACAAACAAAGCTCCTTCTTCTCCAACTTTAAATTAATCACAGCTTTTATGCTCAAGGACAGCATTCGAAAAAATTGTTGTAAATAAACCAACGAGGGGGAAATTGTGGTGAAATGTGGCTAAAAACGTGTTATTGACGGACATCATATTCCATGTCAAAGTCCTTGTTTTCGATCGGTAAAACATGAAGTACATTTTAGTGTTATTGAAAAAAACAACATTGCCCCGAACAATACAAGGCATGTTCCCGCCTCCCATACACAAGGGAGGCACCCTCAACACCGCCTAAACACAGAAATGGAAGTTTCACTCCGCTCACGGATCTCAGTTCATATCCATCGCATCATTTGCACATGGAAACAGCCTACGGCTTAGTTTGTTTTGAAGTTCCGTTGCCATCTGAAGTGCTCCACGTGTGCCTAATTCGCGCACCGGATTATTGACTCCACAGAGCATCAATTTAAAATGAACACCCACAAGAGCTTACAAATTTTGATTTTCGCTGTTGATGTTTTCCGTCAATTTATGAGTGCCCCTTGATGTGGGAGGCAAACAAGAGATGTAACGTGCCTCGTCCAAAGCCCACACGCACACGCTCTAAATTTTCCGTGGCCCACCGAAATGCTGCCTAATGCCTTCAGATCTCAATTTCAATTGTAATTCGACAAATACTAACAAATTGGCTGACAAAACATGTTGAATCAGGTGACCGCATCCCCGAGACTTGTAACCACGTCGCAGGCATGACACCCCAGCTCATGACTGTCAGTCACAATCAAGACGAATTCGTCGACAATGCGACGCAATGAAGGCGCCAATAGCGCTAAACTGTGCGTAAATATTGTTCGCAATTGAGATGAGTCGGGGAAATGTTGAAATATTTTGCCGTTGTTTGTCTCGGTTTCACCTGCAAATCTCCCATCATGCTTTTCGGCCGTTTGTACTGGTATTGACTTTGGGACATTTCTTCAGTCAAGTCCGTCAACAATGTTCATGACTTTTGAATCGGCTGGCGGGAAGTAAAAAGTTGAGCCTTTCTGGCGAGAAACTAAATTCCGTTCTTCCTATTGTTCCTTGAGCAAAAACAGGGAGCTTATGGTATAACTAAAGTAGTTAGAAGCAAGCAAAGCCCTTTGGAAGGGGTCAAGGCAAATCACTTACAACAATCAAGATTGAAACGTAGATTTTCAATTCGATGAGCTTTTTCTAAAAAGATATAAAACTTTCAGTTGGTAGAGTGCCTGCCCCTGGTTAGCGGGATCGCCGGTTCGAATCCCAGTGAAAGCAAAGTTAATACGCTCTTATCTGGTTTTCAAATCTGGTCCAGTCACCATTTGCCGTTGGGATCACTGGAGTTGTCAATCTGTGGGTAGTAGTCTGACTAGGCGTATCACAATGGCCTAGTCAGTCAGTAATATGATCTAAGTGTGCTGGCGAATTCACTTGCAGCCCCACTTCCTAACCTAACCTAAGCTAATCGTCATCCAATCACCAAGGCGCTCTTAGTTTTCTGGCTGTGTTAGAGGATTCTCGGTAAGTTTAGGGTTCTATCACCAAAAAGATCCATCTGGGGCTACACGGCTATGATAAGGCCCCTTTTCTCCTATGCATGCGTCGTTTGGTGGATGCTTCTGCTGCTTTCACTAAGTGTCAAAAAACAGTCGGTCTGGGCTGTACAGAGGCCAGGCGTACTGGCTCTGATCTTGACGGACACCCGTACTTCAGTTGCGGCGCACATAGAGAGCTCCCTGTACTCAGTACTGGCACCACCCCGAATCTGAGCCGGGAAAGCAATGTAGGCGAATCTTTGCGATGGCCACCCCGAACTGGTCTGGCGGTGGTACCTTCGCGAAGGGCGACAGCATTTGACTGCACACCACTTTAGGTAAATTTGTCGGTTTTCCAAGCGGAAACCTATCCGAGTCTATTGGCCACGAACTATATTTTGAAGAACAGGGAGGGGGCGAAGTGTTTGCGTCTGTAGTGACAGCCAAGCTCTACTTTAGGCCTTGCTCAACCCTTTAACCGCTTCCAGGATAGTTCAAGAATGGAAGTCTGCTCTGAAATTGATAAAAATGGAATTGTCTGGTTCCCGAGAGCCCACCACAGGATCATTGGAAATGAGATCGTGGATGAACTTGCTAGACACGAATCATACGACCCATTCTGAGGACATGAACTTTCTCTAGGACGACTTGTGTCCTTGGTTAGAGCTACCATCGATGGTTGGGACCTAGATAACACAATCGTAGGAACTTCGTAGGAAATGACTCGCCAGGACTCGCGTGCTCCCTAGGCTAGGTTAGGTTAAGAAGGGGAGTGTAATAGTGAGCGTGCTCCCTAACATCTGTAAGAAATCTGCGGCATACTTCTTATCTCTTGCCAGAAAAGACTGCAGACGACTTACACGGTACACTCACCTTCGCCAAACACCTAAATATGCTTAGCCTAAGCTATGAAACCCTTTGCGACGCCTGTGGAGAAGACGACGACAAGTAAATGTCCCACGATTGCTTGGATCAGGTGATAGGTTAGTCTCTGCTGAGAGTTCATGATGTAGGCTCCCCATCGTAGAAGCGCCTGCAGGGTTTCCTTTCTTGGAAAGACCAAGAAATTACATCAAACGTAGGTTGCTGCCGGCAGTACAATGGACGAGTTTTTTTTAGGCTGAGTGCTCCAGTGTAGAACTACAGTGGACTCCCCCTAAGTCGAATTGTCACGTGATACCAAAATTTGTTCGAGTTAGAGAGAGTTTAACTTAGAGAGAGATTTTTGTATGCAAAGTTGAGGGAAATGTATGTAAAATATGGCGAAAGAGTTCGAGTAACGGAGAGTTTCGACTTAAGGAGAGTTCGACATGGGGAGAGTCCACTGTACCTAAAAACCTCGGACAAAAACAAAACCCTTGCGCCTTTTCAAATGTGGATTAAAAATAATCCTTATTTGGATTTTATTGGGTCTAGAAACACTTATCCATTATTCATTTTTATTTTGTCAATATTTTTGTTAATTATGTGCTAAAGTAAGGTTTGTGGCAAATATAGCACATCATGCATGGTTAAGTTTTAAGGTTAAGTTAAGCGTTGACATTCATATCGGGTGTTTTTTCTTGCCGTTTTCTTCTTTTGACAGATTACGCCTGAGTGCTGGAATATGTCAAACACAGCCGTGATGATAAACTTTAAATATTACCATTTCATCGGGGAAAGACTGACATGATTTTTTTCAATTTTAACCGTGCTTAAAAAAAGTAATTTGGACAGTTTGCAATCGTTTTTTCGACTTGAGTCTACTTATGATGGCTTCACAAGCCAAATTTACCTCAAAACAGCCGAGAACTTTTAAATCAGTTGTCGCACAAAACAATATTGCAAACTCCGCTTTTAAGAAACACCCTTTACCAGCAGCTGATCTTGCCACTCTGTCAATGAGAGCTGGTTCTTGGTGGGTAAGCGAATTTTTTCAGAGGTCATGTGCTGTACGTTTCTAGACGCGCTTTTTTTTCGTCGACTGCTGGCAAAATGTTTTTATTTCTTTCTCGGTAAGTAGTTACAGGTCCTTTTTTTGATGTAAATAAAAAGGAAAACGATAAACAGCATGCCATTTGGTCTAATTTGTCGGTGCCTAGTTTAAGCACGTCACTAGACATTTTTCGTTCGGATTCCTTTTTCCAGTTTCGTTCACCACAAGATCATGAGCTGTGCTCTTTCGTTTAACAATTTCTTCCTTTTTTAGTCACGCGCCTCCATTCCATTACACATCCGTGCACTTAGGTAATTTTGTTTGATTTGGACGCATGTCCACTCAACGTGATAAATCAAGTCCAAGTTGGCTTCTGTTGCATGCTGGTGCGAAAAACTTAAAGGTCTAGCCAGACAAATGGACTATGGTTAAATCAGCTCATTAATTCCACCAGTCAATTCGTAGTGAAGACTAGCCGCACGCAACAAGTGTAATTTGATACAACATTGTGTGTATAATTTGAACGAAGTAAGAACCAGAATAACGAGATAATTGACAAGAGAAGCACTCAATTTACTTCTCAATCACCAGTCACCACCATCGAACATTAATGTGCAGTAAATGCTATCTTCGGTTGTATCTATTTTCCGTCCAGAAAACGTAACGACCTGTTCAGCTGCGAGGCATATAACGTCGAAGCTGTTCCCTCAATGGAGTGCACGCAAGACCCTCTTTGATGTAAGTTTTCAGCGATAATTGAATGCTCAGACTTGATAAAAAAATATTTTCAAATATCTCGATATCACACTCTACCCGTGGGACATTTGACTAGAGCCAAGTTGCGAAGAGTATTTTTAACTCACTTCGATAGCTGCATCTATTTATAAATGTGACAAAATCAAATCAAAAATTCAATTGGTGTTGGTGTTTGATTTTCGTGTCACGTTATACAATCTCACTGGCAGACTAGTGTTACTTCCGGGCGGCTTGTAAGTCAAAGAAAATGATCCTGCATGAAGCTTGAGGTTGTGTGGATGGTACTTGAGTGAACTAAATGTAATATCTTTGTTTGATAAGATGTTGAACTTGACTCACGTACTTGAGTGCATGCCTTGAGGGACTATATCTGTTCTCTGATTTTCGGGCAAGGCCATCTAGCCCCATTGGTGATCTATTTCATCGCAGCCACAGATTGTAATGCACTGAGTTGAATCATAATACCAACGCACATAGCCATGAGTAAACCGTCGCGTTCCTTAGCCTGACAGTCAGCACAACGTTCCCGCAAGGAACCAACTGCTCCTGACCTTCCATGGTAACAGAGTAGACCCTCAGGTCAAGGCACGCAATCGACCAGTTGGGTTCCTTAAAAACCCAGGACTAGTGCTCTTTCTTAACAAAAAGTGTGATTTCTGCTAAATGAACCATCATCTATAAGAAGAACTGCTTTTTGGTCAAGCGGACATACTTTGATCAACGAGCTTTTTTCTGACACAGCACTAAGCTATTTCGATCTGATTGATGGAATTGAATGGAACATATTCATTTCATAAGGCGCGCGTATTCCAATTGTCTTGCACACTTCGGACACAATTTATGAGCGTGCCGGAACAGAGTGACATCCCAGAGAATCGCAATGCGGACAAACTCGCTAGAAATGGCATCACTTCGACACTCTTTCTAGACAGAGAACTGCCGTCCATGCCTATCGCTACTGCAAAACATCTACTAAGGCTTGAAGCGCTTACTCACACCAAATGTAGACGGCGTTCTGGCACTGGGTGCCTCATCACAAAGCAACCATGGCCTATTATCGATCTAAAACGCTCGCGCGCCAAACGCTCAGAATGTGTAGGCCGAATCTTAGAACTCCCATAGCCGTCATAACCGGGCACTGTCTCACTCCTCCAGACTAGGTATCCCTAAGAAAATTTTTTGCAGAAGTTTGAGAGATGAGGAGAAAGAAGAAACCATTTCACACTTTCTTTGTAATTGCAACGCGCTCTCATCTCGCAGACTTAGTCACTTGGATAGCCCAGAGTTCTATGACAAGATTATACTAAGCTTATGTCAACCTTATCGCTTTATCAAGAGCTGCAAATGGTTCGCGGATTAGGATCCAATAGATCCATTGTGGAAACATGGATCAGTTTAACCTAACCTTAACTACTGGATCACAGGTAAGTAGGTGAATATTCAGATCAGTCTACAGTCATGGCTCATTTCCTTAAAACCTTTATTATGAGCTACAAGTGCACTCTGCTCTTAGTTCTCTTCATGTTTTTTTTACATCCGGATCGAAGGCAGGCGTGTCCTTTTGTTCCATTGTGGAGTTTTATGGCGGAAGCTGTAATGACGAGAGAAACTTTGCCTTGACTCAAGAACACTGTGATTTCGAAAAGGGTCAGAGATGTGGAAAAGAAGTATTTGTTTAATAGGTAATATGGTTTAGATTTAGGTTAGGTAATAATAAGAATGTTTTCTTGACCAGTAAGTCTTAAACTATAAGGTCTGCCCTAAGGACAAAAAAAAGAAAAAAAAAAAACAATAGTTTAGACGCCGAAAGGCAAATAGTAAGTTAGATTAGAATATTCTAGAGTGCCCGCGGAGGGTCAGCAAGATAGAATTGTTGTACATTGTACATGAATTGTTAGATATTAAGATAAATTTTTATGTCATTTTTGTCTAGTATAAGTTGTCCTGAGAATTAAATAAAAATGAAATTAAAAAAAAGGTCAGAGATGTGGAAAAGAATATATATAATAGAAATAGAGAGAGAGAGAGAGAGAGAGAGAGAGAGAGTATATATCATTTATTCTTTCAGCAAGGATGCCATTCAATCTTTGGATGTAGTAATGTTTCACTCACAGATTTCTCTGAATTGCCACATATCTTTCGGTGAGTCAACCAAGTACTTTTGCATTCGCCTCATGTTGGTGTTGGGCAGCTTTATTTCGAGAAGGCAATGAACTCAGGTCGTTATCGGCCTATAACAACCCTACCAACCATGGGAGACCTCACATTATGTACAACTTCATGCTTCACACGAATGATTCCACAAATCGTAGATGGCTTGAAGGCACCACTTGGCTAACAAATCTTGGCACCCCACCTTAGCAATACTCACATAAATTAATAAGACTGATCAAGAGTTTCAATGGTGGTACAACATGACACTGAACCACTGCCACAGGATGAGTCTCTCTTTCACTCACTTCATAACAAATTGCTGATACGAAGGTGAGGAGAAAAAGAGTATAGACTTTCCTAACTCCTTCCTCTCTACTGTTGCCACTTTGGTAACTTCTAACCAAATTTGGTAATTTGTTGTTTTGGTAATTTGGTAACTTGTATCTCGTTTTGGTACATAAATAATCAGATTGGAAATAAAGGTGTACTTAGCAAAGCCAACACTAGTTTACTTCTAAATTACCCACAATCTCCCTTTTCTCCTAAACTTTCAAGAGAATGCTGTCCAGATTTCCAAGTGACAACATTAATTAAATATAATAAGAGGGAGGTAACCCAATAGGGTGCAACTTTAGGAAACATAGAAAAAAAAAACATTCAAATTTCCGCTTATAACATAAAGCTTTAGGTTATAAGCGTTACATAAGTCATATAAGGCTATTGATATATCGACCAAAACGATTTTGGTATTGGTCCTAAGGAATGTCGATGCAAAATTTTAAAACTAAAGACGATGATAAAGACGATGCCTGGTTACTATGCCCAAGCTACTACCCCTGATGAGTTAGTATCGAGTTGCCTGGCCTGGCGAGTTGCCCCTGACCCCTTTAGCGGATCATGCGGGTCAGAAGATGATGATGATGATGAGACGATAAGTTTTTAGCAGTAATGAGCGCATTCGATGTTGTACCTTCGCGCCCATCTCGAATGAGCATTCATTCTGCCCATCACTGATACTATTTTTGGAAGCATCGTTATTTTTTTTATGAAAATGTAATGCCTATAAACAATTTAATTTTTTTGCTAAACTGTGTAAAAGTGAGATTATTTTAATTTTAAACTCCATCTTTAGGTTTGGGCTATATTTCTGTGAAACGAAATGTTTTGAGATGTCTCCTGCCTAAGCTTATTACCTTAGCACATCAATCAAGGGTCACAATGAAAGCAAATTTCATAATTTTCTTTTTATTTATAAATGCTTTCATCTTGCGATTTTTTTTTTTAATTTTTGGTAACAAAGTTTTCTACTATGAGACAATAAGAAGCTTGTTTTTTTTGTTGGAGGTTCTTAAACACTGTACTGGAGCACACAGACTCAAGAACTGATCCAATGTAATACCAGGCAGAACGAAGTAGCTTACTTTTTCGTCAACCTAAGGCCTAGTCATCATTACTCTAGTAAACTTAAGCTTATGGCAGAGCCGAACGAAGCGTACCCAGAAGCATCGACAACATTCAAAGTGCCCGCAATAGCTCCTCGTAAATTGCAGAAAAATCAAATACCAACTGTCATTTACGAGCATAAAGAGCGCGACTCATTTCCCTCCCACTTAAGTAAACAAACGAACGAAACTTAACAAATCCGAACGAAGTAATTATTATGATCACAATGTATCGTGTATCGGCCCCCGAAGGGAGTCAAGGTGGGGCCATTGTCTGGCTCTGGGATCCAACCCATATTTTGTATTAATTTTTATAGTTTTGGAAAAATGAGAATTGAGGATGAAACAAAATATAGTCTGCCCCCCACTAGAAAATGTCTGCTTGCTTATGTTTCCGCACGATGGCTTCCGTCGACTTTGGTTGGTTTGGATTCATTATAGTTAGGCCTACGCGAGGTCAGTAATGCAAGGTGTCAACTGGCAACATCGGTTCGTGTAGGGGCGACTTCTTTTTTTGCATTCATCACCACCTACCGAACCTAACCTAAACTAAAATGTGTGTTATAACAACTCTGCTGACTATTCATATTTAGAACAAAACCTGGATATAGTGAGTATTGAGCAGTTTGACTCACGTTGAAAAGTACCAATGTTCAGTACTATAATTTCATCACTTACCCACGTTAGTACGCGTATACAGTATAGCCTCGCTAGTACGGACACTCGCTAGCCCCGATACATCAATAGTCCGGACAACTAAACTTTTCGGACACTTTTAAAATGTTACCTCTACAGTCCGGACAGAGTACTAAAATGCGAACCTCCATTAGTCGAATAGTCACGGGAATAATTAATATTTTGTTCGATTAATAAAAATTTTGTTCGACTTACAGAAATTTCGACAAAAGGATATTCAACAGAGGTTTAACTGTGTATTCATACAATTATGGGAATTCCCCAGATACTTGAGTAGCTTGCACTTGGCTCTTGAGTCTAGGCATTATGCCGTTGTGATTTGCAAGATATGGCCAACATTTCAAACAAGGGTATTCAGTGGGCAGAACAAAATAATGCATCTCAAATGGATATCCTTCAACTAAAGAGCTTACGCGAAAAAGTCGAAAAGAAATTTTTAAAAAGCGTTTTAGCGTGTTTACCTACTCCTCAAAGATTTTTGAAATACGTACATTGTGCATAAATAATTTCTATCTGTAATAAAAGGTGTTTGAAAAATTGAATTGTCGGTTGTCCACTTCATCTTATTCTCTCTCTATAGTCTGGATTATTCGCTATTCCGGACACACCCGAACCTTTAGGTGTCCGGACTACAGAGGCTCTACTGTATGTACTTACGGTTCTATTGAAAATCTTAAACACGTTCTCATGACTAAACACCCCCAATGTATTGCCTTCTGCATAGCAACCTAAGCCACGAGCACATGTAATAGCCCATAAATCATCAGACACCATTCGCAGCCAGTTAATCTTGGCTATGAACTAAGTTTTATAAATATCTAGAGGCCAAGCGGATCTACAGGCGCATCCAATCGTGTCATATTTTGCAAGATGATGTAAGCGTCAAGTGACCAAGGTCTTTGCCAACCATTTCCTCTCCGCAGTCAAAGCAGACCACATGTCATTTAACGGTGCACACGATTCTCCACAACTCGCGACAGTTACTCAAGTGCTAAGAACATTTTAAGGAGCGATGAAATGTGTAAGCGGTTATTGCGCGAACAATTTACGACGCTCTGCAGGATGCCTTTGGCTGTGTTCCAGAAAAAACTACACACTCTCCATAAAATCCACTTCCCACCGTCAGGCAGTGGTGATATTTGGATTGGCATCAAACCTGTCATTTGGGCGCACCAGCACGAGCACTAGCAATGAAAACGTGAACGTCATTCCGCGTGACGGCTGAAGTGCGACAGTCACTGTGGAGTTCACAAATGAAGCCACAAATGCCTCACGAGACTCCCGCATATTTCAGCGTCAAGTCATCGAGCGTGGAGTGTCTACGTCGCGTCGGCAGCGGTATCACAAGGAGGTGTGTCATCTGACACACGCCTCTGCCGTACGCTCGTCACAGTTCCCACACATGTGTGTCTAACAGTTTCACACCGCTTTGCCATTTCTCTCGGCTGTGTGCTGTTGTTGTGTCGATCAAAAATCGAAGAAGCCAGCGCTCATAGATACAGATACACAGCTGTTGATGTGCTTGCGTAGCGTGCGCTGACGAAATGCCTCGGTGAGTACCGAGACACGGTCTTGTGATTCTGAAGGCGTTCCCCCGACACTGTTGCGGTGCTTGGCAAGGCGTCAAATAGATTTACGCGCATCGCTTTCTTTCGCTAAATAATCATCAGCACGTGGGCCGCTAAATACCTTCTGTGTGACTGTGTGTCTGTGAGGGGATGTAGGGGGTGCCTACGAGCTGATTAATGAAAGCTTTTGTCGCGCGCAATTGAATGAATTGGTTTGACACGTCGACCTAGCGGCCGGGGGCAGCAGGTCGTCAGCATGGGGCGTCGTGTGATTGAATCTAATCGCCACCGGGCCGGGGTTCGCACATATTTTTCGGTTGTAGTGCGTGTCGACACCCCTTAGGACTGTGTTTACGGTTGATTATGGTTAAGCGCACCTCTTGAGTAACAGGTCGTAAACATGCAATCGAGGCGGTTGTTGGTGAATCAGAGATGGGTTCTATCGCCGACCGCACAATGCGGTGAAGACTCGCGATGTCTTGATTTGAAAGTTGTCTGTGTCTCTTGCCTAATCGCCACGGGAGTACATAATTAACAAACGGAATCAGATGAATCGGGCTGGTTTAACGATGCCGTCGCCCAGGAGAACACAGAGTTGGTTGAGACAGGTTAAGGTGGACGTGACTGAGACCATGTATCTTGCCGCGGCAAGTTGTGGGAGTTCAATGGAATCGAATACTGTACTTCTAAGCGGATCAGCGAACCCGCAATTAAATATCCGGCACCGATCGTGCAGGCGAGTTAAACAATTCCAAAGGCGGTGGTCGTGGCGGTGTCGCAGATGGATGGGCAAATTGTGGGCGACTGCGTTTTGCACATTCGATTGTTCGCAATTCGCAATTACGAGCTGAGTCTAATTGAGTTGAAAGCCGGAGCCAAAGTGGAGGCGTGGGCACCGCAAACCACTCGGGCTATGAATAGCAAAAGTGTGGCAAAAATATCGCAGCGAAGCCAGTTTGACAACGTCTTAAAAGCAGAATGGAAAGCAGCCACACATTGATGGGCGGCACAAAAATAGCGCATGAATTTAGATTTCACGGCATTTTCGTCATTCGTTCGGGACAATTCAGAGGATATGACGTCGATGATGGGACACGTGGCTGCGTCGTCGTCGTTGCGAATGCCTACACAACAAGGTAGATAACATTCTTAACTTGTGGAGGTCTTCGTTCAAGGGCGTGCAGAGTTTTACGCACAAATGGAGCTCCATGCCGTCAATCGTTGAAGGTCAGAAGTGCAAATGGTCTGTCAGATGACGTAGACAGGAACTGTAACCGGAAACGCAGAGTGTGCCATCAGCGAACGTACCTCCCGCTCTCTATTCCAAATGAATTAGTTCAAAAGTTCGTTGAATTCGCTAACCGTTGGCCTTGATTTCATTTATTGGATACCTGTTTCTTTCACAACCCGTGTCGTGATTCTCAATCTTTTGATGACAAATAAATTATAGAATACTCTCAAAGTCGTTAAAAACGAGTGCAAGTCGATAAAGCGCCTTTGCTCTCCGCAGGAAGATCTTCCAGTAATAAACTGCTCACATTAACATTCCCGAAATGAGGCGTGAAAAGAAATGTGTGCGGAGTGTGCCGAAAATGCCGAAAGTCTCATTTAATTTGGCTTCAATATCAAAGAGTGTTCAGTTTATGAACGAAAGGATTTAACCAACAAATGCTTTGATCTAATGCACATGTGACCACATGCAGGGTGTTTTCAGAATGAGATGACCGTTTTAAGGGGCATGCTCCTGGCGGGACTTGGGAGCTTTGATGTTAATGCTTAAAATGGAGTGATGTGAAAGACATTTTAACTACAGAACAATTTGGTCAAATTTATTTTGTTTTTCTCAAATGGTCCAATTCACGAGACTAAGATTGAAGCCATTTTCAAAGCACCATTAAATGAGATCCGTATAAATTAACAGTAAATACGAGTTAGTAAATATTCCTATTTTTGTATTAATTTTTATTCGTCTGGACTCACCAGAGCTCCAAAAAGAACAAAAGGTATGCCTCACAATAAACGTAAACCTAAACCTATCGGAGGAGTTGAAAGTGCTGACGTTCGTCGGTTCTTCTTTCGCACGTGAATGGACAACTGATGTACTGACGAAACTGCTGTTGTAAGGTATTAGTAAATTGATGTTGGTTTATTACCATAACTTATGCCTTAAAAATTGATAATGGTCGAGATTTTGCAAAGGTGAGCTATACAGAGAGCTTAGGTTAGGTTAGGTTAGCTAGGTGCGCTGCTAGTGAATTCACCAGCACTCTTAGACCATATTGATCCATTGTGATACCCATAGTGAGACGACTACTACCACTGAAAGTGCTGCTAATTTGAACCCGATGGCAAACGGTGACTAGACCAGATTTGAAAACCAGATAGAAGCGTATTAACTTTGCTTTCACTGGGATTCGAACCAGGGACCCAGCGGCAGGCAACCAACTGGGCCATCCTGTCGTCTTAGCGGTACAGAGACATTATTATTTTCCCTTGGCCTTGGACGCGCCAACATTCGACGTCGTTTTCCTACTTACTTACGCCGTTTCTTATTCCTATTTGCTTAGGTGTGATTCACAAGTAGCGTCCTTTAGTTTTTGGCTTGGGAGATGTCATGTGTAAGCCAGGGGCGCTTCCGGCGCTTCCGCATGGATTTTGACGTATTGGCATCCGCAAAATATATATTCGTTCATGCGGATGTGGATGGTGGATAAGTCGGTACAAGAACGTTTTAGCAGCGCTGTATGTTGTGTGGTGACTTAGTTCCCACTGGAAGGGAATTATGTCCACTTTGGTAAAATGAACTTCGTTGAAGAAAAAAGAAGTTAAACCAAAAATGTAAGAAAATTCCAATTCAAATGATGAAACAATGATTTTTATGGGCCCACGCACCCCCCCCCCCCCCCCCATCCCACTCCACCCATTCGCACTTTGAAAACATCGATTTTTTTATTTAATTCGAACCTATAACTATTCAAGAATGTTCCTTTCAAGTGCAAATTTCAAAAACTCTTGAAGATATAGCCGATTTATGATTGAACGTAAGGAGTTTTATACCCAAGAATTTCTTCGCTTCTCAAAACTTTAAACGCGTTTTTCTCGAAACAATGTTTTTACGACTGGCGCCTGAATCCAATCGGTTCCAAATTTTTAATACGCTATTCTATACATAAACTCATGCTCATACAATTAAGCCACTTATTCGATAAGGAAGTACTTGCCGTAGCAATTGCTACTGTTACAATAAATGGTCCTGAAATACGTTAAATCCGCTAAAGAGCAAGGAAATAGTTTATCCATATGTCCAACAGTGGACTGTGTAACGTATAATAACCCAAACAAAGAGAATAAAGCGGAACGGCGGAAGTAGATGTAAGACAGTAGGTAATTCATTATCGCATATGTGGCTTAATAGTATGAGCATGAGTGTATATAGCTTTGATATGAACTAGTTTAAATCAAATTGGTCTTCTTTATTTTTTAACTTGATTTGCGGCGGGAAAAAAGGCAATTTTCAAAAAAAAAATTTTTTGTTTCTAAGGTCCGGTAATTTTTGTGCGAAATTAATTATCCTAGTTCATACCAAACATGTACTCTTTCTAATCCCGTTGAAATTTTTGGTTTCAGATGTTCCCGAGAACGGAAATCACATGCGCCATCGAAAAGAAGGGCTTTTGTTTGATCACAAAAAACACCAAAAACAAAAAATTATGTAACATTTTTTTCTTCCTTTTTAAGTCTTAAAATAAATGTATGCAAAGTTACAAGCCTAAAAAATAATTTATGTTCATTTACCAGCAGATTGAAAATCGTCAAAATTTGAAATCGAGAATGGCGGGGTGGGAGGGGGGAAGGATGTGAAGGGGGTGGGGATGTGGGGGGGGGAGTGGTCTCCTTATATGGTCGAGCGGCTTATGAAGGTGAAAATCGCAAGTCTTTGCATGAATGACAGCGAAATGGACCCGATTATGCCAGACGACTGGCAATTATTCGCATGCTGTGTCCAGTTGTTGAAACATTTTGAAGAAGTGACATTATAATTCAGCAGCTCTGAGGCAGTCATAATAATAATAATATGTGTGGCGCTACAGCCCGTAGAGGGCCAGGGCCTAGCTTCTCAGCTACCACACGTGTTGTGCGTGCTATTGTTCTCTCACACGTGGAAGGGGCCTACAGTTTGATGCCGATTCCGAACGGCGAAGTTGAGAAGCTTTTTTCTAGGCAAGAATACTCTTTGAGCAATTTCAGTGACTCGAAAGAGGTGGAGCCGTGAAATATGAGAGGTGGTAAATTCCCCTCCCCCCCCCAGTCATATTATCCGTAATTCCAATAATTCAAATGCGTGTGAAAAAACTGGATGACCATTTAAGTCACCACTTTAAAGCGAGAATCTCTTCTACATTCTTGGGTTTAGGTTAGGTTGGGTTAGGTAGCCGGGCTGCTAGTGCATTCACCAGCACATTCAGACCATATTGGTCCAGTGAGTGCATTTAATTTGATCCCAACGACAAATGAAAGAAGAAACAAATGAAACAAATGAAACTGCTACTCCAACCGGGGTCTCCGCTAAACAGTCGTCGTTCCAGTCGACCTTGGGTTTGGACGAGAATTATTTATTTTCTGTACCCACTTTTTTCATTAAGAAGAAATTCTGAGAGGGCAGAAAAATAATCTTCATGATCATGGTTATAACCAATACAAAATAATGAAAACTGAAAATTCAATAAACTTTCAGAACAGACCAGCACTTCCGGTACCGCTAGGAAAGCAGAACAACCTCACACGTCCGGTATCGCTAGGAAAGCCTACATAAAAGGTTATCTGGAAGCAATGCTAGATTTGTCGAGTGAACGTCAAGTGACGACCTTGTCCAAAGATAAGACAATTCCGGAACAGATATTAAAAAGGAGTTAGCGTCATATCGTAGCAAAGAACAAATGTATCGGAAAGTCCTCTAATTTGGTGAAGAGATAATAAAGAGTTCAAGATGTTATCTGCCAGAGACGAAGGTAATTGCTAGTGTTCCTAGGAAAAACTGTTTAGTGGTGCGGGTTTGATTACCGACTCTTTGCGAAATCGCCTAGGCCCAGAAAAGACAAGCAGCCAGTTTATGTATTACAAGTTGCTTTTCATTTAAATAAATGTGACTAAAATAGTAATATAATAGTAAGTAGTAGTAATAATTAATAAGTGGTACAAAAATTATTTGTACCAAATCTTACTTTCGCATCCGCATCAGCGTTCCCAGATGTGAGCCATTTAATATCCGCTCCCGCATACCGCGTGGGTGGCCGTGGCGTAGTGGGTTATTGCGTCGACTCCTACGTAGAGGGTGCCAGGTTCAAATAACCAACTTTCATAATTCGCGGTTCCACCTCTTTCGAGTCACTGACAATGCTCAAAGAGTACTCTTGTATAGAAAAAATCTTCTCAACTTTGCCGTTCGGAGTCGGCATAAGACTGTAGGTCCCATCCACTCGTGAAAGAACAATAGCACGCACAACACTAGTGGTTGCTGAGAAGTTAGTCCCAGGTCCATCTCAGGGCGATAGTCCGACCCTTATTATATTATTATTATTATTATACCCGCATCCGCTGATGTCAAAAAAATCTGCATCTACAAGCCATAAGCATCGCCCATAATGAGCATCATGTGACCAATCAATCTCAGCAGGCATTTGCTATTCAAACCACCAGCCTCGATTGCATTTGATGTGTAGTTAAATGATATTGGCAACCCTCAAGTTCTATTGGTTCTGATGAATCAGGATCTCGCTGAACTGTTTTTCAAACGTTCAGTCTTTCACACTCATACACAAACATCGGATTTAATACTGTTACGCTTTGCTCCCAAAGCAGGGATAAGCAAACAAAAAAAAGATGCTGCGGCTGGATTAACGCGGTCGAACACCTTAAATGGTAGCTGTCTTCGACGTTTATGTCACTAACTACGCTTCTTTTTGGATAACGTAATGCGCTTTGTCTCCAAGCATCGTGAGTGCTCAAATTTCCTTGACTTCTACATGCTGGAGTCGCACCAAAGAGTGTCTTCACATGAACCAGAGCTTTGCATTGACCAACTTCGATTCACATTTGTGAGGATAAATTCTCTCGTACGGTTTTCATATCCAACTCAAACATTCGAGTCTTATTCTTCTTTGTTCGAGCTTTCGTTTGCGTAAGAAATGGCTGTCGTCGAATTCGCTTGTTCGGATTCACACAAGTGCACTTATCAAAACGAACAGGCAGGGGCCAAAGAACCCTCCTTAGCCAAGTACGTATTGAATCCTTATAATAAAATAATATGGGTGGCGCGACAGTCCGAGGCGGACTTGGGCCTAGCTTCTCAGAAACCACTCGTACTGTTCGTGCTATTGTTCTTTCACGAATGGAAGGATCTACAGTTTAATGCCGACTCCGAACGGCAAAGTGGAGAAGCTTTTTCTAGACAGGAATACTCTTTGAGTATTGTCAGTGGCTCGAAAGAGGTGAAGCCGTGAATCATCAAAGGTGGTAAATTCGGGTATCGAACCTGGCACCCTCTGAGTAGGAGTCGACGCACTTACCCACTACGTCACGGCGACCCACGTATTGAATCTCCCATCGAAATTAGTTAATCCGAAAGTAATCTCTGTGCATAGGTGAAAATCTACGCACTTAAGATTGCGGCCTTGACAAACTTGAAGGTTGACAAATAAGCTCTCCCATTTAATTTGTTGATCAACATTGTGAAGGAAATAAATAAAATCCTGATAACACCCCCAAAAATCACAGATCGTTCATCAATCACACATAAAGAGTTTTAAAAATAACTCGGTTTTCGCTAGAAATGTATATCATTCCGACATTGGAGTCGATAAGTGTCTTTGCCTTTGGCATTATTCCGTGAATGACGTCGGAGAACAGCATGCGTGACGCAAACCTAACTAGTTGCTTAATCTAATCCAAATTTAATTCCAGTGACAGTCTGAACTTATCGAAAATCCATTTTAGCAGAATAGGCTATAAACAACACAACCACACGTGCCGCCCAACCTTCGGTTGCATAAGTGTCTTGTTCACTTACACGTGCGCTACAACATCACCATTCTCTGATTCGATGAAATAACTAAACGTGAATAGAACTTGACGTCAATTGAGTACTGGTTTAATGCTGCAACTAAATGCTTGTTTTATACTCGAAGTCTGGTTTTGTCGGTTCGGTGTAACAGAATGAGATGTTTTAGAGCTATTTTCGGAGGTATTCAAGAGTTTGACAGTCGATCAGTGCATAGGGACTTGTTTGCTGAGCAGGCGAACAAAAAGCCATCGATAGTCTACTTGCAACATGCTTGAAGACCAGCGACATGATCGGGAGAAGAATAGAAAAGTCATAGTGAATGGCGCCCGGTAAGAGTCCCTGAGGACGGTCCGAATTCCACAAGTCATACGGCAATGAAGTCGTGGATTTTTTGAAGAAATTACAAAATAAAAGTCAAGCGGTTTTCGGGAACCTTCTCGTTGGTGTGACTATTGTCAGAGTGACTATTGAGAGAGTGTTGCATCATCGGTTGAGCTCCAAGCACAAGATGCAACCATAATTCCGATTAAAATGCAGGGCAGCAAGGACAGTCTTGCAGACCTATCGCCATCATGTGAACACATGAAGGGATTGATTTCAATTATTCATTGTGCAGCTAAATGCTGCCCGATCTTGCTACCGATGGTACCTGGAAAAACGTCAAATCTTGAATAAGTTTATAAACACGTTCGAGGATGATGTACGCATGGCATACCTGTTGCCTGGGAAGGAGTAAAAAATAAATTTGCACAAATTCAACGTCAGGTGCATCTTCTGTCAGAGAACCTGAATTTTACGCGAGAATAAACGCGGAAATGCGCGCACTTCAAGTCATTCGTCGAGTGGTCAGTGCTTCAATGTACGCATCCGATGCGAGTCAGCCTACAAATGAAAACCACATGACGAGAAAATAGAAAATTCCCAGAATTCACCTGGAAACGGATATTCTGCCAAACCCAAATAAAACCGGACATTGTTCAGCGCCACAAAGCGCGTGATCGGTAAAATTCATAAACCGACTCATAGCAGACCAGACCAGAGCTAATCAATGCAATCCGTGAACCGAAAAGTTTTCACTACCAAAAGTAGATTCACAAAAACTAAAAAACCCCAACCCCCTTGGATCGCACATTGATCTGCTCATTTGAATTGTGTTCCAATTTTTGGCGCGGATACAGAACAGACCTAGTCCAACATTTTAGTCACTTCCACACCAATGAATGCTGCCTCGATATAATTGTGGCCAAGACACGAGACGCAGAACGAAGACAAAAGAAGTTGAATTGGTCAATAGAATAAATAGCTTTCAGGCGTTATTTTTAGACGAACCGGTACCGAGCGAGATGCTAAGCATCAACTCGGCGGAATACATTATAGTCACGTAAGTAGTGTGTGTGTGAAATTTGATTGTTTGTGGGATGAGTCATTGGAGGCGGGACAAATATGGACCATCAGGAATTGCAGGTTTAGTGTGTTATTCTAAGGAATGGGTCGTGTGAAGTATGAGAGGTATTTCCGTTTAGAGAAAGTCCGCAGAAGAGGAGGTGTACAGAATATCGCTCAAGGGAATGATTCATTGTCTTTTTGACTTGGAGGCATCGGGGTAGATCGGATACAAATGGGTTTTCTGCTGTGTTTCTGCAATAAGGAATTACCTGATTGCGTATATGGCAACGTCCGCCAACCAGAAAAGAGAAGAGGTAGCAGGTATTTTCTGGCACTAGAGAATGCTAATGTGTCCTTATTTTGTATAAGGGTCCTCGATTTGAGCAGAATTTTCGTGCAACGTGAGCATAGGCTAGGCTAGGTTAGTTAGGCGGGTTGCTAGAGCATTCACCAGCACACTTAGACCATATTGGTCCATTGTGATACCTACAGTCAGGCTACTACCACAGATTAACCACGGCAAATCGTCTACTTCTTTATTTGGCCGGGGTGGACCTGGGCCTCAACCAACAAACCTCGCCAGATAGCACGGTCTCTGGCTAGGTGTCTTCAGTGTCGCACGCCAAATTGATTGAGGTCCTTCTCCACCTGGGTGCGCCACCTTAAACGCGGGCGTCCTCTGTTGTGTTGTCCCACGGGTTCAGAGTTGAAAACTCTTCGTGCCGGAGCTCTACGCTCTACATGACCTAGCCATCTTAGGCGTTGGATCCGAAGACGCCTGACTAGACTCATGTCGCTGTACCGTACAGTTCGTGGTTGAATCTTCTCCTCCAGAAACCGTCAACACAAACAGGACCAAAGATCGCACGCAGAGCTTTTCTCTCGAAGAGACCAAGGACTTCCTCATCCGCTTTTGAGATTGTCCATGCCTCCGCGCCGTACAGCAGGACTGGGATGATCAAGGTCTTGTATAAGGTCAGCTTGGTCCTTGGAGAGATGGCTATACTATTCAATTGCCGCTTGAGCCCATAGAAACAGCGGTTCGCAAGAGTTACTCTGCGTTTGATCTCGGTACTGGTGTTGTCCGTACTGTTAACTTGCGAGCCGAGGTAGACGAAGTCCTTGACTACCTCGAAGTTATAGCTGCCCATTGTGAGGCTCTGTCCAAGACGTCCTGATGACAGCATATACTTCGTTTTGCCCTCATTCAAGACCCTAGACCCACTTTAGCCGCCTCCGCCTCAATGCCAGCAAACGCCTCATTGACGGCTCGCTGTGTTCTGCCAATCACGTCAATGTCATCCGCGTATGCTAACAGTTGTACGGACTTCTGGAAGATCGTGCCTCTAGTGTTGGCGTGTGAGTCTTGCACGATCTTCTCCAGGATGATGTTGAAGAAATCACATGACAGCGCGTCGCATTGTCTAAAACCTATTTTGACATTGAAGGTCTCGGTAAGTTTGTTACCGACCTTGATGGAGCAGCGAGAATTCTCCATCGGCATCCTGCACAACCTGACGAGTTTGGCAGGAATGTCAAAACTAGACATGGCGTTGTATAGCTCGTCCCTATGCACGCTGTCATATGCGGCCTTGAAGTCGACAAAAAGGTGGTGGGTGTCAATTTGCATTTCTTGGGTCTTTTCCAGGATATGCCGTGGTGTGAAAATCTGGTCGATGGTGGACTTCCCTGGGCTGAAGCCACACTGAGATGGACCTATCAGAGTATACAAAACGGCTGAGAAGATCTTGTATGCGATGTTGAGGAGACTTATCCCTCTATAGTTGGCGCAGTCAAAGGGGTCTCCTTTCTTGTGGATCGGGCAAACGATACTGAGATTCCACTCATCGGGCATGCTTTCCTCCGACCATATCATCCAGATGAGTTGGTGCATGCGCCCAACCAGATCATCTCCAGCTGCCTTAAAGATTTCAGCGCACAGTCCGGACCGACAGCTTTGTTAGACTTCAGTCTTGATATTGCTATCTTGGCCTCGGCTAAGTCGGGGGGACGGAATTCTCGTCGATCATCGTCCATATTGAGTGGAACATTCTGCCGGACAGCGGTATTGGTGTCATCATCGCCGTTTAGCAGTCTGCAGAAATGGTTCTTCCAAATTCTCAGTATCGACTGCGACTCTACTGCTAGTTGTCCATTCTCGTCCCGGCAGGCTTCTGTCTGTCTGTTTCACCCTCTGGTAAAACTTTCGGACATCGTTCCTACCGTAGCACCTCTCCGTCTCCTCGATCGCGCGCTTCTCGTGCTCTTTCTTCTTTCTCCTGAGATGCCGGGTCTCGTCCCTTCGTCTCTGTTCGTAGAGCTCACGAACAGCTCTCGTCGTTCGTTGCAGCTTTGCTTTGAGAAGGCTTCCAGCTTCGCTGCATGTGCCAGCCTACACTCGTTGTCAAACCATGGGTTTTTTTCTAGGTGGTGCCGTAAAACCCAGCACATCAGTGGCAGCATCTTTGATGGCTTCGTGACAACGCCTCCAACCACGGCAAATGGTGACTGGAAAAGATTTAAGAACCAGATAAAAGCGTATTATCTTTGCTTTCACTGGGAGTCTAACTGAAGTCCCCGCTAACGTCGTTTGTACATGTAAGCATAAGAATTCACTTCAGAACTATAGAGTAGACGACCTTAGGGGCGCTTCGAAAATAATTCTGCTTTGTTTAGGTGTGACTCTTTAAAATGCAGCGCAGGAATAACAAGTAGATGTACTCCCGAAGTGACTTTTCATCCGATGCACTGCAAATTCCCATTTGGAGTACTCTTTGCTGAGCAGTCAAATGACCCTCAAGAGTAATTTTTATTATGCCTTGTCTTACAAGCGTTTAGAAGGGTGAATGCGGTGGTTATCTCGAACTTTGTCGAAGCGTTGGATAGGTTCATCGGCTAATCATTTCTATGATTTCATATACCATGCTAATAGGGTTTAAGGGTACCATCAGTAATAAAAATAACAATTTTGCGCATTACACAAAATAAAAATACAAATAAAACAATACATTTGTTTCCCGAAAACCTCCCTATATTCGCGCATGTATTTCGTTTCTGACCTGTTCCCTTGATGTAGTTAATAAGGTCATAAGAAACAGACATCCACCAGGCGAAGTACTTTGGCATTATATTCTAGCCGATGAATCACATATCGACCGAATGAATGCGGTTATTGGATACGTTCACATCCAGGACGGCTAAGTTAAGGTGGGGGAATCCTTTCTACATCCTTCCTACATCTGGAAGTACTACCAAAGAATTTACCGACGATATCTTAATAAAAATAATATGGGTGGCGCGACAGTCCGCGGCGGACCTGGGCCTAGCTTCTCAGCAACCACTCGTGCTGTGCGTGCTATTGTTCTTTCACGAATGGAAGGACCTACAGTTTTATGCCGACTCCGAACGGCAAGGTAGACAAGTTTTTTCTTGTATTTGAGTATTGTCAGTGACTCGAAAGAGGCGGAGCCGTGAATTGTCAAAGGTGGTAAATTCGGGTATCTAACCTGGCACCCTCTGCTTAGGAGTCGAGTCGCACTTACCCACTACGCCACGACAATATCTTAAAGCAACTTAATTAAGACAGTATTGACATTAGTCTTTGCCGGACTCAGGGTATTGATGGAGAAGTTTAAAACTAATCCAAAAACGTTCACACCATGTACACACTATTCTTTAAATATTTGTGGAATTTACTCTTTCGGAGGCACTCCTTCGAAGACGTTGTGTGGAAAGACTTTACTCATTGTTCTTAACATCTACGCATCGTTGGGATATTCTCAGAAAAAGATTATGCGTGTCCGTCAATAGACTTGTGGACCCTTTGTGGAGTACTCATCTCGAAGTTGTTGATGAAAAATTTCATGAAGTTAGTTTCAACTCTTGTGATCCACAAAATAAAAAATTTGGATACAAGAGGTGCTCTAACCATACTCTTATCTGGTGATGACATTACGTTATTTTTATTCTGATTTCATTATGCCATATTGGAAGAAGATGACGCAGGACAGTCGCTTTTGTGTGGTGAGTTAGTGCGTCGACTCCTACGCAGATACCCGAATTTACCACCTTTCATAATTCACGGCTCCACCTCTTTCGAGTCACTGACAATACTCAAAGAGTATTCCTGTCAAGAAAAAACTTGTCTACTTTGCCGTTCGGAGTCGGCATAAAACTGTAGATCCCTTCAACTCGTGAAAGAACAATAGCACGCACGGAACGAGTGGTTCCTGAGAAGCTAGGCCCAGGGCCGCCTCGGAATGTCCCGCCATCAATCATCAATATTATTATATTATTACGATGAAGCACAGAAATGTTTGCAAAAATCCGGGCTCACTCTAGTGTAATAAATCTTAGAGCTCTCGCTCTTCATGAACACCAGGATAGGACCGTGAAAAATGCCATAATATACCCCAGAGAACAAGGTACAGAGCTAGAAGTCTAAATTGAAAAGCTGGGAAGAACAAATAGGATGAAAATTATGCCAAGTAAGAAGGCCAAAGATGTTTTTTTTTTTTTGCTTGACGTTGGATGATGAATCATAAAGATACATTTTACACAGAATTTATTCATCGGCCTAAGGTTCCGCTCTTTCAAAGGATAATTGCTGTGTTTTTTTTGCAAGCGTATATACGCTTAATTTAAAAGTGCACAAAAAAACGATAACCCGCGCTAAATGATTCATCATAAAATCTTGGCAGCACCGATGACATTTATGACATTTTCTAAGCAGTCAGGGGTGTAGCCGTGGAAGGTGATGGTTGAGCTTTGGTGGTCACAATCTTCATTTTGTGACTGAGTAGCGTGACCATCATTTTAAAAGCCAAAACAATTAATAATTATAAAATAAAAAAATGTTCATCAAATGAAAAGAATCGTTTACGAAGCCAAAACGGAATGTATAGCAGAGACACTCAGGGGATACCAAAAATTGCATACTTATGGATGCCCAAAGAATTAAAAATGATCTAATACATCAACCACACCTGCAAATTTAAGCCACATACAGCAACCTAAACAATGAATGAATAAATTTAGGAATGAACACAGAAAATAATGATTGGAAGCATTGTTTTTAACCGCGCTTATTCCTTAAGCGGCGATAGAAATGATGAGTAACTTAAGCGGATATAGGATTTGTTGTTAGTGTGAAATTGTTGTTAATGTGAAATGCTAAAATTACCGTACAGGACGAAAGAAGAACAGTGCTGCTGTTCCAATGGCTATCTCGGCGTTTACAGAACTAGCAGACAACAGTATCACATTGGGAATCTGGTGAATACGGCGTCATATGGTAGCTGCGAAAATAAGTTTAAACATTTGACAATTTAGACAGACTTTGAATTTTTAAGCTTCATTGTTAAAAGCGGTTTTTAGGCTTGTTACCGAGTCTGTCATTCGCGACGAGTTAACAATTTGGGTCTTGTGAATGAATCTTTCCAAAATTAAAATTAACTAAGACTTATCTAAGATCAGTGAGCCAAAATGGGTTGACTTATCTGGCTATTTGTACCTTCACTCGAAAAGGAGCACATACCAAATGTAGATTTTAACTAAGAATTCAGTGCAATAAAAGCTCGAAAGCTCATTGCAATAAGAACCTTGTTCATGTTTCTTAAGGGGTGTAAGATTGCTTTACCATCCCTTGTGCCACTGCCTCTTATTCCACAAAATCTACCTTCCTGTTTTTGCATCACGTCTCCGATATCATGTAAGTGTCCGATATAGAGGGGGCTGATATACACGAATAGCCCTATCTTCATGCCAGGCCAGGACCATGACGGATTGTCGATAAAGAGAGGTGCCCTTCTTGAAGGGTGTCTATAAAGAGAAATTGAACTACGCTAAGCCCATGGCGCTGAATGACATTGACGTGATTGGTCCAACACAGCGAGCCGTCAATGAAGCGTATGCTGGAACTGATGCGGAGGCGGCCAAAATGGGTTTAGCGGTGAATGAGGGCATAACGACGTATATGCTGTCATCGACGACTTGGCCAAAACGTCACCATAGGCAGCTATAACTTCGAGGTAGTGAAGGACTTCGTCTACCTCCGCTCGCAAGTGAACAGTACGAACAACACCAGTATCGAGATTAAACGCAGAATTACTCTTGCCAATCGCTGTTTCTTTGAGCTCAAGAGGCAATTGAGTAGTAGAGCCATCTCTCGAAGCACCAAGCTGACTTTAAACAAGACCTTGATCATCCAAGTCCTGCTGTACGGCGAGGAGGCATAGACTATCTCAAAAGCGGATGAAGAAGTCCTTGGTCTTTTCGAGAGAAAAATTCTGCGTTCAACCTTTGGTCCTGTTTGCGTTGACGTTTTCTGGAGGAGAAGATTCAACCACGAACTGTACGGGCTGTACAGCGGCATGAGCCTAGTCAGGCGCCTACGGATGCAAAGTCTAAGATGGCTAGGCCGTGTAGAGCGCATGGACAACACTGCTCCAGCCCGAAGAGTCTTCGACTCGGAACCAGTGGGACAACGCAATAGAGGACGCCCACGGAACCGATGGCGCACCCAGTTGGAGAAGGGGACCTCAATCAACTTAGTGTGCGCAATTGGAGAAAGCTGGCTAAAGATCGTGCCGGCTGGAGAGGCTTACTGGTTGAGCCCCAGGTCCACCCCGGACTGTAGCGCCTCCAGAAGAAGAAGAAGAATCCCATGGCGCTACACTAACCACTCGTGTTGTGCCACTGAAGCACTGACTTATGAAGGTTGCTCAAATTCAGGGATTGCATCTGGTACGTCACCCTTGGTTGTTCTCGTATAATTTAGACATTCAATATATTTTTGTAAATTCATTAAAAAACAACCAACAGGACTTGCTCTGATTCTTTCTCGCAGAATATGCAAACTGTTCCGCTAGCCTTGACAGTCCCACTCCCATAACCGTGAGCTAACCAACTGGGCTTTAAAATGAAAATTTATCGCCGCACTTCACTATCGCTTCCACGCCGATCATTTACATCTTAACGAGTCATTAGCAAGTTATTTTATGTTGCCCTGAAGAATAAAATCAAATCGTAACGCCAAGCACTGCTCTGTCTCCACCCAGATCTGGTTAAGATGTTTCATTAGCCTCCCACACCTGCTGAGCCACTATCAGAGCAACCCTCAGCTCTCGGGGATCTCGCGCAAAAAAAAAAAAGCCAAAGTCAATCGGAAACAGAAACGAAACCTGAATCACTTTTACTTCTGCTAAACGCTTATGAATATTCGGCTGCTAAAAATAGACCCGACATCTGTGAGTGACAAGCTAAGCAGCTGATTGGTGCGCTTCGTCAGCGACTGGTTTGTCTCGCTCGCTCGATATGGGTCATCAACCGCTGACTGTACTCCGTCGCCCCGTTCGGGTGATCACTCTCGACTTAGAGAACCGGAAAAACTTCAGATAATTGTGATTTCGATTTGTATTCCAGATTTTAAGCGAATTGTTTTCGGTGTTCAATCAAACCGGTTGGCCGTTCATTGAAAGGAGTTCCTAGAGATCGTGCCTAGGAACGGCCGGGTGACCGACTACGCGTGGTACGACTCTAGAGAGGTGCTCTTCGGGCAAACGGCAGAGGCGAATATTTAAATTTTCCGTTTCCGTTGCATCTATAATCTTTTCGGATTCGTGACTTTTGTCACATAGACGAGTTGACGAAATTCCGGGCGTTCATAAATTCAAACGATGGCAGGGATAAACGGAGCCAAACGCAAGACAATCGAATGAAGCGACGCGGCAAGGCTACGCGTGGTGTGGATTTTGAATTCCACAAGACTTGAGCCAGATTTATTGACTCGCCAGTGCACCACAACTGATCCCAGCAGATACCACCTTTCACCGGGGGCCGGGACCTTTGGCGGCTGAAAGTTTACCGATGACAGGTTGCTGGTACAGACATGTGACAAGGTTTCTTTGCAGGAACGTGTTTTTCAACTCATGATAGCTGTAATGTATTCTTTGATTGAAACCAGCTATAAATCTACTCTCGTCTAACCGCAAGCCAAGGAGAAAAGCTTCTGCGTGTTGGAGCCGAAGAACTCGTTCTCTGTCTGTGTTCTAAGGTGAGCGGAAGTTGTTGCTTCAGCGTTCATTCTTCGTCTGGCGGGGGTTCCCATTCCCGGTTAGGGAGTGCTCCTGTAGGGCAGGGATTCATTGGAACCCTTGTGCCGCCTGTTGATTGGTTTCTTGCCGCACCCCTCCGGCCCATGGGGGCATGCTTTCCAATCACAAAATTACTCACGGTTCATTTCTTAAAGTGTTCCCAAATGAGGTGGGCCGTAAGACGCTTCTTGAGGCCGTGTTGCCGTAGCACTCATTTGAATTACGAAGTTATTGAAAAATTACTTCTGACCGTCTCCCATTCATCGTCGTCTTAAATCTCTCGTATCCTGCGGCACTTCCTCGTGAAATTTCGCCCCACCACGCTGCATCAGCATGAAATGGTGTCAGCGACACGCCTCCAATCCTCATCAGGCCCCCCATTATGTAATTGAAGTCTTCCTCGTTCGCTGGGAAAGCATGCGCCCATAACGGGTCTCAAACACAACGCAGCTGCACCATCTTCAGTCCGGCAAAGCAATCAGCCTTAACAAGCTCTGAGCAGTGCACTCTGGCACTCATCATCCAGCGTCCAGTGGGCAGGCAATAAGGGCACGTACAACGTGTCAGATGCGTCCAACTGTAAAACATAATGACGCACAAGGGGCATATATTATGATCTTTCAGCAAGCATTGCGGCAGCAGCAACCGGCTCCCAACAAATTGGGAACCAAGTCACTGCCGCAATTGAACTCGCATCACAGATTAATCATTTTGGCACATATTCAGTGGCCGGTGTCGTTCGTCTTCGCGTCTTCTTTGGCGACTGCAGCGGATCACGGATGAGCGCTGCATAATTAAAACAGACGCCTTGTGCGGTTTTTATCGCCATGGCACGCATGTGGAATGCACCACGTCACGGATATAGGCATCTTGCCATTTAAGGCCTTGGCGTGGGGTATTTTTAGCAGCACATCGGCACCACCCATCGTCTGGAGGGCTCCGTTCGGGTGTTCAATGACTTGCGAGCTGGCAGACTGACGCCTACATTGGCGGCGCGATATTAAGTGCAAACAAGTCGATCGGGTTTCGGCGCTTCGCAAAAGAGAATGTCTCGGCAACAGCTGCTGGCACGTATCGGTCGATGGAATTGGGATAATCTTCCAGAGGGGTTCTTTGCATTTTATGGGGCTTCTGCGGATTGAGGAATGTCGAGATATGCAAACGAAGTCTTAGATGGAAAGGTGGTTCGGCGGCTTATTTATAAGTTGGACGAGCTGAGCTACCTGACCATTAATCCCCGTCAACTCGAGGAGATACCGACGGAAGGGTGTAGATGACATTGCTTGCACGCGATACAGGCGCTCTTAATCGCCCGCACTTTGAGGGTGTGTCCGCGGCTGTGTCATCCACTAAATCATTCTCGTCCCTGGCAGAGGATGGTCCAAAGATGTGACTTTATGCCTTCCTTTCCAACTCCTCTTCCACTACTGGCTTTGATTTTAAACGAGGCGGAGTGCTCGGAGCCGATAAGGACAAGTGGGCGACGTTTTTCATCCATACCATGAAATTCAGGAAATTCAGCGCAGGACACGGTGCCAGATGTGGTGCGCTGTGCTCCAGGCGTGCATCCTCTTGGGAGGTAATGCAACGGCCATTTACGAGCTAGCTTTATGGACGTGTTGTGAATGTAAACAGCAGAGGTGCCTGCTCTGCATTTGTGGATGCATTGAACTGACTCCTCGCTGGCGTCAAGTGAATGGTTGCATTCCAAGGCCATGTTATGCTTTGGATTCAGTTTATCTCTTGCCGATCGTCTCTCATGGAACTGGAAATAAAATTTGTTTATTGATCGTAGACGTCTCTGCTCGAGGGTGTCTCTCAATGACTGTTTAATCCGCTTACTTCCTCAGGATGGTGTCATTGCCACGCGGGAAGATGGCTGTGAGACTTTATAGACTGTTTATCTCTCTCTCTCTCCCTCTATCTCTCTCTCTCTCTCTCCCTCTCTCTCGCCATCTGAAGTGGTGTTGGCGTTGAAACTAAGTTGTTAAGCAGAACATGATCTGACCGCTGACTGATCTTCCGATCTCCTGGGGAATTTGTTTTGTCGTAGGGACCTGCTGTTCTGTCCCCATGGATTCTACACTTTGTCAGTAGATTCATGAATTAGCCGTTAAATGAGAGTTATCCAAAGCAGCAATTGGGACAGGCTCGGTGAGCACAGTAAGGGCTGTTGAACTTCGCCAAGGGTCATCCTTGGCATCTTGTCACCTCTAGTGATTGGATTGGATATTGCAGCGCAGCCGAGACGAGGAATGTTTCACATTGGGAGAGTTGGGGGTAAGTCATCTTCTTTTTGCAGATGACCTAGTTATTCTCATATCTTCCCAGACGGAACTCAAGCGCGCACTCGATAGGTTTGCGGCCAGAGGTTATGGTAATTTCCAGAACGCCTGTTAAATGCACTCTACATGTTAGTTGAGTCCCATTGAAGCAGGTGGAGAAGACTAAGTATCTCGGGGTTTTCTTCTCGAGTGATGGGAGGAGTAATACTGAACTTTCCTGTAGGATTGGTCAAGCTGGGTCAGTTTTGGAGGATCGAGTTGCCTGGTGATCTGTCGTGCGTGGTTTACCCCCGCGACCACTTTAGTGGATCCTGCGAGTCAGAAGATGATGATGATGACGATGAGTTCCCCTCCCTTGCAGTTCTTATTGAGAGTTGTATTGAATGTTATGGACTTCTGTAGCGGGAAGGTGCAAGAGATTTATTCCAGAGCATTCGCTCTAAGTCAGTTTCTTTTAAGAATCTTTATCTAGTGACTTCAAATCTTCCTCCAACATCAACCGCTTGCCCAGATATATTTGACTTTTGTGGGCTAGTACCTCACACAATCCAATCAGTACACGTTGTGGAATATCGTAAGATTCTTCACAGAATCTGCAGAGACCTTCTTTTGATACTCCTATTTTCCTTAGGTACTCCCTGATTCTGCAGTGTCCTCTTAGCCAGCCTGGCAGATACGGAGGTTGTTCTTGCTCATCTTGAAACATGGCTCAAACCTCTTTCGGTTTTATTGACCAAGCGCTTCATGGTCTGCTTCGTGCCATGGGCGTTGTTCCAGGTATCTGCCCGGTTCCTTCTTTCTAGTTTCCCGAAGGATATGGTCTGGTATAGCACAGGATGGTTCGGGGCCTATAAAAGGTTCCGATGTTCCTTTCCTATCGAGGCAGTCGGCTCTTCCCTCTCCGCCTAATACTAGGTCCATCAGCCAACATTCAGTTTGAATTATTAACGTGCATAATTCTCCCCTTTCGGGATTCAAACCTTCTTCTTCTCCACCTCCCTCCACTGGAAATGTTTGGAAGGCAAGCAGCAGTTCGGTTCACTTCGACTGTGGGCTTCATATATGCATCTTGTTTAATTATAATAATCATATGGGTGGCGCTACAGTCCAAGGCGGACCTGGGCCTAGCTTCTCAGCAACCACTCGCGCTGTGCGTGCTATTGTTCTTTCACGAGTGGAAGGGACCTACAGTTTTATGCCGACTCCGAACGGCAGAGTGGACCAGCTTTAACTAGACAGGAATACTCTTTGAGCATTGTCAGTGACTCGAAAGAAGTGGGTGGTAAATTCGGGTATCGAACCTGGCACTCTCTGCGTAGGAGTCGACGCACTTACCCACTAGGCCACAGCGACCCACATCGTGATTACTCACTGACTTATCAAGCCGGTGACCCATAGATGGTCAGAGCATGATCAATCGCTGCCTTCCATCGCTGTCGGTCCTGGGCACGCTGCTTCCAGTCATCAAGACCAAGCTGTCTTGCGTCCGCGATGACTTGGCCTTTGTACCGGAGATTCGGTCTTCCTGTCCTTCTCGAACCAGGAGGCTCAGACTCCAAAACCCTTTTAGCTGGAGCGTTGTTGTTCACTCGGTCGATGTGGCCGACCCAGTGCAGTTGACGAATTTTTCTCTTCCGGGCTTCATCCACATCCTGGTACAGCTCGTGGAGTTCGCGATTGTGTCTCCTCTTTCATTCACCTTCCACTCTGACAGAACCACATATCCGAGAAAAAGAATTTTTCCTTCGAAGGCACCAAGAATCAGCTCCGTTTTGCTTATCGTCCATCTTTCGGCTCCATATAGCAGGACTGGCAAAATAAGGGTTTTGTAGAGCATGATCTTAGTCCTTCGAGTTTGGAGCTTTGAGCCCAGTTGTTTTGATAAAACGAAGTAACATCGGATGCCAAGGTCTGTTTTATTATTCGTGGAGTTCACGTTTGCCGAAGTAGACAAACTCCATCACTTCCTCAAAATTTTGTCGAATGCTGTCGATTGTGATGTTTTGCCCTAGGTGGATCGCGACGGATCGTTTCTTCCTCCACAGCACATATTTCGTCTTATCCTCATTGAACTTAAGACCAGTTCGTTTCGCCTCGTATTCAATTGCCGCGAATGCTTCCACTACGGGACCTTAGGAACGCGCAACGATGCCGATGCCATCTGCGTACCCCAATATTTGGACTGACTTGTGGATGGTAGTGCCTTCCGTATTTAAAGCTACCCGCCGCACTATCTTCTCCAGTACCAAATTGAGGAAATCACACAATAGCGCATCTCCTTGCCGAAATCTGGTGCAGCTTTCAAACGGCTCGGTAGACGTCGAGCCAAACTTCATGGTTCATCGCGTATGTGAATGACTGTGATGGTGGAGCCTGCGGCTTAATTTGACTCAACACGGGAAAACTTACCAGGTCCGAACATAAGCGTGTACGACGGATTGATAGCTCTTTCTCGAATCTATGGGTGGTGGTGATAGCCGGATCAATTTTCCAGAGATCCCAAAACGGGGCCATCCCATCGAATAGCTCCTTTCGATGAATCCTGTCGTATGCGGCTTTAAAATCGATGAAAAGGTGTATCGATTTGAAATTGGCTGGACTTCACCAGGATCTGCTTTAGTTGGAAGATTTCGTCTGTAGTCGATTTTCCGGCCGGAAGCTGCACGAAGCGATGGGTGCGGTGGAAAACAGCTTTAGATGTTGACACAGTACACTGGACAGGATCTTGTAGGCGGCGTTGAGCAGGGATATGTTTCTATAGTTGATGCAAGAGGTAGGATCGCCTTTTTTGTGGATGAAGGTGATATGCCAGTCGTCGGGCATGCTTTCACCTTTTTTGCCACATGATCTGCTGCATACTCCCTACCAGATTTCTCGCCACATCCTTGAAGAGCTCTGATGGTAAGCCATCTCAGGGTTTTGTTGTTCTTCACCCTTTTAATGGCTGCACTGGACATGTTTGGAAGGCAAATTGCAGTTCGGTCCACTTCGACTGTGGGCTACATATATGTATCTTGTATACTTATAACAATAATATGGGTGGCACTACAGTCCGAGGCGGACCTGGGCTGCGACGACTTCTTCAAAGCTGGATGCTAGGACTGTTTCATCGGCTTGAGTTAGAATTTACTGACTCCCTACCACCCTCTTCTGGTCAGGCCTGATAAGCAGCTTTGGAAGCGCTGCTTAGAAACATCCACTATTCCCTTCAATTTCGAAGAGCCTTCGTGATTTCCTAAAGTCAGAGTCCATACGCTTGTTTGTAAAAGGCCAGTATAGAAGCCATTAGAACAAGTTGCATACCAGATCTTAGTGCCAACTGCGGTCTAAATGACTTTAATTGCCTCTATTTTTTCTTATCAGGAAAAATAATTGGCTGTAGATCAGCACAGGAGTTGACTTGTCAAAGTAGGCCACTAGACTACCATTTGGTAGTCTCTAGGTTTATTTCATTTTCGTTAGTGTGGTGGCAATCACCCAAACCTTACCCCATTCTTCATATCGATGATCCTAGGGACTTAAGAACCAACTGTGCAAATTCTCCGTCTTAAGGCAAATTCTTGGCACAAAGTATGAAGCATGAAATATATCTCGATTGGCCAAAGAAGCTTTAGGGACAAATTTTTTTGACATGACATGATACCAATCTTTGTAGTGTTGATACATTGGTTCACAAGTGTGGACAAAGGCACTCAAAGCCTAACAATGAAAACGATCATGAATCTAGAGTCCAACAGATTACGAGCGCCAACCTTGGGTCTCGTACAGCGCCTATTGAACCCTCTTTTTGAAAAACTCAAGCACACTTCAACGATTTCAATTTGATTTCCCATTTTTTTCTTGCCTACAAGTACTTTGTCTCCTCATTTATTGCTTTTATTTGAAATTCCGATTTAATCGACAGATCTTCCTCGGATAGCACTTGTGCCTTTCTTTTAAATGTTCGGTTCAGTCAACAGCCTCATTTGAATTTAATATTAATTAAACTCCTTTCACTTGCTGAAGCAAAGGATTAAAGCGGAAATATGGTGGAGGAGACAACACTCAAGACTGGTTTAGTCGAAAGTTGGAAGGGAATGAGTAAATTTAAGAAAATGCTTGACATTTTGGCAGTTGTTTGGAGACATGTAATGTTTTGCTGCTGGCTTCGATGATATAATGAATGATATCCGATTCATAGAATAGAAGGGAAAGGAGTGCTTATCTTTCTCACAACGGAAATTAATTTGAAAATGTTGAATTTTGAAATCAAATATCCTGGAGGCAAATGTAGTATATCACTGTAATTATTAATCACTTCATTTAATTGTTCTCAAACCTAGTTCCCAGTTTAGTTCTAAGTCATTTTCATAAATTGTATATTTTAATCAGAAGAAGCTTGTATTCAATAAAGAAACGTCATATCAGCAAACAGAGTCGCGTGAAAGTTCTCAATCCCGATAGCAGAAAGAAGCCCCTCCGAAAGCCATGCCATTTTTGGCCTTACCTAAGACCAGAGATAAGGGACAATAGAGATATCCAACTTCGGCCATGTTTTCCCCTAGTTCACAACAAGAATAGTAGTATTCCTTTGTATTTCACAAACACTTTTACACAAACCGTAAATCCACCACACAATGGTGCCAGATTCGTGGAATTTAGTGGGAAGTGGCCGTAGATTCGTGAATTTTAGGGGGACAAGCAGATTGCTGAATTTGACCATGATCCATGTATGTTGTTCGGAGGGTGTTCAAAAGTTGACTCGTATTTTTAAGAGCATTTACTTATATTGCAGTATGGACTTTCATGAGTAAAAGTATATTCCAATGGCCATTTAACTGGGCCTATTTGACCTCAATTAAATTCTACAGTGGACTCTCCCTTAGTCGAACTTCTCCCTAAGTCGAAACTCTCTCTACCTCGAACTATTTCGCCATATATTACATTCATTTCCCTCAATTTTCCAAACAAAAACTCCCTGTAAGTCAAACTCCCTCTAACACGAACAAACCATGGCATCGTGTGACAATTTGACTTAGCGAGAGTCCACTTTATATTCATTATACAGCCTATTCATAAACCATACCTGACAAATTAACTCAGAAGTGAGGTCCGATGTATACGCTTAAATCATGAATTCTGAAAACTTATGAATTCTTAATTTACATAATTTGATAAGAACAATGTCAAGACGTTGCAACTATGTCTAATGCATAAAAATGGGATTCAAAATTTGCAATTAATTTCAGTCGTTATTTTTGTAGAATATAAAATGAGCAAAGGAACTTCTTATTTCAACTGATTCATGTAAAGGCTTTAATAATATTCGTATAATTAGTTACCTAAACGTGTGAATGCATTTCATAAGTATTATTCATATACAAAAATTCATGCACTTTGTTGTGCATTCATTGACTATGGTCTAGTATCTCAAATTGTAACTTGCTCAAATGGGAGTTTAATCGAATCGACTTCATGAACATAAGCTCTGTTCATTCGTTTACCCCTCCATGATGTGATGAAAATTTAGCACCACAATTTGAAAAAACGTTCAAGTAACTAGAGAATTTTCAAATAAGAGCTCTAATTAACCCCACTACTTAGGTTGGGGAAAGGTCTCAACTGTTCGCCAACTGTCCACAAGAGCTCACACGTACTCACAGACACCGGACAAAAATCGTATAAAAAACTCTGACAGGTGAAATCAAGGGGCAAGCGAGGTAGAAGTTGGATATCTCTATTATCCCTTATCTCTGCCTAAGACGAATGGTACACAGATATCAGCAAACAAGTACATCGGCGTAACTCAGCATTGCGAAAATTACAGCATTACTCTTTTCTAAATTCTAGGTGTCTCTAGGAAAAGGAAGATAGGCTATTGCCTCCAATTTAAGAAGCCCGCATTTCATATTTCAAAAATAAATAAGAGTAAAAAAATTTAAGAAAATAAAATAAATACATATCTACATATAAAATATAAGTAAATACAGTGGACTCACCTTAAATCGAATTTTCAGGGAGATACCATGATTTGTTTCTCTTAGAGGGGATATTTTTGTATATAAAATTCAGGGAATTGTATTTACGTAAGATACGGCGAACAAATTCGACTTAAAGAGAGTTCGACTTAGGGAGAGTTTGACTTAAGGAGAGTTCGACTTAAGGAGAGTTTGACTTAAGGAGAGTTCGACTTAAGGAGAGTTCAACTTAAGGAGAGTTCGACTTAAGGAGAGTTTGACTTAAGGAGAGTTCGACTTAAGGAGAGTTTGACTTAAGGAGAGTTCGACTTAAGGAGAGTTTGACTTAAGGAGAGTTCGACTTAGGGAGAGTTCGACTTAAGGAGAGTTTGACTTAAGGAGAGTTCAACTTAAGGAGAGTTCGACTTAGGGAGAGTTCGACTTAAGGAGAGTTCGATTTAAGGAGAGTTCGACTTAAGGAGAGTTTGACTTAAGGAGAGTTCGACTTAAGGAGAGTTTGACTTAAGGAGAGTTCGACTTAAGGAGAGTCCATAGTTTGTATAATAATTATTTACATCTCTTCTTCTTTATTTGGCGCAACAGTCCGGGGTGGACCTGGGCTTCAACCAACAAGCCTCTCCAGCTAGTACGGTCTCTGGCTAGCTGTCTCCAGGGTCGCACGCCAAGTTAATTGAGGTTCTTATCTACCTGGGTGCGCCACCTCTGTTGCGTTGTCCAACGGGTTCGGAGTCGAAGACTCTTCGGGGAGGAGCTGAGTTGTCGAAACGCTCTACATGGCCTAGCCATCTTAGGCGTTGGATCCGAAGACGCCTGACTAGACTCATGTCGCTGTACAGCCCGTACAGTTCGTGGTTGAATCTTCTCCTCCAGAAACCGTCAACGCAAACAGGACCTAAGGTCGCACGCAGAGCTTTTCTCTTGAAGATACCAAGGACTTCCTCATCCGCTTTTGAGATTGTCCATGCCTCCGCGCCGTACAGCAGGACTGGGATGATCAAGGTCTTGTATAAAGTCAGCTTGGTCCTTCGAGAGATGGCTCTACTACTCAATTGCCTCTTGAGCTCATAGAAACAGCGGTTCGCAAGAGTTATTCTGCGTTTGATCTCGGTACTGGTGTTGTCCGTACCTTGACTACGTCGAAATTATAGCTGCCCATTGTGACGCTCCGACCAAGACGTCGATGTTGTGTGTCCTTTCTTGATGACAGCATATACTTCGTTTTGCCCTCATTCACCGCTAGACCCATTTTAGCCGCCTCCGCCTCAATGCCAGCAAACGCCTCATTGACGGCTCGCTGTGTTCTGCCAATCACGTCAATGTCGTCCGCGTATGCTAGCAGTTGTACGGACTTCTGGAAGATCGTGCCTCTAGTGTTGGCGTGTGAGTCTTGCACGATCTTTTCCAGGTTGATGTTAAAGAAATCACTTCACAAGAATCACATCATTTATTTATATCTCTATACATAAAAATCAATATTTGTTTGGGGTTTAGGGACTCTTAACAACTTTGACAACATGGCTACTTGGACAACTTTGTTCAGAATGCTGTGGAATAGGTTGTGCTTTTGGTTTTTAGTATCCTGAATCGGCTATTCGGGCTTTGGGCTTTAAATACGGGCTTTTCTATGCTTTACACACATATTACTACACTAACGCCTGAACAGATTTGAATATGACTTTATTCTTCGGTTAGTACATTTGGTTAGTACCTGGCAAAGAGATTGATGTATCAGTCATTATTCTGTGATTACGACGGAAGTAATAAAAATAAAAATGTAATTATTTGATATTTACACATTTAACAGATATGCGTAGAGCATTGCAATCACTTTTTTGAGATAAGAAATTTTGGGAGACATTTTTGCATTCTACATTATGTTGTGAGTTGTGTATAAAAATACATATAGTTCGGATAAATTAAAACAATCTGTTTTTAAATATTGTTAAATTTTATTATTTTTTTTATTATTTAACAACTATTGTTGTCTTCACTTATTTATTGCTTATTATGCAAATACTTTGTAATTCGCACTTAAGCTGGGCGAAACATGTCCTTACCAACTGCTAGTACAAGAGGAAGAGATCGAGCGTCCTCAGAATACCCAATACCAAGCTCGAAACCAAACGAGCTATCATACGGTACTTAAAGCTTAATGTCCAAGCGCCCAAGCGTGGCCCGGTTGCTAAGCAGCATTCAAGCTGAAAAGCTGCTCTCCATCTTCGAAAAAGATAAAGTTAGAAAGCGAACGAATACTAATCCTGCCCAGTCGGCAAGTCTGATTTGGGGAATTGTGGAGGCACATATTATTATATAGCAATTTGTATTTATAGAAATTAAAGGAACAAGTTCTCTTGATGGCAGTTTAAGGCAACCTGGATGCATGTCTGTCATCATGTTTGTTAGTGAACATGTATGTAGATCTGTTATTTATACCACTTATTATTGCAATTTATCTTCGCCACAATCAGCCGTCAGCAGTTGAACCTCATTTTGCCAAACTGAGTCATTAATTTTTGAAACTTAACATTCCACTTATTATTGCAATTTATCTTCGTCATTGATTGAATTTCATACGCAAATGAAATGTATTTCATTAGAGTTGAGAGATGTCCACAAGTTCTTGTGATGTTAGCGTCTCTTTATTTAATTCACCTCGACTTCTTCGATGTTTTACACGTTCTTTCGACATTCGCCAATCCATAAACAAGTGTTATCGTTCACTCTCTATAACTTTTAATTGCCTACTGCCAATTGTACCCAGATTCAAAATAAAATAAAATCGACCTTAAGCAAAAAAAAAGCGCCCTATATCCCTCAATAATAATTATCGCACAGAAGATAATGACAATACACACAGCAATCACGATAGCACTTGTTGCAAATTGAGCACTTATTGCATGATATCATGATATCATTCGTTTCAAGTGTAACCTCAAGTTCAAGATGTGACCAATGTACAGTCATCACGAATGTGAGTGACGCTTTGATCCGAAAATTCATGCCCACACGATTTAGTGATATTTTTCTTATTCTTTTGAGCTTCAATAGGGTTAATGATTGACTTTATTCAAAATCAACTCTCACAAAGCAGCATCTTCTCTTGTGATCTTTTTTAGAATGCTTGCATTGTCCTTTCTCTGGTTAGCCATATAGTCCGGAAGGGAGTGTCATACTCTTACAGATCAATCGAATCAACGATTAGAAAATAAATCTAGGCTATCTTAGATTTTAGGGGCAGATTGTAATTGAACACAACAACTCTACGGACAGCTAAGGCAAGTTATGATCTCACGTTGATGAAGCTGATTTAACCCCACGATGCTGGCAGTGGAGCACGCGATTGATGCTAATGTGACATACTTCGTCTAGGGAAACGAGGGAATATGCCCTTTGCTGTATTTTTTTGCGAAAAGAAAGAGCACTGCGCATGCACAAAAGCTTACCACTTTTACTAACTACTAGACTACTCGGTTTAAATTGCGTTCGAAATTATGCGTCGGATATTTAAAGAATAATGGGAGATGGGGGAGAGGACACAACCGCCAACTGTACGCGCGGTACGAACATATACAAGTATGTAGGGGACACCCTGTGCGACTCACCAAGAAGATCGGCTAAATGAGGGAGATAAAAGCAGCATTAGCAGATGTTACGGGAGGATTGATCCACAATACCGCGCAACAATCAGCCGTCAGCAGTTGAACCTCATTTTGCCAAATTGAGTCATTAATTTTTGAAACTTAACATTCTTAATCACACAAATCATACAATAAATTATAAGGCCGGTTAGGTTAGGTAGGGGGCCTGCTAGAACATTCAGCAACACACCTAGACCATGTTGGTCCATTGTGATGCCCACAGTTAGACTACTACCACAGATCCAGCCCGTAATTTGATCCCAATGGCAAATGGTGACTGGACCAGGTTTGAAAACCAGATACAAGCGTAGAAACTTTGCTCTCACTGAGATTCGAACCGGGGATCCGACTAACCAAGGGCAGGTACTCTACAAACTGCGCCATCCATCCTAACCTAAAGCGGATTCATAAAACGATTGATAAAACTATGAAAAGCGGTCGTGTTCTCGGCTGCTGCGACCGTACTCATGAATAGTTCGAATGGGAGTCATCAAGTCATGATCCACTGAAGGGGTCGCGGGGGTTAACCACGCACACCGATATCTTCAGGCCACTCGATCCTCCGCCATCGAGTCTAACTCATCAGGAGTTATGCACCAGGTGGGTCCAACCATCTCATCCTAGGTCTGCCAAATGGTCGCCTACCTGACGGAATTGCATTCATGGCACGTCTTGGAAGTCGTGATGATAAGGACATTCGCGCCACGTGACCAAACCATCGAAGCAAAGCCCTTTCCGTACGAAGAAGCAGCGGGTCGAGCGAGAGCAATCAACCCAAACGACAATCCACCACAGCACGGAGCTACTATTGAGTCCTTTATTTATTCAAAGACAAACAAGATCTTGCCACCGAGACTGATTTTTCTCATTTCGCACTATCCCCACGTTGATCGTAGATAGGAACAAAAAAAGGGGATAGTGGTTAGAAACCCGTTTAACAAAATGAATTGACTTGTTCATCAAGAACAGTGTTTCATTTCCTACATGTACTCTGGAAGGCAGAGCGCTGCCATCGCCACATCGAGCGCATGAACACCAATGCTCGGGTCTTCGACCTGCTTCGTGTAGGAAATGAAGACCGAATATGCGGCATTAAGACCAAGTGATCGAGCGCGGTAGACAAGTGTGTCTTTATCACTGGAAGCAGCCTCCAGGGACCATGAACAATTTTAGAAGTCAGATTTTGGGCCGAGTTCAGACTGTACCTTTGTCGCTGGTCTAAGGTGTAAGTCACCTGGTCTTATGTGTAAGTTCATCTCTCAAGCTGCAAGCGACGATCTCTGTTGACGAGTCTTCCAATGGTACAGAGTCCCATGATGACACTTGTCAGGCACCCAATTGCTGATCATGTCAAACAATCAAAACTTTAACAAAGCTTCGTGACGCGGAATGAAATGAATCTGAAACTGATTCAATGACATCCTCCTCGACCAACAGACCACAAGACACACTCCATTTGACACAATCGCCAAACGAACGTAGAAGATATTGCCTCCTTGCAGAGCAATCTGCGACTACTGACCTTCAGTCTCGGCTCAAAACTCAACCTCATTTAACCTCGTACGTGACCAAGCCAATGCCGCATCGAATCCCTGACAGACCACTCCTTCCGAAGCTTCCAAGGCTTGTGCGCGCACGTATCTCGGAAGTTTGCGTATCGATGCGCGACGCATGCAGACGGTTTCCAAGCGGCATCGGTCATCCAGTGACAGCATGTGGCGTTTCTCTAATTTCCCAGACATCCCAACATACCGGATCACCGTGCCCAGTTCAGAATTATGTGTTCTCAAATTTGCGCAGCCAGAAACGAACACCAGCTCGTTGCACCACCGTTGCCGTCCGAACGGAAACATAATCTCCAAATTCGATCCGACATTCCGTGTGTTCCTGTCAAGATGTTTATCGCCATCCGGAGTTGCCGAGCGCTTGCCCCGTCCTTAGCGACCTTCCAACAATACGTATGTTCGGTCATTCTCGACGGAGGGTGTGTTCGTAGAACAAGCAGAAAAGAAAACAAAAACAAATTTACGATCTCGAATTTTATTGCTGTCGCCAAGTCAACGGTCAAACTATCAATCATTCATGAACCCCGATCGGCCGCAAGAGCTCCGCGCAAAATTTTCAACGAAATTCAAAAGAATCTCAGAGAAACGGGCAAAGTTCAAATTCCAGTCCAACGCGGATCTGAACGTAGGCCTCGGCGTGAGGCAAAAACCTGCTAATGGATGGGAACTCTCATCGGGCGAATTCACATGCATAGTAACACAGTTTACACGGCTCTCGATTGTGGATACCTTAATTACCCCCTGCGCGTGTATATCTAAGCTCGCGTAGCGCAGACCGCTCGCGCTCGCGCTCCGTCTCGCCACTGCCGCCGACGATGACGAGGCGAAACGAAATGAAAAACTGCTGAGGATTGCTGAATAAATTGCGTTCCGTCTATATTTGGTACTCGTCGACGATCGACATAAGCGATAGCTGGGCCGTCGTTCGATTAGGCACTCGGAGCGTGACGGCTTGTCACTTGTGCGCCACAACGAAGTCGGGCAGACGAAGTACACGCACAGAAACAGACAAGAGGAAGAAAACTTGTCTGGAAAGTTACTTCACACAATTTGTGGGAGTGGCAGTGTGCGCGAACACATGCACGGAGGACGGGGCGGTTGTCCCGACTTGATTGTGGGTCACAGCTGGCAGCGTGTGGACCTTTATCGCAGCCGCGCTTTGTTTTCCGATAAAGATTGCTTGTTATTTGCCAATTCAACGGTAATTACGAACTGCAAATGTTGAACCTTATAATCGAACGGTTGTCGCTGTTGCTCGCGCAACTTGCAAATACGAGAGGAGGGCTGCGACGCGGCGCAGCAGGAAGTCGGCGCTTAACCTCGGTCATGTGGCAATTTCGCTCTGCCTGTACACTTGGCCATGTTTAATTCGACACAAATTGTTGCTTCTCTTAAAATATGTTCCATTAATCTGCGCTGTCGTTAAATGCCAATGAGGGCCTGGAATGTGAGCCTTAAATCTTGTATCTGCGTCAGGCCGTGTTTGGGACCTTATCGCGCTTCGGTTCTTAATGTCTCATGTAAACAAGGAAACACAATTAAGTTGTTGGCACTTGATGCGTATGAGAGCTCTGACGGATTGGTTGTTTTGCTGTCAATCTGTCGGGAGGGGTGAGGCGGAGCAGTCGATTAACTTTCCTTATCGGTGTTTTTTGGTGGAATTTTTTTCGTGTCGATAAAGTTGACTGCGTGCTCTCGGCGATTACCGAGGGGAGTGGCAATGAGGCGAGGAGACATTTTTTATGGTGATATGAAGGCTCCGACACGAAGGGGTTTTGATTGATCACCTGAATGCAAGGCTTTTGAGCTGGAAAAGGATGCATGGTCTTAAAATGCATTGATTGGAACACTCGCAGGGAGTCATAAATTAATCGGAAGGTTGTTGGACACTCTTTAGAACTCGGGTGGCAACAGAAGGTCGAAGTTACGTTTGAGACGAAGTACGAGGAGCCTTATTCAGAGTGCTTTGAATGTTGCAGGCTAGTGTTTGAATCCAACTTGATATTTATTTTTTTGACTGAAAGGTGCGGTCCTTAACATTTTTGTGTGGAATATTTTCTTTTATATAATTTGCGCGTGCTCAAGGGATTGCTAATACTGTTATGTGCCCCGGGCCAAGACACAGCACGGGCCGAAGGTATAGAGGGAGAAAGGGAGAGGAGGTACCTGTGCACATTGGTCTTAAATATCTGCGGGTTGTAGTCTGTGAGAAATATTAGGTTGGAAAGAGCATTCCATATTCGTGCAGTGCGGCTGAAAAACGAGTCTCTGAATTTAACTGTGCGTCCGAAAGTTGGCTTAAGGGTGTACTGATGGGCATTCCTGGCGAGACGAGTATTGCGGGTGAATTCATGGAGGAGGAATGCAGTTGGCTAGCTTTGTTGAAATAACGATAAAACATGAACAAAGAAGAGACGGTACGTCGATGTTCGAGCGAGTCTAATGACTGCGAAATTGTTGTCTCCTATAAGTTTTATCGCTCGCTTTTGGATTATATGCGGGTTAAGTGGACGTGGCACAAATCGGACCTCTTTTGAACGCCAACTTCACAGACGTTGGGTCTTCTTTCGGGGATTTTATTGTCAAGCATTGTCCTTCAGTTGGGTTAGGCGGGGATAGTTGGGCCACTTTCCATATGAAGTCTCGTAAATATCAACCTATTCATAATACAACTGTGAGGTTAGGATGAACTGGAAGAATGGACAACTGGGTTCTTTATGAAATTCCGAAAAAATGTATAATACGTTGTCGCATAAGAATAATCGCGTCTTAAATGCTCCAAGTTCAAATGGCTCATCTTGCCAAAACTACCGAGGCAAGCTGGGACAATGTGTGGGTCTTATACAACAGGACAAACCTGATAAGAGTGGACAATTTCCTGTTGAAGTTGATTCGAGGTCACACTGCTAGAGCGATGAACTCGGTAAATAACTTGATCTCGGCGGCTTACTACCCCAATCCAGAATACTACGAAAGAGTACGTTACAGTGGCTTCGTTCCCCCAGAAGCTTTTCTGCACCTAGACAAAAAGGGACTGATACATGATATTAATGCGGTACCGCTCATCTACCACATCGGATGGATGGGCCACTCAACCACCACCGCTCCGGCGCACAACGAGCTCAGGAGGATCTCCTCCGTTTCAGTACGACGGTCTCAAGATGGGATATACGGGATGTTTAGTGTAAGTTTAAGCTTAGCTTATAGTGCCCGCCGAAGGCCATTAAGTTATATTTAGCATCATGTTCGTCCAACTAGTTTTAAGCATTTTTGTCTTGCACCTAAGTATGTAATGAATTAAAAAAAAAAAAAACAATGAAATAAATTGAAACTTGTCTTCATGAACACCCCGGTGAAAATCCCAAATTCTAGGAAAAAATTGTGGAAGACTATTCCGAAGACGTGTTCACGACCCTTTAATTGAACAGTGGCTGGATAGCACAGCAATGTGTACAACAGGCGTGCTTTACTGAGCTCAGTATTTCTTTTACACGCGAAGCAACATCAAAACCAATTACTGAGCAAAAAGTACTCAGTAATCAACACTGACTACAGCTCGTCGAAGAATCGAAATCACAGGTGGGCCTCAACCACCACCACTAAATGAGAAGAATTCTTGAACAAACAGCAGAATTATCAGCAATGGTGTTCTAAATCACAACATAAGGCATGGTATCTCAATTTTTAATCCATCCTTTGTTTAATTTACAAACGCTTCTAGTGAAGAAAACCATATTTTCTACAAACATTGACAATCAACTGCCAAAACAATTTGAACGTTGAAGTCTAGTACAATGAAAGTAAAGCCACGAACCAACTTTTGACACAAAAAAGTAATAGTAAGTACAAAGTGAGTAAAGAGCGTTTTATTGACAAGCATTACTGAGCTGAGTTTGGATTCTCAATAAAACACGCCTAATGTCGAATGTTTACCAAATTTTGTCTTGTGTCATATGCCAGCTTTTTGTGTCAATTCAGATGTACGTTTTTCTGACGTCCGACTACATCCGACACATCGCCCTGGGCAACAGTTTCTTTCGGCCTAATCAACTCGGTCCCGCTTAATCTAATTCACACAGCCGCAACGACAGAGCAAAGTTGTAAAATGTTAAAGATTTCCAGTATTTGCTCTGATGCCAAACTTAGAACGTAGACTGTTTGAAATTAAATTTCTCCCCCGAGACAAAATCACATGATGACGGATTGCCTTCATTTATCTAAAATGGTGAAATTCAGACGCCAAATGCGAAAACATTCGTGTCATACTCAAACTAATTAAAAAGTGAATGACGCTGTTTACTGACTGTCTTGATTACGCCCCGCAAATGTCATGAAGTCAATTTGTCAATTCACCCAGTCGCTGCATGTGTGACAGATCCCGTGGTTTGACGTGAAATGGAACCGACTCCTGCACATAATTCGATTCCCAGACCAATTCCATTGCGAAGTGAAACACTTTCCCCAGCGGATCTGTAATCCACAACACACAAAATATCCCCCAAGGGCAGGACTTTGGAATAACCAAACGATCGGCGGTCATCATGATTTTGGTCTCGTAGACGTCTCCAGTCCACCAGACGGATGCTGCCGAACGGTAATTTCCTAATGGTTTCAATGGCAGCCCTCCCTCTCGGACGGATCACCACCATCCATGCAGGTTGTGAAATTCACAAAAACATGTACGAGAGATAATTGGGAGATCGTTGTCATGATCAGCACCTTGGAATTATGATTATGCCCGATAGGTGCCATTAATAAGTTTCCTCTCGTTTTTATTCTCATCATCCGCGAATGAATGCGAAAAGAAGAATCGCATGCGATGGCAGCCTTGGGGTGTGCATACACGATCTTCTCAAGCGTTTGGTCGAGTATTGTATTTTGACAGCACAATTTCGAAAGTGTCATCAGTCGTTTGACGAAGGACGGGCAAATATTTTTGTGCGCAGCGGCGCTTGATTGACATCGACGTTGGAGATGATGTTCGAATTTCGCAAGCAAATGTTATCAAGCATTTGCACGACGGGTGCATTCCCCTTTTTGACAGTTCTTTCAAAATACGAAAACGTGCGGAGTGAGTGACAGGTTGGATGAGGAAGAGCTGCAACCAAAGGAAATATGAACAAAAAAACAACGTGCAGTCTTGGGGTTCTCATGAAAAAACAATCTTTGGTGCTTTGGTGTGGATTTTGTAATTAACGTCAAAGTGAGGGAACTGTTATTCTTGGCACCACGGAATAAGCTGACCGAATATCTGTCAGTGGCGGAATTTAAAGTGAAAGACTACAGACCTTAAGAATTCTGTAAGTGGGCTGGACATTTTTGTAAGAGTTCGGCGGAGCATCCATCGGGCAATCCCATGGGAAGACATGGAGAGAATATAGGTCAGGTCCGCAGGTCGAAGTGATAAATATCTTGACGCAACGTGACTTCGAACGAATTCAGCGACGATTCCAAATTAATTATTAATTTCCTGAAGTATTAACTATTCTTTTCGGGACTCCGTTGTACATGGCATTCTGGAATACAAAGTTTATATTTGTGTCGCAATTTCGGCATAGTTGACCCGCAAGGACGGTCGATAGATGTGAAAAGTGTTGGTGAAGGTATCTTGGCATTTGGTTGGATCAATATCTGTATTTTGAGAAACAGGGTTGTTTTACAGCACCCAACTTGATACCAGGGTTAAGGTAATCTGCATGACACTCATCCGGCCAATTAAGGCGTAAGGTTGATCACTTTGGTTCAACGTGAGTCCTTCCGCGATGGATGGATGAGGTTCGAGAGACAGTTTCTTTGGTAGGTAGATAAACCAAGTTTCTAAGTTCAAATAATAAAATAAAAGAAAAATAAGATTGTCCAGAAGAATTAACAAAATTCAATTTAAGTCGAAAGGCAGAATTTAATTAAGATTAGAACAGCTTAGAGCAACCGCACAGGAGGGTCAGCAGGTTAAATTTAAATCCGTTGGCTAAGATAGATAAGCTAGTTTTAATTATTTTTGGAGAATGCATTTTAATAAAATAAACAAGAATCTAGGTTAAAAAAGAGATGGAGGGAAGGAATAGTTGTTTTCAATACATTGTGACATCGATCAAGCTCGAAGGAAATTTGCTCAGGAAATGCTTGAGTTGGATGTGATGTGGCTTCATCTTCTTGGAACTACATGGGATCCATGGGCTTAATTGAAAACAAACAGGTTTTCAAGCACGTCACGCTGCAGCATAGCCTCCAGCAACAAGGGAATATGATCCAACATTGACGACTTAGCTAGATCGGCAGAATGTCAATAGTACCTACCTTTTCTCTACATCGACGACTTCAATAAACTGTAGATTTAATCAGGGAACATGTATAACTTGGTTCCGTAATAAACAATGAGGAAAAACCAGATCAGGGAAGATGAAGTGCAAAACAACTCTTGCCGATCGTTCTGTCTTAACGCTCATACGGATTTTATTTTCACTTACGAATTTGTTCTTGTAGTTTTTTTTAAGACTTCTTTCCGTAAATTATGCAAATTATATGTTTCTTCTTTATCACTGGTAACAATGCCAACACCTGAATGATAAGTAGTGAGCATTGTCAAAAAACGAACGAACATATGATATAATGCATGCAATTATGCTTGTGATCGAAATTATATCAGTATGAGACAATGGCTTTGGAGTCATATCGATTAGCTTAGGTGGTCATCTGGCATTTCTTCAGCTCACAAGCAAGCTGATGAGAAACTACAGGCTACATTTCTACCATTCAGACCTAATGAAACGAGTAAAAGATGACAAATCAACAAGAGGCAAACACAAACAGAAATAGCTACCATCAGTCATTAATAATACAACTCGCTCCACTTGATCTTCCACTTGATTGATTTGTTTCAGGAGCTCAATTACGATCCCGATCAACGTGAACCTGAATATTATATCTATGTATAATAGGTATATCTGCATCAGCAGCAATCTATAATTCGACGCCAAACCTTTGCTGGTTTGACAGAATGTATTGTGTAAGCAGTGAACCACCACGAAATGGCAGCAATTGCATTCGCCTGGTATACCTGTGGTAACAAGGAAAAACCGCTTAAGTCGACATTAGCCAAAATTGAGTTATTATTATAAGATTCAGAATATTAAAATCTATATGCACCCAATTTTGTATCTTGCTGGGGTTAAATATATAGAAGTTATAAGAAAATTAAAATTAGCTTGAATCGAAAATTTACATACATTTCTAGACTAATTCAAAACTTCAAACACGTCTCATGAAAAAGGCAAGAAAAAACAACTTAAGTGGTTTTTCCTTGTGACCACAGACATATGCTAAAACCATATTAATAAAAAAAAACAACGAGTAACTAACAGCCATAAAGGATCAATAGTATTTCAGTATTTCAGAGATGGTAGCGAATTGGCGATTACATATATTAATAATTCAATATTATTAATAAATTAATATTATTAATAAAAAAAATCACGATTTCTTCATTGAGCCAAAATCTCAAGTCCAATTAATGAAAAAGAGCATGATTATACGCAACTTAAGATTGAAAATATGAAGTGACAAATGTACGCTAAGACCGAATGGGTGGACCTCGGTGGATTTAAACAAGCTGTTGCTAAGCCCCAACCTCTTGTAGGGCGGAGCGTACTCCGGACCTCGTCAGCCCAGAGGTATAAAATTCATCGAAAGCGGATCGAGAAGATTGGTTGGACAAAATTCAACCACAAGCTATGATCACTGTAGAGTAGAGTAAATCCCAAAAACTCGTAGCTTGGAACCGAAGAATCTTCGTCAGAGTCGGCGGAAAAACGCAATAGTCAAAGCATGTTTTTGAGAATGCAGCCACAATTTGTACAGGACCTCAACTAATTGTATGCACGAGGCTGGAGGAAATTAAGAAATTACAGGGCTAGCTGGAGAGGCTTGTTGGAGCACCAACAAAACAAAATATCGAACAGGAAACGAAGCTGTGAAGTCCACATCACGTTACGGCAGGTCCTGGAAACGACCCAAGAAATGCAAATCGAAACCCACCGCCTATTCGTCGATTTCAAGACCGCAATTAACAGTGTGCATAGAGATGAACTATACAACTGTAAGTCTATTTTTGATATTCTTGCCAAACTCGTCAGGTTGTGCAGCATGACGATGGAGAATCCTCACTGGTTCATCAAGGTTAGTAAAGAACTCACCGAGAGCCTCAATGTCAAAAACGGATCTAGACAAGGTCACTGGTTGCAGTGTCATGTGACTTCTTAAACATGATCCTGGAGAAGATCGTGCAAGACACACACGCCAAAACTAGAGGCACGATCTTCCGCAACAACTCTTAGCCTATGCGGATCACATTGACTTTATTGCCAGAACACGGCGAGCTTTCAATGATTCGATTGCTGGCATTGTGACGGAAGCGGATAAAATAGGTCAAGGGGTGAACGAAGTATATGCTGTCCTCAAGCACGGTCATATAACATCGACGTTTTAGACAGAGCGTCACAATGGGCAGCTATAACTTCGAGGTAGTCAAGGACTTCGTCTACCTCGGCTCCGCAGTAAATGGAACGAACAACGTTTGTCCCGAAATCAAACGCAGAGTAACTCCTGCCAACGGATGATTCTATGTGCTCAAGGAGCAATTGAGTAAGAGAGCCCTCTTTTGGAGGACTGAGTTGACTTTGTAGTCTGTACAAGACGTTGATCATCCCTGTCCTGCTATACAGCGCGGAGGCATGGACAATCTCAAAAGCGGATGAGGAAGTCCTTGGTCTCTTCCAGAGAAAATCTCTGCGTTCAATCTTTGGTCCTGTTTGCGTTGACGATGTTTCGAGGAGAAGATTCAACCATGAACTGTAAGAACTGTCTAGCTACATGAGCCTAGTCAGGCGTCTACGGATCCAACCTCTAAATTGGCTGGGCCATGTAGAGCGTATGAATAACACGGCTCCAGCCCGAAGAGTCGTCGACCCCGAACCTGTGGGACAACGCAACAGAGGACGCCTGCGTTTAAGGTGGCGCACTCAGGTAGAGAAGGCCCTTCACCAACCTTGTGTGCGGCACTGGAGACAGCTAGCCAGAGACCATACTAGTTAGAGGGGCTTGTTGGTTGAGGCCCAGGTGCACCTGGGCTCATCTTGCATCAAGACACCTTTGCTAAGCTCTCGTGCTAAGTTTTTCTGTCCTCTCAATGTGCAGAGCAGATTGGACACAGATTATGATGCTTAAAATCGAACCCTTTTAACAGTCGGGTTCAAATGAATCTGTGAGGGAGGACCATTGAAACGAAGCCAGTTGAAGAGTTGCAACAATTACGCATCCTTTTTCTCCAAATAGGAGGTGGGGGGGTCATTGATTTCTTCCCCACATGAACCATGGACAAAATCGGATGACTCAATGGTTAAGCCATCATCGGTTCAACGACTTTCCCATGACAGACCCCATCGGGGATCTACATACATTTTTTGCAGCGTCTTCTGTGTTAACCTGTTTCCGAAGCAGCAGTGAGGTCATCCTGGTCACATCGATCTGTCTGCATTTCAAAACCAGTTAACCAGCGTAGTCACTCCCAGACACAATTAGCGCGGCGAGCGTTAATTCATCACCTAAGCCCTAATAGGATCAGGGTACACGAGAACACGTTGAAGGGTCAACCGAGAGCAGTGAAAAAAGAGAAAACACGTGAGTTCCGTGCGCATTTCAGAACGAATGGCGTTCGTTTCAGTTTACGGCTGAAGCTGAACAAATGGACATTGCATCTAGACACGGTCGAGAAACAATTGATTTCCGCTCAACAACTACGCTTGACGTGATGATGTCCCGCTCTGGCGCCAAATTGTCACGCTCTCTCATAAACGCGACGCTGTGATTGCAAAGAAGTACCAATCTTTGTTCGCGAATTAAAGGAGTATCTCATCGTCGTGTCACATGAGGCAATTGCTCCATAAAACAGAATTACTCGCAGATTAGATTCTCTGCGAATGGCGAGCAATGTTTTTCAATTTCAAAGCACTGACACACAATTTCGTACGCAGCTGCAGGCACGTAGCCTATTCTCTGCAGAGTGCATAGTCTAGAATCAATTAACGTGAAATTCCGCATTCACTCTGCCTTACAATTAGCCGCAAACACTTTGGGGTTGCTGTCAAGTGTTCATTGAAAACTTCCGCAGTCTGGAGAGCAACGCGAGAAAGGGAGATAAGGTGGATGTGTCAATTGATTTGCTTTTCTCGTATCTTTTGTCATTTGTCATCGTTCCGACATGCTACACCTGAGAATGTCACACGAATCAGACAGCAAGTCGTATAAATGAGGGGACGGCGTATGAAGTTCATTGCCAGCAGAATTTCGTTAAGGGATCATAAATCAATTCAAGCCTTTTTGGTTTGGAAACAACCGCAGTAAGTCGTGCGTTGATGACAGGTGATGGTTTTCAGAAGTTAATTAGATTATTTATTGTCTTCCTGTAGGTCACCATGGCGTACTGACCTGGGGCGTCGACTCCTACACAGGTTCAGTCCCCTAATTTACCAACTTTCATAATTCACGGCTCTACCTCTTTCGAGTCGCTGACAATGCCCAAAGATTATTCCTGTCTAGAAAAAGCTTCTAAAGACTTCGTCGTTCGGAGTTGGCTAAAACCTGTAAGTCCCATCCACTCGCACCCACAGGTCCGGAGCAATAGCACTCACAGCAAGAGCGGTTGATGTAGAAGCCATGCCCAGGTCAACCTCGGAACTGGCATAATTTTTTAAAAGTCATTGCATTGACAGAGCACAGCGGGCTGTAGCTGGTGCCTCCGCTAGTATCGAAATGGAAGCCGTCAATATGGGTAAATGAGGCCAGAACAAAGTACATTCTGTCAAGAAGAAGGGATGCACAACATCGACGGACAGAAGGTCGTAATCGGCCGTTACTTTGAGGTAGTAAGGGACTTTATCTACCTTGGCTCTGCTAAACACTCTTATAACAAGAAATAATTACTCTTGCCAATTGCCTTTTTCCATGGGCTGAGAAGGCAATGAAGTAGTACGGCCCTATCCCGAGCGACGTACTTATTTTGCAATGCCTGATGGGTATCGCCTTGAAATTCTAGACTTCTCCCCCGGGAAGGGTTAATTCTTCATAATTGTCATTCAATTCCTGGTCCAGACTTGACTCCAATGTTTCGATCGCATGTGTGAAACTGAGCTGCCATCTGAGACTGTATTCGTTTAACAATGGCTTAGGTAAGGTTAGGTAGGGGGCTGCTAGTGAATTCACCAGCACACTTAGACCATCTTGGTCCATTGTGATACCCCAAGTCAGACTTCTACCACTAATTGACTACTCCAGTGATAGTGCAATGGCTTAGGATTGTCACATACAGATTCGAAGTACTTTGAAGTACTGATGACGAAATTTTCACGCATAACAAATTATAGCTGACATAATCATCCATCTGATGATCTTTGCAGAAAATGTGGTTGCAAACTGCGGATTTTGTGAATTTCGGTTATCAAGAGTTAGCAATTGAATTTAATGTTTGCAGCATAATTATCACCGGATGTATGGTCCCGTCTGCGAGGAAGGCAAATGGAGGAGAAGACACATCCGCCAATTCTACGAGCTGTACCCGGATGTGGATGTTGTTCGAAAGACAAAAATCTGTCGACTTCTACTCGGCTGGCTCGGCTACATCGAGCGCATGGATAACAATGCTCCAGCCAAGAGGGTCTTCGAATCCGAGTCACCTGCTCCGAGAAAGAGAGGAAGGCCGAATCTCCGGTATAAAAACCAAGTAATCGGGGGTGCAAGACAACTTGGTCTTGATGACTGGAAGCAGCGTGCCCTGGACTGTGAGGAATGGAAAGCAGCTATCGCTCAGGCTCATAGGCTGAAAAGTAAGTAAGTAAGTAGTCCAGGGTGACCATCCTGCAGTCACTGGATTTCCAATTACTCACACCATGTTGGCTGAGGTTCCTCTCCGCCTGTGTGCGTCACCTTCAAGAGGGTCGTCCTCAGTAGCTTTATGCCATAAGCTGGGAGTCGATTTGTCCGTGGATTCCACACGGCCCTGCTTTCTAAACTCATAAAAAACACAGTCCCTAGTTAAATTGTCTCCTCCAGCCGCCATCAACGCAAACTGGGCCATCGATTGCATGCAGAACTTTTCTCTCGGCAAGACCAACAGCTCCTTCTAGAAATGCTTCAAGTGTCTGCGTCGTTGAACAGGACAGGATACATTTATTTAATCATCTAATTATCAAAGCACACAGCGAGCCGTCGATGATGCGTTTGCTGGCATTGAGGCGGAAGCGGATAAAATGGGTCTAGCGGTGAATGAGGGCAAAACGAAGCATATGCTGTCATCAAGAAAGGACACACAATATCGACGTCTTGGACAGAGCGTCACAATGGGCAGCTATAACTTCGAGGTAATCAAGGACTTCGTCTACCTCGGCTCCGCAGTAAATAGAACGAACAGCAACAGTACCGAAATCAAAAGCAGGTCAAGGGTAATTGATCAGATTGCAGCTCAAGGGGCAATTGAGCAAGAGACCACTCTTTTGGAAGACTGAGTTGACTCTATAGTCTGTATAAGACGTTGATCATCCCTGTCCTGCTGTACGGCGCAGAGGCATGGACAATATTAAAAGCGGATGAGAAAGTCATTGGTCTCTTCGAGAGAAAAGCTCTGCGTGCGATCTTTGGTCCTGTTGGCGTTGAGGGTTTCTGGAGGAGAAGATGCAACCACGAACTGTACAGCGACATGAGTCTAGTCAGGCGTCTTCGGATCCAACGCCTAAGATGGGTAGGCCATGTAGATCGTTTGAACAATCAGCTCCAGTTCGAACGAGCCCGTGGGTTAATGTAACAGAAGACGCCCTCGTTTAAGGTGACGCACCCAGGTGGAGAAGGACTTCAACCAACTTGGCGTACGACACTGGGGACAGCTAGCCAGAGACCGTGCTAGCTGGAGAGGCTTGTTGGTTGAGGCCCAGATCCACCCCGGACTGTAGCGCCAAATAAAGAATAAAGAAGAAGAATTATGGAATTTATCATATCATCTTCTGGGATTCAAGGGAAGTCTTCTATCACTCAATTGTCTCCTGAGCCCTAAGAAACTGCGTCCGATCTTGCTACTTGTGTTGTTTCGCAAAGTTTCCGCGATTGATGTACACGCAGTCCCTGACCAACTCCAAACTCCAAGTGGACAGGACCAGTTGTCGTCCAGGTCACAGATGCTTTCTTGAAGACACAAGCCTCACCGCCCAAAAGCTTCATAGAACGAACTTTGGGAGATGTCAATTCTTGATTTCCATGCGATGCGACAATTTTGAACCCAAACTGGGTCAAAAATTCGAGTCCATCATCAATCACGGGCATATCTCCGACCTCAACCAGTTGACACCCTGGAAAATCCCACCATGGGTAGATAGTGCTACCCTTTGTAAACAGGATTCCCAGAGTGATAAGCAAACACTGCGTCCGCTCTACTTGCGTTCGCAACAATCGCTCGCCGGCCGGTCATTCACCTAAATTCATTAACGGCCACTTCACTCGAGCTCTTCCTCGAATCGAACACCACTCGCAAAGAGAGTCAAGATCGGCGCTAGAGTTGAAAGTAAGAGCAATCGCTTATTTTTTGGCACCTTCCCTCACATTCGATAAGAATAGATAAGATTTTCGGGTAGCAACAGCTTCCCTCACCTATCTTGCGTTCGCCCGCCGGGATGAGAGCGGAAATTGAATTTTCTTAATCAAATAGTGATATCTCCTGCAGTCATGATATGGCGGTAATTGGATTCAGACCCTTCTATTGTTGACTGAATCTCTTACGTGAGGCAATAAACAAATAAGCTTGTGACGTCTTGGAATGTGAAATAGCCGCAAGAGCATTTACGCAATTTCCAGTGAATCACAAGCCAGTTGTCTTGCCTGTTCTTCAGTTCCTGCCACACAGTAGGTTCCTAATGACTTAAACATTTAACAGCCACGCTCGCGTGGCCACGAATCACTTAGCAACTCCAGGCACCTGGTTACGACTGCGTTCCATTCATGCGTACGACTGAACCATGCTTTCATTCAACCAAGGGACTGATTTATGCGTCGGTCGATTCATAATTATCGCCCGGTGCCAGCGCTTGTGAAATTCTTGTGAAATTTCCTTATGCTCGGCAGCGATCAGGCGTCTCCTTGACAGCCATCCACTTGTCTGTCAGTGCGATGGAAAAATATTTTCCCTCTTGTTATTTTTCACACCTCACAGCGATTGCGAAAATATTTTGATCACCGCAGCGCCCACAAGACGTTAATCTCGACCGCAATGCTTATCAATAAAACAATTTGCGCAAGCACATTAAATATCGATCGACGCCGAGTGCGGAGTAAATATTATTCCTCCACCAGTGCGACACCTTTGGCTGTGACGCCAGTCAATGGATCCGCTGTCAATCAGTCGACGCATGCCATTCCGCTTGTCAGTGACTTGGTCGAAATGCCATTAACCTTACAGTCAGAGCATCAGTGTGTTATTCAATTCAATTTAAAACAATCAAGCGATCGTACCCCAGTCGTCCACGTTGACTAAAAATAAAGCCTCTTGACTATTTCCACTCGGCGCTAATAAATTGCGTAACGAGACGAACGAACAAAAAAAAGAAACGAGAGAGAATAAAATCTGTGAGACACCCATCGGCAAAGCACCGACAAGATCGTTACAAGATCATCCACTAGATCGGCGATACAGAACGCAGGTAATTAGCTTGCAGGTATGTACACACACGCTCTGCCATCTCTGTGGCGGCCCCGAACCGATCGCATTTATGGTCGCGCCCGCCACGATCAGCATTTTGCTCAGAAGTGATCTGCCAGCGGGCCGCTCTCATCCGGGGAGAAGTTGAAACTTGTACGACTTCAGTGACACATGGCGTAGATAACGAGCGTTGGTCGATCGGAAGCCGATCAATCGCTCTCGGCCGAGTCAGCATTGTTTAACGTGGACATTAGGTAAGCCGCTGCTGTGAGCCCATTCGGCCTTCCGACTCAGCTTGACCCAACCGCCAGCGGCACGGGTGGCGGCTGGGCTGTGTGTTCCCACGTGAACTGCCGTCATTTTCATTGTCGTACTTTCGCTTTATTGCCACTTAAAGCGATATAAAAGCAAAATGTGTACATATAAACGCGATTTGCAAGCTGACACCAAATTTGCACGACAACGACTACGACGACGGTGTCGGTGGCGGCGCGGGCAACCTAGAAAAAAAGTCGACCCGCTTCGTTGCGATGCAGACATCAACGCTAGTTACTCAGTCACGTACGCCAACAACAGACGATGCTGCCGCTGCTGTTTTGCTGTTGTTGTTGATGCTGCCACTTCACTACACTCGCCGCAAGTCTGCTGCTCTTTTTGCAAGCCAGTCTCTCTTAAAAACGATGTGCGTTCGCGCTGACAATATCTCGCGCTGAGTTTGGCGAGAGAGCGAGCTCAGATCCAACAGCGCCACGACGACGACATACGATTGTCTTAAGAGACAGACCGACGTATCTTTCGCTCGTTCATTCATGAGATCTTGCGTATGTCTGACTATGGGGTTGTCGACGTCGCTCGGCTGGCTGGGATCCCTCGAAGCAGTCGAAAAAGAAAAGAAAAATCCCGCTCGGAAACACGCTCAGTGACGTCCGATAGGTATGCAAAGCATTTCTGTGACGGAACACTCAGCGAAAGCCGAAAGAGCGCGTCGCGAAGAGAGGGGCATAGGCGACAATGACTTGACGTAGATGTTCTTTAGTGGTGGGGAAATTTCTTTGAGCCCATGTGCGGGGGGATGTCCTGGTTTTCGGTTGGAAAGGTGTGACTCGAATGAGTAACCTAGCGTCGGTGATGGATGGGCGCTCCAGTGGGGCAGCGTTCGGTGAACGGGTTGAAGAGAGAGGGAGTGTGTGTGCGCGCGCGAGAGAGAGGAAGTGGTGTGAACCTAGGTCATGGTAATGGGGAATCACAGATCTGGCGCTCTCCGTCTGGAATGGAATTTTAATGAAAAATTGAAGACTCATTGCAGCGAATGTTTGTTTGAACATTTCCAAGCGAGAGGGAATTCGGTTTTTTTTTCTTCTCACGCGGCCAACGGTAGTTCTCTTGGGAGTGTAATTTGAGCTATGCGCCTGAGGCGCCATCGTAAAGTCACTTAATGTGACAGCGGAAGCTGTCTACGCTTAAGTGACTTAATTGCTTGTCGAATGATATTGGATTCACTAATGATGCATGGGCGCCACTTGTGAATGCAAATGCTGCGTCTGTTGGGTTTATTTTTCCATTAGAAAATTCCTAAGTATCTTTACATTGGTGAGACATTCAACTTTGAAGAGCTTCAATTTAAATTCAACAAATTATGCTCTGAATGAGTGGATAGTCATGGATCCGCTGTCAATCAGTCGACGCATGCCATTCCACTTGTCAGTGACTTGGTCGAAATGCCATTGTATGCGTTGATCTCGAGAGTATTGGTGCGTAGAGGATCGAACCCTGAACCTTGAGTGCAGGCTTGAAGGACCAGATATGAACGATAGAAGACATTTAAATAAAACAAGAAAATGTTGGCCTCGAGCTCGTCCAAAGTGATTGGCTAGTTAGCGCAGATCTAAGCATGGGTTTGGGTTAGGGTAGGTAGGAGGGCTGATAGTGCATTCACCAGCACACATAGACCATATTGGTACATTGTAATACCCCTAGTCAGACTACTACCACTGATTGAGTACTCCAGTGATAGTGCCGTTCATTTGATTCCAACGGCAAATGGTGACTGGACCAGATTTCAAAACCAGATAAGAGAGTGTTAACTTTGCTTTCATTGGGATTCGAACCGGGGACCCAGCTAACTAGAGGCCAGCGCTCTACCAACTGTGCCATCCAGTCGTTTGGTCTTAACATAGACCAGCCAGTTAAGGAAGCATGCATAGCTTTTTACGCCTGCAGCAGAACCTTTGGTAACAAATCGGGTCTCCAGCAAGAGAAGATCCTATGGATGTACACGGTGATGGTTCGCCAGATTCTCACATAAGGATCACTAGTATGGTAAACAAGGTAAACTAAACAAGGTACAGAGCACAGCATGCATAATCACCACAGGAGCTCTACGTTGGACTCCGTCCGATGATCTTACAGTGATGCTACATCTTCTACCTATGGACCAATACATCAAAAGGACTATAGCACATAACGCTATCAGGCTCATAGAGTCTGGATGCTGGACATAAAAACCCTACGGTCATAACACTTACCTTGATCTAATACCAAGAGATCTCGTATCGTTCCCAATAGACAATATTGTCTAACCAACGGTTTTGACAGTCTTATCCCCAAAAGCACGAAATGGCATAGTCGGCAGTTGTGCGGGGATTTTAACTGGTCAATCTTCACTGCCGGCTTTACGATGGGCGGCGAAGATCCTGAACATACTATTAGACAATTCTAGCGTAGTCCAAGTCGAACTATTTGCAATCCGGAAAGCACGTCTTCAAGTCAAAATACTCCCAAATATCTCTGCCATATGCATTGATAGCCAAGCAGCCCCATCAAAGACATTGCCTCCTTCACTTCACATTCAAAATTAGTACATGAATTCCGAGCTGAGATGGCGACGTTAGAAAGCCAGCTTATTTCCCTCATCTGGGTCCCGGGTCACAGTCAGTGCTGACAGAATTTTGAAGTGGAATTTACCACACTATGGGGCATTATGTAGAAATGAGCACTAATTTTAAAACACAAAAAAAGTCTATGTATTTCAAGAAGTGCATATAACAGTACTTTCATCAATTAAGATTGAGAATCTGTTTGTTCTCAATACAGATATTAATTTGTTTTCCTCCACAGGTCATTTATTATATCTGTACATTTGGTCCTACCCTATGTCATTTTTGTTGGCAATTTCCGAATCAAAATTTTTTTCAAAAGGGGAACAAAATGATTGACCGTATTGCGGCGTTATGCGAAGAAAACTGCCAGCTTTATTTCGCCTTTTTTTATTGCTGAGTCTTTTGGACAATTTATTGTTCATACAACCGAAGCAGTTTGTTGGACAGCATTTACATTCCTTTTGTGTTTTTCTCCATCACTATGCCTCAAAACATCAGCTTTTCCAGCAATGAAGGTGTTTCCACATGCACAGCAACTCGCTTTTGTCATGTCATTGTGCACGGGTTTCTGCCATGCACAAACATCAGGGTATTCCATCCATTTGGATTAAGACTTTTTTCTTTTATTGTCTTCTGTTTTTTCTAGCTGTTTGACATTATTTTCTAAAGCCAATGCTCCATTAATATCTAAATAAGTATAATATCATAAGTTAATAATACCTTCATCCTTTCAATCGTTATTAATTATATTTCTTGTGCATGTTTATGAACAACAAGTTGTTATTCTTTGAGTTTTATTTGAATGTGACAGTGAATGATCTGTCATGAAGAAACAACTGGAAGTTTTCTTGGAAATGATCCTCACGAAATGTTAGGAATTACAACCAAATGAAAGGATCATTTTTTCAGAACGAATTTCCCTTTTGTACGAAAATACCTTTTTACCTAATTTGTGGAATTAATGTTGAAAATTCCACGAAATGGTTAATTTACCATATACTGCCAGCACTGGTCACAGGGACATGCCAGGATATGAGAGGGCCGATGAACTGGCTACTACTCACTCACTCACTCCCTTCAGCGCTCGCTTTCAGAGGAAGTGTATACAAGGCTTATATATCTTCATAATTCCTTGAAACAGCAAACCTCAGATTGGCCAGACTGACGAACTGTGCGACATCAAGGCCTAAGCACAAACAGTCTAAAACAAAAGATCTCCTTCGGCGATCTCGTCATGATATTGCTAAACCAGTTGCGGACTATACATTGTGGCAGCTGCAAAACTATAGCTGAGAGGGAGACCTTAACACATTTATTTTGCTCCTGTCCAGCTCTGGCTGGAGCCAGAAAGCGAGCGCTTGGTAAGACCCTTCTCAACTCACTTAATACTCACTATTTTCACTTTGATGGTCTAATGTCCTTCTGACATTCCTCAGACTCGATTTAGAGATATCTCATAATACACCTACAACTTCCTTATTCATAGGTAGCAAGGCTGTGGTATTAAAACGCCATACAGTCCTAATTAGGTTCTCCTCGAACCACCAGCACCAGTAAGGACTGTAGGCTCATTCCCAGAGAAAATCATCAAGTGGCGTCAAGCCACGTGATCGCAGCAAGATGCCCCAGTCGCCTGATTTCTCATTTACTCGTCATGTAGCCCCGTCTTGTTTGAACCACAACTCGGACACATCAAGGATCTCGAGATCTGGCCACAGAAAGCTTGTTAACATCGTTCTGTACCTGAGGCTGAGACTATTGTGGATAACGGTGTATTCTAGTCTATCTCTGTGCGTACATTGATGCTTGCTCGAACACTTGTTTGGTAACGTAGCCTACGACGAACTACACAAGCTTCGGCGACTTCAAATCTCACCAGAAGGGAAGTACAGGCCCAGTATGGGAAAGCCTCGCCTTAGATGTCGCACACAAGATGAAGGGGACATCAACTGGAGTTAGCTAGTTGGAGAGGCTTGTTAGTTAAGGCCCAAGTTCACGCCGAACTATAGCGGCACCTAAGTAAGTCATTTGCGAACGCACGACATAGTCGTGGTCGTCCGGCTTAATTTCTTGTGTCAGCATAATCGTATACGGATGTAAGCCTCCGAGATAAATTCCTAGGCGATATAGTCGACAGCCAAACAAGGCTAGAAACATAGCATACTGGAATGCATCAGGCATCGATAGCACAATATTGATGCACGAAAATTGTCCCCAATAGGTAATCAAACTGAAAATAACGCACTAGCTGGACGCAGCTATTGTGCGGCCAATAATGATGTATGGAGTCCCATTATGGTGGACGGCGCTACCAATCAAACTATATTTAACAGAGAGCAGAATACAGAGTCTGTATTACAGAGGCACTCAGATCAAGGCCATAACCGTGAAGGGTACATGCAGATACCCCAAAATTCGAACACCCTTAAGGCCACAGACTGGACCTCGAAATTAAGCACAGTACCATATTTCTCACGAGAGCAGATTGGGACGGAGACAAAGTCCTCTATGGAAATCTACACAGACGGGTCTAAATCGGATGAGGGGGCATGTTGTGGTATATGCGCCAGTTCGCCAGATATCTCTTTGGCTGGCTCACCGGCAGCGTATTCCAAGCAGAAGTAGGGGTTGTTCAACAGGCAGCCCACCGACTATCAATGACCCGGATAGACGGCTTATCTATTGTTTCTTACAGAGACGGTCAGGTGGCCATTAAGGCTGTGGAAACACTCTGCCGTGTACCTCTAATGGAGATAGCGGACAGATGAAATCTCAACCTATGCTGGGTCTTCGGGCACAAGGTTATGCCGGGCAATGAAAGACTCGCCGAACTAGGAAGAAAAGGGCGGGTCTGCCTTTGGCACAAAATCAGGAGACACTTTACCTCGCATTTAAAGCTACTGACGACGAACGCCATAACCGACACACAGCATTGGTGGGCTAAAATAAATACATGCAGAGTATCGAACGCGACCTGGCCTCCAGTAAATCAAAGAACAACTACAACTCTTCTGGAGATTGTCAGGAAGAACATTAGTAAGGTAATAGTCTGTCTTGACTGGTCACTGTCTCATAGGCAACCAGGCCAGAAGACTGTTAACGCCCTAGACCGACTTCTGCAGAAGCTGCATGGATGAGGAAGAAGAGGAAACAGTTCTGTACTGCACATGAAACAAGAAAAAGATTGCTTGACAGATTTAAGCTGCATATTAATCGAAAGCATTTTGGACATCCCTAACCACATCAGCATGTGTTATGAGTGGTCCAGAGACATCTGTGACGACCAACCGATCCTAAACAGGAAGCGCAAGACAACAATAAGGTCAACAAAGATCAACCGGGGTGCGAAGCCGTTTAGTGATAGCACAATCGAGCAATTGGTCAAAATGGAACGGGATTATAGTAAATAATCTTGCAGCCTAAGTCCAAGGCCCTCCGCGAAATAATCTTGGTTTATTCATGGACGATGGACGTGGGTCGCCGTGGCGTAGTGGGTAAGTGCGTCGACTCCTACTCAGAGGGTGCCAGGTTCGATACCCGAATTTACCACCTTTCATAATTCACGGCTCCACCTCTTTCGAGTCACTGACAATGCTCAAACAGTATTCCTGTCTAGAAAAAGCTTCTCAACTTCGCCGTTCGAAGTCGGCATTAAACTGTAGGTCCCTTCCAGAGAACAATAGCACGCACAACACGAGCTGTTGCTGAGAAGCTAGGCCCAGGTCAGCCTCGGACTGTAGCGCCACCCATGTTACATTATTATTATATTCATGGACGATGCCGTATTCCAATCGAAATTTCATTGACTTCTTCGATTCTGGTCACGACGGAGGCTACTTGTTCTTCATTTCGCAACAGTCTCTGTCTCGTTGGCGGCTCAAGGTCAAAGAGGGTGTACTCGAGCGTAAACATCATCATGGTGCGAAGAAGTACTTGCACACTGAAGTCATGATGACGACCGATCTCGCTCATCTCAATCTAGACACCCAGACCCTTCTTATCCATCAATGCCACGCACTTCAGGCATCTAAGAGTCAGTTCAGCTGGATTCAAGGCAATCTCTAATATCAGACGTTCAATAATGTTTTCAAAGGCTTTGTGTAACGCTGGAACCATCTGGCAAAAGAACTGAAGACGGACACTTCTTGATTGGGTCGGTGCCACTCGGAGGAGCTGTCATCAACCTGAGCGAATATACATCCCAAACATTCGTTTCCTTATTCATCAATTAGAGGCAGTCGATGAAGAGACCTTGAAGATGTCTGCTTAAACTTATCGTCGCCCGTGAGATGTAAGACTTCCGCAACCCCACCACAAGACAAGACCACCTCCAAAAGCGATGCCCAGATTGACGGGTTTTCCGAAAGACCAATCAACTTGGACTCATCTTTCTGCAATAATCATCAAGCGATTGTGAGATTTATCAGCGGCTCTCGAGCCCATCTGGAAAGCCCAGACAATTCGCATTTATTATCACAAAAGTCCCCCAGCATGGCAGCGAGCATCCTGCTTCCGGAGTTTCACAATCTCCACAACCGTCTCGCGTCTCGCGAAACCAATTCGTAAGGTCAAAGTCATTGCCGAGATGAGTCAACTCGGCCGACGTACCGACGAGACGAGATCACCCTCCTAGCAATAAATCATTGAGTACGCCTCTCAAAAACGAGTGAAGTTACTCAATCTATAGCCAGACTGAGTCATCAAGTGATGAGTGTCAGTCTCTTTCCTCCCATTCGCCAGCGTAACCCTCGCGGCCAGTGATCTGATTATCTCAGTTATCCGCCATGCGATCAGCGATCTGTCTGTAAGTCACCAGTGCCGGCACCTTTCACTCTCGTGTACAACCGACATTCGTTTGATTACATCTGTTTCTGCTCGAATTGTGAACGCAACATTAATTATCTTGTCTGACACAAGAATCAATTCGTCTTGGGTGGCGGCTGAATGAAATTCACTGACGATATAGTCGGGCACCTTGAATGGCGGGTATAGTCGATTGTGGAAATAATGTCCCGTCCATGGTCAAACTTTACGCGATAAACAACGGTCTTTCCGACGGAAACCTACGTCAGACGTCAACGAGTTTTGAAGTCCTCAATGGGCAGGGAATCTTCCACGAATCCAGTTGATGGATTGGTTAGATTAGAAAATTACGGCTTGAAAGAGTTCCACGAACAATTTCCAAACGGAAAAAGGGGGCTATCGGACCCATCACGAGACTTTGACCGACTGTTCCATCAAATCCACGTGAGATAGGTAAGCCGTTTGGCAGCACTTATCTGTGACGTCAGTGCTTGCGGCGGCGGGAGATAACCTCAAGCATGGCTTCAACGCAGTCACATGTCGAGAGGTGGAATATTTTTATCGCAGACTGATAAGTTCAAGGCTTCCGATATTCGCGTGGAACTTTCACGGCAATTATCAAACTTCAACCAGCAACCACTGGTAACTGACTTCGACCGGATATTTATCACAAGTGCGGCTCGATTAGATGGTCTGTGATTTATGGCACCTGCGTGCGACTCTTATCAAGAACAGGAAGTGACAAGCGACACAGTGCTTTGCTCTTAATTCATGTGAACCGATCCGAAGAAGTAAGAGAGCCCACGAAGATTGAAGTGCACTCCTCGCGGAAGGCCGTGGTAGTTGGTGAAATAGTGGGGTACCTACAGTCTTATACGGACTTCGAATGACGAGGCTCGAGAAGCCTTGTAAAGTGACTCCAAAGATATCGAGCCGTGAATTTTGAAAGTTGCACGTGACGCCACCACGCCCTCCGACATCCGGGACATTAAACACTTAATTTACGAAATTGTATCGATCTTGATATTCCACTTCTCTTGATGAACTCAGATCATCGGTGTAGGCGCCTGTCTAGACTCATGTCGCTGTAGAGCCCGTACAGTTCATGGTTGAATCTTCTCCGCCAAAAATAATCAACGCACACACGCCCAAAGATCGAACGCAGTTTTTTCTCGAATAGACCAAGGACTTCTCCGTCTGCTTTTGAGATTGTCCAGGCTTTTGGGACCAGGACAGAGCAGGACAGGGATGTTGAATGTGTTGTTGCCCTAACCAGGTCCTTTAAATGTCTCCAAGTTCCAAATTCAATGGCTCAACTCCTGGAATGTCAATCATCAATCTTGGACTTCAAGATGGAACAATCTTCTATTAAGCACTGATGCGATTACCGAAACTTATCTTAGATGGTTCTCTCTATAAAACAAATCTGGCCTACTCACAACTATAAACGGCCACATAGTGCTCTAGACCAACATTTATTTAGTTAACTTCTTCTTCTTCTTCTGGTGGCGCTACAGTCCGGGGTGAACCTGGGCCTCAACCAGTAAGTCTCTCCAGCCGGCACGATCTCTAGCCAACTGTCTCCAACTGCGCACACCAAGCTGATTGAGGTCCTTCTCCACCTGGGTGCGCCATCGGTTCCGTCGGCGTCCTCTATTGCGTTGTCCCACTAGTTCGGAGTCGAAGACTCATCGGTCTGGAGCTGAGTTGTCCATGCGCTCTTCATGGCTCAGCCATCTTGACGTTGAATCCGTAGACGCCAGACTACGCTCATGCCCCTGTACAGCCAGTACAGTTCGTGGTTGAATCTTCTCCTCCAGAAACCGTCAACGCAAACAGGACCAAAGATCGCACGCAGAGCTTTTCTCTCGAAGAGACCAAGGACCTCCTCATCCGCTCTTGAGATTGTCCATGCCTCCGCGCCGTACAGCAGGACTGGGATGATCAAGGTCTTGAATAAAGTCAGCTTGGTCCTTCGAGAAATGGCTCTATTACTCAATAGCTTCTTGAGCCGGTTGGCAAGAGTTACTCCGCGTTTGAGCTCGGTACTGGTGTTGTTCGTACTTTTTACTTGGAAGCCGAGGTAGACGAAGTCCTTTACAACCTCGAAGTTATAGCTGGCCATTGAGACGCTCTGTCCAAGATTTTGTTGTATGTTCATTCTAGAAGACAGCAGATACTTCGATTTTCCCTTGTTCACCAAGGCCTTGACTAATTTTGGCTGCCTGCATTTAAATGCCAGCAAACGCTTCATTGACAGCTCGCTGTGTTGAACCAATCCCATCAATGCCGTCCGCGTTTGCTAAGAGTTGTTGTGGAAGATCGTGCATCTAGCGATAGCGTCTCGCACGATCTTCTCCAGGATGATGTTAAAGAAGTCATTTGACACCGCACCCAGTGACCTTGAATAAAACCCTTTTTTTACATTGAAGGTCTCGGTGAGTTCGTGACTGACCTGGAGATGGAGCAGCGAGAATTCTCCACCGTCATCCTGCACAACCTGACGAGTTTGGCAGGACTGCCAAACCTAGACATGGAGCTGTATAGCTCGTCTATATGCACGCTGTCATACACAGCCTTGAAATCGAAGAATAGATAGTGGCTAGAGATCTGCATCTGTTGGGTGTTTTCAAAGAGCTCCCCAAATGGGTAGATTTGGTCGATGGTTGACCCGCCGGCCTGAAAAGGTTCTGAGAATGACGAATAGTTTCAGACTTGTCCCTCGGTAGTTGAAGGGGTTTGCATTCTTGTGGATCGGGTAAGCGATACTGACGTTCCACTCGTTGAGCATTCTTTCCTCCGACCATATCTTACCGATGAGTTGATGCATCCAGCTTTAAGGAGTTCTGCATCAGCAGCTTTATTCGACTTTAGTCTCGATCTTGACGATTAGGACGGAATTTTATTCTACCATCATCCAATGTGTGGAGTGGAAAAAGAATAATCTGCCGAAATGACAAAAAAAAATTGCTTGGTTCACATATAGGTTTGATGTAGGCCATCGATAGACTTTTTCAAATGCTACCCCATTTGGTTAGGTTTGCAGGAATGGGAGCGTATTGATTTGAACTGAAGTTCTTTGTGGCGCGACAGTCCGAGGTGGAAATTCACTAAACTAAACCGAAGGGAATAGAAGGCTTTTTGTTTTTTTAAATATTTGTGCGATGCGGAACCTTCGAAATGAGAGTAGGTACTACTCGCACTTGCCAAGCTTTAGTTAAATTAATGTTACCCATTTATAATCCCGAAACGTGTATTGGACATTCTTGCGATATTATGTATTTCATCAGCCACACTTACCTGAAAACAAAAAAGGGAACAGATTTAGTATATTTGAAATTATTGAAGATCTTATGATGAGTATAGTTGCTTAAATTTTTATTAGAATAGATGAAAAATGTATTTAAAGGCTTTAAAATGGAACTAAGCCAGTGATCGAGCGTGGAGCGATGTAGAAAGCATCCAAGAATGTGGGTACGAACCATAACCATGTCAAGGACACCAATCATGGATATGCCAGGCCCACGAGTTAATCACGTATCAACCGCAAGGGATGGGGGTGTTATAGGCGACGATGCTGTCTTTCGATCCCTAAATGAAATGAAACCACTTGAGCTCGGATGGGAGAGGTAGGGATAATAAAACAGTCCAAGTTCAGGGTGAGATAATCAATGACGATCGATTATGATATTCTGAGATGCAGTTTGAGTAAAACAATCCTGATAGTTTGAGAGAACGAGATACTTTCGCCAGCAGTGTTCTGGTTTTCTTATTGTAAATGATCTAAACTTGCAATTAGGCTGTTTCTCAATTTCTTTTTTGGATAACCCATCCAAGCAAATGCATAAGTTACGTTCTGTGGTTTTTTCCCGCACTCCGTCATGATGTAGTAAGTATGAAGTCTGTCATATATAGTATATGCAAGTATAAAATATAGCTCTGAAATTTGCCAATTTTATAACATGAAGAAGTTCAAGTCAAATGCGGGGTTGTCGTCGAATAAGAGGTGTTTTTAAGTTTTTTATTGACATAATTTCAAATGAGAAGATTCAACCACTAACTGTACGGACTGTACATGCACTTATTCAGGCGTCTACGCATGCAAAGCCTAAGCTGACTGGGTTATAAAGAGCGTATGAACAACTCAGCTACGGCCCGAAGAGTCTTCGATTCGGATCCTGTGGGACAACGCAACAGAGAACGTCCACGCTTAGGGTGGCGCTCCCTGGTGGAGAAGGACCTTAACCAACTTGGCGTGAGGCACTGAAGCCAGTTAGACACAGACAGTGCTAGTTGAACAGGCTCGTTAGTTGAGGCACAGGTCCACCCCGGACTGTGGAGTCAAATAAAGAACAAAAAATAAAGTCAAACTGCACTCCAGGAAAAAATCTTAAATGCAATTTTGTGGCATCTAACTTGGTCAATTTAGTGACTCATCAATAACTGGATGGGTTTGGTTTTTTGAGCTGTCTGAAGAGTAAAAAGCGTTTGCAAGAAAGCTTTAAAGGGCCATTTATTGGTGACCAAATTTCGTTACGTTTTTGAACTATGACCCGTCATTACCATGGTTTTTTTAGATATCCTCAGATAGATTTTTTTTCCTGGGGTCCTGTGTGAATTAAGATTTTACTGCGTTTTCACAGAACACTTGCTGCTTATGCACTATGCATAAGCAAGAAGTCCATACAACTGCTTATGCATGTCTAAATCTAGCATATATGCAAGTCTAGCAATGCTTTCCATTCCATGAAACAGCTCCAGCTCTAGCAAAAGGAAAAAAGGCCACACACAGTCATGTCAAAACCCACAACCGTGGTAATGCTTCGTTTTTCCTATTTTATTCGACCTTCGGAGCCTGATTTGCAATGTTTTTTATTTGTATCTTTTAATGCCCCTGCTTGCCATATTTAAGATGTAGCCGAGGACTACGGCAAAGCGAGAATATTCAGCTAGCAGTCTACACTTCTCTTTCAGGGAAAAAGGGTTACAATTGTATTCATCATTCAGTTATGGAACACACAATTCAGTTATGGATATATTTTGCTGTCTAATTATTCACATTTTCTAAGTATCATGTTACAGTGAAAGCAGAGAGTAGGCGGACAGCGACGGTGGCAGCATATTTGTCCGGCTAAGGCAGTTGTCCGTGGCGTAGTGGGTAAGTGCGTCGACTCCTACGCAGAGGGTGCCAGGTTCGATACCCGAATTTACCACCTTTGATAATTCACGGCTCCACTTCTTTCGAGTCACTGACAATGCTCAAAGAGTATTCCTGTCTAGAAAAAGCTTCTCAACTTCGCCGTTCGGAGTCGGCATTAAACTGTAGGTCCCTTCCACTCGTGAAAGAACAATAGCACGCACAACGCACGTGGTTGCTGAGAAGCTAGGCCCAGGTCCACCTCGGACTGTCGCGCCACCCATATTATTATTATAAGGCAGTTGTCCGTCCATGGAAGTATATGGAACATCAATTCAAGATCCACTGTCGTGAGAAATTGTCCGCTCAAGGGAATTGTCCGCCTAAAAGTGGCCGTAATAGGAGCTTTCACTGTATTCACGTGTCACGGTTCGATTCCCCGTACAGCTGCTTAGATGTCAACCGGCTATAGCGCCCCAAATATTCTTATCAGTATAATTATTCATGTGAAGCTGCCTACTCCGTAGATTGAGAAATTGACATCCCAAATAAATCCCCAAGAGCCTACTCAACCAGGCAGTTAGACACCCATAAGGTTCAATATGACTGAAGTCGAGTGCACGAGACATCTTTGACACAGACAAACTAACGTGAGAGGGACAATAGATGAAGCGTTTTCCAAGCTAACTTACAGTGATCGCCATTGATATGTGCACAGACTGCCTCCGGTCAGAGATTAGCGACTTGGCTTGGACACTACTTCTTTAAGTCACTAAATGACGACTGCAGTAAACTCCCATGTTCTCAACACTGTGTCGACGAACACAACTGTCGACCTGAACATCACAGCCTCGCTATTAGCACCTTCCAAAGGCCTTAGAGGGTACCGACTTTCCCATGCCAGCGTGCATAGTATTCACATTTCAGCGTCGAATCTACCATCCGACAGCGGCAATAGACAGAACTCTTATACGTCGTTCCATCACGATGTTCACACATCCCGTCTGCAGCCAACACCCCCGCCAGTTACTCATTAGCAAATGTCACCAACCATAGCCACCGCCCATTTCAATGGAACTACTTAACTTATTCGCTTCTCCCATTCGGCAAACAAAATCCGTTGAAATTTAAATATTTACGTGCAAACAGTTGCAAACTTGCGCCATTACTTTCTATTGTGTGTCCATCCGCCACCGTCGCAGGTGTGAATCGACAAAACACTTGCAAGACTTCCAGATGTAATTTCCGGCTTAAGTTGTCGTCATCGCTATTTCCCATCGGCCCCATCTTTGGCCAGCCACCCACCGCAACTGTGCCGTTGTGCAAATGTGCATTCGACGACATCGACACGCGAAAAGGAATTAACTGCAAATACTTATCCGATGACATACGATTGAATTGGGATCACGTAAGCGGCAATTAGCCGCAAACTTATGCACGTAAATAACGGTCCGCCGTAAGGCTTTAATGTGGTTACGTGATCTCAAGGAGATCTGTAGTCAATCCCAAATTGACCGTATTTTGTGGAATTTAGCACCGATAACAGGTCCGAATTCCACACGGCCTATTAAAAATAATTTTTTATGTGTAACTGATCATAAAGGGTGGTTGCGTACTTTGGCCACATCAGGCTTATTTTTAGACGCGTGCTGACCATTTTTGGCGTTTTTGGCACCACCTTCTAGATAAGAATCCATTTAAGAGAGCCTAAGTGGGATCGGACCACTAATCTGACGCACAAATCAGTTATGAGCAAAGAGCTTTCCCTGAAAGACTTAGATTTGAAGTACTCGAGAATTGGGTTGAGTGATTCGACGCCCGGTTGTGGCAATGAATCATTTGTTTTCAGACATCGACTGGCGTTGGTTTGTCAAATAGGCTTACTGAATCATGAGAGTTTGAGGGTATTTCACGATTTAAGGGAGTCTTTCGTAACAATCACAAGGAGGGGAGCTGAGATTCAGACAACTTTGCACGCTGAATTGTGTTCTGTTGATCAGGCAACCTTTACCTCGGAACAACCTCGATTGAGGATCGATTTTCAGTCAGTTTTTTGTAGCAAAAGGGAAACCCCTCGAAGCATTCATCTTGACAGCGCGGATATCTTCAAATTTAAAGAGCGTTGCGTAAGGTAGGTTTTTTTTTAATAAGGGGTGCACTGAGGCCAAAGTAGGTCCGATGTAGTGTCACATGGGTTGACACAAAGGGGCTTGGGGCCGCGTGTTTACTACCACAGCCCACAGATTTGTCAGTGAAATCCAGTAACGATTTGACTGGTATTACACGGTATTACACAAAGGTCGCCTAGGTTGTCAAAGAAATAGGAGCTTAGAGTGGCTTTCATAGTTAAGTCGAGTGCAGGGCACTTTCAGAGAAGGTGTTGCACACATTCCTCCTCTTTTCCGTCTAGGCAACTTCTGCAGACATTTTTGGAGAATAGTCTCTTTTCGCTTGTAGACCTAATAGGCAGCGTCCGGTGATTATTCCCACTGCGGTGCTGAATTTGGGTTCCTTGAGGATCAAGGAAATCAAACTATCAGATGTTATGGTCTCGTATAGTCACACAATTGATTTATTCTTCAGCTGCTTACTAGAATGACTGGATACTAGTCAATAGACACAAGGCAACCCAGAGTCTTCTTCAATAGATTATTTGAGTCATGCAAATGCCCTTCGTAGAACAACGGTCTCTGCCCCGATAAGGCAATTCAATCGAGACATGAATATCACTTGGCTTTGGAGACAGTGAAGCTCAAACTAGACCAGGCTTTCCCTGTATGGTCATCCAGTTGAACCGAAGGAGTGCAGGCTAAGCATCCATGTGTCTACTTAAAAACCTCATTATACGCTATGCAGTGAAGGAGATTAAGTTTTTTGTTGAATTTTCTTAATTCCAGATATTTACGTAATACCTTTATATTGGTATAATGGACGCGTTGTTAGATCAGGTCGAAAGCCAAGCTTAGAGCCCCTGCCGAGGGCCAGTAAGTTACATCCAGCATCATTGTTCGTCTAACTAGTTTTAAACATTTTTGTCTAGTATTTAAGTATATCATGAAGTCCCCAATAAAAATGAATAAAAAAAAATAAAAAATTAAATGAGATCTTGGTTTATGGAGGAGAAAGTAATCTGTGCTGCATATGAATCTAGCAGAAGGACTAAAGGCCCAAACTTATAGAATCCATTGCGTACATTGCGTTTGTCAACCACTAAAATCGTAGTTGCCGGTATCCATCCACTCTTGTATAAGTCTCAGACATTAGAAATTCTAAAGTTCTCGAATTATTATCAATTATTCAAAAACAATTTTAAATAAATATAATAATAATAATAATATGGGTGGCGCGACAATCCGAGGCGGACCTGGGCCTAGCTTCTCAGCAACCACTCGTGTTGTGCGTGCTATTGTTCTCTCACGCGTGGAAGGGACCTACAGTTTAATGCCGACTGCGAACGGCGAAGTTGGGAAGCTTTTTCTAGACAGGAACTACTCTTTGAGCATTGTCAGTGACTCGAAAGAGGTGGAGCCGTAAAAATATGAAAGCTGGTAAATTCGGGTATCGAACCTGGCACCCTCCGCGTAGGAGTCGACGCACTAACCCACTACGCTACGGCGACCCACTTCTAATCTTGGCATCACATATAACCTGTCATTTGTCACAGTTAGCCTCTCATATCTTATTAATTTAATTTTGTAACCAGAAATGAAGGAGATGCCCGACTTATACCTCTCTTGTCCCTTAAAATTTTTGACAACTTTTTTTCATAACGTGTTCTTAAACCAAATTGACCAATCAGAGGACGGCATTTACATTATTTCGTGAATAACGGTCAAAAATTCATGATGTCAAAAAAGTACTCAAATTCGTCGATGGACTAGGGGACAATCAACTGTGAAGTCGGCTATCTCTGTAAAACTTCATTTCTGACAGTAACCCTACTTCTCTCAGTTGTGCCACATGTCACTATGACAAATTTGTATTCAATTAGTCACATAAATGTCACATAAGGTCACTAAGACAGGAAAAATTTGTCACAGTGACGTGTGACACCATGAATATCATATAGGTGGCGCTACAGTAAAGTATAAAGCAACGACTCCTGTTATCCGTTCTTTTTGATTGTTTCCTCTAGAGTTTAAGGGATCTGCGCTTATATGCCGACCCAGAAAAGCAACGTTTGAAAAGGTTGTTCTTGAGAGGCAAGGTTAGGTTAGGTTGAAGTAGCTGACTGCTGCGCAGAAAGACAGCAGACACCCTAAGGTTAAGCATAGATCCATTGAGTTACCACGGAGATGTAAGGGTTTCAATTAGGGCTTTCGAAAAAGCAAGGATAAGGCTGATTCTAATGTTGCTTAGAGCAGCTCGGTTATAAAAGTGGGCTCTCTGAAGTCTGAATCTAACGGAGTGAGATAGCACTGCAGCTGCGTAGCAGCTGTTTAATGGTTTCTTCTTCGTCTTCGTTCATGCAGCTTTTGCAGAAATCATTGTAAGGAAGGCCTAGTATAGAGGTGTGAGGTTATGTTAGATCGTCAATAAGAGATCTGAGATTCGGCCTGCTTAATCCGATCAAGCTAAGCGATCGTGTGGGATCGATCATGAGCCAGACTTGTTTGGTAATGAGGCATCCTGTGCCAGAAATCCATCCGCGGTTTGTTTGAGCAAGCGTTTCAAGCTTTAGCTTGAAGAATACAGAACTTGTGCCCTCTCCAGTGAGTTCGTTCGGTATTCTCCGGCATGGCACAGTGTTCCGGCACCCACATAAGATGGATTTTAAAACACTTGGCCATCTCGTTAAGAGATAGGCGACAATTAAGGGAAGTCTTTGGCAAGACCTTATTTGTAGACAAAATCGAACCGGATTCCCGAGTAAAAATCGACGCACCTATGACGACGCCCCCATTTATGATCTGTCAACTGTCCACCTCGATCTGTCACATGCCACTTATGACCGATTAAATGTCACATGTCACTAGCTGTTAACAATCATTGATCTGTCACATCCTCAGACCCGATTTGTCATTTTTAATTTTTGTCATATGAGGGCTATCACTTGTCATGATCTACAGTTTATTACCGATCAATTATCACATCGAGTAGGTCGGCAATTGACCCTCTGTCAGTTTGTTTCAGCTTAAAAATAAGCCTATAATCGAGAGTAAGTTTGTAGACCAAATTGAGAGCTTCTGACTGCTATCGATGAACACTACTGACAACACGTGTATTTCACGTTACATCAGAAGGCCCATAGTGGGATTTCAACAGTCGCAGTATCAATAACACCGTGATGTGTCCGATAGCGTAATCATCGAGGTCGTACCCAATAACTTCCATGAGTGAATCGCATGACACCTTATCACAAACTATAAACTATTTTATTCGAACAAGCTTTCAGTCTGCTGTAAGCACTAACTAGACAGTGCCAAGCAAAGCGTTGTGGAGAGAACGCAATCAGGACGACACCCCACAAGCAGTTGGTGTGATTCAACCTCGTAAGCATATACGCCAGTCTGTAGAAATCGATTTCATCGAATTTGGTAACGTTTTCGTTATGGTGAGTCTTATGTTCGAAAACAACTCGAAGATATCAACGCCTGATACGAACAGAACAGAACTCTTGATTGTTTCTTGTTAAGCCCCTTGTTTAATAACTCCTTACATCGATTGCTTTGCGCAGTTTGCGCTAAAAATGAGTGGGCATGGTAAACAAATCGAGTGATTCATAGATGTTTCCAGAGTCGTAGCAAGCATTTATGGGCCTCCAGTCATGGACTTCTGTCACGTATCACCTTCTTTGACAATCGCATTTGTCTATGCTATTCGATGTCATACGCTTCCGTGGTGATACGTGACCAAATGCCATGTTCTCGAGGGTCTCTTGGTAGCCTGGGTGCAGTCTAAACTCGACAACTTGTGCGGAGTTGCATATAGGCCATTGGGTTGAACAGTGCAATGCGTAGCTGTCGGATGGGGCTTTCTTTACTTGGAAGCTGGCAGCTCTTTTTTGTAGTTTGCGCCAATGGATGTGGAATCTTCTTCAAGGCACTGGTAAGCCGTCCTACCAGCATTCTCCTTTGTCATCGAGCCTACGTTCTAATCTACACCTCTGCACATTTCTAACATGCTCGCCGCGGAGCTGTCGTTAGGTATTACTTCGCGGGGCTGGTTAGCAAGCTATGTGCTCCTTATTTGCCAATTCGATGATTCTTTCGCTTTCGAGCCTTCTTAGTTCGTTCTGCACGCTCGTTGTAAAGGAGCAAATCTCCAGCCACTTGTCATCTGACTCTGTGACACGGCTAACTAGGAGCTCGGGAGTAGGGAATAGGGAGACGCGAATAGGGAGACTCGTTCTGCAAAAAATATTCCATTGCAGAACGAGTCTCCCTATTCGCGTCTTCATTTTCGCCCACGCATTCTAGTCAGGAGAGAGTGCTGTCGTGACCATATGTGGATGTTTTTTTTCCGGTATCCTCCATATCCCGACAAGAACTGCATGAGATGGTAGTTACAGTCGTCAGGCTTCTGTCGCGGGGATCAATTTGTGGATCCATCTGCCTTTTCCCATCAGGCTTGCCACAGAGCCATAAACGTTTCCCTTTTTTCATTCTTCAGGCATCTTGAGCTAGAAATGCGTGGTTTGTCGTTCGCCTTAGGTAGACGCTCTGCATTTCGTTGGCGAGAATGTTCGTAGGGACCATAGCCTACTTCGCGCGAAATTGTTCACAAACCTCTGAGAGCCTGTAAGTTGACGAAAGCTTCTTTGCTGTCTCCTCGGTGGCTCCCATCCATACCAGTGCCGGGTAATTAAGGATTCAGCTTACGTCTCTGGAATGCAGGATCCTACTCACATGTCCAGGTCCTCCGTTGTTTGGCAGCATTTCGGAGAACGCTGCCTGCATCCTTGGTGCTTTCAGTCGACGTGAGTATTGAAATTCAGTCGGTTGTCGAGCATCACTGCCCCTCTTTAGATCGGATTATCGTGGAACCAACTCGGAAGTTCACGCATTCCACAGTATTTCGGCTGGTTATAAAAATAACCTCTGTCTTGTGTTCAGCTGCTTTAAAGTCAGAAGATTCAAGGCAATTTTTGTTTGCTTCGTTTGTGGGGGTTTCCATCTCGTGGATGTGGTAAAGCCGATAACCTTGACTCCAAGTGGCAGTGTCAGACTTGGTACTCCATTGTACATTAAGTTCCACAGGAGGGTCCATGAACTGAACTTGACATTTGTCAGCTATCAGCTATCATCTGTTGTCTGTTGCTTGGTCGTCTGGTCGTCTGGTCGTCTGTTGTCTGTTGTCTGGTCGTCTGGTCGTCTGGTCGTCTGGTCGTCTGGTCGTCTGGTCATCTGGTCGTCTATCGTCTGTCGTCTGTCGTCTGTCGTCTGTCTTCTGTCGTCTGTCGTCTGTCGTCTGTCGTCTGTCGTCTGTCGTCTGTCGTCTGTCTCCTCTGTCGTCTGTCCTCTGTCGTCTGTCCTCTGTCGTCTGTCGTCTGTCGTCTATGGTCTGTCGTCTGTCTCCTCTGTCGTCTGTCTCCTCTGTCGTCTGTCTCCTCTGTCGTCTGTCTCCTCTGTCGTCTGTCGTCTGTCGTCTGTCGTCTGTCGTCTGTCGTCTGTCGTCTGTCGTCTGTCGTCTGTCGTCTGTCGTCTGTCGTCTGTCGTCTGTCGTCTGTCGTCTGTCGTCTGTCGTCTGTCGTCTGTCGTCTGTCTCCTCTGTCGTCTGTCCTCTGTCGTCTGTCCTCTGTCGTCTGTCGTCTGTCGTCTATGGTCTGTCGTCTGTCTCCTCTGTCGTCTGTCGTCTGTCGTCTGTCGTCTGTCGTCTGTCGTCTGTCGTCTGTCGTCTGTCGTCTGTCGTCTGTCGTCTGTGGTCTGTCGTCTGTCGTCTGTCGTCTGTCGTCTGTCGTCTGTCGTCTGTCGTCTGTCGTCTGTCGTCTGTCGTCTGTCGTCTGTCGTCGTCGTCTGTCGTCTGTCGTCTGTCGTCTGTCGTCTGTCGTCTGTCGTCTGTCGTCTGTCGTCTGTCGTCTGTCGTCTGTCGTCTGTCGTCTGTCGTCTGTCGTCTGTCGTCTGTCTCTTCTGTCGCCTGTCTCCTCTGTCGTCTGTCGTCTGTCGTCTGTCGTCTGTCGTCTGTCGTCTGTCGTCTGTCGTCTGTCGTCTGTCGTCTGTCGTCTGTCGTCTGTCGTCTGTCGTCTGTCGTCTGTCGTCTGTCGTCTGTCGTCTGTCGTCTGTCGTCTGTCGTCTGTCGTCTGTCGTCTGTCGTCTGTCGTCTGTCCTCTGTCGTCTGTCGTCTGTCGTCTATGGTCTGTCGTCTGTCTCCTCTGTCGTCTGTCGTCTGTCGTCTGTCGTCTGTCGTCTGTCGTCTGTCGTCTGTCGTCTGTCGTCTGTCGTCTGTCGTCTGTCGTCTGTCGTCTGTCGTCTGTGGTCTGTGGTCTGTCGTCTGTCGTCTGTCGTCTGTCGTCTGTCGTCTGTCGTCTGTCGTCTGTCGTCTGTCGTCTGTCGTCTGTCGTCTGTCGTCTGTCGTCTGTCGTCTGTCGTCTGTCGTCTGTCGTCTGTCGTCTGTCGTCTGTCGTCTGTCGTCTGTCTCCTCTGTCGTCTGTCTGTCCTCTGTCGTCTGTCTGTCCTCTGTCGTCTGTCCTCTGTCATCTGCCCTCTGTCGTCTGGCATCCCCATCTGACATTTTTTGCATCACAAATATCCGATGCTGGCAATCCCTGTTGCATGCAATTAGAGGCTTCCAAGAGTGCTGCTCCACAAATTAACGCAATCTGTCTACGCAGAGGTCACGGCACCACGCTACCCAAGGGTAAGCGGTATAATTGATCAAAACCGAGTTCAAGTGCTCCCCCCATTTGCAGTCCATGCCGAGTTGTTTGCGTTCGCGGCGACATTGGAACCATCGCCATCGGCTGCTCAAGGCTGCGTGTACCGCCGCCGTCTGCACACAGCCATGTGCGCTGATTAGTCCCGCTTAAATACGATCCAATTCGAAAGACATATTTCATATTTCTGCTGAAGGAACAATTTCAGTTCCCACCGACATCAGAACGACCTCCAGCCCCAAATCGCGCTTGGAAACAGAGCCAACCTCAGGGATACATAGCGTTTTCGGACGTCACCGTGGTCGATATTTATACGACTTCCTTATAAAAGCCTCATTACCGGCTGGATACCATCGCAATTGTTCTCAACTAGATAATGGCCGCTGCCAATGGATCTGGACCCACAAATTCGAACACACCCACCGCACCGGCACCGGACACTCCTCCGGCCGGTCGAGTCGAAGCAATCAACTCGAAGTGCTCTTGGATAAATTTCCAATCACCTCATCACGCACTAGTTGCTAATCTCCCAAAATGCCAAAATGCTCACTGTACTTGACCTGCAAGCGTCATTGAACGTGGATTCGTCTGCCAGCCCCGGCCACTCGCTGCCGCACCCTCATCGTCGCTCCCAGTGAAAAGTGCAGCAGTTCTCTAATCGAATTGAGTTCACCAAAGATACCCCGCAGTATCATCATTCCCATTCGCTATTCGATGTCATACGCTCTCGAGGTGGTACGTGACCAAACGCCATGCTCTCCCGAGAGTCCCTTCACCCCACGCCCACTCCCATCCCCCAGCGGGAGCTCAGTCACTTCGGACTCGGTAATGATATGCATTCATGCTTTGAGAATGATTTATTCTCTGATTATTTGCACATTCCTCCCAATTGAGCGGACGACAATTGCAACCCCATTCCAGGGGGTCCCACAGCAGAGCAAGTGGCGGGCAACCGCTGCCGCACCGTGCCGCACCGTGCCGGCCGGTCCCGGCTTCCTCTCGCCGGCATTAACCGAACTCAATTTATATTTGCAACCAAGCCCGCACCTTAATCCCCTCTGAAAGAGAAGATTGCGTGCCGACAGTGATCGTCAACCGCGACGACGGACGCGCACACATACGCCTCGGTGTCTGTCTGGATTGTCATTCAACAGTTAGGAGGTCTGTCCTGCGGAGCGCAACTGTGCAACAGTTGACAGGGCTGTCGAGTGGCATTTCTTCGAAGTCGCCACGGCCAAGGCGTGCGGATGTGGCAGGGATGTGGGTCACTGCAATCGATTAGCATTACTGCGGCCGCAGGCTTTAATCCTCGCTCCAAGTTTGACTTTTAATTTATGCAAATCCAGGACTGGCCGAATGCAAATCAGTCCTTCGGCGGATGTGCACTAAATGAATTCCTAAGTCCGTTTCCGTTTCTCGTGCGGTCTGAGTGAGTACGCTGATTGGAGCTATGGTCGTGATTAAAGGGGTTGTTGTTGTGAGGCGAGATGTCAAGGTCTTGTGGTCTGTTCACAAAGTTTACTGATCAAGTTTTTGGTACTTTTTACAGCGGATTATCCTATGTGGTTGTTTGGGGGATTTTTCGGGTCCACTTTAGCTCAATGGGACCAGCCGTAAACTACTTTAGCGCAGGAAATGGCGCAGATTCTGGTCGAATGAGGCAGTGAATCACGAACGCTTGTGCGATTCAAATGGAATGCTATCAATTGGAGAAGCACGGATCCGGTGTGGCGGTGTGGCGTGCGTGACTTCTCCGATGGAGGTTAAGGTAAGGGTCCCCTGACTCATTGGGTAACTTTGCCCCGGAGGAAAGAAACGTTGGAATGGTCGATCATCGAGTGAAGAATGACGAACACAGTCGAATTGATTCGAAGAACGATGATCACTCTCCATTCGATCGTGTTTGTTGAGGTTCTTGGAAGAATTTAAGACGTTCCTTCTTTCGGCTAGGACTTGGTTTTTACGTCTTAGAGGTGATGGTGTAGGATGGGTGGTTTTTATGTTCCAGGTAGATGATGGTTTGTCGTCACTTTGGCTTAGGTGACGTTTTTCAGTTGGCAGTTGAGAGTTGTCAGGGGAGGCAGGCAAAGGCTTTCGAAAATTATCAAAAACGATGAATGATTAGAAGCGACATCGCACAATTCAACATCAAATGTAGTCGACAGTCGACAAGTGCGTCGATTGATTTCAATGTCATTTTTAGGTTAGGTTTCGGAAGGAGGGTGATGATTGAACATCACTGCCACTCGGGGGCCTTAGGGCCCATTGTGAATCCCTTAATTTGTGGGGTATACACTCAGTCAACTTATCCTGTCACGTGATGGCTTATAGCACCTTGCACTCTTGACGAATCCTAGAAGATCCGCTAAGGCCAGTCTCCCTTAAGAATATTTGACCCAGTGAAGCCAGTCGCCGATTGTAGAGAGCCACAGTCTCCCTTAAGGCAAAGCAGATGTTGGATCGTCTCGGTCTCTTCCTCATCGTCGCAGTTTCCACTTATTTCCGAAGCATCGTTTCGATGGGGCAGCTTCTACTTGCCCGTTGTTAAGCTGTGGTCTTGTTGATCTTGTCGTGTGACAGTCATCCCAAGATGAGTTTCCTTTTTTAAGTCTGGTGTCACCTTTAGTCCGGTTTAATGCAAAAATCGGTGACTGCAGTGATGTGTCCGCTACGCTGATGTCCATTTCAGACCCTTGTCTGCCCAATTCGTCCACTCTCTCGGTCAATGTTTTTGAACTGTGGCCAAGGATCCCGCACAGTTTGAGTCTGTGGTGACTGATCGACTTTAGTGTGTCGCGGGAGCTTATAACGTAACAGGATCCTATTGACTTCAGCGCAGCCTAGGCGTCAACAAACATGGCGATATTTGATGGTGGGAGATCGATTGCTTCTGTGTTTGGCTGCTTCTCTATTGCCGGATTCACTGCTTGGAAGAGAGGGAGTCTAAATGATTCCTGTCTGTGGAGGGTGTCCGATTAGAATCCGGTTCCCGTATACGTGTCCACTTTTGATCGGCCGGAGAAAAGGATAATTTCGTGGTCGGTGTTCGAAAGCCACTTGTCCTTGTCGGGGAACAGAATTGGTGTTTTCAAAGAAAAATCATTATAGGCAGATACATATTCGGTTTTAGATACACGTAGCAACCATGAAGGGACATGGTCATCAATTATTTTGATTGTGGCCTCATATTTGTAGTTGGCTTGGTTCCACAAAGAGTCCGAGAGACCTTTTTGCACCGCAGCCTTTTATGGATAAGTCCAGAGGAAGGAGATGAAGTATCATGTCCAACCCCGCTTGCGGCGCACAGTGGTCCCGTTGTATGGGTGAGTTGGCAATAAATCTGTAACTTTTGAACCCGTGAACCGATCTTAATGAAATTTGAAACATAGTACAAGTACTATGAAAAAATGCAATCCAGGGATCAGATGATACCAACATTTGATGAATAACATCTTCATTTGTTGCCGAACGAGAAAATTGTCTGCGATAGTACCTATAGTCTTTATTCCGACTTCCCAGCGCCTCCTCTGACAATGATCCGACGGGCAAGGCTGCTGATTATATTATTTCTGCTCCGTGGAACAGAATTTTATGCACTGTTGCTGGCATATAGTACCAGGGATATAAATTTGTAGCCATTGTAGCGGTTTCTTGGGCATGAGCTCCAAACTTGTCGGGGGAATCCAAAAATTGCTGCATATTGTCTCCAGGATAACACTGAATCTTTTTATGTGTTGCACATCTATTTCCGTTGATAATGGGTCTTCAAAAAATCTTCTAGGATGTGTTCCCATCGTTGGTTGTGCCAAATCCTTGCTTTATCTCTATCTACTTTAATACCCATTTTTTGTATAAACTTCTGCTGAATTTGACTCTTCCTTGCCTGGTGTATGGGTTGTGTCGTTTTGGTTGTTCTCCAAGCTTTAAACTCCAAATTGTAGGCCACATGTAGCAAGAATTTCATAAAACGGATGCGAGCGTGCAAGGGTGAAATTCCTAATCTTAGAGCTTCCTGATTTCTTGGTTTTGCTCTAAGTAACTTCAAATCATTCATCTCTGATGGTTTCGCGCAAATTCTGAATTTCGGAATTTTCCGAATCATAAACTAATTCCCGATGCCTCCAAGTCAGAAATAGATATTCGCCAATAACGCTCTAATTATCCCCCTTTTTTGAACCAGTTCGACATGCATTTATGACACCGCAAACAAAACAAGATAAAAGCAATTAGTTTCATAATTATAACAATTTTATGACCCAAAGAATTCTAATTCATGCATGCATTGCAAGGGAAATTGTTTGAAAATGCCGAAAAATGCACGACATTGCTCCACTTAAATGCCTCGTACTCCCAAAGTGATCAAAAGTGGTCTCTAGTTTTTTCAGCATCGATAGACAATACTTTTAGCTTTCAGAAAAAGCACAGTCTTCCGTTGGAGACTCTTGGAGCATTTTTGTTATAGTCCATCAAACATTGAAATGCCCCTCTCAAAATGTGCCTTTACTTAAAAGCCTGGTTTAAGAAATTGGTAAGCAATAAGAAAAAACTGAAAACGCAGTTTGAAAGCAAGATGTATCGCCTTTTTAAAAAAAATTAACTTTAGGTTCCAATGTACATAATTTTAGGAAATATGGCACATCAAATTTGCTTAAAAATTACGTCATTTTTTGTAATTTTTTTAAAGTCCCAACTTTGAGCTAAAACCCACTCAGATTTCGCCACAATCTTTTGATAGTCCCCTGACTTCTCCGTTCCCTTAAACTGATCAACCAGTTGCCGCAGCTCTCCCAATTTGGATGAAACAGCTAGTTTGTCTTCCTCAAAAGAATAAGGATACTCTGGCAGAATAAAGCTACAACCTCTCCTTTGCGCCGTTCGAAGCAACTTCCTCATTTCTTCGACATTGTTCCCTTCCAACCCTCTAACACCCAACTCATATGTCAACTCATCTGCATTCAACTTCGTAGTCACTGCCGCTGGAATCTGTGTCTGCGTCCATTTGTTGATCACTTGTGAACTAGTTTTATTTATTTTACAATTCGATGCTTGAGCATTTACTAAACAATTTTTCTTTGTTGAGAATCGGAAAATCGGTGTAACAGTTTGGCGCCCCACGTTGGACGCCAAACTGTTACACCGATTTTCCGACCTACGCGCGACCTCGTCCGGGAGGGTGCCTGACCAGCCGTGGAGAAAGGCCGTGGTCTTGTTGTTTGTTTTTTTTTTTTATGGGCGCCACGCGATTGACCTCCCGTACGATCCACCACCGTTTGAACCGCGACAAAAAGATGGTAGTCCGCCTTATGATTCTCTTCACAATATTTATTTACTTAAAACTAACAATTTTTGCTTGAACTAACTTAAATCTAACATCAATTAAAAGGAGAAAAATTCATTAATTCAGAGAAAGAAAAAGAAAAAAAAAGATAAGAAAGAAAAAAAAAGAAAACCAAAAAAGGTATTCGACGCCGAAAAGATTCCGAAACAAAACAAAAAAAAATAAGTGGTCGTCTTTCTCGGGACTCGAACTCGGTACCCACCGATCCGGAATGGGAACCGCGATAGCACAAACGCGCACCGCCAACGTCTGGACTGATCGTGACTCTCCTTTTAATCTAGTCGAACCGCTACAGCTTTACCGACAGTTCCGATTTTTGTTTTATTGTTATTTTTTTTTTTTTGTTACCGCACACAAGCACACCCGGTCCTACCCACATACAACGACCGATAACCTGGTCTTCGGCTAGCTTTACCTCGTGTAAAGTAGTAATCCGGTAAGGGAATAATCCGCGATATCGTGTCGGGATCATGTGCTGCCTGTCGGGGTGTCTTGTTTTCCGCGCTCCTCCCTCGGTAATTTCCCCCTGCGATGTCGTCTTAGTGTCCGGGTGGGACGCGAATGCTTCTCTAGGCGTCTGTATAACACGTCACGCAAACAGAAAAGGTTGCAAGGAAAGGCCTCGAATCACTTTCTTCACTAGTTCTGCACCTAGGATGTGATCACTGTCATAAAAAAAAAAAATCTGTAGTACTTCTCTTCACTTTTACAATCGTTCCACAACGTTCTATCCACGACGTCAGAATGCGACCGAAGTGGATGGGTCCAGCTGTCCTCTGCATCGGTTGTACTTTGGAGAGTTGCGGGTCTCCACCACATCAGGCCATCTGCAGAGCCGCTAATTCCCAATTTGCCACTTCAGCCACTTCAAGGTCATGGAACCATAATTTGGAGGAACTTGGAACAACCGAAAAAAAAGGAAGCACTACCGGACGGGATTCGAACCTGGGTCCCAACGATCCGAGCTAGCGCTAGAACCACAGAACTACGAACACCACTAGCATCTGACGAACTAACACTAGTGACGTAATGTTACGTCACACACTACGCCTTGAACACATTTAATAAGTGTTCTGGAACTGGGCGAAAACCTTTATAGCCTTTCGGCCTAATACGGTACGGCCAAACGGATGATCCAAAGTCAACAAAATTTTGGCTTTCTAGGTTCTCATGCTTGTAGAATCGAAAAACATAAACCATTTGGCCGGGAAAAAATATGTCACTTCGGGTATTTATTTCCACTGTGGGACCACTGTGCGGCGTGCTCCTTATGGCTCCCTTTGTTCAGCAAACTCATATGTTTTTGTGTTGCTAGAAGCCCACCATATTTTTAACTCAATCGGCTGACAATCGGATTTTTGTAAATTGAAAACGTGCATCTTCCAGCTCTTCAAGCAAGTGTTTTCCCGACAAGTGCATCCCTTCCCTTGATGGTGTCCAGCCCCCCTCTAGAGCAGATGTTGAACATTAGGTTAGGTTAGGTTGAAGTGGCTGACTGCCGCGCATACGAGCAGCAGACACACTTAGGCCAAGCATAGGCCCATTGTGTTACCACGAGGATCTTAAGCTACCTACTCCGCAAACGAATTTGTTCTTTTGGTAAAGCGAAGAAGAGGGCTGAATTTGATGCTGCTCATTTCAGCCAGATTAACAAAGAAATGGGCCCCCAGAAGTCTGAATCTACGGGATGAGAGAAAGCAAGTGTTCGATGGTTTCTTCCTCATCCTCGTCCATGCAGCTTCGACAGAAATCATTATAGGGAAGGCCTAGTCTAGAGGCGTGAGTTCCGATGGCGATATGAGGTTTGGCCTGCTTAATCTGTCTGTCTATCGCTTAGGATCGATCATAGGCCATCGTTGTTGGGTAATGAGGCATCCTGTGCCAGAAGTCCATCCGCGGTTTGTTTGAACAAGTATTTCAAGCTTTAGCAGATGTTTTATAGTAGTCTCCACTCGAAAAGAGCACTGAGTTTGTGCTGGAATGTCACAATGTCCCGGCACCCACATAAGTTGGATGCTAAAGTACTTGGCCATCTCGTTAAGAGATGGGCGAGTCTTGGAATTAAAGGTGACTGAGTCCAGAGATTTGATCGCTGCCTGGCTATCGGAACAGATGACGATATTGTGCGTGATATTACATTGTTTTTCAGCCAGGATAGGGCTTCCTTAATCGCTATAGTTTCAGCCCGAAAGACGCTACAGTGATTAGGAAGCCGAAAAGATAGCTGCAAATTTAGATCCTTGGAATAGACACCAGCACCCACACCCGCATCCATCTTCGATTCATCTGTGAAGATTCGCAGAGGACCTTCCAGCGTCTGCTGTTCAGACTCCCAGTAAGAGCCCGGCGGTATGCTGGTTGAGAAATTCTTCTCGAAGAGGAATTTAGGTAGAGTGAGGTCTGTGTCTATGGGTATAGAGGCATACCTGCGTAGGATCATTGAATGTCCAGACTGCAGTTCTTTCTACTCAGCGATCTTAATCTAGCTACTGTCTGTCTGCCAAATACCGGGTTTTATTTTGTACTGAAATGTAACTGCCAGCTGTCAAAGTGTCACCTTTTTATCGATGACATTAGTTCACTGCACAAAGGTCACATAATTCAAATCATCCACGGATCTTGGGAGACCTTTTGTAAAAATTTGCAGGTTGCACATTTTTGAGAAAGAGGCTAGACATGATTACCGCCTCTTGCTCTGCCTCCGAGAGTCGGAACTACGCGAAACAGGACGAAAAGGATTTCAAAAGAATTCGTGTTACACGGCACCACTCACACTCTCACTTGATATCGATACATGTGTAAACAAAATCAAAAGAAAAAGAGGCCCTGATCTAATGAGGACAAAATGAAATGTATGCAAGGTCAATATGTCCGGAAACTCGTGTCAGTATGGGCCGCAATGACTTTCTGGACAAAGTGCTCTGCATGGCATTATTTGGCCAGGTCTGCTATATGAAGTCGAAAGTTGAACTATGATCAAAATGACAGAGATGATCCTTGGAGAAATTCTACGTCGGAAGGCGAATGGAGGAGACGACACAACCGAGACCTCTACGAGCTGTACCAGGAATTGGATGTAGTCCGGAAGGCAAGCATGTCGCCTGCACTGGCTCGGCGCTGGATACCAATACTCCAGCTCTACGCCTAAAATGATCTTCGAGTCCGAGCTTCCTGGTTCCAGAAGGAAAGAGAGATGGAACATCCGACAAAGTCATTGTGGACGCAAGACAGCTGGGTCTACAGCGTGCGCAGAGCCGTCAATGATGGATGGTAGCTATCGCCCAGTCTCAGTTCACGTGAAGCTTGCCTCCACAACAGAAGAAGGAGCCAAATCTGCCTGTTGGAGGTGTACCATCCCTCTGTCCTTGGTATAGGCTTAAGCATCTCGAGAAAACTTTGTCCTTAAAGAAAGTCCTTAGTTCAGACGTACTACTTCAAGGACTAAAGGAATACCCTCCCATTAACCTCCCCCTGCTTCAAGAAGACTTGTTCAAATTGAAGATGATAGCTTCAATTCACCGACCTCTATTTTGTTATCAAGTATGTACTCGAAAAACAAAGTGAATCATAAGTCCTGTTTCCTGCGTCGCATTTCAAATAACTCACAACAAATCGACACGACGACATCGCCATCAATGCAAGACGCAGAATCTGTCAGAAGAGAACTTGTTACAATTGTTCTAACGCTTGCCCCATTCGACCACAAAACTCCCCATTTGCTGACGTACATTAAAATCGAGTTATCGAGAGGCAATAACAAGATCAATTAACGCGCATTAAGCGGCCAACCGCCGAAAGCGTCTGCGACTGACTCAACGCCGAGTGGTCATTCCACTGCTGACCCACATCAAAAAAAATCAAAAATTGTGAAACTCACCTCGCCTCAGCATGAGTTTGCGAAGAAAGCGAGCAGCCAAAAACAAGGCGATAGCAGAGCGTTGCAAGGGTGCCATAAACTCGATCTAAATAAAGACCTCCCGATAGGCAAGTGGTAACAGTGGGCCGCCTTATCACTATGTATGTACCGCGGGATGTATGTGTTGTCGGCGTCGTTACATTCGAAGGCTACACGGTTCTTCCGGCGGCGTCGCCGACCACGTTATCACCAGAAGGTGAATGTGCAGTTCTCGGAAAAAGCCGCAGCACTCTGAATTGATTTCGATTGGCGTCAAAGGCTTTTCCAACTAACGCCAGGTTGGTACAAAAGGAATCCCCAAACAGCATCTCATCTAAGCACAGCTCTTCTCCCCATTGAACAGACGTCAGACGATGCCCTAAAGTCACAACCGTTCCCTGGAAGCAATCGTATGTGGTAAACAAAATCTAAGTCCAGACAGTTGCATTACCGGAACGTTACTCACCTGCTGCTGTGTCGTTTCAAAGTCAAGCAGCTCTTTTGACGTCCGGCGGCGGCGTTCCTCTTCTGTGAATCAATCGTCGCTGGTTTGTTCTCTTCACTCTTTGTCACTGGACCAGACGGTTCGATTGATTTCTCTTTTTTTTTTCCCCGAGTCTCGCTGACGTCCGCTGAGAGGGGATTCCACGGACGGATGGTCGAGGAAGAGAAACTCATAGATGCGGCGATCGGCGCTCAGTCAAGATGTCAAGACAAGGTTGATTGAGGTTCATGTGATGTGACAGATCAGATGACAGAGAGCATGAAGAAGGTTATCAGCCATATATGGGTTTTCGGGGCCATGCCGATAGTCGGCAGTTTTTACGGCTGTGCACGGAAGATTAGCACACGCGAGCGTTGTAAGCGGCGGGTGACATTTGTGTGTCAAATTGTCCATAAATTGTGAGTTTTGAGAGGAATGGGAGTTGGTTGAAGTGCATGGAGACAGGGGGGGGGGGGGGGGGGGGGGGGGGGGGAATGTGCCCCCGATTGGGTGTGGGTATTCAGAGGCAGCCCGGATGGCACACAGATCATCAGACCTTGTTGATGCAACGAATCGTTGCATAATATTATGGGTGGCGCGACAGTCTGAGGTGGACGGTGCAGGGAACTAAGTCCACGGAGGGTCTTAGTTCACATTTTATATTTCCAAACCCGAATAAGGCCAAATTTAGTTAAAAAACTTTCATGGGGCGTGAGTTAAATGATGATTGCAGCGGATCGAGTTTTTAAAAACGCACGAACTTTATTGAATGAATCGTGTCTTATGACTAAAATCTTAATTCTACTTTTCTCGCCTCGATACTCATTGTGTTCCTAACTGAATTGTTATTGTTTCGGCGACAGTAGCATGATCGTCTGGGCTGCCTTTTTCCTGGTATTCATCGTTGCTGCTCACTTATCTCTGTTGGGGAATGAGTGTGTGGTATCTATTACTGCTGAGTCGTTTCCTTGGATAGATGAACGTTTGGTGTTTATTATTGCTGACTCGTCTCCTTGGACGAATGAGTGTATGTCGTTTCCTCTGCTGCTGGTCTCCAACTCCGACATAACCCGTGTGAGTCGCTCGCTACAGAAACCCTTTTTTCCACAGGGTTTTTTAACGCGAGCGAGCCACCCACTTCATACTTAAAATGCATCAGACTTTCTCACAGGCTAACTTTAAAATTTGGTCTTATTTCATTTGGCGTCAGGTTCAGTCCTTAGACGGGATCGAGGAGAACTGTGCACAGTATCTGGATCCAGCACGGAAGCTAAGCCATGTAGACTACTGGACTTCAGTACCAAAAGTCGTCCACTCAGACTACGAGGGATAATCCTTAATCCACAGCTAAGGGGAAGCTGCGTGTAACGTGGCGAGCAGAAAGACCTCAGTCAAGCTTGAGCCCAAACTAGCAAAGCTTTTTGTTTGAGGCCCAGGGACACCCTTCATGTATCCGAGATGAACAGGTCAATGGCGGGAACTATAACGCTCATCCCGGGCACACCAACTCCACACTCAAGCCGCTGTAAATACTCTGAGAGTGTGACAGTCATCCTAAGCCTCACCGTACGGAGTGAAGCCAATCGTAGTGGTTCCAAGCCCAAATTCACCTCCCAAAGAGCCCACTCCCTCCCACTTCGTTCAAAGCATGAACGCCATCAGAACTCTTCACTTAAGCCACTTGTCCTAAAAGCCTATATATCATGCCACCCCTCCTCCCGCACTCCTCACAGCAGGTGTGGGTAAATCATTCGTCTCAGAAAGCTGATCTCTCAGTGTGTTGTGACTAGAAGCAAAAGTAAACACAAACACACTCGATGTTCCTTTTAATGACATAAGGATGCTCTCGACAGAGGCTTCTGTTTGTTCGCATCTCCCCCCCACCCCGTCACTATAGAGCTCCTAATGGACTCATTGTCAGAAGCAGTCGGAATTTAGATCAAGAAAATAAATAATTGATGATTCCACCGCCCGCAAATTGGGTCAATTCAATTCACAACGCCGCAGCAGGATACCCGCGTTTAATGAAACAAATCGCCGATGAAGGACATGTTTCCATTCGCGTGTGCGTGTGATTTATCCCATCCCCGCTGTGTTGCTTTAACCGCATTTAAATTGAAATTAACGTCCGACTCGGTGGCGTGTAAGGACACACCCCTGATCAATATTGACTCTGAATTAAGTCGCCGATGGCTTCGTCATCGTTGCGACATTGTGCTTCAACTGTCAATCGGTGGCGGTGCGGCTCCTTGTCAAATGGTTACACTTCGCCTTTTTTTTCCGGAGGAGGGCCTCGCTGCCACGCATTGGCTGACAGGGCGGAGGGCGGGTGTGTCAATGCTGACCGCACACAATCGCAGCTGACGTGAACTCTGCACAAGGCAGTCTCTCGGTGAGTCTGCTGATTTTAATTAGTTTTCGCGTTGCATTCGAATGGAATCGAGGGGGAGGGCGCGGTGTGTTGCCATTTCACAGTGCTACACAGTTAATTAGAGAAACTTTCAAACTGGCGGGCAGGATGTGAGCTCCTGAGTCAGAGCTCCGCTTAAAGTGGCACAAACTTGCTCTTAAGCCACAACATGGATTTTCCATTCTCCCCCATTGAGGTTGTTCGGAAGTGTAGTGCTCTTGGATGTTCATTTTTTTTGGATTTTACGTTGGAAAAGTCACCCAAAGAGGTCTCACACATGTGAGCTCAATCAAAGACCAGGAGGCTGCCTGGAATGGGATCCACCTGTCGCTTGAAAACCAACAAATGACGTGTCACACGGCGGCACAAAGCTAACGGTCGCTGAGTCGATTGACGTCAGGAGCTCCACTTCTAATTAACGTGTAGTTTTAGTTCTCTTTGGATTTGTTTGTCGTTTAGTCATGTCATGGGGGGAATGTTTCATTTCACTGGTGGTTATTTTTCTGTCTTTATTGCGGGTGATGTTGATTTGCAGAGCTGCTGTGATCCGGCACGTCGATGCTTGCTGGTGAGGCGTCTTATCGGTTGGATAGTACAGAAGGATTTTTTACTGGTTATTTTTATCACGAGGAAGCATACATTTTTTGGGATTTTGTCGGTCTGTGAACTGAAGCTTGTGCTGTTGGGACTTGATTTTGACTTGGGGACATTAGAAGCGAAGGTCTCGAAGAGGGCTTGGAAACTACTTGCCTGACCAGATATCTTTGCCTTTTGTGGGCTAGTGCATCACAAAATCGCAGTACATGTTCTGGAATTTCACCAAATTCTCCACAGAATCTGAAGATACATTCTTCTGATACCCTAGTTTCCTTAGGTGCTCTCTGAGTCTGCAGTGATATGTTAGGGAGCCAGTGAGGATACAGAGGTTGTTCTTGCTCATCTTGACCCATGCCTCAAACCTCTTTCAGTTACATTAACCCAAGAGTTTTTTGGCTTCGTTCATGCCATGCGCGTTGTTTCAGGTTTCTTCCCGGTTCCTTCCTTCGAGTTCACTGAATTCTTCCCAGAGGATATGGTCTCCTACAGCGCAGAATGGTTAGGAGCCTGTGAAAGGTCTCGATACACAAGGCCATTTTATTTTACTCTGTTCCTCCTGCTTGACTCTTTGAACTTCTGTAGGCATTCCCACGCTAGCTTGCATTTGATGATGTAGGAGCCTATTGCCAAGATTGCGGCACCACTAAATGTCCGACATTGTTTCTATGTTGCAGTTGGTATAGTTCATGTCTATGGCATTGTTTTTTGGTTGAAATATGCTGGTGCGTTTCCCCATGGGTTCGTTATACTTTGTCCGAGGTCCAAATACCCCTCCCTGCCCCAGTGCCTTCATCAGTTCGTGATCCGTCTGCAAACCATTTGAATCTAATCATCTATCCTTCGGAATGGGAAAGAGTCGCAGTTTTTTGACTAGTGCATCGAATTGTCTCGATGGAATGGCCTTGTCTTTTCCTATCGCTTCCTTTGACATCCTCATGATTGTTTTATTTGAACATTCTGCAGCCACTAGATGTAAGGGAGTCAGCTCCAATAGCACCTCCATGGCAGTAGTTGGGCAAGTTCCCATGGTCCCAGTAATACAGAAGCACGCCAGCCTTTGAACTTTGCTAAGAGTTTCCCTCTCGCTTATCAGGTTGCTTCCAAGCTGTTAACCTTATTTTACAAACTCTTAGGTTACCTACATAAGTTGCATATAATTTATGAAAGCCTTCCTTTTTGTAATAATATAATAATATTGGTGGCGCGACAGTCCGAGGCGGACCTGGGCCTAGCTTCTCAGCAACCACTCGTGTTGTGTGTGCTATTGTTCTTTCAGGAGTGGAAGGAAAAGTTGAGAAGCTTTTTCTAGACAGGAAGACTCTTTGAGCATTGTCAGTGACTCGAAAGAGGTGGAAGCCGTGAATTATGAAAGTTAGAACCTGGCACCCTCTGCGTAGGAGTCGACGCACTAACCCCACTACACCACGGCGACTCACTCCTTTTTGTAATGCTTACATTTAATTCTGGGAATGTGCCTCGCATGGACTGTGGTTTTAATAATCAAGCTCTAAGTCTGGGGTTGTTGTGAGTATCCATCCAACCACCACGGTGAGAATATAGTACGGCCTGTTATCCAATATGGAGTTCTTTCAGTCCAGCGGATGTTGTACGTCTGCCGTCATCAGAGAAGCTCAGCTGACATAATTTTCTGGGACATATGCATACTAGACCATAGTCTGATTATATTATTGGCTAGTTGAATGTTCACTTCAAAATATAGGGCTACCCGAAAAAGGTTGGTCCAACTAGAAGCACATCAAGTTTTCGAGGTCCATCTCCAAATGTAAGTGCCATCAAGTCGGAATCAAGTTTTTGCGTTATATATAGGCCTAGCCACGTGTTTAAGGATTGAGGTCCGTAGGACCTTAGCAAGGCTCATGTTGATGTACAAACCGAACATCTTCTTCCCCAGATGGTCTCCAACCAGACTGGATCGGTCGTAAGACATTTCTCACTCAAGACAGATCACTCTCTCAAGGAACTGAGACAACTTTTTCTTCCAATTTTGAAATGTTTCAAGCTATGACAGGAGTGGAGTAATGGTTCTCCGTAAGAGGGCACTATCACCCAGTTGCAAGACACAGTCATTGGTTAGAGTTATTCCGTAAAAATGTGCCGAGAAACATGAAAACCCGAGAAAAATTAAATCTCTGACCACCTCAAAGCCACAGCTGTCCATTCCGACACACTGTCCAAGGCGCCGATGTTGTTCATCACCCATTCAGGCCGCAATCCCAAGTCCAAGCGTCTTATTGACGGCTAGCTGTGTTCAACAATTATACCCATCTGCGAAGGCAGTAGTGAGAAGGTCCTGTTCCTATTGTTGGCTAGTAAGTCTTGCAGGATCTTGCGCCCTGCCTAAGACCTTTTTGGACATTGAAAGTCTCAACGACTTCGTTACCGATCTTGTCCAAGCATCCAGACCTCCACTCCTGCTCGATCAGACGCGTTTGACAAGAGCGGCTATGACAGGGCACGACGGTCCATAGCTGATATCTACGCGCGCTGTCATTTCCGGCGTAGAACTGACGTCAGAGAAGAGATAGCTTCCCCCAAACTTTGTGTCACAAAAACAAAAATAATGACGTTCTCAAATTAGCTTGAAGCTTCATGTGAATCTGCTTTCAATCAGAATTTATTCAAATTAATTTTATGAGTGTTCGTATAAAAGAACCTTGATTTAATTGAATATTCCGATGCTAGTGAGTGACGTCTCAGAGCAAAGTTAGAGCAGCAAGTAAGCAGAAGACATTAAACATTTGACGTTACTTTCAAACGGCATTGGAAACTAACTCGATAAGGGTTTCCCCGTGCCGATCGGTCGAAAATTGAGCTCCCAAGGACGCAGAGAATGCGATGATGACGGTGAGGATGCTTCGAGTGTCGTTGAAAGGCACAAGATGTCATTGAGCGATCTTTTTGTTCTTCTTGTTCGGGATTGACGGGATTGACATGTCGCTCAACCCAAGGGTGGGTACTACACAAGGAAGTTTGAAGGGCTTAAGTTCTTCAGACAAGAAGGCCGAACAAATGGTTAGCACCCCGCACTCTCCGACTCCCTTGTCTAGACACACTTCAGTGCAGAAGATGACTTCGTTTGATGGCCAGGTCCATCTCCATTGTCTTCCCTCGCCGAGACCATCCACAGCTTCAACCATAAATCAGGTTTATGACCCAGCTGATTGGCTACCACAGAAATGCGAATTAGTCGAATGAAGCACAGAAAGGAGACCCAATTGGCCCACGTTCCGACCACCATAACTCTCACAAATTGGCTCGCATTCCAGTAAACTAATTCGATTCGTTTGAATTCGTGGAACACAAAGGCTGCCCGGGATTTATTTCGCCGGTCAATCCATGGCGCACGTGACCATTGGATCGTCCGTCCATTATTATCTGCCGGCTTCCTGACCACGGCTCAAGCAAAAAATATTCAGTTCTACGAAACACGATCGCATACAGAAATCCGATGACTGCGCCCTAGCTCCGATATCAATTCAAAAGCAAATCATGTCAAAGCGATATCGGTTACATGTGACAGTCGCATGGAAACAACTTCGATTCTTTGCTCGTCGATGATCCATGCGTCCCGGTGTCGGATCTCGCCCGACAGCCAGGCACGTTTCATTTTGGCACTCCGATATCCGCAGATGATGAGTTTGCTGTTAAAGAGACGAAAGATTTCAAAGTCAACCCTTCCGACAACACTTTGACACAAATCGACGCCTCATCGTAGAATGATCCAAACAAGAAGGAGATCCGCTGAGAGTTAGTTCTGAAGACTCTCAGATTCTCAGGCGCAGACTGACTTGGATGCCTCCGATGGAGGGTTGTTTATGTAAGCAATTCTAACAGCTCCTCGCGATCTGCTGTGTCGCCAGCAGGCGGATAATCGAATAAACAGTTTGCGGATGCAAGATTAAAAACCCCGCCAATGCGTGACTGAATTTTGCTCCGTGTCAAACTTTCGAACGATTGGGGAGGCGCGTGTGGACGCTGAGTTGAGGAGGCGCTAACACTTTGCACATGTGTGCACATGGCTTGGGTTCCCACTCATTCCGGGATCGCAGACGAAGCATTCATGAGGTCGGAAATGGGTCAAAGCGATTAGGTGGCAACGGCGGGTTACATGTTCGCCACCTCGTGAGTGGCAACGCTGTGACGAACGCGACAATTGTCACGTGCGCCATTCGAGAATGCAGTTTGAGTGCAGTGCAATGTATTCGCTCATGCCATTCAGAATGTTCTAGACAATTGATACCTGCACAGAGCCTCGTACGCGAACTGTGAATGATTTCTTTGCGCAGTTGTATCCTGCCAGACAAAAGGGAAAATCTGCCACTTGAACGCAACCGCTTCCATTCAGGGGTTGGAAGCCGCTCTCAGACAAAGGCACTCGTCGCACTGATCAATTGTTTGTTTAAGTTTCAAGTGTGAACATGCCAGCGAAGGACTCTTTGTTGTATTCAACGCTGTGTGGCACAAAAGACTGGATTCGATTCAGTATTTCACGCTCAACCCTTCTTTGCATAAGGAATTCCTGAAAAGATTCGCATTCCCTGTCGTAGATTAGTTCCATCGGGGTGTGGATGGACACCTTCCCCCTCTAGAGAAAAGAATGAAGTCCTTTCAAGAAAAATCCTGCCCCAGACAGAGTCACAGAACACTCGAATCAGGAATCCCACAGGGGAGTGTCATTGGACCCGTTCTCCTTCGTTCAAAGAAATCTCCCTGCAGCCATGACGTCCGCCAAAAATAAAACCACTTATCTCCCCCATCCACGCCCGATAGACAAAGTTGAACACAAGGACGAAAATACAAATGAATCAAGGCTGATTTGGGAAAAAAAAAACACCAAATTTATAATGTCGTAGACAAGAGCGAAGACAAACATTCTTGCCATGACATTGAGTGTATTTATGCTGCCATTCACGTCAATGATCTGAAAGGAGAAACAAAACCCAAGACGTGGAGCTGGGTAAGAACCTGCAAATAGATTGTATTCAAATAAGAATCCTTCAAATTAGACGGGGTCTTGGGGAAAATAATCCTTGGAGGAGGTTGGCTCTCCTTGAGAGGGTTCATTATCCATGTCATTATAACTTATTTACTATGTCTGGCTGCAAGACTAAGGTAGGCAAGTACCTATACACCTATCATCCTATAGGCCTATCTCACTACTGCCGATAATGTCTGCAGTATTTGAAAAAAAATCTGCTTAGACGTTTAAGTCTAAGTGTGGAAGAAAAAGAGCTCATACCAAATCACCAATTTGGTTTTAGAAGTAAACACTCAACTATTGACCAAGTACATCGTATAACTGATATAATAGAAGAGGCATTTGAACAAAAGCTCGTTTGTTCAGCCACATTTCTCGATGTTTCTCAAGCCTTTTATAATGATCGGCATGAAGGCCTGAAATATAAACTATGCCGATCTCTACCGGGGAAACTGTATATTATTTTAGCGAACTATCTCTCTGATAGGATCTTCCGTGTGAAGCATGGAAATGAATACTCTGCTTTCAAAAATATAAATGATGGAGTACCCCAAGGGAGTGTTCTTGGTCCTCTGCTATACCTACTGTATACTAGCGATTTACCACAAGAAGAACACACTTTTCTAGGCGCATTTGTTGACGACTACGCCACTTTGGTAACAGCCAAAACGGTTGAAGAGTCTACAGCAAAATTACAACGTTCACTAGATCGGATGCACGAATGGATGAACTTCTGGCGAATTGTCCCTAAAAGCAATTCAAAGTCCATAGAAATCAAATCAGTCCATATTAATTTCACTTATAGACACGTTTTTTTTTAAAACGTGTCCAAATACCTGGACTTGGCAATGAAGCACAATATCTCGGGATGCCTCTTTGACGTGAAACTCAAGTGGAAGGAGCACGTTAAGAAGAAACGTGCAGCACTTGACATGAAATATAAAGATCTGTACTGGCTTATTGGTAAGCAATCCAAGCTAAGTATTGACAACAAACTGCTTGTATACAATCCTAAAACCTGTTTGGACGTATGGCGTACAGCTTTGGGCTTGCATTGGTTGCAGACTTTTCAAAATAAGGTGCTTAGAACCATCGGTAATGCACCATGGTATATCAGAAACGACGATACCCACAGACCACTCCAAGATGAAGTTAGGTAAGGTTAGGTACGTGGTTTGACGCGGTAGGGCCACGCCACACTTAGGTCCTATTGGACCCATTGTGATGCCCAAGGAGTAAGCCTTCCTTTCTTCTCACTCGTCGGTGTTATAATGGAGTCTCCTGACGCCAAGGTGTTATTTGGTTATTGTCTTCCTTCTAGCCACCCAGAGATCCTTATAAACCTGCAAAGAGATTTTAATTTGATATCTGATATATCATGGAAATCATGGAAGAAAAATTCTCTCAGGCTTCTTTGTCTCAATTTGCATAGACTGGGGCATTGACAAAAAAATAACTTCGCTTATAAACACAAGCGCCGCCCAGAAGAGCACAGAAACTCTGCAGTTTACCCGATCCTAGAGAAAACTAATGAGCTGGTCAAGCATGCCCGACGTGTGTAAACTCAGTATCGTTTGCCCAATCCACAAAAAGGAGACCCCTTCAACTGCGCCAACTACCGAGGGATAAGTCTCCTCAACATCGCCTATAAGATCCTCTCTGCCGTTTTGTGTGAGCGCCTGAAACCATTCGTCAGCAACCTGATAGGTCCTTATAAGTGCGGTTTCAGGCCGGGGAAGTCCACCACTCGCATACCAGTAAGTGCGAGCACCACTCGCATACCAGATGTTTAATTTAGTTAATACCCAAAGAGGAACCGGCACTTTAGCTGCCGATTAGTGTTATCACAATGGATCCAATCAGGATCCAAAAGGGCCAGAACTGCTTCAGTTGTGGCAATCCCATTGACCTAACCTACCACCGTTCAAGTCCCACAACTCTAGTGTCAAGTGTTTTAACAGGAACTGCTTTATGTCCTTTGCTAGGGCTGGCTATTCCCAGAGCAGAAGTTGGATAGATTCTATTTCTTCCTTCAATCGCAATGCATGCGAGCACAGTGCCCGGTGAGAACTACTATTGGCTTGTGTCCTTGCGAATACTGGTGATCTGTGACGGTGATCTCTTTTTGCTCAGCTTGCGCCACAGGCAGTTCATCATTTTCTGGCTCAGTCCAGGACATCGTCTTGCAGTTCATCATGTTCTGACTCGTCCTGGACTGAGCTTCTTTCAGTTGAGTCTTTCAGTTTTTTCTTCCTTATGGAGGTAAGCGGCGTACACGCGTGTAGGATTGCTTGAGTTTCTCCCAGCTCCAATCCCATTTTCGCAAGACTGTCGGCTTTTTCGTATCCTTGGGTGAGAGTGTGCCGATCCATATGGGGTACCGTGTTCGCCAAGGATGTCTCAGTGACTCTTTGTCTGGCAGAGAGAGAGAGCGAGTCAACCTTGTCTGCATAACCTCACCAGTTTCGGCTGCAAAATAGCCGCAGCTATGGCCCCGAGGATGTGGATACCGCTATGTTATGTTATGTGGCCACTTCGAGCCACAGACGAGCAGCTTTGTGATAAGATCCGGCAAGTTCAGCAGTAATTGACGTGTCCCTTCAAAAAAATTGGGCAACGCGGTAGCAACGATTGCATTTATCGAGTGACGCAGTTGCAGCTGATTAATGCGTTTCAAAGCTGTTGCACTGAGTCAGTAAAGCCCGACAGCCTATCGCTTCCTATGAATTTAATCGGATGCCTTTGTGTCCATGCATGTGTGCATGCAGACACACTTAGTCAGGCAAGAGTGTTGTTTGACATGTTGGCGTCTTTATAGGGCTTCGACAATGAATCGAAACATTTCAATTAAGATATGAGAGGACGATTTGACACCCATGGCGTGGTTGAACACTTCTTTGGCTTCAGCTGGATTTCATAGTTTTCTGGGGATGATGCTGGTTTGGGTGGAATTATGGTCCGGAGCAACATTCTCTTTTGTAAGCACTTTTTCTTTTTGTAGGCAGATTTCAGTTGTGAGCTGTGACATAAAAGTCACGACGGATTGAGGCCAAGAGCGAAGAGGATGCTGCAGTGCCCGTTATCCTTTCCAGCGACATCCTACGATGTGCAAGCTATGTTCCATGTCCACATCCGGGGTTCCCTGACAATTCTTTCACGTCCTACAACTCAGAACCGCCGTTTATGTTCCAGAGAATATATTCCCGCCTCAATCCCACCCTGAGCCACACTCTTGGTAAGACCCGCCGTGAAATGTGACTTTTGCTAGCGACTGTGAATCGATTTGTGCCAAGTCATTATGAATCTCAGAAATAAGATCTTATTTAAATGAAAATAAAAAAGCACGGAATTGATACCGAGAACAGTGGGGAAAGACCTGTGCGCCTGATAGTCCGCCCGTCAACAGATACGCCGTGATAAACATCAGCACGTCAACAGTGTCCCGTCGATTGAGAAGAATTTCCCACTCGTTTCAATTATCGATTGGAATTTCTCAGTTCCGAGAATGACAGTAAGCAAGGGACAACGGTCAACTCTGATTGAATCTGCTTCTCCTACACTTACTCTTGCTTGTGGTTGTTAACACCTGATGCTGGTGATGTTGCCACTAATTGCCCCTTAAGTCAATCTTCGATTTGAATTCAATGACATTCACGGACGCCACACGACAACTTTAAATGCATTCCATTTTCACGAGTAGTTGTAGGTCGTTGAAAATGCTGTTTGAACCGCACGACGCGGCGGTTCTTAAATTGTTTTAATTATTCTCACTTAAGCGACTGTTTTTTTCCTGAACTTTGGAACCTCTGCTGTTCTGCACAAACACACAGCTGAGTGGTATTTTATAAAATCCTATGCAAATGTATTTAAATCTAATTGGACGGATGGTGAATCCGTTTTTCGTCGCTTGGCAACAGACCACGGAAACCATTCCGAGAAGAAGAGAAACTACATGGGCTCAGTTCAGTCTCCATCCCACGAATAAGACGAAGACGCGTGTGCCGACCGTGCAGATGGTCACTTATGTTAAGTCAAAGTTTCGCATGTGATGACATCTTTGACAGATTCCGAGCAGGAGATGGCTGGAATTCTGACAATTCAATGTGACATGGGAAAAAAGGGTCGTAGATGGTCATTAAATGAGATGCGTCTACATTTAAATTTCGCGCCATTTTTGAAGTGTCAACTATGTCATCCAACAAAATGTGCAATCCAATCAAAAAATGTATTTTAAGAAATATTGTAACAATTTGATTTTGAACAAAAGTAAAAAAACGGAGGTAATCAACAAAATTGAAGCTCAAGCCCGTTTTAATTCGTTCGTCACCTTTTTGAGGGCCATTGAGGGCCAGACCTAGTTGGCCTAGCTCACCTACAGTCTTACGCCAACTCCGAGCGGTCAATTTGAGAAGGTTTTTCTAGACAGGAATACGCTTTGAGCATTGTCAGTGACTCGAAAGAGGTGGGGCCGTGAAACAAGATTTTGGTAGTACCGGGAATCGAACCGAAGCAACGTAGCTCAGAGTCTGCGTAGGAGCAGACGCACAAGTCCACGGCCACCGACAAGTTAGTAAGTTAGTGCTACATAAATGTAAAATCATCATCATCATCATTTTCTGACCAGCGTGATCCATTAAAGGGGTCGCGGGGGTAAAAAATGCACGAGGGATCCCCAGGCAACTCGATCCTCCGCCATCGACTCTAATTCATCAGGGTTGTCAGGCGAGCTTATAGACTTGGTCCAACCACCTCAGCCTTGAGTCTGCCAAGTGGTCGCCTACCTGATGGAATCGCATTCAAGGCCCGGCTCGGAAGTCGTGATGGTGGGCTCATTCGTGCTACGTGACCAAACCAACGAAGCATAGCTCTTTCTGTTCGACGAAGCAGCTGCTCAACGTTGAGTCCCTCGGGCACTACCGTGTTTGTCACACTATCCCGTCGAGTAATTCTCACAACAGCACGAAGAATTCGCGATCTTATTCTTTCGGTCATTACCCAAATTTCACGACTCTAGGTGAGATTTGGAACAAATACTGAGTTGCCAGAAACTGCTAACTTGTCTTTCACACTAAGCTCGGTCTTCCTGATCACAGATCTCCCAAGCTGTGTCAAAACTGACCCAGCTTGACCAATCCTACAGGAAAATTCAGTATTACTCCTCCCAACACTCGTGAAGAAGACCCCGAGATTCTTAAACTTCTCCACCTGCTTCAATGGGACTGCACTAACATGTAGAGTGCATTGAACAGGCGTTCTGAAAATTACCATAGCCTCTGATTTGTCCACGTTAACCTTAATCAAGTACAAACGGCCACAAATCTATAGAGTGCGCGCTTGAGTTCCGTCTGGGGAGATTTGAGAATAACTAGGTCATCTTCAAAAAGAACATGACTTACACTCAACTCTTGTAATGTCTGGACTAAGGACAAAAATATAATTCCGGATAACCAATTCGGTTTCAAAGCGGGGCATGACACTATTCATGCCGCGTCGAAACTGGTGTCGGATATCCAATGGAACAAGAGCCAGAAACAATGTACGGGTGCCTGCTTGATTGACCTGGAGAGGGCCTTTGATACCGTATGGTTAGAAGGTCTTTTCTACAAGCTCAATCGGCTCGGCATAAGCAAACCACTGCTGTACCTACTGTGTAACATGCTTACCGGTAGACGGTTCGTTGTCAAGAATGGCAACGTAACCTCGACAGGTATATTTCAAGTTAAAAATGGTCTCCAACAGGGTGCCGTTAATTCGCCGATCCTGTTCAACATTTACTTGAGCGATCTTTTAAGTTCTCTTCCTCATGCAATTGCGTATGCCGATGACTTGATCGTGTACAGATCAGGCAAAAAGATCGAGGAAATCACTACTCTCACGCAGGGTGACTTCGATTCATTCATGAGAAGTTGCGATGACTGGAAGTTGAGTATCAACTTTCAGAAGTCGGAAACCATTCTGTTCAGGACGCCGTTGTATAAGGCCTCGGCGGATACGAAAAAGAATTGGCGAAAGTTCTCAATCGTTGGAAGACATGGGGAACCACTGGCGCAAAAGACTGTAGTCAGATACCTGGGGATTTGGCTAGATCAGTATCTATATTTTAACAAACATCTAGATGCTGCTCTGGCCAGGGCCCGAGGCGCATTTGCCTTACAAAGAGACTGTTTTAGAACAGCCAACTCGATGCAAGGGTGAAGGTCATCTGCTACATGGCGCTCATCCGGCCAATGCTCACCTATGGCTGTCCCGTGTGGTTCAACGTGAGTGCAAGCTTAATGGAAAAGATTCGGTTGTTCGAGAGGGCTTGTCTTAGGGCTTGCCTTCGCCTTTATAGAACTCCAGAGTCCCAGAACATAAAATTCTATTCCAATGAGGTCTTATACAACAGGGCAAACCTGGTAAGAGTGGACAATTTCCTGTTGAAGTTGATTCGAGGTCATACTGCTAGAGCGATGAACTCGTCCAATAACTTGATCTCAGGGGCTTACTACCCCAATCCAAAATACCACGAAAGGGTACGCCACAACGGCTTCGTTCCCCCAGAAGCATTCCTCTATTTTGACATGAACGGTCTGATACAAGACATAAATGCGGTACCGCTCCTCTTTCATACCGCCCGTTCAACTGTGGATGGGCGACTCAACCACGACCGCTCCGTCACACAACGAGCTGAGGAAGGCCTCCTCCGGTTCAGTATGGCGGTCTCAAGGCGGGATATACGGGATGTTGCAACGCAGCATCGAAAATTCTGGTGGCTAGGGAGCGAAGGAACTCCCTCGTCGAACCCTTTAGACCCTGGGTAGAAAGGGTATTGCGGATCTCCGTGTGGGAGCAGTCGGTCACTGTCTTGCAGCGAATTAGATGCAGATCTAGTAGCACCAACCTACGGTCGACCTACATAGTCTAGTGTAGTGTAAGGTAGATTTTAAGATAAAATATAAAAAAAAAAATAATAATAATAAGTATACACATGCGTATACGAGTGTGTACCCATGTGTATACAATGTATATATTTTAGTATATGGGTATGCATTTGTATATATCTTCATATATATACATATGTATGTAGTTTAGCTTAAGTTAGTGTAAGTTATTTTTAAGGTAGCATGTAAGTTAGTATATAAATTTTTTTTAATAAAACAGTTGATTTATTAAGTTTTTTTCCATTTTTTCTTAATATAAAGTTGTACATTTAAATTGATTTTCATTTCGTTAAATAAGGTTAAGTCGAAAGACAAAGTATAATATTAAGTTTAGCTTAGAGAGCCCGCCGAGGGCCAGTAAGTTAAAATAGATTCTTTGTTAGTCCAACTAGTTTAAGCATTTTTGTCTAGTATGTAAGAATATACGTTATGAATTGAGAAAAAAAAAATTAATTTAAAAAAAAAAAAAAAAAAACTCTTGTAATGTGAAACATTCCTCGGCTCGGCTGCACTGCAACATCCAGTCCATATAAACAATGAAAAGGAGAGGTGACAAGACGCACCCTTGACGAAGTCCACGGTGAAAGCTATTGACTTAACACCGGCAATCCGAGCACAGCTGCTACAGTTCGTGTATAGAGATTGAATGGCCCTCAACTAAACTATGCATAATGTGACGTACCGACGTACAGACGAATGAATCTGAATTTTTGAATAGATCCATTTTCGATTATGGAGTCTAGAAAAAGTAATTACTAACGTCACCTTGACACTGCAAGTGCTAGGCTCTCGCTTTATTTGTTAACTTTTGCACAGCAAATGGAGCAAATGGAATATCGTCTGGAGTAGCTCCACTATTCGTAGACTGAAGATCAATATTTGCGTACTCGTTTTGCTAATCAAATAGCTTGAAATAGATAACAACTTCAAACATCACTTAACTTTGCCGCAACATCAGAGTGTTGGCTTAGTGAAATGTGTGCATGATCCGGGAGACCAAGCTGTGGTCATACAAATTTACGAAAGCAAGTGGAGAAACTTTTGGTGCAACGAATATCATGCAGTAGTGGCTTGTTGATTGATGTCCATGTCCAGATAACGTCACACAAAGAAGAAGATGATCCTGCACAGGGGATTCGACTTAAGATTTATAAGAAAAGTGAATCGGATTCAAGAAAATCTAGGAAGTTGCTTATGACTCAAGGACCATCAAGGACGCTCTATGACTCATAAGGGATTCTTTTTTTTGTTTTTCTATAATGCTCATGGGATTGCTAATACCCTTATGTGTCCAGGGTCAAGACACAGCACGGGCCGAAGGTATAGAAGGAGAAACGGAGAGGAGGTACCTGTGCACATTAATAATAATAATATGGATGGCACGACAGTCCGAGGTTGAACTGGGCCTAGCTTCTAAGCAACCACTCGTGTTGTGCGTGCTATTGTTCTCTCACGAATGGATGGGACCTACAGTTTTGTGCCGACTCCTAACGGCGAAGTTGAGAAAGCTTTTTCTAGACAGGAATACTCTTTGAGCATTGTCAGTAACTCGAAAGAGGTGGGAGCCGTGAATTATAATAGGTTTTAAATTCGAGTATCGAACCTGGCACTCTCTGAGTAGGAGTCGACGCACTTACCCACTACGCCACGGCGAACGAACACCTGTGCACATTGGTCTTAAATAAAATAACATTCATGACTGGAATTTAATCAGGTAAAGTGTTTGTTTTACAATTGCAGGGCATACTGAAATACTCTTGTTTTCTTTCTGCATACCTAATGTGCTCTCGCATCCTTGTCAGAATTTAATTCAGTTGGAAGAGATTTTTCTAGACCCTTTGTACAGCCCGAACGGAGTTAAGTGACCCTGACAGTCAGTATCTCATTGGAGGGCAGATTGATTCGTCTGTGAGTTCTGAAATTTCCCGCGCAGGAAACTTAAATGCATCATTGCCCCCGTCTACAGTCATCTATCAAGAGATTACTGCCCAATTCAGAGGATCATTTAGTTGGTCTTCGACAGCCATTAAAAGCTGGCAAGCAGGTGAACTTGAACGAAAATGGAAAATGGATATTGGGCGATCGAAGAACTGGGAAAATTCAGCAAACCATCGGCAGGGAATGGGAGCACTAAACAGGAAGCAACTGAGAAATGAGGGTAAGACAAAGCATATGCTGTCAACAATAAAGGACCACCGACACCGAAGTCTTGGGCAGAGCAGAAATATGGGCAGCTCTAACTTTGATGTTGTGAAAGACATGACAAAAGGCAGACAAGTAAGACAAGACACAATGACAACACGGAAGAGATAAAACGAAGGATCACCCTTACCATCGCTGCTTGCTTGCAAAAGATCAAGATATCTCTTTATAAGACCTTGATAGTCCCCGTGCTGCTTTGTGGCACAGATGGTTCTTGGTTGCTTCGAGATGAAATTTCTTGGAATTATATATGGTCCCTGGAAGAAAGCTGAGGAGTTAGGCTTAGGTCCACCTGGGACTGTCTATTGTTCTGTACAATCCTTAGTCCCGCATATCCTGATGTTGTTCAGAGAAGGAGACTGAGCTAAGAATTGTATCTGCTGTACAGCGACTTGGCTCTCGTCTCAGATAGCTAGGCCATGTAGAGTGAATGGACACCAATGCACCGCCCCGGAAAGTCTTCGACTCCAACCCCGATGGACAACGCGGTTAAGGAAATCCCATGGCGTTGGAAAAGGACCTCAATCAGCAGAAATCTCCTAACCGGATGCAACTAGCACAAGATGTCTAGGTCGTGAATTATATTTGGTCCCTGGAAGCAAGCTGAGAATCTCCATGGAGAGCCATGTCGGCCAAGTCCACACCGAACTGTAGGGACAACCAAAAAAGAAGAAGAACAAGATTTCGCTGTTGCCGTAATCATCTCAACTGAAGAAGAACATCGCATGTTACTTGAGTATTTTGGCAGGGAAGCTGTGTACTTGTGCGATGTCGGACGCGATTGCTCATACATGACCATAAGTGCAACCGTGTGACCAACCGTGTGACCGTTTCAAAGGAGTGGAAAAAATCCAACAAAAGGACCTCCGAATTTCTACCCTTCAGGCTTTTTGTACCCTCCAGAATTATTTCCTGTTCCCCGACCCTGGGCGGTGAAAAATGTGGGTCGACTGCAGAGATAGATCATCATTTAAACAAACGCCTAGGTAAATAAGTAGGTTCCTGCTCACTGTAAGTCCATTTTGACCATGCTTTTGAGTTTAAACGACCATGAGGCCTATTGCAGTTCCAAGACTACCCAGAAAACCCAGACTCATGTCGAATATCGGCGGCTCGAAGCACGGCAAACGATTAATGCTTGCGAAAGTTGTGGCGTATGGGACACAAATATGGTCTGACGTTGCGAACACACATGAAGGAAATCAAATCTGTGTACAGACTGTGTGCACTGCGAGTTAGCAGTGCATTTCGAACGGTATCCCACGACGCGGTATTGGTACTATCCTCTATGGTACCAATCGATATCCTAGCTTTAGAAGCTAGACGGCTCTATGACAATCGCGCGCAAGGCGGGCCAAACACAAATCATGCGAAGAAATTCGTAAGAAGCCGCAGTATTAAAGCGTGGCAACAACTATGGAACGAGTCCCAAAAAGGAGATGGACGTGCCGGCTAATCCCACGGATAGAAAGTTGGGTAAATTGAAAACACGGCGAACTGAACTATTATCTAACACAGTTCTTGACTGGTCAGGGTGGTTTCCGGGAATATTTATTCAAGCGAAACCTTGACTCGAGTCCGGCCTGTCCTCACTGCGAAAACGCGGCAGAGAACGTGGAACACGTCTTCTTCGAATGTGCTCGATATGCAAACGAACGAGCTGTATTGCGGGACGCATTTGGTGAACCGCGAGGGAAATAACGGAAAGTTTCCACGGGAGGTGGTTTTAGTAAGAATCTGACACTACCAATGGACGTCGGACCATTGGTGCCTATGCAAGGTTTCCACCTATCCACAAGAAAAAAAAAAAAAAAAGACTACCCAGATCCTGTGGAACCTTGGAAGATTATCCTATTCGACACCGCTTAACTCCTCCAGCTCTAAGAAGCCCTTCTCTAGAAAATAACCCTCCTTCTTTGCCTGGCCATTCGCAGAGCAGATTTTTGATAGATTCTCTTTCTTCCTCATCTCTGCAGCTTCTCCGAAAATGGTTGTGCATATGTTCAGTTGAATTGAATGTGTACCTGTGGCACAGTGTCCGGTAAGGACTTCTGTTAGCGTGTGTACGTCCTTGAGACTGTGCAGTGCTATTAGTTTAAGATAAGAGGACAGCATTTGGAAAGCGATAGACGCTTGTGAGCCGTTGCGTACGAAGTACGCTAAGGAATTTCTGCCCGAACCGTGTCCCAAACGAACAACTTCAGCAGAGAACGAGTTAGGAACCCGTAGGCACCACTATTCAAAGGCGCAAGTGGCTGTGGAGTGGCCATACCCTTCGAAAAAAAAGGCGACAGTTCCATTGTAAAAAATGCGATGCGGTGGAACTTGCTAACCCAGGGCGCCGGAAGAGCGGGTCGACCGAGAAGTACAAGGCCTAGAACAGGACCTCTTCTACTGTCCCGACAACTGGGGAGGAGAATGGGAGGGCTGAAGCTCATTGTGAGAAACCACAAACAATGGCGTGTAGAGGTAGGACCCACGAGGGGTTGCAGGACCTCAGTAAGTAAGTTGCGACTAAAGCCGATTATGAAACTCAGTGCGAGAAGCCGCACACCACGGTGTGTAGGCATAGGCCCCACAGGGGGTTACAGGACTTCAGTAAGTAAAGTGTCCAATGCTTTTGATCCCTTCTTGCTCAGCATTGGCCATAGAGGCCTTGCTGTAGCTCCAATATTCAGTCTAAGCCAGCGAGTGTCCATGAAACAAACGCCTAACTTGAGAGACTTCAGAAAATGTGTTAATTTCAGAGAATACAAAAATGCAAAAAAACACAGGAAATCATCTTCTTCTTTTTCATTTGGCGCTGCAGTCCGGGTTGGACGTGGGCCTCAACCAACAGGCCTCTCCAGCTAGCACGGTCTCTGGCTAGCTGTCTCCAGTGTCGCACGCCAAGTTGGTTGAGGTCCTTCTCCACCTGGGTGCGCCACCTTAAACGCGGGCGTCTTTTTAGGCGTTGACAGGAAATCATCAATCGATCGAAACAGGGGCTCGAGAAGAGAAAATATTTTTCACTCAAAAAGTCTTGTAGTTCAAACCCCTTCCCGTGTAAACAAGCAATTCTTCAATAGTTGGCTTCCGTGTTGAATTCTTTGAATTCTTTGGATTTTTCGAATTCCTCAAATTCCTCGATTAGGCCTTGCTCCCGCACGTGTGAAATCAAAGCGAAGTGCAGTCAGAGTGCCAGAGGCACAAGTCAACCCGGCAGTTCTCCATCACTTGTGGAATGCTTCTTATCAGAGTTACACGAGTGGGCACAATTAGGCGCCCTTTCCTTAATCACAGTCATTTTTAATTGCCAGGCCTTCCCGTCTTTGATGATCAATGAAATTATTCAAATTCGTAGACGATGTTAATAGTCTCATTAACTTTAACGATCCCACTTAATGCGTGCGATCACACGAGTGCGCAGATTAAAATCAAACAACTTCGCTGACTAAGCTGTCTGTCAACAAAATTATGATAAACATCGCTATAGCTGAGCTATAAGCCTCACGTGACATAGAAACCGCAAGAAAGTCGTTAAAACAATCATTCTCAGTAAATGTACGCCAATTGGTAAAGTAAACATAACGCCGTTCTATCTGTGGACTTTGAGCGCTAAGACTTCCCCTTTCAGACAAAAATATGCATTCGTGAATCATGTTCATTTCAGTGGAGAACAACAACAAAAAATGTAGGCAGCAGTCGATCCGTTAGAAGACCACCACGTGTGCTAAACGACGGCACCCCTTTCTTCTACACCCTGACCTACGGTTGCTTGGGGGGATTAAGCTTACAAATGAGTCGGCTGCGTATTGATAGCCTTCATCGAGTGCAATTCGAATTGTCCACGTTACAATAATCACGTCGTCCAGGGCCCTTTGAGTACGCGGAAAAAAAACTATTCACCTGGCATGGGATCTAACGACACCATACACAGATGTTTTTACAATTCAACCAGTGACTGCAAAATACCCGCAAAATACGTCAATGAAATTTTATCATCACAGAGAGACGAAAAAAAAAACCGAAAAAAAAAACGAAAATTAAACAAACGGACGTACATAGGTAATGTGTTTCTAATGAAGTAAGAAACCCCCTTGTACATGGAATCGGGTGCCACACGATAACACCCCCGAGAACCCGTCCAAAGAGAAACCCCGTAAAGTGTTTGCAATAAAAATACGCTGACGAAAGAGAAACGCCAAAGAGAAACGAACGAGCCAGACGATGAGCAAAAGAGAAAACAAATCGAAAATTAAATCCTATAAAAGTTGTGAACTTGCTCTGTAATCATTCATATCAAAAGTTGAACTCACGACGACAGCGACGACGGCACAACATATCCGTCGGCAATAAACGATCGTCGAAATTTCTCAAAAAAAAAAAATCAAACAAGAACAAAAGTTTAAATTAATACTTCCTTTTACCTAAAATCCGTAACCCACGGTCGTCAAACTTGTCCTATCCTATTTAACGAATTTCTATCGTAATTTATTTATTTTTTTTTTTTTTGGACCCATGCGAATCGTGGATTTTTTTGTGTGTGTGCGTTTATACCGATCGATATCGAGTGCGTGACTGAACATTTAAAAGAAACAAAAGTGAGAGAGCTAGAGCGAGAGCGTGAGATTAATTAAATCTAATTAACACAAATTTGAAAATTTTTGAAATCAAACAAAATGTGCCAACAACAACAGTGCGATATGAGTTCGCAAATCGAGTTATTATATCAAAACGGTATGCCGCGTAAGGTTGGTAGAGTCGTGGAAAGGACGTTGAAGAAACGGGTTGCTGCTGCTGCTATTGAAAACAACAACAACAACAACAACACATTCGGTTGTGACAACGATGATATTTGTAAAAATTGTGAACAGTGTGGTGGGTGCTTAAAGCCAAAAAATGATTTCACAAATTGTTGTACATGTAATGGCGGTATCCGAACACCGTTAACATCGCACAGTGACGAGGAACTCGAGGAGGAGCAATCAAATCTGCTGGTTCGCACCACAAAGGCAAACACAGAAAATGGAAAATTCTCATCATCATCATCGGCAGCATCGTCGGCATCAACGTCGCCATCGACGTCAGACAACGAATCAGACGAATCGCTTGTGGATTCAGATTCTGGTTTCAGGACTAGCAGCAGTAGAAAACCATCGACCGCTACCAGACGGACATGCCCGATGGCTGGCCTCCTGTCGAATGCCAGAGCAATTGAAACATCTGCAGAATCTCATACAGCACCCATCAGTAAATCATCATCAGTACCAGTACCTTCGACACACAAACATCATATAAAAGATGATATACTGGCTGTATCCACGCAAATAACTAAGAAAGTTATTCGTCAGATCTATCGTTTCACGTCTAAAGTGCAAGAATCAAAGACTTACAGGTAAAGATATACATTTTTATATTTTCTCTTCTTTTTGTTTTTTTCTGCAAAATTGTTCAAGTCATTAGCACATAACTCCTGTCGCTTCGTTTGTATTCAATCTCGGTTTATGACGTTTTTACGAGCCTACTTCACCGGTGAGCAGAAAGTTATTGAACCGATTTGAGTCCAAGAAACGGTTGAGATACGAGAGAATACAAAATAAAAGACACACACACACACACACGAACTCGAAAGAAAAGGAATCCATTCTCCTCCTTTGTTGTTGAAGAGTCTCTCAACTGGTGGTGCACTTCTATCCGGTCTTTTGTTTGGAGTTTCCATTCCATCGGCAGTCACTAATCTGCGCAGGATGATGCAATTGAGACCATTTACGTAAAGCTTTCCCACTGAATAATATTTTTCTCTCGCCACAAAAATAAAGATATTTGCGAAAACTAATGTCAACGCATTCCTAAGGTCGGCTGATCCGAGTGACGTTTGGACATAACTTCTGCGTGCCAAAAAAATATATTTTTTTTTCCCGAAAATGAAAAAGTATTAAATGTGACGCAAAAACCATATATCAAAAAAAAAAAAAAATAAAAATGTATCTATAAATGTGTGTGACATGCCAAGAGTGTCAAACAAGAGATCATTCAGTGGGCTGGTTGTGTTCAAAAGTCACTCGCCAGAGCGAAAGCTCAGTTCGCTCGTATCGAGCAGATTATTCTAATTGAATGGTGTGAAATTTTGTTATCATGACAAATAAGACCTCTGACGCTTTTGCGTTGATACAACTTAACAACGAATTGAAAATAATTATTTTCCCCAAAAGTTGTTGCTATGAAGGTGGTTCAAAGGTTTGTTTTCCTTTTTTGGACAATAGGGCGTCCAACTGTGATTAAACCGAATTTTTTTATTTTTATCTCACAACATCTGAAAGTTTTAATTTTCAAAATGAAAGACCACTGACCACCAGCCTGCGGGTAATTCCTGTGAACCGAGGAGTCTAAATGTCATAAATTTGGCAGAAAAAAAAAAAAATCCTGACAGTGCCGACGTACCGACAATGAGCTAAAAATAAATTCCACCAACAAGGCAAAGCAAAATGCAAAGAGATTGTATAATATGCGAAAGTGATCGTTGAGACTGGAAGGAAAAGGTCAAGCCAACGCGCAACAGAAGGAGCCCCCTCGTGGTGGGTTCTCCTTTTCCGTTCGCCTTTGCCAGCATCAGATGCACACGGAACGAGAAGAATGTTGGTCGGCTTATAGCCGACAGGTAGGAAATGACAAGAAAAGAAAATGTGAAAACAGCAACGATCGGCAGGAAGGGACTGTTTTTTTTTCTTTTTGTTTCCTCTCGTTCTTGATCAGTTTAAGATGTGACATGCATCAATGTAGGTTAAGCTGTATAGTTTTTGGAATTCAATTTGTCACAAGTCACAGTCCAGTCAGGGCTGAGGTTGAAGCTGGTTAGACTGGTTTGCCTGAAGTTGCAAAGTTCGGAGAGTTATTTCGGAGAACAAGTCAAGGTTGGAGGAGTGTGTAATTTCCATTTGAAAACATGTAATTTTTTAAAGTTGTTTTTCTTTAATCTAACCGGTTTGAGTTGTTGCGGGGAAGAAGTCTGTAGATATACCTTTTGACAAAAAAGCAAGGGTCTTTGTATGGACCCTTGTGGTACCCCATCGATTTGCTTGTTTATTTGTTGCATTGGTAAATTTTGTTCTTTGGTAGAGATGGAGAAATGTTGAATACAGAGAGAAAAAAAACCTGGGTCCCTAACTAGACCCTTGTTGTACCCCATCTATTTGCATTGCTTGACAGACAAGCTTTTCGTGAGAACAAAATGAAGGAGACCACATTTTGTTCTTTCGAAAAAATGTTTATCAAACCATAAAACACATGCTCCTTAACTAGACCCTTGTGGCACTCCATCGATTTGCATTGTTTGCTAGTTGCATTGGTAAATTTTGTTCTTTGGTAGCGGTGGAGAAATGGTGAATAGAGAGAAAACAAAAAACACCTGGTCCTAAACAAGAACCTTGTGGTGGCCCATCTATTTGCATTGCTTGACCGACAAGCATTGCGGTCTCCTTCATTTTGTTCTCTTGAAAAAATGTTTATCAAACGATAAAACACGTGTTCCTTAACTAGACCCTTGTGGCGCCCCATCAATTTGCACCATTTCTCGGCTAATTCATCGATTGCGAGCTCCCAGCCCACAGATACAAGAACAATTTAATTTACCCCACCCCATGATCCGTTCAGCCACTGTCTGAAGAAAAACCAAGCAAATAACCACATGACCAACAAAACCGGATCCACACGGTTATACGCAAGCACTCCTCTGCCCCTGGCAATGCATTTTAATTCATAATTCGGAAAACCCGCTCGACATTTAGGCCGACTCCCATAAACCTCTCATTAATCATCTCCCACAATTAATTAAACTATTTACACAAATGTGATGACATATCCGAAAACAAGAATTAATTCTAATTTGGCACGAGCCATCCAGCGGACTGGTAAATTTCCTAATTCGGCACACAAATCGTTTCTCAGTTCGATAACATGCTTGTGAGGTGTTTGAACAAAACCGCTTGCACAGACACCCACAAACACAGTCACAGTCACAGTTGAGCTTTCTGTTCAATTAAAAGACGCCCGGCGGTGAATTGGCTTGCGATTTCATGCGATTGACCATTTAATTTCACAATTAATCACGAGAGACCATCAAATTTTGAACTCTTTGTGTGTATTCGAAGAAGATCCACACCACCACCCAACGTCAAACGCCGCTGTTGGCTGAGGGGCGGGAGTGAGAGAGAGGCGATACCTCGGCGGCGGCAGTGTGCGAAACCTACTTGACACTTCTCACGTTCACCCTGGGGAACAGTAAAGCAATTTGAAATTGAAACAAACTGAAAAGATGATACATACACTCACGTATATAGAGCACGAGACGAATAAACGCTAAACCGATAAGGTTGCGATTGATTAGATTAGTTGCCTTTTTTTTCGCGTGTAGACTGAAGTATTTAGGTGGATACAAAAAACGTCATGAGTTCCAGATGCGGAGGAACTTCGCCAAACTGCGACGCGATGGCGGAGGAGTCATGTGATTTAATTTGTAGGGGGAGGAAAAAAGGGGGTGTGTGCCAAATGTGTGATAACGAAGTGATTATAACCATGGAATGATAGGACGGCCCATCACGTTGGCTAGGGTAATTTAATTTAGGCAATTTATTTAAAATTAATTCCGGATGAGGTTTCGTATTCGCTGCGGTTTAATCGTGGCAAGTGCCAAAGAAAGTTAACACCCCTTCAGCGCTAATTATGATTAGTTGGTCTGGACTATATAAATCTTCCCATTTCGGCGATCACGTGCGATGACAGCTCTAATCTTATGAGCATTCCTCATGTGATTCTCAATCAACGCGCACTTCTTGCTGCAGCCTCTGTGTGAATGATTGGAATGTTTATTTAACGATTTGACACAGAGACCATTCATGCATGTCATTCATGCTATGTGCTTTGAAGTGTAATTCGAACTGGCATTCACTTCGATTGATGTGTGTATCTCCTTCAGAGATTCTGTGGCATTGATGGCTTCTTTATTGCTGCATACATGCAGGCGGTATGAAATGAATGCATGTCATTTAGTAATTAATAAATTGCTCAATGTGCACATTCTCATGACAGTCAAGGCGATCGATTGTAATTGTAATGGGTTTGCGTGACGTGAATGTATTCATAGGCGTTCGATGATGATTTCAAGTTTGAAAAAAGCTAGGGGCCAACATGACAATCTTGAGGTAGCCCAGAAGACAAACATAAGAGACGAAAAAAGCACACGACAAAATATAAATAAAATAGACACAGCCACACATCTGTCAACCAGAAACTGACACAGCCACACATCTGTCACCCAGAATATTGTGTGCCAAAATGGTTAAAAATAATTCCCTCAAAGTTCAATTACCCCAGTGAGCTGCTACAAGGGCGATGATTTTCAATCACAAATTCGATTTCGTTCCTCAATGGATGAGTCAAAATTGCAATGACTTTGGTGAAGCTGCCAAAGCATGCGATGCATTCTTTTTTTTTTTGCATTTTACATCCTCCTCTTACATGAATCAAGCAAAATGTAGAGCATGGTTGTGATTTGTTCGAACACAGCGCAAGGACAGAATACGTTCGAAAAACGAAACAAAACAAAAACAAACAGTTCGCTCTTGGTAACACAATCAAATTCTTAATGCAGACCCAAGGCAGGCCGATAAAGCACACCAGCACACACAGATCGCAATTTGCTTCAACTTCCCATTCTCAGGGGCGGATGTGATATGTGGTGTACAAACTGTGTGCTGTTTCACAGTGGCTGGGAAAAAAAAAAAGATAACAATGGACAGCACCCGTGAGTGGATACTTCATTCAGGTGTTTTATGGATAATTCTATCCAATATGACACGACTGAGTGTAATTAAATTTTAGCCTAGAGGTAGGAAAAGGGAAACGTTTTCACTGTCACTTTGTTTTACCTCTGTCAGTGCTTCTCTGTGTGTGCGACTGCGATTGAGTAGGTTTTCCTGCTGGCACTTGGTGCTTGTAAGCGAACACGCATAAGGTGAGATGTAAGAGGTGCGAATTTACGGAGGAGGAAGTGATTGCGTGATTGACACGATTTAATGGAATAAGTGTGTTGCGCTGGTTGGTGTCGTGATTGTGTAAGAGATGAGGCAAAGCTGGAGCGCTGGATTCGACGGCAATTGGAAAAACTGCTATTTTCAGAATCGGTCACATTTCAAAAATCTCACTGACATCCTGTTGCCTGACATGAACTCAGTGATTGATGGGCGAAATCAGAAAAAAATGCTGGTTCAAGCTCACCACCTGATGGCATCCCATTCTGGGTCACATCACAATTTCCAGACATGTTGACCATTCATTCTCATAAAACTCTGTCAGCGAAACAAAAAGAAATTACCATAAAAACAGAAAAAAAAATAATAACAACAAATTCAGCACTACTTCGTGCAGTCATTCAGAAAGCGTTCTCATTTATTTTCCTCTGTTCGCTGGTTTCTGTTTTGTTTATGGAATCAGAAGAGGAAGTAAGATAAATGACACCCAATTAGATATGCAATCATGAAGGAGACACAGAAACAAACACAAAAAACAAAAAAATGGCTTCAAAGTTAATCAAAGTAAAAGCCATGTCCTCGGGCGGATTCCGAGCACCTAACTGTGTAGACACAAGTTGCAAAAAACACAGAAACAAATAATTAATTGAATAAAAAATTCCACCAGCGTGTCCTCGATATAATTTACAAAATGCACTTTGCTTGGAGAGATGGGAAAGGGTGCATATGTCACTCAGTTTTGAACCTCAACATTCACGGTGGATGGTTGGATGGAGCTGCTTGCGTCGCTGCGGTTTTCTGCTTACCTAACCATTGGATTGCAGTCAGCAGTTTACCGCGAGAAGACAGAAAATTGCAAAAGGTGACGAGGTGATTGAAATTAATTTAATTACGAAACCAATCGGTTTTTGCATTGATGCCACTCCATCTCTGTGCATGGGCCACCACAGGGCTGACAACCGACCACAGCACTCTTAAAATTCCTCATCCATGACCATCACTGTGTGGCAATATGCCTCCACTTGACAAACAAAACCAATGGCATACCCAAATTCTGCCTGTCATCGATGGTCGGTCATAAATCGTTTGCTTTCCGTCTGACCGACCAGGCGACCCACCGATTGTTGCCAATTATCGTGCGCTATAAGTTTATTATTAAAACATTTTCGTGTGCTAATTTCTGTATTCCCTTCTCTCCTCGGTCTCGTCGTTTTCATTTTTGTTTTAATCAAATCGAGCATATTTTTTATTTTTCCATTTTTTTGTTTGCCCGCTCAACTCTGCAATGAAACGTATGTGTGGCGAGTGCGTTTTCGCACGTAGGCCATTCTATTGTCACAAAAACAAAAATTGAACCACCAAATGCAATTGAAATCAAATCAAAGAAAAAAAGAAACAAACGAGGAAACTAATTCGATGAACAATAGTCGGCTGCATTTGGCGGTGAATAGTTATACACACACAAACTCGCACGTCACAGTTCAGGGTCAGCAACAAAGACCACAAACATTAGCAGAAAAGTGAACAAAAAAAAAATATATTTTTAGAAACTTAATTAAAACCTTTGCTAAAGCAAAACAAATCTGACAAGTATTTTATGTTGTTTTTTTTTTCTGTTTCTTTGCAGAGTTTTGAGTAAATCAACACAACCGGCTCATGTGATAGCCGTTGGCATTTTGTCATTTGTACTGTTGGCTGTTTGGCCGAATTTGCTTGAGAACGAAGAGGCTGCATTGCATTCCAATGAGAGGCGCAGTGGCTGGGCCCAGGTGGCGTATCTGGGTGCATTTGCAACGCATTTTGGTGCACAAATTTGGATGACATTTGTCTCAGGTAAGCAAACGATATCCACTTCCTCCGCCTGATAGTGTGAGATTGGCGATTGGCGGTGCGATGTGATAAGATTACAGCGACAGTCCAATGGTTCAATCACCAATCGGCTTTCAGTCCAAACACTAGACCGACTCCAGAGTTCCCCAGACTAATGAGTATTTATTTTCTTTTTTCTTGCAGGACTATCTCTTTACTTTGCACTGCCACGACACACGTTCGGTCTCTGTCAGCAGATCCTCTTCCCCAAGTACTTCGCGATGAACTCGATGCTCAGTATCCTCACATTGATCATGTTCATCAAAGTGATCGCAGGACACTGGGAATTCTCGGCATACGTTCAGCTCATTGCACTCACAATATGCGCCGTCATCGAAGTAACTGTTCGTCTCTATCTGGCACCACCACTCCTGCGCCTGATGCGTGAGAAGCATAAGTTCGAGATCACCGTCGGCAGTGGCCAGGAGGTTGGACAACTTGAGCCAGGAGATCTTGTCAAATGCCCCCACTATCAGGGCATTCACAAGGCATTCCGTCGCATCCACATGACCGTGGCGATGGGCAATTTGACAGCACTTGTCTGCACTTTCTTGCATCTACATTATTTGGCATCAAAGATCAGTGTAGGTTAAGCAATTGAAGTGATGATACCCCACGAATCAGGCAAGCCAACGAGAAAAAAATCATAATTCTCGCCAAAAATGATGGGGAATCTGGGCAAACCCAGGCGCATCCCATCAAAAACACAAACAAAAATACAAAACAAATCGGAAATCAATTAAAGTATTCAGATTTTCTTTTTGAGACTGCACAACAATCCTACTCACAAAGAGAAACGAACAAGTGAATATTCAACAAAACCAACTAGATACTGAACTGAAATGGAAAATTTAGACAAAAATAAAAAAAGCAAACAAACAAAAGGGGAAAATCCAAGAAGAAGAAGAAGAAGAAGAATATTTCGAGATTGTCTGTGATATTTAAACGGCGAATATCATCATGAAACAGGAAATACCAAGCACAAAGAAAAGCCGCGCAAATGAACATGAAAATGAAAAGAAACATTATAAATCCTAAGCATGTAGAAATGCAACATGAAACCGACTCTATAATTTTAATCACTAAGAGAATTGACTAAAATTACACACAAATTCATCCCTCATCCTTATTTATATCTCTACATAAGAAAAAAAAAAACAAAAATTACAAAAAAAAAAACACAAAAATTAAATCAAAAAAACCCCAAAAATAAACAAAAATTCTAAATTTATATGTGTAAAATTTAAGCTCATCAAAAAAACAAATTATGTTTCATCAAGAAAAAACCACGTTAAGTTTAATTAAATTCAAAAGGAAAGAAATTGTATTTTAGTATTTATTTATATTTTAATCAGATCGTATGCATGTATGAGGAATTTATTTGTTTTATCGTTTAGTATGGATTTGAATTTGAATTTCTGTGTCTTTAGAATACACTTTATCCTTTACTTTTTTTTTGTTTTGTCAAAACAAGTTTATGCCCAATTAAATCGGCGAAATGCTGTTGGAATGAATTTGTAATTATTTTAATTTTAATTTTCATTTTGTTTTTGAATGTAGTAAGGTGTTTCTTAGTGTTTTAAGTGGAGAGAAAAAAGTATTACAAAATTATGTTCTAGATAAGTGAATGAAAGAATACAAAGCGCAAAGCAAAATTCAAATGAGAGAAAAGAAATGATTAGAAAGAATTAAAACAAACAAAAAACTCATATTAAATCAATTTTTAACAAAATTTACTTCTTTGTGTTTTCATTGATGACTGTTGGGTGGAATGTTTTAAAGGTCATACGAGTGAGTATGACGAGTAGGTGAGATAGATCATCTACGTCTCAAGCAACGAGAAACGTGTTTCAGTGGCGGGGGGGAATGGATGTGAAATCTTCAGACGGTAAGAGCACTGAACTGCTGCCGATTTCGGCGTGTTGGCAGCTTTGGAATTTAAAACACTCGGCGATCTCCTTAAGACGGGGAAGTCTCTCGAGTTAAGGGTAACGCTATCGCCAAATTCCTAAGAGAACATTAGGCGTTATCCGTCTTTGATATCGCATTGATCTTTAGACAAGACAAATCGCTACAGTCTCAGCTTAAATTACTCTTCAGTGGCACCGAAATCGGCAAGAAAGCTGGAGGTCTAGATCCTTAGAATAGACCCCAGTACCCACGCCTACATCCATCTGCGATCCATCTATTAAGATTCACAGTGGACCACCCACTGTCTGGTAATCAGACTCCCAGTAAGATCTACGGGTAGTCAGCTTCAGCAGTTCTTCTCGAAGCGGAGTTTAGGTATCGTGTCTAGAGACATGGAACCATACCCGCCGAGGATCGCTGAGTGTCCAGACCGGAGTTCTTTTCACATTTGCACCGATTTCAGTCTGATCGGCGTATTAGCTGCTGTCTGTCTTCCGGCTGGAGGTTGAGAAGTATATTCAGAGCTGCGGATCGGGTTGACCTTAGTGCTCCGCTGATACACACGCCTGCCATCAGGTGCACTCTGTCAAGTTGTTTTAGGCTGATGTTCTTATCACGCACAGTCCACCAAATCGCTGTTCTCTCTTCTTATCAGGCTGAGGACCCATGCTAGGTCCGATCCTGAGCGAAAGCTGCTATCAATTGTTGACGGGCACATCCTGGGCACGCTGCTTTCAATTGTTGATGCTCCTGGGCACGCTGCTTACAGTCATCAAGACCAAGCTGTCTTGCGTCCGCGATCACTTGGTCTTTAAACCGGAGATTCGGTCTTCCCCTCCTTCTCGAACCAGGAGGCTCGGATTCGAAGACCCTCTTAGCTGGAGCATTGTTGTCCATGGGCTCGATGTGGCAGAGCCAGTGCAGTTGACGGATATTTGCCTTCCGGACTACATCCACATCCTGGTACAGCTCGTTGTGTCTTCTCCTCCATTCGCCTTCCTCGCAGACGAGACCATATATCCGACGTAGAATTTTTCTTTCGAAGGCACCAAGAATAAGCGCCGAAGTTTTGCCTATCGTCCAGCTTTCGGCTCCATATAGCAGGACTGGCAAAATAAGGGTTTCATAGAGCATGATCTTAGTCCTTCGAGTCAGGAGTCTTGACGCCAGTTGTTTTGACAAACCGAAGTAACACCGGTTGCCAAAGGCGGTTCTACGTCGGATCTCCACAGTGATGTCGTTTGTGGAGAATACGTTTGCCCCGAGGTCTCCTTCACTGCCTCGACATTGTAACTGTCGATTGTAATATTTGGTCCTAGGTGGTGTGTGACGGATCTTTTTTGGTCAACAACATGTACTTAGTTTTATCCTCATTGACCTTAAGACCAGCTCGCTTCGCCTCTTCTTCAATTGCCGTAAATGCTTCCACTACGGCACGTTGGGAATGCGCAACGATGTCGATGTCGTCTGCATATCCCAGCAGTTGGACTGACTTGTAGAAGATAGTGCCTTCCGTAAATAAATCATCTCCAGTACAAAATTGAAGAAATCATACGACAGCGCATCTCCTTGCCGAAATCCGGCTCAGGTTTCAAACGGGCCGGAAGTCCTTGAGCCGAACTGTGCGGTGCATCGAGTATTTGTTAGCGTAGTGCAACACAACCGGATCAGTTTTGCCCGAATTCGGCCATCGCACCAAATAACTCCTTGCGAAGAATGCTGTCAAATGCGGCTTTAAAATCGATAAAGAGGTGGTGTGTATCGACTTGATACTCGCTGGTCTTTTCCAGGATTTGCCTTAGTGGGAAGATTTGGTCTATTATCGTTTTGCCGGGTCGGAAGTTGCACTGGTACGTGCCGATAAGTGCGGTGCAAAACGGCTTTAGACGTGCACACAGTACGCGTGGCAGGATCTTGTAGGCGACGTTGAGCAGGGATACACCTCTATAGTTGTTACAAGAGGATCGTTTTTTTTGTGGATGGGGCCTATGGAGCTGATATTCCAGTCATCGTAGTGGTTTGGGTCTAACTACTGATACAAAATGGACCATGCCGGGTTGTAGTCCCATTTGCACCCTATGACCCTTTAACAGCAGTAGAGAGTCGTGGAGGCCTCTTTTTTCTTAGCTTTGCTTCGTGTCCAATATAAGACCATTCAGCTTCAGGGATTTCATACCGTCAAAACATCATAGATCGTATTAAATGAAAATATATCTACCACGGGTAAACCAACGACCGTATCCTTTCGCGATCCAAAGACGATTGCCAATGCATGTCCTCTCTGGTTCTCCCGATCGTTGGCCACCCTCTCTTTCACTCAAGAGGGTAGTTTATGTTGATGATTGAGTCGATTGAGAAAAGGTATCATTTTTATTCCTCGTGCCATATCACTCAACAATCGTCATAGTTTTTGGCTGGAATGACGATGCTATAACTGGCATTTAAAGCGGCAAATACAAGGCACATGTGCACATCGTTCCCAGAGACGGTTCAGACTTAGTCCTTTGGCTTTGTGTTACCACGCGTATCTAGTCGATTCTACTCCATAAACTAGTTGATACATTGTACAAAGTGAAAAAATATAGACGTAGTGCTTGTCTCTTACTACCAAGTGGAGAGGAGTTAAGAATTCAAGAGCTCAGCATCTCAGGTGACTTCATGTTGCACTTTGATGGTCGCTGGTTTTCAAATTTATCTACAGAATGGCTATTGATGTGCAACCTCCTATCGCCTGTTCTCGAGTGCCCCCCATTCATGAATTCTAGTCTCCCTCAATCACTTAAGGCATTACCTTAAGAATTGTGAAAATTCAATGTGTCATGTGGTCATGCATTGAATTATTCAAGTTCATCAGCTATCGGTGTGAAGAGCATTTCAGTGGTAGGCATTCACGAAGCGTCAAAACGTGCATAAGACTTCAATATTGCCGACTCAATTGAAAGTGTGCACTTCTTACGTGAGAGTACGCACATTACTCTTATTTGCCCTCATTCGTGGCAACGTGACACGCTAGCGCAACGCACCATTTCGAGGGGCGGCTTTTTTTTTCATAGAACTCGTGGTCCCTTCACTGATCTGGTGAATAGTTCCAAGCAAAAAAAAATGCATAGTCTTATTTGTTCACTAAGAGACCAAACGGAGTTCACACATGAGAACTGTTCTCAGAAAATGCTGTAAAACAGAAGTTCGCTCGCGCGATTTCATTGTCATACAGTGCGATTCAAAATGCGATCCAAAATCAATGAACCGGAATTTTAAAACTTAATTTCATAGGCGACGAAAGTCCGAGCAAGAATTTTCCTCCGGGATGCTGTAGTATGGTGTCCAACAGCTCCGAGAATTGATCATTGGTGAGTTCCATTTTAAGACAATTATGGCTTAAACTGTTCCAGATTGTGAACGAACAAAAATCCATCTATTTAGGATCCTCTTCGACGATTTAATAAGTTATCATGTTGCTCGTTATGCTATGTTATACAATGGACCCAGAGGAGGTTTACCTTATGCTGCATTGAACTTCATATTCATCGTAAGTAACGCGTGACTCATGAGGACTTTTTTTTAATAAGTTTGTTCAAGGAATGAACATGCGGACATCTAGCGTGTTGTTACATTGTTGGCAATACTGAATTGTTTGACAAATCATCTCACACCTCATTAACTTCTCCAAAATTATACAACTGTGTAAGGAAAATCAGCGTTCTGTGGAAAATGTTTTTGGAGCATTTCAAGTACCATCTATATTCCGAACCCGTCATCGCCTTTACCATCCGAAGATCGCCTTTAACATCATCATCGATGGATCAGTCGGTAATTTATTACATGATCGCGACTGAATTGGCTACATCCAAGCCGATAAGCAAGCTGCGAAGCAGGATATGGAAGCTTACATTAATCGGGCAAATGCCGCGCGAATACTTACTAATAACTAACTCAAAAAAACTCGATAAATGACTCAAAATTCGAATTTCTTATTTTTGTTAATGAACCGTGGTTGCCGTGGTGTTGTGAGTATATGCGTCGACTCCGTCGAATCCCGGCCGGTACGACGGTTCCACCTCCTTTCGAGTCACTGACAATGCTCCAAGAGTAATAACAGTCTAGATCTCAAACTTTGCCCTTCGGAGACGGCATAAAATTGTAGGTCCCTTCCACTCGTGCGAGAAGAATAGCACGCCCAACACGATTAGTTGCAGCGAAGCTAGGCCCTGGTCCTCTACGGGCTGTAGCGTCACACATATTATTATATTATAATGAACCGAAAAGTGGACTAATAGTTGAATCAATTTGCTTTGCGTTTTTCTTCGTTCTGGCTATGTTCCTGATCAATATTTAGATCTATTTGCTACCTGTCCTCGAGCGGAAGTGAGACATTTTAGTTAGTAGTTACTCGTATGTTTTTGAGAATCCAGATGTTGTACACTAATCGATTATCATCCGAATAATCATTCGAATGCGCTCATTTCGAGTGATCAGTCGATTATTACAATATCTCGATTAGACTCCTCCGGTTCAGTAGAGCGATCCCCGCTCGAGATAGGAAAGAGTCTGCCAAAGAACGGCAATTTTACTGATGGTTACACCAAAACCAGTCTCCGCCACCACTAGCTTTTCCATATGATCCGATAGTTGATCATAGTAGCCGGTTAACATATTTTTTAAGATAGTTTTAAGAGAAAAAAATATAAAAAAAATATATGTACATAAAATAAAAACAAAAAAAAAATTCCAGATTACTAAAGACTCGATTCGCAAAAGCATTCAATTGTGCCCATCAGTTATTAGATGAGACAGGTCATTTTTGAGGTGGTTTAGACCAACGCCAAGACTTCTGAGGCGTCTTCTACTTTTTTACTTGGCGCCACAGTCCGGGATGGACTTGGGCCTCAACCAACAAGCCTCTCCAACCATCACGGTCTCTGGCTAGGTGTCTCCAGTGTCGCACGCCAAGTTGGTTGAGGTCCTTCTCCACCTGGGTACGCCACCTTAGACGCGGGCGTCCTCTGTTGCGTTGTCCCACGGGTTCGGAGTCTAAGATTCTTCGGGCCAGAGCTAAGTTGTCCATACGCTCTACATGGCCTAGCCATCTTAGGGGCTGGATCCGAAGACGCCTGACTAGACTCATGGCGCTGTACAGCCCGTACAGTTCGCGGTTGAATCTTCTCCTCCAGAAACCGTCAACGCAGGACCAAAGATCGCGCGCAGAGCTTTTCTCTCGAAGAGACCAAGGACTTCCTCATCCGCTTTTGAGATTGTCCATGCCTCCGCGCCGTACAGCAGGACTGGGATGATCAAGGTCTTGTATAGGGTCAGCTTGGTCCTTCGAGAGATGGCTCTACTACTCAATTGCCTCTTTAGCCCATAGAAACAAAGAGATACTCTGCGTTTGATCTCGGTACTGATGGTGTTTGTACTGTTTACAGCGGAGCCGAAGTAGACGAAGTCCTTGACTACCTCTGACGCTCTGTCCAAGACCTCGATGTTGTGTGTTCTTTCTTGATGACAGCATATACTTCGTTTTGCCCTCATTCACCGCTAGACCCATTTAAGCCGCCTCCGCCTCAATGCCAGCAAACGCCTCATTGACGGCTCGCTGTGATCTGCCAATCACGTCAATGTCATCCGCGTATGCTAGCAGTTGTACGGACTTCTGGAAGATCGTGCCTCTAGTATTGGCGTGTGAGTCTTGCATGATCTTCTCCAGGATGATATTAAAGAAATCACATGACAACGCGTCGCCTTGTTTGACATTGAAGGTCTCGGTGAGTTCGTTACCGACCTTGATGGAGCAGCGAGAATTCTCCATCGTCATCCTGTACAACCTCACGAGTTTGGCAGGAATGTCAAAACTAGACATGGCGTTGTATAGCTCGTCCCTATGCACGCTGTCATATAATAATAATAATAATATGGGTGGCGCGACAGTCCGAGGTGGACCTGGGCCTAGCTTCTCAGCAACTACTCGCGTTGTGCGTGCTATTGTTCTTTCACAAGTGGAAGGGACCTACAGTTTAATGCCGACTCCGAACGGCCAAGTTTGAGAAGCTTTTTCTAGACAGGAATACTCTTTGAGCATTGTCAGTGACTCGAAAGAGGTGGAGCCGTGAATAATGATAGGCGGTAAATTCGGGTATTGAACCTGGCACCCTCTGCGTAGGAGTCGACGCATTTACCCACTACGCTACGGCGACCCACCAACGCACGCTGTCATATGCGGCCTTGAAATCGACAAAAAGGTGGTGGGTGTCGGTCTGCATCTCTTGGGTATTTTTCAGGATATGCCGTAGTGTGTGCCTGAAGCCACACTGATAAGGACCTATCAGGCTGTTGACGAATGGTTTCAGGCGCTCACACAAAACGGCAGGGAGGATCTTATAGGCAATGCTGAGGAGACTTATCCCTCGGTAGTTGGCGCAGTTGAAGGGGTCTCCTTTTTGTGGATGGGGAAATGATACTGACGTTCCACTCGTCGGGCATGCTTTCCTCCGACTATACCTTACAGATGAGTTGGTGCATGTACTTTACCAGCTCATTTCCAGCTGCCTTGAACAGTTCCGCAGACGTCCGTCCGCAACGGCAGATTTGTTAGACTTTAGTCTTGATATTGCTATCTTGACCTCCTCTAGGTCGGGGGGACGGAATGCTCGTCGATCATCGTCCGTATTGAGTGGGACATTCTGCCTGACAGCGGTATTAGTGCATCACCGCCGTTTAGCAGTCTGCAGAAATGGTTTTTCCAAATTCTCGGGCGTCATTTCAAGATGAAATGATTTCAAGATATTTATTCAAAGAACGTTTTCGTGTGTCAAAAACGCTCTTACTGTCGCCCCGACAAGTCACCAACGCAACAGAATCATCAATCATCAAGCCATAAGATCCCAGCTCAACCCTTGCCATCGCAACGATGAAAGCGAGGTTCATGAGGCTTGTTTATTTGAGGGACACAATTTATCGTCTCACAACAGGGTGAGAAAGCAAAGAAAGTTAACCTTAAGACTTAAACAATGTCCATCGGCCCGTTGGTGACCTAACAAACATCACTCGTTCACGTTACAGACCGCATGAGCTTTCCGCGCGACAACAGCACATTCCTTTCCTCTTAATTAATAGGAAAATAAGTGAACTAGTCATATTTGGACAGAGGACTTATTAAATTCGCTTATAGCCACGAGAAGGCGACTTTTACTGCGCAATGGCTGCGCTGGCTACATCATCACACATTACATGTACACGCGAGAGCCTGAGACTCGCGTTCTTAAATGGTCAATGAGCAGCAATTATTGGTTTCGAAATCTACGTGCCATCACACAGCCAGGCGTGTGGTTTCATTAATAAGGCGCAATATCTCACGAACCTAATCACGGAAGGCTTGGTGGAATTGGAAATTGTCTCATGGAACGAACAAGTCAATTGACTTGAGCGATCATGCAATTTAACAATTATTTCTTAAAGGGATTCATTCAATTATTGGTAGGTACCCGCAAATCATTGACGAGCTGTTGTGTTTTTGGAGATGCCAAGTGATAATCTGTTATAGGAGATGCCAAGTGATAATCTGTTATAGGGCCGTTTGCCTTGCCTGTCAGTCGTCTTCGTTCATTCGATTAGGGGATTTGGAAAGATAGCCCGGAAAGAATGTGAGTTGCTAACAAAGAGGACAACTGAAGGGAGGATGCTCTGTGTTCCTTTGTCGGGAATAAAATTCCAGACTCTCCGAAGCACGTACCAGAGCTACGTCGATGCAAACATTTCCGGGGGATTCTAATTTGATTCAATTTTACGTGCGTTCGAGTGTCTTGATGTGGTTTTTATGTTCCTGCTTGATCAATTGATTGACGTCATTGATCGTGAACTCGTGGAATGATTAGTTTGTCTCGAGGAAGAACACTGACGTTATTGGTGCCGATTCAATTGCAAGTTTATTTTTAAATTTTCATCAAATTTTTAATTTTAGAAAACGATCTTATGATTGGGAGGCAGTTCGAGTATACCGCCAGTGCTTGCGTTGAATTTCATCTATTGTCCGAAGAATAACGCCTTAGACTAGCGTCCAACGGCACAACTAATTTGAAATGGAAAAGCTGCTAATTTAAAGGTCAACATTGCGCTTGGCTTACGGCTGTGTCCAGTTCGAGTTGGCCTTTAGGAATATGTAATTCAAAAACGTGCAGAAATTATTCAAATCCACGATTGACATTCGTGCTCGAAAACGTGAAACGTTTTGTTGCGTAGTCATGAACATGATCAACTCATTTTGAAAGCTTATTCGAATCGTTGGCCATTTGGTGGCTTGAGAGGTGGTTGGAGAAGGTGGTATCTAGATTGTCCTCATCTATGTCGGAGCTTATTCGAAACGTTGGAAGACTCATAGCCATTTGGTGGCTTGAGAGGTGGTTGGAGACGGTGGTATCTACTTTGTCCTCATCTATGTCGGAGCTTATTCGAAACGTTGGAAGACTGATAGGCATTTGGTGGCTTGAGAGGTGGTTGGAGAAGGTGGTACCTACATTGTCCTCATCTATGTCGGAGCTTATTCGAAACGTTGGAAGACTCATAGCCATTTGGTGGCGAGAGAGGTGGTTGCAGACGGTGGTATCTACATTTTCCTCATCTATGTCGGAGCTTATTCGAAACGTTGGAAGACTCATAGCCATTTGGTGGCTTGAGAGGTGGTTGGAGACGGTGGTATCTACTTTGTCCTCATCTATGTCGGAGCTTATTCGAAACGTTGGAAGACTGATAGGCATTTGGTGGCTTGAGAGGTGGTTGGAGAAGGTGGTACCTACATTGTCCTCATCTATGTCGGAGCTTATTCGAAACGTTGGAAGACTCATAGCCATTTGGTGGCGAGAGAGGTGGTTGCAGACGGTGGTACCTACATTGTCCTCATCTAAGTCGGTTTGTTTCAGTTGCGAAGAATGAGTGTCAGCAAGCAAACTCTATGTATTGTAGACTATTCCTAGAATTTGAACAAGATACCGAATTCTGGTCCGTATTTCGAGTCATGTCACTCAGTAGAATCCATGTGTGGTCAACGTAGCTTTCTGGTAATTCGAATCAACAAAGAACCTAGACTTTTCAGAGAGCTCTGTTCAAGTTGTCAGAAGATTACTGCCAATATACGGACTAGACTATCATTTATGACCAATTCTTCCTCAAGACGCCGCCGAGAGGACTGTGACTCCACTCCACTTTCCAGAGGCGAGATGGGTCCAAAATTGATTGTGATTTTCTTCACACACAATTTTCAACTGAATCCATGACCATTTCCTTGATCTATGCAGTTTACGGGGAGTGAGTCTGTATTTGTGGTCATCTCTCTTTACTGGTTGCATTGAAAGAGCTGAACAGCTGATTTGCCGACAGGGGAGTGTGTATCGCCGTTTCGAACTACACACTTCCATGTCAAGCCTTGATATTCCTTAAAGAGTTGTCATGTTCGATGAAGTATTCTAGCTGTTCGCTCACGGTGCGTAAGGACCTCTCTTTTGACGGCTTTCTTTTGACGCCATTGTCCTTCGCTTTGTTCAACTTCATTGCAGATCGTGCACAACGCACAGCTCAGCAGTAAAGGCGCAATCTTCCCAGAGCCCGCAGGTGTTACTAAACTCTTGTGTGGAGTTTGTCCAATAACTGAAGCAGTTAAAATTTGTCTGGCGGTGGTAAGGAGAAAAACAAAGTGCAGGCTGTCTTAAAACATCGACCATTTAACCGATTAAACCGACCGATTAAATTGGCAAATTGACTACCTCATCTACGCGGTAAATAATGACAGTAGCTCTATTCAATCGCTGTCGCTTTTGGGCTCATAAAGTCCTCTCTCGAAGAACCAAACGATTTGTAAGAAATTGCTCGGAGGCATTGACAATATCAAAAGCTTATGAAAAAGTCTTTTGATGTCTTCGAGAGAAAAGTTCAGCCAGCAATCATAGCTTTTTCTAGATATCACACAATTCAACCACGAACTGGGAAGTGCTCCATCGAACTTCTACTCTCTACGGATGATCCTGAAAAGACCCAAGAAGAGTTTATTGACACCGATCACCTATACCTCGATTCAAGACCGCATATGACGTGATCGTCCATAGATATGAGCTACACAAGGCCATGTCTTATTTTAACACTCTTGCCAAACTCGTCAGATTCTGCAGCACGACGATGGAGACTGCTCACACTCCATCCAGGTCGTTAATGATCTTACCGAGATTTTCAATGTCAGATTAGCATTTAGACAAGACGACACTGACTACTTCAACATCATCGTGTAGAAAGTCATACAAGACTTATATGCCAACACTCGAGGCACGATCTTGCTTAAAAGCGTGCAACTGTTAGCATACGCGGATGACATTGACGTGACTGGAAAAACACAGCGAGCCGTCAATGGGCGTTCCCTAGCATTAAGAAGGAAGCGGCTGAAATGGGTGTAGGGGTGAACGAGGGCAAAACGAATCATATGCTGTCCTCAAGAAAGGACACGCGACATCGACGTTTAGGACAGAGCGTCACAATGGGCAGCTATCGGTACAAAATGGGCCCGCAGTACAAACAGCCTCAGTCCTGGGATCAAACGCTGAGTAGCTCTTAACAACCGCTGTTTCTTCGGGCTCATGAAGCAATTGAGTAACAGAGCCTTCTCTCGAAGGACCAAGCGACGTTAAATATGACACTGATTAATTAGAGTGAGTCGCCGTGGCGTAGTGGGTTAGTGCGTCGACTCCTACGCAGAGGGTGCCAGGTCCGAATCCTTATTTTACCAACTTTCATAATTCACGGCTTCCACCTCTTTCGAGTCACCGACAATGCTCAAAGAGTATTCCTGTCCAGAAAACCTTATCAACCTTGCCGTTCGGAGTCGGCATAAAACTGTAGGTCCCTTCCACTCGTCATAGAACAATAGCACACATAACACGAGTGGTTGCTGAGAAGCTAAGCCCACGTCCACCTCGGACTGTCGCGCCACCAATATTATATATTATTAATTAGACCAGGTTATACCAATCTCTAAGCGGATGAGGAAGTCCTTGATCTCTTCGAGAAGAAAGTTATGCAGTCCTGTTTGCGTTGGCGGCATTTGGAGGTGAGATTCAACCACGAACTGTACCAGCTTTACTGAAACATGAGCCTACTCGGGCGTATACGTATCCAACGCATAAGGTGGCTGAGCACTTTGACAACTCACCTATGGCCCGACGAGTCTTCAACTCGTGTGGTACAACCTAACAGAGGATGCTCGCGTCTAAGCTGGCGCAAGTGGAGAAGGACCTAAACCAACTTGGCGTTGGAAACTGGAAGCAGCTAGTCAGATATCGCACCAACTGCAGAGGCTTTTTGGTTCCAGGTCTACCATGGAATGGTGCGCAAGGCAAAGAAGAAGAAGGACGCACTAGCTGCAATGGGGAACGTTTTTTCTATCTACGAAGTCTACAGATCTTAGCCTCTAGTGTGCTCCTCTTGGTTGTCACACCGAACTCGGGCAACAATACAGAGGGCGAATATTCAGCTGTCGAAATGCAGCCAAGATCACCTTTATCCATCAAGCCGGAGGAGCTAAGCCCCCCCGACCAGCGATCAAGGCCGGAAATCAAATGAGTGACTAAAAGAAAATGAATACGCTCTTCTGTTCGTCCGTTCTTTCGCCTAAGGAATCCAGGCCTGGGTAGACGGTCGCATGGTTCAATGGTTCTGTTGGTATGAAGGACTTACGTTTCAGGGTAGTTAGCCAGTCTAAATTGGCAGAAGTGATCTACTAGATTGATACCAATAACGATTGGTTATGGCACTCGATGATCATGAGTCTTATTTAACTTAAACTCGTCTTATGCTCGTCCTCCGCCTTACTACTACCGTCAGTACGGCAGTGTTTTCGCACTAAAGACACATGGCACACAAATTGGCATTGACGCGACGCAAGAGTTGAACGGACCCTCAGAGATCGTGCCTCCATATTTAGTGGCTTTTGCACGATCAGTGGCGCATGGCAGCAAGCGCCTGCAAAACATTGGTGTCTTTAAATAGCTCTGTTCAAACTGAAGAATTAGGTATTTCGTAGTTAGGCACTGCAAAGTAGGGAATATTGGGGAGCAAATTCATCTCTTTCCGAAACCAGCTCGATGTTGTCCAAGGAGAATAGATGAGCAGACGGACTTGAAACAGAAGCAGGTATGCAACTCGATTGAAGGCGCACTCAAGTTCCAGTTCCGAGGCGACGTGATACACATTTTAATGGACTCCCGTGTGTGGGAGATTTTTTATGAAAACCGATAAATTACACCCCGACAACAGCTCGTATTTTAGCCCGGTCTAAACCGGATTGATTTATTACGAGATCGAATGTCGCCTGCCACAAAAAGGTGCGATGAGGGGGAGTACCGTGTGTGGCTTCAAATGCGACGAGTTGATAGTCAAACTCGACTAAGAACGGGGGTGTTTTGTGGGCTAATTAAAAAAGTATACGTCTTTTGTTGGGACACGATCTGGGCTTGACAGTTTAGTGCCAGTTGGCAAGGTCATAACTCACACACGTCGCCGAAATATTTTTGGCACACTGCTAAATCTGAATTTCGTCTCTCTGTTAATAACACAACCGACAGCTCTCACAACACCAAGTGGAAACTAAATGGAGACAGAAAAATTCCGTGTGTCTTCCTCGAATTTGTCCGAGCACACATGTGACGGGGGAAAAATAACCGGATGTTTATGACCTGATCTGCATCCTCCACAGACTGATTGTAAGCACATAAATTGTCCCCGCGAGTTTCTTCCTAAAATATCATTCCACTCATAAGCGTAGCTACCGATGGGACAGAAATAGATTCCACGGACAGCTTGCAGTCAGTGGGATCTCGAACCAGTCAACAGTCAGGCGAGGTTAGGACAGCGACGAAGAAGGCGTTCTTTTATTGTCATCCGGCTGCATGCGAGCACTAAATGCTACGCTAGTTCGATTAATGTATCGGCCAGCGGCCAGAAATGCAATTAAATTGATTTGAAATGCAGATGTATTCCAAGTGGAACGAATGCATATGGATGCCCGTGATGTGTTCAGTGTCAGATAGACATCGGCGCGCGTGTGAAATTGAATTCAACGTCAGAGCCGGTCCTCTGGAGATGACGTGATAATGCGAGGGATTGGTTGATATTTTGATGGGATAAGAGACGTGTCGTGACCAATTAGTCGGAAATGACTCTCGTATGTCATACTTTGTGGATCTTCTTCTCTCATTCTGCGAAAATGAAGAAATGAAAAGAATGACTGATGTTTGCACACTTGGACGCTGCACTCTTGATGGCACTACTTCCTCATGGGGTTCTCTTGTTTCAGGGGAAAGAAAAAACGTTGACAATTTTAAGGAACGGGGTTTTGTTCTTTGAGAAAGAAAAATCGTGCATTAAACTCACTGGCGATTAGCCCTTAGCCATTGTTCTATGTTTTGTCCAAACTTCTTTGCATTGACACTCGGGCACATAAGCGACGTCAGTGATAGTGCCATTAATTTGATCCCAAATGGTGGCTGGACCAGATATGAAAACCCAATCAAAGCACTGGGATTCGAACCGGGGACCTCTCGAACGAATGGCAGGCACTTAAAAAACTGTGCCATGCAGTAAAAGCTATGCTTCGATAGGTTGGGCACATATCACGAATGTCCCCACCATCACGACTTCCGAGGCGGGCCTTGAATGCGATTCCATCTGTTAGACGACTACTTGGTAGACTCAGGATGAGGTGGTTCCACAAACTCGCCTGGTTACGATTGGGCATAACTCCTGATGAGCAAAAGTCGGTAGCGAAGGATTGAGTTACCTGGAGATCACTCCTGCGTGCTTTACCCCCGTGACCTTTAGTGGCTCTTGCGGGTCACAAGATGATGATGATGATGAAGATCCGCCTACAGACAGATGGGACCTGTTGGTGGTCCCACCTTTCTTCTTCAAATTTGACTAAACTTGAGCCATGAAAGAAAGACTTGAAGGTAATGAATCCATCAGTTCTTAGGCCATAATATAGACTCGCGCTTCAATCACAAAAGTCAAACCAAATTTGCCATCTGAGACTGAACAGATTTAGTGCAAGGTATACCATTCCCGATTGCTTGACGTTAATTCATCCAGACAACGCTACATCCTCACTCATTGTTGGCTTTAAAAAAAACCTTTCTCCGAACGAGTTATTTTGCGATATGCTGATTTGAACAAGATCATTTTATGGAGCTATGCAAAATATCGTGTTTATGCTCACAATCCGAAAACTTTTAAGGACTTAAAAAGCAAATATTCACCAATTTATGGTTGGTTTATTGACCGATTTGCGTTAAAAAGTCATTTAAAACGACCTTGTCAGAATTAAATCCTCGAAATTCTCTTGGAGGGCATTTGATTGATGTTGTATTCTATCCACTTTATATTGAAATAAATTAGTTTTGTTGTGTCCACATCTAAATCACACATAATTTTGATTTGAATTTACTTTCGGAACCTCCTTATTGATGCCCCTCTAAAGGTGGCAGTAATGACATGAAATTCCGTCCGTTTTTCACAGCATCCAATGACTATTGACTAATCTTTGAAACTTGAATTTAACCAAATGGTTTGAATCTTCTTTGGCTGGCATTACAGTCCGGTGTGCAGCTGCGCCTCCATCAAAATGCCTCTCCAACTTGCACGGTCTTGGACTAGACGCATCCATTTTCGTACATCCAGCTGATTAAGGTCTCATTCCAGCTGGTCACACCATCGGAGGCGATGTCTACTACACCTGTCCCTACAACGTTGTCCATCCTGGATTCGAAAACTTTCCGAGAAGGAGCGATAGTGTCCCTTATCTCTACATAACCTAGCCAGTAGAGACAATGGAATTAGTTTGACTGGGCCAATGTCGTACAGCTCGTAAAGTTTGTCGTTCAATCATGTCTGTCCTACTCTAGCTTAAACGAGGCCGAATATAATTCGAAGGATTTGGTTTTTATAAGCGTACGTACAAGCTGTCGCAGACGGCTGGATGGCGCAATTAGTTAAGTGCCCCTCGTGGTTAGTTCGATCCCCAGTTCGAATTAAAGCGAAAGTAAAGTTAATACACATTTATCCGGTTTTCAAATCTGCTCCAGTCACAATTTCCATAGGGATGAAATTAACGGCACATCACTGGAGTGGTCAATCAGCGGAAGTAGTCTGATTGTGGGTATCCCAATGGACCAATATTGTCTAAGTATGCTGCCGAATGACCTAGCAGCCGTCTATCTAACCTAACCTAAGAGCTGTCTTCAATCCGACAAGTGGACAAGTTTGTCAATTTTATAAGGCCATGGGTCTCCCTAGTAGGACTGAAAGTCAATCTTAGAAAGATAAGCAGTATTCAAAGATCTGCGTGCATTCGCAGTACGGGTGCACTTTGCTCCACACCTTCAGCCGCCATGGAAACAATGCTACAGATACTTCTCATGGACAGGGGAACTTGGTGGCTGCGACCAGGTTGAGGGAATGCAACCGCTGGAGCAATATGCTCAGTTTAGGTCAAATGAAAAAATACGAGCATCCTAAAGCATACAGATTATATCGCGCATAGACAGTCAGGCGGCCATCAATGCTTTGGATACACCATCAATCAAATCTAAGATGGTAAAACATTGCCGTTGCGGTCGGATGCAACCTTACCCTATGCTGGGTCCCTGGGCATAGTGGTATTCCAGGAAACGAAAGGGCCGACGAGCTAGCCAGAACAGGGGTGGGTTTGCCAATGGCATGTAATCAGTACAGCTCATACCCCTGTCTTTAAGTAATAAACAATTTTTTACTTACAGATGCCACCAACGCCGCTAATCGGAGTTGGATGGAATTAGATACTTGTAGGACTTCAAGGCTAATATGGCCTTCAATAAATCCCAAAAAAACAGGTACTCTCCTAAATCTAAATTGAAAGGAAATAAGCAGTGTAGTTGGCATTATAACTGGCCATTGCCTCTTAGGCAACCCCCTACAATGACTTTTGTGGGAGCTGTATGGACGAAGAGGAAGAAGAAACTATACTTCACTACCTCGGCACTTGCCCAGCACTTGCAAGGACAAGGAAAAACACGCTAGGCAGCTATTCATTCCAAAGCCTTGCGGAAATATCTGGCATCAAAATTCTGGACATAGCAAAGTTTATAAAAATACTAATTGGCTGTAACCGAGCAAAGGAGTACATCATACAGGATATGCCACTAGCATACCAGTAGGTATCTTCATTTGTTTTATTTAGCACCTAAATAGGAACTGGCACGTTAGCTGCCGATTAGTGATATCACGATGGGTTCAACCAGGATCGAAGTGGGCCAGAACTGCTTCAGTTGTGGCAATCACATTAACCAAACCTAACCAAGGAGTGAAAGTCCTGTCACGGGTTCATTATTACGTCACTAACCGGAAATTCGGTTCACCAAACCTTCGTTTGCTAGACTGCCTAACATGTTAGTACTTAACCGCTCTTGGCCCGCTTATCAATCCTGCTATCAAATGTGGCGGATGTGGTTTATTTTTTACAATCTAGATGCCGGACACTGACAAAGTAGTTAGTTCCTTGAGCCATGATTTACGAAGTAAACGAGCACAATTTCTAAGTGTTCCCTTTACATGAGTCTAATCGTGGTAAAATGGCAAAGAAGATTTGATATCAAATCGCCTCTCAATATTGCCAAATAGCTTGTATCTCTTAAGAGAGCTACCAAGTTGAAAGTCAAACCCTTTGGATATATAAATTATTCCCTTTTTGTTTTATTTTTACGACTACAGTACAAAAGAGAAAAAGTTGAGGCAAAAAGTGCTACAATGTCCCAAGGGTAGCAAGAACTTTTGGTCATTTGTAAAAAACGTAAAGAATTCCGCCTCGTCTTCAATTCCCACGCTCATTTACAATGACTTTGTCTAAAGAGCTGTCAGCTCTTTAGACAAAGCTAATCTGCTTGCGGCTCATTTTGCAGCTAGCTCAACACTGCCAGATTCCAATTTGTCTCCACCTGTACTTGAGAGCGTTGATTTCACCATGGGACAAATCCACTTCCGCACTCGTACAGTTGCAAGAGTACTGAAAGATCTCGACGTGCACAAATCCGCTGGCCCGGATGGTATTCCCCCTATACTTCTGAAGAGGTGTTCTTCTGTGCTGGCAAAACCACTGCGTAAGCTTTTTCATCTATCCTACTCTTTAGTTCTCTTTCCGAGCAGATGGAAAACAGCATTTGTCCAGCCAGTCCCTAAAAAGGGCGAATATTCGTCACCCACCTCGTACCGACCCATAGCACTTACGTCCCTTCTTTCTAAGGTCGTGGAAACGCTGATAAATCGTCAGCTTATGAAATATCTTGTCGAAAATGCGTGCCTATGGTATCGATGAATCTCTTCTTCTATGGCTTAGAAATTACCTTTCGAACCGTTCAATTCAAGTTGTTTTGGATGGGTTCAAGTCTGTTATCCACCAAATTAATGCTGGTGTTCCCCAAGGCTCAGTTCTGTCTCCGACACTCTTTCTCATTTTTATAAATGATCTCTTGTCTGCTACTTCTAATCCAATCCATTCCTTCGCTGATGACAGCACCCTTAGCTTTTCATATTCGTTCCAAGACTCACGACCCCGCCCTTCGTCCGTAGAATTGGAACGGCGGCGTATGTTAAGCACGTTGAATTCCGATCTTGACAGCATAATTAACTGGGGAAAAAACAATAGAGTGGAATTCAATGCTTCAAAAACTCAATGCTGTCTGCTGTCACTCAAGCGGACCCTTGTTAATCAGCCATTATCCATGAATGGCGCTTGTGTCGATGAGACCGAAAAACTTTCCATTCTTGGTATGTGTATCAACACAACACTTAGTTGGAGCGATCACATATTTGAGGTCGCCAAAAATGCTGCGAAATGTTTAGGTTTTCTTAATCGATGCAAGAAATATTTCACCCCTTCTGATTTGGCATTAATGTATAAGGCGTACAACCGCCCCAAGCTTGAGTATAACGCATATATCTGGTCTGGTGCCCCCAAGACCACACTGCACCTACTTGATAGAATCCAAAAGCGAGCGATAAAACTTATAGGAGACAACAATATCGCAGAGTCATTAGACTCCGTGTTTTATCGTTATTTCAACAAACGATGCTCAAGTGAGCTAGCCAACTGCATTCCTCCTCTCCATGAATTCACCCGCAATACTCGTCTCGCCAGGAATGGCCATCAGTATACCCTTAAGCCTACTTTCGGACGCACAGTTAAATTCAGAGACTCGTTCTTCAGCCGCACTGCACGAATATGGAATGCTCTTCACAAACTAATATTTCCCACAGACTACAACCCGCAGATATTTAAAACCAATGTGCACAGGTACCTCCTCTCCCTTTCTCCCTCTATACCTTCGGCCCGTGCTGTGTCTTGACCCCGGACACATAAGGGTATTAGCAATCCCTTGAGCACGCGCAAATTATAAAAACAAAAAAAAACAAGGTCGTTAATTCGGAATGGTTGGCAAGGTTAGAAAATTATAGAATAGAAAAATTATCTTTCTAACACTAGATATTGCACATAATACATAACATTTATTGTTATTCCCCGCGACCCCTTTAGTGGATCCCCGTGATAATTTATTGTAATTTATATTTGTTACTTAAAACATAAAAAATAAAATAAATATTTTTATGGTTTTGATAACATTTGAATGATTTGTTCCGACTTCTACATATTTGAGATCTATTTGCAATCCATACGTGTTCAATAATTGCGTTATTTAATGTTTGCTATTTTTTCCGAATTAAAGGCCTTTATTGTACTGCTAAGAATAATTATACAAAAAAATAAATTAATATGAAATGTGGGTTTCAGTAACTGATGGCACTGAGTAGCTACGGTTACATGTAGCATCCCTTTTACTTATTTGAACACATATGTATGATATATTGGCTGGTAGATTTCGTTAAATTAACAGGTGCAACTTCTATACTGAGTTACTTTGGATACCCCATTGTGAAAGTGTGTCATTGGCTCAGACGCACTGTGTGCCGATGTATCGCGAATGAGAGTCCTATGGGCTAGTCGATTGATGGAACGCATATGTCAGTAAAACCTTAATAAAATGCAGTATGTCATAGATTGTGAATCGACTTTTTGAAAAACGAACTCCATGAACGTGTTATATCGAGGAAAAGTCCTGACGATTGACCGACTAGATCTTATGATTTTACATCTCTTACCTTTTTTTGAGTTAAGTCATTGGTCTGTGGCAACAAGGGGCAGTTCCTCCGACGTCATTGGAGGAGGCAGATACCCAATATTGAACGAGCGCTAGAAGACATTTCATCGAAAATAGGGTTTCCCGAACTCACGTGGCATATGTCCACCAACGCCGTCATACATAAAATATTTTGATTGTGCTTCAAGACAATCATATAATTTCGAAATGGTTTGGTATCTCAAATTGTTTGGAAAATGAGAATTGTAAAGTCCTTATTAGAATACCTTTCCTTGCCGTAGTCTGGAATATGTCAAATTTTGGGCCAGTCTATGACCATTAGCTGGTAGTTTTATTTCACTATTCCTTGTATTCAAAAGAATAGTTTTCTGGCGATAAAAATGGATTTATTTCAACAATCCCGAATCCATAAAATCATAGGTACCCCCAATCTCAAAGCCTCTGCACAATCTCTACGAAGAACATTTTAGGCTGTTTATTTGACCATAAGAAGAAGAATACATCGAATTGGTCAAACCTAGTGCAATGATTACTGGGGATCACTCCACCAACTGGCGAGGACGTTGAATTGCGGATTGAACATAAACGACTAAATAACGCGTCATATGTTACAATCCGAGGAATAAAATTCGGTAAATATCAACTGAGAAGTCTGTCTATTGTCTATGTTGTCGGGGAATAAGGTGTGAGAGGCTCCTGGAGCAGAGGAGTAGGGTAATGGTTTCCTTCATCTCCTTATTGTCTTTGCAACTTATGCAAAAGTCTTTATGGGGAGACCCACCCTGAAGGCGTGTCAAAAATCACTCGATTTTCTGTCTCTTCGACCGATACAACGCTGACTTCCGGAATAACACTTGGATTGATGAATGATTTCAAAAAAATTGAATATAATTTAAAATTCGAACAAAAGTCATAACTAACGATGGTCAAATAATCGATTAAAGAATTTTTTTTTCAATTCCCTTCATTCATTAATTTCTTGGGTCAAAAATCGAGTTAAACTAAAAAATGACAAAACCAACATTTCAAGTTCCGAAACCAGCGCGAACATTGACACAGTATTCGGAGGACTTTACCCCAACACATCATGAATGTACAGCCAATACCGGTCTCGTCGGGTACGCTTATCAGTTAAGTCATGAGCTCGCCATCAATTGCACAGTCAAGTTCAAAGTTTCCACATAATATTCTAATCGCATCACACAGAGGTAAAGTGTTGCTGTCGGGGCTTGCCCTTGAATTGTAATCCACACAAACAATTGTGATTAAAATGAGGAGGGGCACGCCATTTCCGTCAATCTGTTTACATTTTGAGTCTTAATTGAACAACTCTTGTTTCTCAACCAAGATTGGTTTCAGTTATTTTTTGTTATTCGACTGAATGTTATCTGCGATGCGGCAGTGTCATCTTAGAAGAGTCAACCGAACAGATAGAAGAGAAAGAGGAAGAGTGCACGCGCTGCCGGATCCATTAAAAGCCGTCAATAAAGTCATCAATCTGCTTAAGCTCAGAATTTTCCCTCAATGAAAACCATTCACGCGTCCAAATAGGATGTTATCAATTGCAGCCAGTCGATGAACTGTCACAATTTATGTCAGCAACTCAATAACTAGACAACTTCAGTGCGCAACAAAGTGATTGAGATATTTTCTTGTCGCTTCACACTGTCAAGCGGCGTGATTGCGAAAACAAATCGCTCCGATTTGCGTCCAAGAGTTGCATGCCCAAGTTCAAAGTACTGGTTCGACTTATCAGTTTAATTGAATTAATTTGACGCAATTAATTGAAGTACCATTGCGAAACTATTTAAATGAAATGCAATCAAATGCGAATGAAGCTGTGAGCAGTAGTTATTCGTGATTAGCTTCTTTGATGTGGATCGAACACAGAAGCAGAAGCAAGTGAGGCAACGGCGACTGACTGAAAATGGAATGCAACCCAGTGGGAGCTGGAGAGTCATTTGGTAGGTACTCGTTTTCACTGCTTTGCATCCATGGTGTCTGTTAGTGGTTTCCTTTTTGGCACAATCCTGCAACAATTTTAATCGAGTCTTAGGTTGGAGTCAATGCCGTGCCTGATAGCCAAGACTCGAACCCATAAATTCACCTTTTGGCAGAAAACCGTGATGAGGAAATGATAAATCACGGAACACCGAAGTTATATATTCCGTTTCATTATGAAAAATGTGAACTTTCGCCTTACAAGAAATCAGCATACGATGAGATTGGCTCCGGAGGAGGCTGGGCTACCAGTGAATGCAGGCGCGTAGGCTGGGCTGCTAGTGAATATGATACCCACAGTGAGACTATCACCACTGATTGACCACTCCAGTGACAGTGCTGTTAATTTGATCCCAACGGCAAATAGTGACTGTACCATATTTGAAATAGATAAAACGTATTTGCTTTTACTGGGATTCGAACCGGTAACCCCACTAACCAGCGGCAGGCACTTAACCAATTGCGCCATCCAGTCGGTTGAGGAAGACCATATGGACAAGAAGACGCTCCTGTGATGACGACCCTATACCATCAGCTCTCACCTCATCATCACCGACTAACTGTCACCTGATTTGAGCAAAAGCGAGACAGTGGTAGAGTAGGTGCTCTGCTGTGTCGTCGTCTTCTCCACAGGCATCGCAGAGGCCATGTACATTTAGGTGTTTGGCAAAGGTGTAGTGGCCCATAAGAGTCATGTCAAGAGATAACAAGAATGCCGTCGATTTCTTACAGGCGTTTCGGAGAATGCGCTTGGTTTGTCTACATCCTGGAGAGTCATGCCAGCTCCGGCTGTGATCACGACAGGTCCAATCATCACTGGAAGCCCTAACCTAGGATGCGGGTATTTCCAGCGCTGGTTCAGGTCTTAAGAGAAAATCCTCTGATCCTTGTCTAACAAGTTCATCGGCGATCCCATTACGCGTGATCCCTTCATGGCCCGGTAACCAGTAAAGTCTTTCAGAGAAGACTTGCATTCCTGAGTCTTGGAAGTGGTTAAGGATTATAGCCTGGATGTCTAAAGGGACGCAAAACTCCACACGTTCTTCATAATATATTTCGTGACCATTAGGATCGCTTGGAAAACCGACGCAAATTTACCTAACGGTATCTGCAGTCTAATGTTGTTGTCCTTCTCGAATGCACCAGCCCAGGTTCTTCATTGGTCTTGGATCCTTGTACTTTGATTGTACAGAGTGGGCCAAACACAAGTTTCGATTTATAAATGCAAAAAATTGAATAAAGGTTAATTTGTTCCATGTATTATAGCTTTATTAGTAAGATCAAATATTCTCATTAATTATGAGCCTCGTTAAAGTGGCGGCCTCGGCTGGCTTCGTAGATTCTTCAATTTTTCAAGACCTTGTTGTTGGATTCGGGCTGTAGCTCCGGCCTTAAGTACTTGATACGTTTCCGGTTTGTTTTCATAACATCGGTCCTTCACGGTTCACCACAAAAAAGTCCAAATGGAAATAAAATCACAGCTCCGAGGGGCCCAATTGACATCGCCAAGACGGCTGATAACAGGATTTGGGAATTTGATGCGCAAAATGTCGACTGTGCATGGGCTCTGTGGCATTTCGTGCCATCCTGCATAATCCAGAAGTCGTCCAAATCCACGTCATCGGATTCAGTACAAAAAAACAGTACGTTAACATGGTTCTGTAACGCCCACCGTTGACCGCAACGTTGTTCCCAGCCTCATTTCCGGTGAAGAATGGTCCAATGATGCGACAACAGCACCCATATTCTTATCTGTACGAACCGACGATGGGTGTTGTGAACCAGGAGACCAGTCTCACAAGCTTCCGTACACCAATCCAGGGGTGTACGCCAAAACAGCCAAAACTTCTTTTAAAAGAGCGCACTGTTGGACTACACACTTTCATTCCGCGGAGGTATGACACTGACTTTGCCTTCAAGATCTCGGTCGGGAAACTGCCATCAATGTCAAAATAACAATAAGGGTCGCGCAGCAGTCAATAGTGGGTCCTGACCTAGCTTCTCTCGCGAGTGTAAGGGACCTACATTTTTATGCCGACTCCGAACGGCCAAGTCTGAGAAGCTTTTGTGTGAGAATTGTCAGTGACTCGAAAGAGGTGGCAACGTGAATATTATTTTTTGGTTGTACCGGCCTGAAGTCAGCCCCAGGCAGCGAGCTTAAGTTGGGGTCGACGCACATACTCACAACGCCAGGGCCACCCAAAATATAAACCAAGGATTTAAGAAAAACACTAGATGGGCCACCTTGGTGTCCGTGCATCAGACGGCATATCCAATTGCTGCCTATGTGGTCGGATGGACCGTTGTGTGTCTCGTCTCCATACCGAAGTGCTAGACTCGTTAGCTAGCAAGAAACTCCAATTCAGCACGAGACTGACCCGAAACCTTAGAGGTTAGGTCGGTGGGTAGACGTGGTGAGGCCACGCAGAACTTAGGTCCAGTTGGAGTTACAGTGATGCCCATGTGGGATGCAACCTTTTCGGTCTCAAACGTGTCGTACATGTGTTGTTATGCTTGTCCGTCTAGCCATCCAAGGATCCTGATAAGCTTTAAAATAGACTTCAGTGGGATATCTACTAATTTCCCCGAACCGGAACCGGAACAGAGTGTGACCAATGCATCCTGACATACAAGTGGACACGGTAATCCCATATAACATGACGAAAACTCAAATGCTTGTCCCTAGATGCTAAATTTGCGGACTCTCACAGCCAGAAGAACATGGAACAATTTTCTTTCAGAATACACTAACTTGCCCGAGAGTCTCCAAATTATTGCCGATCCCAGCCAGCTCCTTCCAATGCCAGTCACCTCAAGATACAGCGCAATCCGGTTTCTTTAAAGCTTAAACCAATCCAACATGGGTTGGAGCCACCTCGAATCGTTCAACAGCCGTCCCCTTGACAATCGGACGACCCCTTAAAGAGAATAAATTTCAGTTAAAGTGCACAACAAGGACGATGTCACTGTGCCGCAGATACAAACGAGTCTTAAACATTTTTTCAATAAAAATTCACCTCACAACTCTCGTTGCGAAGCGCTTGCGGCAGGCTCATTCCAAATCAATATCCCAAGTCAATATTTAATTTATAAATTGCTCATCATCCCCCTCACCTCACTCACTGTCCTCTCGGTTTCTGGTATTTATTTCAAAAAGCAATTTATTGTCCTTGCACGGAGTGCACATACACACGAGTGAACACACCCACACACAGACAGTTGGCTGAGCTCCACTCGCTGTTCAGTGACAAACAGACAAGTGCTCATTGTCTAGCAATGAATGCAGCCATTGGATACATTATCCGTGGGATTGAACAGCACCGGAATCAACCGCCAGATAAAGGATTCGTCGTGGCGTGTCCTCAAAAAGACACTCAACCCGACCGGCAGCGCGGCGAATGCGAGCGAAGCAGAGTAGGGAGCGGAGTAGGCTCACTGAGAGGCGAGATTCCTTAAAGGACGACGTCACGTTAACACCGCCCCCTTCACTTCTGCAAACGGGGCGGTGAAAGGCTAATAAATAGCTGAGCAACCGCGAATTGATTATTGCCTCCGCCCCACTAAACTCCTCTGGCCTGGCATGAACCGAAGGACACAATAGGAAGCACTTATGGTGAATTATATAGCCTCCTCGGTGTAATGCTGAGCCAAATAATCTAGCCCTCGCCCCCCGTTCGGTTGTTTGTTTGTTCTATTACCTCATTTATGTCGTCTATCTCCGTCGCAATCGCAATCAATAAATCCTCATCCAGCGGGTGGGGCGGGCTGCTTTTGGCTTGGACAAGCTTCGTTTGCAACGGCCACTGCATATCGATTCAGGAAGGCCGACGTGTTTTTGGAAGGACCCCGCTGACTTGGCCATAATTCACGATATGCTTCGTTGGGTCTTATGATTAGATGGCCTATCTCTGCGAGTGTGCGTCCTTTCGACTAATGAATTTCTGTCCACTGACGGGTTGATGAGTCCTGTGGCTGTGTGTGCGTGGTTTTGCCGATGACGACGGGAGGGGCAGAATTTGCTGTGTCTGCGACCCGGTTTTTGAAGCGAATTAATGCGCTTTGATGTTTTTAAATAGCTACACACTGATGGGTGTGACCTATTTCCGGAGTGCGTAGCCTAGTTCGCTTTGCGTGGAGGGGAGGGCGGCATTAATTGAAGTCAAACAATAAGGACTTGGGCAGACGCGACGACGACGGGGCGGCTCTAATGTCAACATAAATCAAGCTGAGGGACACTTCCGGCCATTAGGCAATATTCATTTGTTGAACAAATCTGGCTTCTTGCAGGAAGGACCCACTATGTACTTCCATGCGGTGAGAGAGTTGCTGGGAAGCGACCTGGTCATGAGCATGGGAGACAAGGCTGATCGAGGTGGTGGGAGGATGCAATTGGACCTGATTTGTACATTGTCCATTGTGTGGTTACACGGCACAGGGGATGGAACGTAAGATGGACCAAATCCGACCTACAAGGATCATCTCATTTAGGTCCCCAGAGTCAAAGAAAGTCTTCAAAGCGGCGCGACGTCAAATCAGGGAAGGAACTAAAGAGACGTGGGATCTCCTCCTCATCAATCAAGCTTCGCCGGAGTCAACGAAAGAGTGGTCTTCAAAGCGACGCGACGTCAAATCAGGGAAGGAACTGAGGTGATATGGGATCTCATCCAAATCAATCCAGCATCGGCGGTCTTGGGGCGTGTTCCGGCCCAAAAGAGAGTATCCTATAATGAGTTAAACTTCTTTATAGCGGACAGCAGCATCAGAATTGTCCTCCGCAGCACCTGGATGTCCGTTCGGAAGCGGTTGAAAATACCTTCTTGCCGTGCCCATATCGATGTCATGAGATGTCCCCTATAGAGGGGTGTCCGAAAAGAGAAGTTTCACTGTAGTTCCTTTGCTTACGAAGAGTAACAACATCTTTCAAATTACCATATCATAACAAATCAGAAAATGTAAGCATCCTAAATCTCAGTATCGCTTCCAATCAGATTAAGAAGCCCATGCGTCAGGCGGCGAAACGCTGACCAAAAGCAAAGAGTACATAAAATCTGTTGACTTCATTCGATGCCGTGGTCCAGGCACGAGTGAAATACAATATCTCCTTCTTCAATTACAAGCTCCTTATCGGGATCATAAATTTATGAACATTACCCCTTCGGAGCGATTAAAATGTGCAGCTTGTCGGCATAAACCCTTGCACGTTCTCTCAGCGAAATGTCAATCAAACCACAGGAGTAAAGTTTAATGGCCAATTGATTCTGTCGGTCGATTCTGAAATTGAGCGGTCGTCGACCCTCTCAAGGCAGCAGGTCCATTGAGGTCGCTCAAATCATCATTCCGCTACTCAATCACTGGATTTGTTGTACTACACGATGGGTTTGTTTTTCATTAACCGTGATTCAGTGTGTTCGGTCGTGATATTCTTGTATTTTTGTTGTGCTGTATAAAATTGGATTAACTTCGGTGCAACGATGAAGAAGAGGAATTAATCAATCTCACGAATTTAAGAATGTGACAGAATACAGTGTGCATCTTCGTTTATTTCTTACTAGTTGTTCTGCGCGACTTCGTCCGCGTGATATAAGTTATCGCGGTTGGATAAATAATATTACTTTCGAACAATCACGGTCCCACCTCTTTCGAGTCACTGGCAATGCTCAAAGAAAAAGCTTCTCAACTTCACCGTTCGGCATAAGACTGTAGGTCCTTCCACTTAAAAACAAAAAATCCCCCACCACGTATTTGACGTCACCAACGAAGTTCTTCTCCGGTGGTCCGTCGACAATCATCGACTCCGTAGATGCGTTATCCACCCTAGAATGCACATTCGTCTGGCCACATGTAATCGAAGCTGACGAAGAGGCGCCACTTAATTGAATGGCTGCTTAAAGATTACAACCGTCACATGTCGCATTTGAAATTCCGTAAAATCCATAAGCCCCCCCTTCGGCGAGGAAGGAATCCTCGAACTTCACTCTTCATTCTTCATCTTCATCTGGCGCAATTGAGAAAACCAGGACAAAGCATTTGTCTCCGGAGTGAACCCCGCAGCCATCTCAATCAACCGATGGCTGCCTCATGTTTCATATCCATCGCAGGCCAAGAGAGTCATGAAACTCAATTTAGCTCGCAATCCAGTCTCGTGCATTATCAACGAATTCCATAATTGACAGCGCGTCGTTCATCTCCTCTCGGAGTCGAGGCGACTGCGACGTCAGGAGCAATTTAAACGAACTCAAACGAGTTTCATGTGCCCCCACAGACCGCCCGGAGGAAGAGTATTGATTTGTGGCTCTGCGAGTAGAAACAAGAACGAAAGTGTTGACCTAAGCTCTGGCAGTTTAATTTTACACAAGCCCTCGATTGAACTTAAGGCTATTTCGGTCTCCACGTGAATCACCTTGAGTTGGAAATGGAGTAAGTCGAGCAAGAGCTGCCGTCCAAAGGTTTCATTTGCAGCGTCGTCGGACAAAGGCACGAAACATGATCGTAAGGTGTCGAGCAGCAAAACTGACAGCAATGCTGACGACCCTTAGAACGTCCGTTTAGCAACGGGGAACGTGATCACGTGCTGTCTGTGGCTTCGAGCGTATGCGTGGACTCTGATGACACCAAGGTTGGATTACAGTGCACCGTCAGTAACTGCGTCCACGCGCGGCGGCACCGTGAATAGTGACATATCAGCGTCGAATTAGTTCCATCAGGTTGTCAAGCGAATTTCGAAATGATGGCCCAGATAAGGCGGAAATATAGGATAGCGTGGCAGGTAAGCTGGTTAAGTGAGAACAAATTGAGACAGACTTGTTGCGTAGCACCGAACTGGTTGCTGCGGTGGGACAATGAATCTTGTGGCTTGGATCGATTTGTGATTCTAATTTCTTGCGGTCGAAGATCATTGGCTTGCAAAGAATTTTGTCCTTGACTTGCTCCGAGCAAAGGCTGTTCTCAACTCAAACAATCTCAGGTGGTTGCGTCAATCGACCTGCAATGAGACAACCTGAAGTGAGCCTGTCAATCGATTCGATATATTTTGAAAGCGGGAATATATACGCGCCGGGTTCTGCCCGATAGATGGGTATGTGGGAGATCATTCGATTGCGCATATTGCTACGGACATTGGTATTATGGGTGCCTTAGGTTTACACACACCAATGTGTTGGATTTTTAGAGAGGAACAAAATAGGGTTCTTAGAGAAACTGAGCACGTTTTCTAAGGAACCAGTTGTCTGTGTCTGTGTATGTTTACTCCATGTCGCGTACTCTCTGGACATCGTTCACATCACTCATTAAATCAAGTGATGCTTATCTGAATAACAAGGGATGATCGAACACTGTTCAGGACGTAGTTGATATTGGAAGCAGCTGAGGAACTTGTCTGGAATCGAGAGCGAAAGTGGTAGACAATTTAACAATCGAACAAAAAGCGGGTTCTCCTTTTCAATTCAGTAGTACGTATGAAATTGTGCGATATAATCACTAATTATAGAGCGCGATCGAAAAAAGAAGAGACTAACAAAAATTTAGTCCTCAAAATGTATCTGAAAAGAAGATGCACCATACAAGAAATTAAGAATGTTTTAAATTTTTTTGAGTTCTAGTTTCTGAGTACTTGTTTGGATTTGGATGAAGCCTTGTGGATAGATAACTCACTTTAGGATAAGGAAATCTAGGACAAGTTTGTCTCCACATTGGACAGAACCAGAACTCAGACCCCCATTCTGGTTTCAATGCGGGGACCGTAGAATGCAGTCTGTGAGTTAAATTTGTTCGCAATTGGTTTAAAATGACCCCCACCTCTTTCGAGTCACTGACAATGCTCAAAGAGTATTCCTGTCTAGAAAAAGCTTTTTCAACTTCGCCGTTCGGAGTCGGCATTAAGCTGTAGGTCCCTTCCACTCGTGAAAGAATAATAGCACGCACAAAACAAAGCTAGGCCCATATTATTATTATTATTAAGCACTAAGGAATCTATGAACCAATTTCAGCATTCACACTCTTGATGGTCAACATTGACTATCAAATATGCATGGAAACTAGTATGTGGACACAGTAGAGCATGCCTGGACACTAGTAGGCATGAATTATTATTTTACTTTATTTTTGCCTTGTTTCTCAATCTATTATTTTTGACATCAAATGTTATACATGTTTGAATCAGAAATAAATGCATTCATTCGTCTAACAATAACCTTGTTGTTCACAGTATTGTTATGGGAAATATGCCTTCAAGTGGCATCACTCCTATTTGATTGGTGTATTTGCTAAACTATTGTAGGTTTTTTTATGCATTTATTAGTTTTTTAATTTAAAAATTATTTTGCATCGAAAAGTATGCAACTTTTTGTATATTGGGGCTTGCCTTTGCTATAATTTCATTCATTTTCATATTCGATGAAAAATGTGTATAAATTGATAGCTTATTTGCATACCATTGATTTAACATTAGCTGTGTTGTTCTGCAAGCATATATACGCTTAATTTATAAGTGCACAAAAAAACGATCATTAGGGCTTAATGATTCATCATAAAATCTTGGCAGCACCGATGACATTTATGACATTTGCTATGCAGTCAGGGGTGTAGTCGTGGAAGGTGATGGTTGATGTTTGATGGTCACAATCTTCGTTTTGTGACTGTGAAGCGTGACCATCACTTTTAAAACAAGAACACTTAATAATTATAAAATAAAAACAATTTTCATCGAATGAAAAGAATCGACTACGAATACTAAACGGAATGTATAGCAGAGACACTCTGGGTATACCAAATATTGCATATGGATGCAAAAATATTTTAAAATGATCTAATACATCAACCACACCTGCAAATGTAAGCCAGATACAGCAACCTAAACAATGAAAGAATAAACTCAGGAATGAACACACAGAAAATAATGATTGGAAGGATTTGTTGCTATCCGCGCTTATTTCTTAGATTTGTGTTGTATTTTACACGCAAATTGAAATGTAATCGTATATACGCTTGCAAAAAAACACAGCTATTATATACACTCAATAGCCAAATTGTATTTTACAATTTATTCTTCATGAGGTAGATGCACTAAAGCGCTACGACTTCTTTATAAAAAAAAAAATTACGTTTTATTCCTTTTAATAATATTCCTTTTAATAATTAATGATACACATTAATATTTAACATTTTCTAAACAGAATATAATTAACTTATTGCAAAATTCACTTCGAAGTGTGAGGCAAAATTATTGCCAAATGTCATTGAAATTTTGGATTTGACGAGAAATCCAAAATTGCACAAGAAATTGAAAGATCAACGGAAGCAGCTTGGGAAGATTTATAACCGCTTGGAGTAACATTCCCGAAGAACACATCCAAAACTTTTTAGACTCCACCCCAAGCCGACTGGCTGAGGTTATTGCTGCAAAAGGTGGAAATACCAGTTACTCGGCAATATTCCGCTAATGAGGCACCTAGACCTAGACGAAGTTAAGATAGCGATATCGAGACTAAAACCGAATAAAGCTGCTGGTGCAGACGGACTGTTTGCGGAACTATTTAAGGCAGCTGGAGATGAGCTGGTAATGTAACATGTACCAACTCATCTGTAAGATATGGTCGGAGAAAAGCATGCCCGACGAGTGGAACGTCAGTATCGTTTGCCCGATCCACAAGAAAGGAGACCCCTTCAACTGCGCCAACTACCGAGGGACAAGTCTCCTCAACATCGCCTATAAGATTCTCCCTGCCGTTTTGTGTGAGCGCCTGAAACCATTCGTCAACAACCTGATTGGTCCTTATCAGTGTGGCTTCAAGCACACACTACGGCATATCCTGCAAAAGACCCAAGAGATGCAGACCGACACCCACCACCTTTTTGTCGATTTCAAGGCCGCATATGACAGCGTGCATAGGGACGAGCTATACAACGCCATGTCTAGTTTTGACATTCCTGCCAAACTCGTCAGGTTGTGCAGGATGACGATGGAGAATTCGCGCTGCTCCATCAAGGTCGGTAACGAACTCACCGAGACCTTCAATCAAAATAGATTTTACACAAGGCGACGCGCAGTCATGTGACTTTTTCAACATTATTCTTGAGAAGATCGTGCAGAATTCACACGCTAACACAAGAGGCACGATTTTCCAGAAGTCGGTACAACTGCTAGCATACGCGGATGACATTGACGTGATTGGCAGAACGCAGCGAGCCGTCGATGAAGCGTTTGCTGGTATTGAAGCGGAGGCGGCCAAAATGGCTTTAGCGGTGAACGAGGGAAAAACGAAGTATATGTTGTTTCCAAGAAAGGACATACAACATCGACATCTTGGACAGACCGTCACAATGGGCATCTATAACTTCGAGATAGTGAAGGACTTCGTTTACCTCGGCTCGCAAGTGAACAGTACGAACAACACCAGTACCGAGATTAAACGCAGAATTACTCTTGCCAAACGCTGTTTCTTTGGGCTCAAGACGCAATTGAGTAATGGAGTCCTCTCTCGAAGGACCAAGCTGACATTATATAACACCTTGATCATCCCTGTCCTGCTCTATGGTGCGGAGGCATGGACAATCTCAAAAGCGGAGGAAGAAGCACTTGGAGAGAAATGTTCTGCGTTCAATCTTTGGTCGTGTCTGCGTTGATGTTTATTGGAGAAGAAGATTCATCCACGAACTGTACGGGCTGTACAGCGGCATGAGTCCATCCAAGCGTCTACGGATTCAACGCCTATGATGCCAGCCATGTAGAGCGCATGGACAACACTGCTCCAGCCTGAAGAGTCCTCGACTCCGAACCAGTGGGACAAAGCAATAGAGGACTCCCACGGAACTGATGGCGCACCCAGGTGGAGAAGGACCTCAATCGATTTAGTGTGCGCAGTTGGAGACAGCTGGCTAAAGATCGTGCCGGCTGGAGAGACTTCCTGGTTGAGACCCAGGTCCACCCCGGACTGTAGCGCCACCAGAAAAAGAAGAAGAAGGCATAGCGTTGAACTGCTCACAATACTAAGTTGCATAATTAGTTGAAGGATTTATAAGACAATTCATCTCTCAAACCATTACTTGCATTTGAGAAGATTAGTTTGCCTCTTTTCTTATCATGTAACAATAATTTGACCTCGCTCTCTTTGTGGTGAATTGCGGAGTAACGGAATTTGTTTTTGGTTTTGGTTTGTTAAGAAAATGCTGGAGATACAAAACTGAATAAGAGCTAAGAAGTCGTAGCACTTTATTACGGAGGGCTGCTATCAAAAAGACATTTTGCAGATAATTTTGCCACTGACTGTAGGTAGTTTGGTTTTGTATTGAAATAAATGGAAGGCATTTGTGGAAAATATTCATATCGAACATAAACGCATGGAATCCGTCACAAATGGTTGATTCTACTACACAATCGCAAAAACGCCTGTGACCATCAACCATCACAAAACAAAGACAATGCTAGCCCAGTAGATCGAGTGAGCGTGATCTTCTCAATTTCCTTAAGTTCGCCTATATTTGCATCCAAGCCTGACTACCTGGCTTGCCATTTTTACGGATACCAAAAATGCACAATGCACTCTTGGTGAAAGGCATAAAATTCAAACAGTGACTACGAGAGCACTTCACTGGTTTCTGTAGAATGACCTCGTGGATTACTATTTGAAAAGATCGTGTAAGGCAAGGCAACCCTAAATAGGGTCCATGGGCCGAAATCGGAAATTGTGTGAAGGGGCGACCACGACAGCTTCTCATTTTTGTCCCGGCACGCATATGTTCCAACTTTTTTCGACTTCTTTTCTTGATAACTTCGATTTCTCCATTTTGCACGCATAGTTTTTTTAGGCTTTAGCATCGCTACATGTGCCTGTCTGCACCCGTTGTCGTGGATTTTACCTCTTTGCTGTCGTTAAACACAGCACATTGATGGCAGCTTCCTCGACATATATGTTATCTTGTACAACATCCGTATTTTTGCCCTGGAAACATCAAGGATACCATCCGAGCCGAGATTGGGTCATCGGAATATTCGAACCTCAATAATACTGAGGGAGTGTCGGACGCCGATGGACTTTGACTCTGAGCCTGTGGGACAATGCAACAGAGGACGACCACGTACACAAGGTGGGGCACACAAGTTGAGGGGGAGCTCGACCTGCTTCGTGTGCGAAACTGGAGACAGCTCGAAATATCGGGCCGGCTGGAGAGGCACGATGTGTGAGGCCTAGGTCCACCCCGGACTGTAGAGCCATAAGAAGAAGAAGAAGTCCGACGCCAATCGCATTGCGATCAATCTGGTTGACGGTCGATTGATCATTGAACTGGCAGGAGTGTGCAGGCTGTGTCTGTTTTATCTTTATCTAGCTTAGCGGAAATGCTCTGCGTGCGATCGTTGGTCCAACTTTAGTCGACTGGTTTTGGAGGAGAAGATTTAAACACGCCTTAAAGGGCATGTAGAGCGTATAGCTAACTCAGTTCCGTCCCGAAGAGTCTTCGATTCCGAGCCACAAAGCAACAGAGGACGCCCGATTTTAAGGTGGCGCACACAGGTGGAGAAGGACCTCAACAAACTTGTAGTGCTACACTGGAGGCAGCTTGCCAGAGATCGTTCTAGTTGGAGAGCCTTGTTAGTTAAGGCTAAGGTCCACCCCGGACTGCAGCGACAGAAACAGAAGAAAAAGCTTCGCGAAAATCTCCTAGAATCATCTTGATGTCAAGGCTGTAACATTGATTTTATGTCCTTTCTAGGAGATCACAGAAGGCACTCTTGTCTACTGTACGAGCGATTGTCCTTCTAGATTGCAATGACACCTGTTTTCCAGCAGCCCATAAACTCTGCGACATCTTCGCTTCTTATTGGCCGTTCAAATTCCACGCGCAGAACTGAAATTCGTTGCTCTCATTTTGTTTTCCGATGTCTTCTCAGAAAGCCTCTGCTGAACGCAGCAGTTAATTGGCTCATCCGTCGTCGTACATAAAGAGAGAAGAGCACTGTTTGATGTAGAGGCACACCCCACGGCAGATTGCGAGATGATACCAGTCGTTCATCAAGAGGAAGAATATGCGGATGCCATGGGTCAGATTTCGCTTGGAATTTGTATATGAAATATTCAACAAGGAACCGCTTTAAGGCGTATAGGTCCTATCGCCACATTGTTGGATTATATGATACACTCAGCCACTCGTGAGTAATTGTGGCTTAAAAATGACACACTGTCCATCTCGACCAAGGCCTCTTACTCTTCATCTGCTTGAACAGCCCTAAGAGTGTGCAAATTTGCTTAAAACCTTCATCAGTGGTGTCCACCCTCAAACATTTACCCGCAAACGTACTTGTTCCGCTGGACAATAGCACGAGAAGAGAATGAACTCCTTGACGGATTTGAATCCGCATTCATGCCAACCTCACATGAATCCGCATTCAATTTCAACTTGGCTCTTGTGTTCAACTGGCGCTGTGTTTGCTGCAAATGAGTTTGCCGCTTATGCCTCAAGGGTTTTGTTGTAATTCAGCCGTTAATTCATTCCATGACGTCTCGCGGTTCATTGTTCAGTCATTCACGATTCACCATGAATCGCCGCAAAGCCAGTTGCATACATACATGGGCTTTTGGAAGTGAATTTTAATCATGATGCTCCTCCATGCATGCTTTAGAATTACTGAACCAAAACTGAATATCTACCAGACGTGTTCATTAAACATTGCATACACTTTGGAGCGTGTGAAGCGAGAGAAGGAATATATTTCCCCGGGGAAATTTGCATGACTCTCAGAACAATGCATTCGAATGTTGCCTACACTTAGGATGACAACCTAGACCAGAAATCACAACTGTCATTTGCAGAGGAAAGTGAAAATCGCTGCCCTGTTTGTGCACGAAAACGAAAACTTTTGACAGGCTTCCGCCACCCCTCTTGGCAAGTGCATCATCATCCGGTGAACGTGCCGCTGTTTAAAGTGCACACGGCTTGTGATTTCCCAATTTGCCAAGGTACACAACCCCGAGTGGGAAAAATCTCGTCCTGTGTCTCCTTTATCGTCCGTTCCCCGCACAACCGGAAGCAGGAGTTCCAAACTCCAGCCACGAAGTGATTCCAAGGGATTCAATGAATTTCAATCTCACCGACTACGGGTGCGAAAGAGGCGAAGGAAAAAACTCGAGAGATTGCAAACTCGCTAAAACCACAGGCAGTCGGCTCATCTTCGCACTTCTGCTTGGCTTCGCGCCGACTGAGGAGAGGAAGCGCTCGGGACGGGGAAAAAAAATGAATCCCCCTTGGAGTGTGTTGAACGGCGCTTAGGGCCATAATTAAATTGTCATATCCTCGAATTCAATTTCATTTAAATTGATATAATCGAATCGAGGCGATGTGTCACGTTCCTGTTTACACTTGTGAGTCAATGTCTCGCATGCTCCGAAAGGCAACACAGCCGCATGAGACCAGGCCCACCCAGAAGCACCGAACGAACGACTTTCTGCGGTGATATGGTGAAATGATGATGTTTGAGGGTGCGGCGGCGGCACTTGTTTTGCGCATCCACCACTAGACCTGTTTGCATCGTTTCGGATGGAGGCAAATAGCGTTACAGAGATGCGCCAATCTTTGGGATCAACACAAGTCACGTTCGAGTCATTAGCACCAAGCCGGGGGAAGAATTTGTCATGCTCGAAGTGAAGAGGAATGCGGTTGAAAACGCAGTTCGGCTGGTGGAGTAGGTGGATGTCGAAGGGGGTGGCCTGTAGGAGGTTTTGGTTTTGAGCAGACATTTGCGTTTCATTCTTGACGAATGCATGATTTTTAGGTCGACAGTCGGCAATTAAAATGGGGTCATCAACGAGGGGTTTTGTTTCAAATTTCGCGCCATTTTTGAGGTGTCAACATACAGCAGTCTTTTAAAATTTAGGAGAGCGGTTATGCACCATGTTCTTCAAGCCTTGGTCATGGCCGTCAAAGAAGCAGCTAGGATGCGATCAGTGACCACCAGCTAAAGTAATAATTTCCATTGCTAGCGGGCATCAAAAATGCCTGATACAACTCTGATGTAGCAGAAGAACTCAAGATTCTTAGGATGCAGCGTTCTATGATGGGTTCCACGGCATAGGCACATATCCAGCAATGCTGCAGCTGATGATCTTGCCAAGAACACGATAATGAGCCATCTCTGAGAAAGGACCACCACATGCCAAGGAGAAGGTGAACGATGGAATCAAAGACGATTCGCTGCCTCTTAAATGTCACACTCCTTCAGCGTGGCCATGAGCTGCTAGTAATGCCAAATGGATGACTTGCTTCCCACAAACATCGGAAGTATATGAAAAGGCAGTGATGGCGAAGAGGAAATAGAGAATATTCCTCTCCCAGTCTTTGCCAGTTGATATACAGGGCACGGGGGAAATATCGTAAACACCCTTCACTCTGCCTCATCAGATTCGTCAGAACATTGTGGATGTCTGCCTCCACTTGCCTAAACGCGACGCAGCAACTGCTCGCCTCATCCATGGACGAACGTCGATAAAAATCATCGCTCCACTCCCCAAACCTGCGTAATCCTTGCGTTAAAACGTGTTAGGTATTTCGAAAGCAATAAATACGCCCGACTTCGAAGTGTATGCCACAATGGTACCCAACCCGAAAGAGAAAGGAGAAAGGAGCTCATTGAAATCCATTAATCCAAGCCAAATGCTGCTGCCGCCTTCAATGGCTAATAAAATGACTCATTGAGTGCGAAATCTAATAAAACCCACAGTCGCCGCCGCTCGTCTATTCATCCACTCAGCGGCCATCATCATTATTTTACAAAACGCATTCGCGATATTATCCCTCGGCCATTTCAAACTTTATAATGCTTCGGCCTCGCCGCCGCCCGCCCAACATCCTGTACGCAACGAGGTTCGCTCCAAGGTTTCGCACAAAACAAATCCAAACACCAAACACCGAAAGGATCTAATTCAGGTCAAAATAAAAACTGCTCGCCGCCGAGTGTGAGGCACATTATTCAAAGTTGGATCCCATTAAAGCTGTATCCGTATTTCACGGCCCCCAACAAACTAGATCAATCGTGTAGTTCGGTCTTTACGAGGTTTTTCGTGTTCGTCTTCTTCCTTTCGCAATAATCGATTTCCAAGGCGGGTGGGACTGGTGGTGGGGTAATAAATGGACTCGAGCTCGCGTTGCAGTTGTGGGTGGTTTCATGGTGGTTTCGTGGCACTCGCCATCTCGCTCGAAGGAGCTCTTAAGTGGTACTTAGTTTGCTTTCGTTCCATTGTTGGGAAACAATGTTATTACCCCAAAAAATGCATTCGATTCCGGAAGTGAATCGTAGTCGCTGAGTGCATGTGTGCGGCGGGGGTGGCTAAGACTCCTCCGCAAGCAGGAGCTCGTGCTGTGCTGAATCAAGGACATGGCACGGCTTTTTATTGTGTGCGAAGTGGCGGGAGTGTAAACAACGTGAGTGGGTGATATCGATACGGAATTGATTTTCTTACTCTTCAACAAGATTGTACGTATTCCCCTCTCGGCCCTGACATATGGGAGCTGCTTTTGAAAATTACTTGTGTCATGGTTTGGTTGTCAGTCTTCTTGGGCGGCGCAACTCACAAGTGGATTATGTTGCTGGGGTGGGAGATGTGACAGGGTTCGGTTTAAGTGCAGTTCTTCAATGGGAGCCGTCTCTTTCTCCTTCCACATGTGGGACTTTTATGGTTTTGAATTGGATTCCATTGCGAATAATTCCGTCTTTGATCTGTCCTGTGCACATTCTCCGGAGAGGAAAGCCGTCAGTGGTTGGGGGGATTTTGGTGACATGACTTTTAAACTACTATTCAGCTAACCGGAAAGTTGTGGAAATGCGAAGGGAATCCCTTGAAACTCACAATTGCCGTCATGTGGTGGAGTAAAATTACTATTAATTAAAAGTTTGGAATGCCAATTTATCATAAAGCAACTCAGAAGTAGTGCCCAGCATGAAAAGCGATTGGAGTTTGTTTAGGATGAAGGCTCTCTTTCGCGGCAAAACCCTTTTGGAACCGAGGAATTTGAAGATGAGACTGTCACTGTGACAAGTGTACGAAATAAGTTAAGCGGAACGAAGAAACATTACGATCGATAGCTACAATTTCGAGGTAGTAAAGGAGTTTGTCTACCTCGGGGCACGAGGCACTCAACGAACGAGATCACAGTGGAGGTCCGACGTAGAACCGCCCTTGGCAACTGCTGTTATTTCGGTTTGTCGAAACAACTCGGCTCAATACTGCTGACTCGAAAGACAAAGATCATGCTCTACAAAACCCTTATTTTGTTAGCCCTAATAGCTAGTCCTCCTAAGTTGGAAGATAAGCAAAACTGCAGAGCTTATTCTTGGTGGCTTCGTAGGGAAAATTCTACATGGGATTTATGGTATATCCGTCTGCGAGGAAGGTGAATGGAGTGGAAGACACAACAGCGACCTCTACGAGCTGTACCAGGATATGGATGTAGGCAAAAATCCGTCGACTACACTGGCTTAGCCACATCGAGCGCATGGACACCAACGCTACAGCAAAGATTGTCTTCCCATCCGAGCCTCCTGGTTCGTGAAGGAGAGGCCGAATCTCCAATATAATGACCAAGCAATCACGAATACATAGTGCCCAGGACCAGCAACCAGCTTTAGCTCATCCTCTAAGGGTCGTTGGCATTATAAGTAAATAAGTAACGATGGAAATGAATCATAAAGAGTGAAAGGGGGAAAGTCAATCTAAAGAACAAAACACTAAATCAGTTCATTCGACTCTGGTAATGTTTTGTGTTTTTTTGGCCATTATCCTGTGAGTGTATAATAAGCTATTTGTAAGTCTTAGCCCTATCTCTGTGCTCATTGTACCACAGTGAGAAAGCGAACAGCTCCCGCAATCAACATTTGGGCATCAAATCCCGATGGATACACGTATTTTCAGGATGAAGGATTGGATGGCATCCGCCGACCTAGAACTAGCTGACCACAAGACTGAGGCTGTCTTAATAACCAGTCGAAAGACGGTGGAATACGCTAGCTTCCGGGTTGGTTCCCAGATAATTCGAACGAAGATGGCTCTGAAATACCTAGGGGTAATGCTCGACAACCGGCTTAACTTTAAAACTCACGTCGAGTACTGCAGCAAAAAGGCAGCAAGGATGCAGGCAGCGCTCTCAGGAATGCTGCCCAACATCGGAGGACCTGGATACGAGAGAAGGATCCTGCTTTCCAAAGTAGTAAGCTCAATCCTCCTATATGCTGCACCAGTATGGGCGGGGCCCTGGCGAACACGGATGCAGCAAGGAAGCTCTCGACATCATACAGGCTCTGCGTGATAAGAGCAATCAGCGGTTTCCGAACAATTTCGTACGAAGCAGCCTGCGTCATTGCGGGTATGGTCCCGATCGACATTCTCGCCACCGAAATGCAAAGGATCTACCTACGGAGATCTGCAAATCACTCGGAGACTAGCGCAAGAGGTCTAAAAAAGGAAGAAAGGGCAACATCAATGGTACTGTGGCAAACCAGGTGGGACACCACAACCAAAGGCAGATGGACCCATAAATTGATACCCAGAATAGAAGCCTGGACAACGAGAGCTCACGGGAACTGCAACTTCCACCTCACGCAGTTCTTGTCGGGCCATGGGGGTTACCGAAAATACCTCCACAGATTCGGTCACGACAGCTCACCCACTTGTCCAGAATGCACGCGCGAAGATGAAGACGCAGAGCACGTAATATTCCATTGCAGACGCTTTGCCGTGGCGAGAGGAAGTCTACCAACTCCCGAGCTCGTAGTAAGCCATATGATGGAGTCAGCTGACAAATGGCTGGGGACATGTTCCTTTATTACAAGGTGCAGATCGAGCTAAGAAGGCTGGAAAAAGAAAGAAAGGCCGAATTGGCAAATATAGATCACATAGCGTGATATGCTAACCAGCCCCGCGAAGTAATACCTAACGGCAGTTCCGCAGGGAGAGTGGTAGAAGTGTGCAGAGATGTGGTTTAGGACGTAGGCGCGAGGAAAAAGGAGAATAATATCCCGTGAATCGTTCATGCTAGTAACACGGGTTACCAGTATCTTGAAGAAGATTCCACATCCATTGGCGCAAACCATAAAAAAAAAAACACGTATTTTCATTTATTAGGTATCACTTCTTTCGATTGACTGACAATACTCAAGGAACACAACAGTCATTTAAAGCTTCTCAAGCTTAGCCACTCGAGGTCCTCGTAAAACAGTAGGTCGCCTGCGCCTTCAAATATGTATACTAGTAGATTCTGCAAAGCGAGGCCCAGGTGCACCTTCGACTGTAGCTCCACTCAAAGAAGAAGAGATAGATCTCAAGAACAATGGGTAGGTAGCACCCAGGTAGCACCTACCCATTGTTCTTGACCCTTGGTAGTACCTAGGTAGCACCTACCCATTCTTCTTGAGCTCTATCTCTTCTTCTTTGAGTGGAGTTAACTAAGCCATCAGCCATTCCAATATTTTTAAAAATGACAAGGGACGGAGTTGTGGAGTATTTGCTGTGCCTTAACGAGATGGCTGAGCATTCCAATACACACAGCTGAAAAAGTCGACGAACTCGCTAAATGTGGTACAACCTCTTCTCTAACACCTGGAGGAGATGTACCACCTATATGCTTCTCGATACAGCTCGATTCAAAATAACCAACCCTAAGTGACTACATGGCACCATGGGTTTAAAAAAAGAGAACTTGGGCTGCACTCAATCTTAAGCCATCAGTCTATCTGCTCAGGCTAAGTAGATCTGCAGCCAGAACTCTCATCGGTGTCATAACAGGGCACTTAGGAATTGGCACACAAGCCTGCAAGATGGGTTCCCCATCAAATGATTTCTGCATAAGCTGCATGAATTGTTTGAACTGAATGGCACCAGCATAGGTCAGCTAAACCGTTTTGTCACCCCCATCCCCAATTGATAACAGAATTGGACGTAAGTCAATCCGCGTAGCCAGCCAAATTATCCTAACTAAAATCAAAGATCGTGGAAGAAGCTCTGTGCCATTTCTCAAATGGATAGTCCTCACGTTCCGCCTCACCTGACTCAATGAATTGGTAAATCCCATTCTCATATCAATGGACTTCGAACTATTGTTACCAGTAAGCGATCTAGCTATTAAGGATCGATACTTTTTGTCATCCGGAAGAAGTTTGCAGGTGATGATTCTGAAGGCCCCACAAGTGGTTAAGGCCTGAAATACAATAGTACGTTGCGCCAGCCAACTTCACGTTACGAAGGGAGTGCGATGACGCACTGAGTTGAAATGATTACTCGATTTACCAGCTGTTCTCTTTCTCATCTACCAGATGAAAAATATCGCCGCCTTTTTGCGTACACTCATCTGAAATGTATTTTTTCGTTAAATTACTTGTAATCAGCTGTTTCATTTCTTATACGACAGTTGACACAAAATACTCTTAATTTGAAAGAAAACTCTCAATTTGGGACAAAATCTCTCTCACAGCGCACCCCTCTGTCAAAAAATATCCGACATGTTGGGTGATGGACTTACGTTTTACGTTTTAACACGATCCTCTCATCTCTCTCATTTTTCAATAACGCACGTCGACGCTGGTTTTGTGCATGGCAATTGAGTTGTGTGCGTTGAAAGACAACGCCAGCGCAAACGCACAATTGTGTTTCAGGCTTAAAGAGCACCGCTTTCTATACGTCGACCCTCGGATTGTGCGATCTAATAATAATATAATAATATGGGTGGCGCTACAGTCGTAGACGGACCTGGGCCTAGCTTCTCAGCAACCACTCGTGTTGTGCGTGCTATTGTTCTCTCACGCGTGGAAGGGACCTACAGTTTTATGCCGACTCCGAACGGCGAAGTTGGGAACCTTTTTCTAGACAGGAATACTCTTTGAGCATTGTCAGTGTCTCTAAAGTGGAGCCGTGAAATATGAAGGGTGGTAAATTCGGGTATTGAACCTGGCACCCTCTGCGTAGGAGGCGACGCACTAACCCACTACGCCACGGCGCCCCAGATAGTGCCATCTGGTTTCTTCTTAATATCCGCAGGTTGTGGATTTGTGTATTGCATTGCCGGGATGGATCAAAATGAGCCACCTTCCTGTTAAGTCCACCAGCTAAAGTAGACAACTATACTTAATCTACTACATCAGGTGATAAGTGATAAGTATGAGGTTGAGACTCTTATGAAATAACTTCTGATGGAACTATTTCAGTCGCCTACATTTCCCACAATCTCTTTGATAGGAACTTAGCAGGGACATATCTTCGTCTTCAGACGTCTTTGCCTTCAAGACGTGGTCGATCGGTATGGGTTTTCAGTTTTATAGACGAAACCTCTCTCATCTTCTTCATGAACGAGTAGACTGGGATTCGAAAAGTTTTCAGACTGTTAATAGTCCTGACCCAAGTGACGAATCACCGAAAAAGACAAGAGTCTTCTGTCGCCGGCAGTTCGGCGAATTTTTTAAGGACATTTTCTTAATTTTATTTATTATGTATTGTATTTCTTAAATATTGCTATATTTGTAGTTTCGCCACAAAGAAGGTCTTTCATGTCTAGTAGCATAATAAATTAATTGGGAATAAAAATAATACAATAAATAAACCTGGCATGTCCCTTGAGGTACATTATATTGACCGCAACTTACCTGAAATGAAAAAAAAGAGATACAATTATTTTTATCTGGAATGCACACATTGTGTATAAAGCAGAATAATTATAAAAATAAAAATTCTAGGTCGACTGACAGACAGACAAAATAATCGAAGGCTCACTAGATAGACCAAAATTACACCAGAAGAACATTGAAGGAGGATCAGGATCTCATTCTCAATCGCCATAGAACAAGTACAGAGAGTGGTTTTCCATATAAGACGCGTCCGAGAGATGAATACTTCAAGGGCATGCCCGCAGTTCTACCCACCCTCGAACGTACTCTGAAATATAAATAAAACGATATCAACCGCCGCCGATTGGCAACAAGACTCCCAAGCACTTGGGAGGGTAAGAGAAATTAAATTGTTGAAATACTTATGAAAGCTTTACAGTAAGACATGGTACTCCACTAGCTAGTAGAGTGGACAAGGTACTCAATGCTTGGATTTTGCGCTACCAATAGTACCCTTTAGCTATCTGCCTGGCAACATAGTCAATCAAGTGACTTTGTTCAGTGGCGTCAGATTTATAAACGCCGTCAGAAGTACAAGCTCTAATAGCTTGACGTTTAAGAACTATTTCCGTAACATTCGTTTCGAGTAGTTTATTAGCGTCATTTCACGTCGGTTTCATTTCAAATGCCCTCCTAGGTTTCAAACACAAGCAGTGATTGGTATGACATTGCAGTGTTGACAGTTCAATAATGACTTCTAAGGACTAACCCGCGAAAAACAGAGTTGGTCCTATCCAACAAGAGGGTCATTCCACCATTCAACTTACCAAAAATTGAGGGCACACCCCCAGCTCGAATTACCTTGATATAAGCCTAGACAGGAAACTAAACTAATAGGTGACTCAATGTCAATGAAAAAATCAAGGCAGCGGTCTGAAGACCTCAGGAACAGAGTATTCGGCAAGCAAAAAATGGGGACCTAACCCCAAAGCAACCCCGCGGATGTACGCAGCGATTGTCAGTTTAATCTTGACTTACTTAAGCTAGAAGGGTGATTGGCGTCCCGTGGCATTTTCTCGCAATCTGCTGGGTGGTTGGCGTCCCGTGGCATTTTTTCCGAATAATTAAATGATCCTGGCAGCCTCGCAATCGCCCTGCTTTTATTGTCATCCTAATTGACATTAAGGGGCCACACTCTAATTTCGGCAATACAAGACAAAATCCAAACTCGACGCAAACTGCCGCGATAGGCATAAGGTTCTCTGAACACAGAACTCGATTACTCTTAGCTGGCTATCGGGCAGCGTATGAACTTGCCAGGAAAGAGGCCGAAGCGACCCATCCCAGGCAATCTTATGGATCAAGCCACCTTTTGCGGAAGTCAAAAGAAAGCATAGATTTAGTAAACAAAAGGTGAAACTGTCTAACTAGCTGCGAACCCCTCGAATCCTGTCACCCGAGTTTAACAGTGTAAAACCTGACATTATCCTTCAGTGCGACGATCATATGAAGTACCTCAAACTGAAACTTTGTCAATGCCCTAGACTCTGTCAGTTGAGATAGAGAACACTGGGAGAGTATTTTCTCCAAGATCTCCAGGATGTAATACGAATCTTTCTAAGGTCTCCCTATCCAGATGTATGAGGATCTTAGGATGGCTGTGCAACAAGAGGGGACATTCCCCAACGGGTATCAGAATGGATCCAGAAGGAGACCTGGCCCACTCCCGTCTATCCATCTTTCTGACATTACCTAAGAATTATGCTCCTTGTTCGATGGTCTTATAAAGGGTATACGCAAGAGTTTTATTAAATTCTAAAAGGTTTAACATTATTTAAAGTTATTTTGAAAATGATTTAACGAAAGATTTTAATTGAATAGACAACATAGTGTCAAGTCTGCAGATTCTTAGAACAGGGTGTCGGGCAAATGGCCTCCACGGCTTGGATGACATCAGCTTGATGACTTTCAGCTCAAATAGTTTTAAATCACACGATCTAGCGGACCTTCCTGGTCACCGCAACGAGAGCTTATATACCAGGAAATGTCTCATGCAGTAATTGAATTGAAACACCCTTTATTTGCTCATTTTATCTTCCTCGAGCTGAGAAGAAACGTTTCCGGTTAAACGATCCTTGGAAATTCCGCTGAAGGATGACGAAAAGTATTTCTCGGGGACGAAGGGTCAGAGGAACAGTGTTCCCAGCTCAACTCCTTCTGAAATAATCCACTACATGGCGTTTCCATACAGTCTTACACAAAAGGCATACCTCTGATTGGGTAAAGTGAAAACCTTCACCAAAATCGTTTCGAAACAACTTCATTTGCCCCAAATCACTGCAAGCATCACTTGACGAAATTAGGCCAATTCAGTGCGCCTAACTACAACCAAAAAGTTAATTATTTTAGATCTCATTTGTACGCCTTCAAAATTAAGAAACAATTCACAAGACTCAAGAATATGCAAATGTTTGTCACTCAATTCCGCTGAGGAGGCAAACTTCCTCGTCCAAAAATATGTTATTCTGAACTTAATTACACGCCATGAGACGCCACTGAGGCGAAGACAAATAAACACACATTCTCAAGAAGCTCGCAGTAGTTGTGCTGCTGTGCTTTCTCCAATTCCACGAAGCTCGCATGAATAATTGAGATGAGTGCCTATCCAAGCGCCCATTTCCGCCCACACACACGACAAGTAAACACGAGAATGATGCAAAACGACTCATCCACAGCAGGGTCTAGGCCTAAGACAGGCGACGACAACGGTTTCAGCAGGGAACAAAAAAAAAAAAAAAACGATGAAAATAACGAAGGATAAGTAAATACGAGGAACGAGAAGAGCAGATTCTTGAAGTGTTGCGCAAAATAAAACCCTCATGAGGTCATATGAATTTCTTTTTGTTTGTCTCTTCGCTTAAAGGGCATCCTCGAAAGAGACATCTTAAGTTCATTTGTGTTGGAAATGTCTCGTACTACGCAAAGGGGCGGGGCTGACGGGCGACTGTTTCGTACGCAATCTGATTGATGGGGGTTCCATGGAGTGGGTGGCAGCCGGGAAGTGAGCATTTTTACGTTGAAATAGATGAGGTTACCTCTAGTGCGGCATAAGTTATACATGACCAATGAGGATTACATAGTCCTCGGGCTGTTAGGTGTTTTCCAAGAAAATGTCATTAGCCAAATCTAATTACGGGCTTCGTGGGTGTCGGCTTTGAAGAGACATAAATGAAAACGTGCCGCGGAATCGGGAAAGGGAAGCTAAGCGGCAGCTGTCCCAACATCAAAGTTGTGGAAGTTGCGTAGACGAGGAGCTCTTCGCTTGCCTCTGTCGATTATATACGCGCCCACATTTTCAAATTCCCTTGCGACTTAAGCATAACGAACTACATTACATTACAAATATGAGCTGGTTCCCCACTAATAGTTTTATGGATTAAATCAATACGCTCCAGTGTGGCGGTACAATGGGCCCACAGTTCCAAGTGCACTGGAGTGGTCAATCTGTGGTAGTAGCCTGACTGTGGGTATCACAATGGACCAACATGGTCTAAGTGTGCTGGTGAATCGACTAGCACCCCCTTTACCTAACCTAACCTTACGAAGTGTATTTCTCAGGTCGACTGAATCATAAATTTCTTTGTTTTCGACAAGAGGTCGGTCCTTGACTTCAACAGGCTTTGTCAGTGCCTACCATGCACCTGGAGCAGGTGACAGAGGCAGAGAAGATTCTCTGTTCGTAAAGTAGAAACTTAACGAAGCGAATTTTGCCGCAAACGTCTTATTCATCTGTCTGTCCAAACTAAAGATGATCACTTCACACAACATGTGTACTCGTTAAGGGCATGCATAGTCAGCATAGTCACATTCACGCCGATTAGGGAAAACAGCGGATTGACCGAACATCCGATTCGCATCCGCATTTCAACCATATTCTGAAAACCGACGCATGAAGATTCTCTATACACAGAACTCGATTACTCTTAGCTGGCTATCGGGCAGCATATGAACTTGCCAGGAAAGAGGCCGAAGCGACCCATCCCAGGCAATCTTATGGATCAAGCCACTTCTTGCGGAAGTCAAAAGAAAGTGGATGACACGAGCATAGATTTAGTAAACAGAAGGTGGAACTGTCTAACTACTGCAAGACTACTCGAATCTTGTCACCCGAGTTTAACAGTGTAAAAACTGACTCTTTCAGTGCGATGAACCACATTATCGGTCTTCTTATCGGCCCTTCTTTATCAAGTGTTTTCTGTCAGTATTGAATTTCCATGTATCAATTCCTCTGAAAAATAATTATCTTAAGTGTGAAATAAGAGGTATATTATGGATACTTATTAAAGAACTTTTATCAATTTTCCAACACGGTCTTATATCAGGGAAATCGACTAAACCAATTTAACTATCATAGATAATAATTATAGTATCAGGTATTTTGAAAACAAGTCATATTTACCGACGGCAAAGTTTTGACAGGGTTACCATTGGATACCGCTGCATTAGCTATCCTGAGTCGGATTCCACTCGAATTTTCTGAGGTGAATCTAATCTTAGTTGACTGGCCGAATCCAAATTGTGAAACTAGGCAATATTTTATCAGACCATATAAATGTAACATCTGGTGTCCGTCAGGATGGTCATTTGGGCCCACTACCTTTTTCTTTTGTTTGTCGATAAATTATGGTTAATCTTTTAGAATTCTCACAGTTTGCTTTATGCGGACGGTCTTAAGTTGTATCACTATATTTTTTTTTCTGTAAGAGAGTGTGTCCACGATCTGATAAAGCAGATCCAATGATGTGAAGTAAATTATCTGCATCTGAATGTCACAAAATGTCAGGTGTTTTTGGCATTTATTATCAATTAATTATGACTATATAGAAAGGGTAACTTGTAAATGTAGGGAATGTGCACTGTCGTAGAAGTTCAACTCATATTGTGAGTCAGTTATTTAGCTGCAAATGAATTATGTATGTTCGAACATCCGATCAGGTGAACGGCCTGGGAACTCTCCATTCATTTGTACATAACAAGTGCATAAAAGATCTGCCAACTCAGCAGCAGCGCTCATTAAACGGATTACCACACACTCGTAGTGTTTTCTTGTTTCATTTTCTCCACATACGCCTACATAAAAGATCTTGGTGCCATTCTAGATACCCAACTCACGACGATTATTTTGACAATAAACCTAATTCGATGCTTGGGTTTCTTAAACGGAATTCCAACTAAATCACAGATCCTTATACATTAAAATCTGTTTTTGCCTCAATAGTGAGTTCGGTTCTAGAATACTGTAGTACACTTTGTAATTCATACTGCCATGTGTCATCTGAGAATTGAGAGGGTTCAAAGGAACTTCACACGATATGTAATCTTCAAGCTTAATTGGCGACTTGATACGCGTTCTTATAAAAATAGATGTCTACTAGTTGGTTCACAACCCAGTTGAAGGACGGCGAAAGTACTTTTCTATTAAGAGCATAAGAGACATTTTTAACGCATAATTATTAAATCATCTATGTTCCTCGCTCTAGAAACCTACGCGAATCTAATATTTTCCATGAGCAATTTCATCGTACTAACTACGGTCTAAATGAACACAAGAAGTTTACTCATTTTGTCGCAGTATAGATGCCTTCATAAGAGGCACGCATAAATCGAATGTTTTATTTCTAATATCATTTATTTATCAGAGTTCACTGAACAAATTCAGTATCTTTCATGGTGATGTTTTGGGCCGTGCCTAGGTTTTTCTTTATGACACTTTATATTGCCTCCACTGTCACGGAAATTTACACTGAGGGCTGCAAGTCGGAAGAAGACACAGGCTCTGGGATGTCCGCCAGGTCGCCAGCAGTAGCCGTACGGCTCCCGAACCACTGCAGTGGTTTTCAGGCAGAAGTAACAGCTATTCAAGAGGCAGCCCTCCGGCTATCAATGACCCCGATAGACAGAAGACCTATTGTTATTTACATAGATAGTCAGGCGGCCATAAAGGCTCTGGAAACACCATCCATAAACTCTAAGTAAAACTCTGCCGTATATCTCTGACATATTCAACCTTACAAGAAGGGGGCGAGTGTACCACTGGCACACCATCAGGAGATACCTTACCCCCCACCGATAAAAAAATGCTATTAACAGACGCCATAATCAATATAAATCGTAGATGGGCTGAATTGGACACCTGCAGTTCATGGAAAACGATGTGGCCTACACTAGATCCATCAAAAACTAAAGCTCTCCTAGAATTAGACAGAAGGAACAACAGTAAAGTAGTAGGCGTAATCACTGGCCACTGCCTAATTGGCAACCAAGCCAGAAGACTTGGCGCAACCTACAACGATTTCTGCAGAAGCTGCATGGATCAGTAGGAAGAGAAAACCGTGTTACACTACCTCTGAGCCTGCCTAGCCCTTGCAGAGACAAGAAGAAAATATATGGGTAGCTACTTCCTCAATAGTCTTCAGGATTTAACAACAACCAACATAAAGGGTCGCCGTGGCGTACTGGGTAAGTGCGTCGACTCCTACTCAGAGGGTGCCAGGTTCGAATTTACCACCCTTCATAATTCACGGCTCCACCTCTTTTGAGTCACTGACAATACTCAAAGAGTATTCCTGTCTAGAAAAAGTTTCTCAACTTCGGCGTTCCGAGTCGGCATTAAACTGTAGGTCCCTTCCACTCGTGAAAGAACAATAGCACGCACAACACGAGTGGTTGCTGAGAAGCTAGGTCCAGGTCCACCTCGGACTGCAGCGCCACCAATATTATTATTATTGTTATAACATAAAGGACATCCTCAAGTTCATTAAAACCACCAACTGGTTATAGATAAAATTACACACACCAAAAAAAGGCAAGTGAGAAAGAGTGTAGTAGATCAACGAAGTGACGGGAAAAGCCGAATAGTGACAGCACAACGGACCTTAAATGTCACAAAAGGCTTTGCCAGTCACATCTACTTACCATATTGCCTTGAACTGCAACCGCATTGTTTGTTTTTTTTTAAATAAAAGTTTAAAATTCAATTATAATCCATTAAAAATGTAAAATATACATTCTTTTCCCAAGCTCATCTTTCTTTCTTGAAATCCACAACCAATTTGATTCGGATTGAAAACGTCACTGGATGTATGGGGTGCGGATGAGTTGAGTTTTCCATAATAGCGTATATTTTAGACATTCACCATGGGCGCAAAAATAGTCTCTTCGATTCACCGTGTGCAACGAATTCAGACAAACAACATAATATGGGTAGCGCGACATTCCGAAACGGACCTGGGCCTAGCTTCTACAGCAACCACTCGTATTGTGCGTGCTATTGTTCGTTCACGAGTGGAAAGGACCTGCAGTTTAATGCCTACTCCGCACGGCGAAGTTAAGAAGCTTTTTCAAGACAGGAATACTCTCTGAGCATTGTCAGAGTGACTCGAAAGAGGTGGAGCCGTAAATTATCAAAGGTGGTGAATTCGGGTATCGAACTTGGCACCCTCTGAGTAGGAGTCGACGCAATAACCCATTATGTCACGGCGACCCACTAGAGACAAACAACATGTCTTGTCCAATAAACTCCAAATCCACTGTCAACCGGTTGAATTTCACGGCACCCACAAAAAGAGATGAACGCATCAAGTCCCCTCAGAGGAAGATCCTTATAAAACGTCGATTCAACAATCCGCGGTGCATTGTGCATGTCATTGTCCCGACTCCACCACGAGACTCATTTATGATCAAAAACTTGAAAAACAAAGCCACAACAAAAAACACCTGCAAAGCACTCTATGACATAAGAGTTCATTTTCAATGACTCCTGCGAGTCGACACCCCCCCCCCCCCAACAGCGATGAAAATAAATCTCTCAAATGCATCTGTCATACAAATCCATGGCCATAGACGAACGCGCGCTTGTTGGCAACAATGGCGATGCAGTAGTCGCTCTGTACGACACAATCCGATGGAATATATTTCCAACCATTGTTCCACTCATCCAGAACGAAAGTGGCCATTATCGTGTTATCCACTCGGGGTATTTGTCATTTGCGATGTATATTTTTGTGTTTGTTTTATTTTGCCACCACCACGCCCGTCTAATTCTGTCATTCATGCTTCGGATTTGCTTTTTGTCCACCATCATCTCATGGTGGCCATTGTTCGGCGTATCTTTCTCGCTGTTGACTCCTCTATTGTCGGATTATTAGCACGAGAAGTTGGCTGTGAATGTCTATTCAAAGAGCATCAGCCAACAGTTGGATTTGGCATCACTGGCGGGGATTTCAACTAGCCGCATTCCAGCGCAAAGTCTCCGTGTGCCACACATTCGTTCTGCATCGCAATCCGCTTTAATCTTCCCTAATGCAGATACTCTCAAGTAAATTGAAACTTTGAAATATGACTCCCCGCCCGGTCGCTGGCAGGGGATGCTTGAGCATCGACAATATTATCGCCTTCCACTAGGAGTGCGACGTGGAATGTATCTTTAGTTTTCACACTCCATTTGGTTCGTGATATGGACCCGTTCGACGGGGAGCATCGTTCATCTGCAAAGGGTATCTCATGAAATATGTAAAGCTGTTCTTTTGGAATGCCGTTGCGCTCCTGTTGGTCCCTTTTGCTTTTGATGTGTATGCTTCAGCGAACATCGAGGGCATCTTATGTACGATACGAACATTTCTCTCTCTCTGGCTCTATCTGCATCGGGTGTGCGGATATCCTTGAAACTTATTACTTTCATGATTGAGACCCATAAAGACTTAGAGATAAACTTGGTAGTTCTCGTATGTGACACTTTGTCTCCAGTTGGACGTCTCAATTTTGATGGTAAATTATTGCTGGTTTGGCGTATTGGCCAGAGTTGGGGGCAGAAACTTACGTGTGCACGTCGGCTGGACTCGTGTCATAAAGTGTTATGGGTGGTGGATATTGCATCGCATAGACAGTCGATATAAGGTTCATTGACATGCAGAATCATCAAACTCCAGTGCTTGTGTGGATAATTTATTGAAACAAGAAATACCAAATGTCACAAAAGACCGTCAGAACTGTGAACTCCCACTATCCTGGGTTGCAAATGTGGTTTTGTTGGATATCGTCCTTGTTTTCTTGGATAGCAGCGGTGATGGTTGCAATGAGACTGAAAACGTCATAAGATTAATCTTCTAAGTCTGTGTGTAAGTTTGGTCAAAGTTCTGGCTGAGTGATAAAAATCATCTTCAACACAGATTGTAGTCAGAAATTCCGTGAATCCCAGACAGGCCACACAACTTACGCGTGCTTACTATTGTGGAGCGACTAACTTATTAAGGCAAAGAGCCATGGAAGGGGTTTGAGCACAAGCCAAAGCTGCCTGCAGTCCTTGCTTCTTTCAGTCAGTTGAGACTAAGTTGTTCAGCGACCGGGAGAGGACCTTAGCCAGAGATTCCAGAGATTCGGTCTTCATCTCCTTATTTAAGTAAGTACTCGTATTCAAAGATCTCCTGGATAATTGTTCATATGCTTGAAGTGGTTGAGCCAAATTGGTCGGTCGATAGTCGTCGACCCTCTCGATCTGTTTACCTTCCTCAGACCCGCCTTACTTTGGCTTTGCAGTTCTGCTTATAGTCCAACTTTCGGCTCCAATTAGAAGAATGGATGAATTTTTTCTTTTTTTTTTTGTTAATTTTGAGAATTGTCAATTCTCTTATTCTCTTTATCGTGTCACCCAAAAATATGTCATTATGACGAATTTGTATTCAATTAGTCACATTTCATGAGAAAGCGAGATAGTATGAGGGTTATTTCGTCACTTGTGATTTTATGGGTGACAGGGAAGGTCGTAGAGTATGCAAGTCAGAATCCAAATGTTTTATTGATATGAGTAGGAAGTTATTAATGTACTCATTAAAATTGCAACTAGAGTTATGTAATAATTTTTAGATGATAATTAAACAAACACATTTGAAAATTCATTTTTTCGGACAACGAAAATGTGATCAATCACATACAATACAGTAAAGACGCGCTCCAATATTTCCGAGTTCTGAACCAATGGCATCCTAAGATTACAAAAATTAGCGAATGTAAGCACCGAATGGAAATTGATCCTTCTTGAAGACACATTCTGCTGAATGGTTTTTTGTCACTTAACATGAATTTAGGAATACAGATTTTGATGCGAGGTGACAGAAAAATGTGAGGCGAAAATTTGTCACTACGTCTAAGAGAATAAGGGGGAATAACTCAAAAGGGGTCAATCCATGAATTATGAAAGTTGGTCGTGATGGAGATTGTACTCTGAAATCTTTACCCTCAGCGTTGGCGTCGACGCGTTACCCACTACACTCCTCGACTACTTTAAAAATTGTAGCTGTTGACGTTACTTTGGTTTTTTTCTCAATTATCCCTATCCAGCAATTTGTCTATGCCAGCTGGATTTGCCTATTGTTCGATTGGCGTGAAGGCTTCTCGCTAGTGTTTTCTAAGTATTCCACTAAGGAAACAGGCTTGTGGGGAACATGGAGCAATGTCAATGTCATCTGCGCAAATCCATAAATTGAACAGATTTGCAGAAGGTGGTGGCTTACTTTTTTAAAAACCAAATTCACATGACCTCCGCTTGCTGAAATCCATTGCAGATATCGAACGGTTCAGATGTCCTTGATGTTGACGATAGTCGGGTACATTGTGGCGTATTCCGATGCAACTGGATCGATTCTTTCAGACTCAAGAATTCAGTCTTGAGAAAATCGGTGCACAAGAATCTCAGCCGAGACAACCACGGAATAATTCATAAAGATCTGTCAAACATGTAAAGTGGCAACACAGTACTACCGACGATGAAGTGGCACCCCGATGCCTAAACGAAGGAAGAGACAACGGGCAGTCGGCAGCAGAACCTCGTCACGAGCAGCAAGCAGAAAAGCAGTCAGCCGTGGGTATTCTGACAATCGGGGTTATCTTTTTCAATCTGTTTTTTTTTTTTATAACTTAACTTTCCTTTTTATTTATTAAATAAATTGAATTAGTCTAACATAAATACGTGGTTCCTCCCAGCCTTCCTTCGCGTCCATCTTTTCGCCGTCGGCCCTACTTATAGACCGCCTTACTTGAAATCAGCATAACGAATATATCAGGTCTCATCACATCGAATAGTTCCTTGCGATAATGATGCCGTATGCGGGCTTGAACTCGACCGAGATGCTGGTGCGTGTCGGTTTGATACTCGCTAGTGTTTTCTAAGTATGATCTGAGTGGAAACAGGCTTTAGACTTCCACACAGTTCTTATAGGCAATTTAAGGCAAGGACATATTACTTCTTGTTTGCAAGAGGCGATGTAGCAGATGGAGCTGATATTATTGATATATTACCAAATTATTAACTTCTTTCAATACTAAGGTATTTCATCCCCACTGTCCTGGGGTCCATTCTCTTCGAGCACTTAGAGACATTCCCTATTCTCTCTTGATCGGTAATAATAATAATTATATGGGTGGCGCTACAGCCCGAGGCGGACTTGGGCCTAGCTTCTCAGCAACCACGTGTGTTGTGCGTGCTATTGTTCTTTCACGAGTGGAAGGGACCTACAGTTTAATGCCGACTCCGAACGGCCAAGTTTGAAAAGCTTTTTCTAGACAGGAAATACTCTTTGAGCATTGTCAGTGACTCGAAAGAGGTGGAGCCGTGAAATATGAAAGGTGGTGAATTCGGGTATCGAACCTGGCACCCTCTGCGTAGGAGTCGACGCACTAACCAACTACGCCACGGCGACCCATCGGTAATAGGGTTAGGTTAAGTTAAAGTGGCTGACTGTTGTAAGAAGAGATAGCAGAAATCTAGGCCAGAATAGGCTCCTATCGTTATCTCTGAAGCCTCTGTAGAATCCGTTGTAAGCAAGCCTTTAACCTAGAAACGTGAGTTTCAGTGGGGCAATGGACTGTTATGACGCCAATTCTAAGATTTGGCCTAATAAATCTGACCACGTTAAGCCGCCGTTTAGAGTCGAGTGTAGGCCTGTGCTAGTTGGCCATTTACGGTTTACTTGAGCAAGTGTTTCTAGCTTTAGAAGATGTTTTAAAGTAGCTATAGGCATGGACTGTGGAACAGAATCCGAAAAGTGTACAGAGCTTGTTCCCGTTTTGAACGACTGGATGGCGCCGTTGGTAGAGTGCCTGCCCCTGGTTAGCGGGGTCCCCGGTTCGAATCCCAGTGAAAGCAAAGCTAATACGCTTTTATCTGGTTTTCAAATCTAGTCCAGTCACCATTTTCCGTTGGGATCAAATTAACGTCACTGGAGTGGTCAATCAGTGGTAGGAGACTGACTATGGGTATCACAATGGATCAATATGGTCTGAGTGTGCTGGTGAATGCACTAGCAGCCCGCCTACCTAACCTGTTCCCTTTTTAGCGAGTTCATCCGCTTCGCAATTCTCTGGAATGTCTCAATGTCTACATGGTGGCATTAAAATAAGTTTAATTTTAATATGTTTGGCCATCTCCTTGAGAGATAGGAAGTCTTGGAGTTAGAGGTGACTGAATTCAGGGGCTTCATAACTGCCTGGCTGTCAGAGCGGATGGCGATATCTGAGCTTGGTATTGCAATGTTCCTTAGCTAGGACTCTGTCCTGAATCACTATAGTTTCAGCCTGATAGAGGCTGTAGTGGCTCGGTAATCGGAAAGACAGCTGGATGTATAGATCCTTGGAATAGACACCAGCACCATAACAGGGTTACCCTTACAATTTTGAGTATGGGTGCCGTTTCCTACTAGTCTGCTGTTGATTGGTAGTTCTGTTTGTCTAATATTTACATGCTCATCCTTGTTTTTGTCCCACCTTCTAGTCCGAGGCTCCTATTGCGCTGACGATGTTTTTGTTCCACCACCCTTTGTGTTCCTCATTAGTCGGAAGTGTCTCCCCCTCAAAGTCACCATGACGCTTTTGATTTCATATTGGACAGTCTCAACTACTTCCCTAATGCCATGAAATGTAACTCTTGGCACCGGCAAACCGAAGAGACTCTTGCTATTTGCTCGTCGGAGGCTCTGGCAATCTCCAGTGTCCTCGGTCGGCCATTCCATTGTTTGTAGGCATATCAAAGGTTACCGAAATTGGCAGGCAGCTATTAATGCCTGTTCTCCTTGAACTATTCCATTGTCCGTCGGTTGTGACGAGAACATTATTCCAACAATCCCGAGTAACCACAGACTTTTCGAAACAAAATTCGGTGTGAGAGTGACACACACAAACGCTCGTCCCTCCGAAATAACACTCATCTTTTCGTCTATTGAAATTTCGAAAAGTTCACAAAAATTACTCAAGAATTTTAATTAACAGCCCGCTGCCACCCCCGTTCCGCTTCGAGCATTTTCCAGCGCCTTAAAATAGAGAGACAGTTCAAGTCAAGTCCAACCGAGGCCTGTGCGAAAACGGAATATAAATCGAAGCCAAGATGAGCCTCAAGCATACATTTTTGATACACATAACACAACTAGCACCAACGGAAGGAATCCGCTCAGAATCCTTGTTTCCGCTCCGCTCCCTCGCCGCGTCGCCTTCATAATGAAATCAGATTAAGAGTTCGTGTTCGTAGTGGCCACCCTCCCCTCAGCGATGACCTAGAAACTCGAAAACGAACACACACACACACTCACGCCCACATACGTGTGTCCAAGAATGAAGCACACACCCCCACAGAGCCTCGAAAAAAGAACCGCCTACAACCCTGAACTATTCCCCAGCCATGCACAAGCAGCACAGCAGCGCGGTAAATTCTCATGACGTTGCATGAATAAAAAATGAAATAAACAACAAAAACAGAACACAGATCACAGCAGGACTGGAGCTGAGGCACAAGCGGAAGTTCCAGTTGAAACCGCCGTGCCGACGGCCAAGGGTGAGCGACTCATCGCGGCGTGTGCAGGCAAGGTCCTCGTCACATGCATGGCTTCGCTTTTATTTCATAAATTTTCTACTTAAGGAGGCGATGTGACTTCCAAAACTTACGACCTGTCTTCGGAAGCACTTTGCAGACACATGGGACAAGGGATGGCCGCATGGGGGTGAGCCTACCCCCCGGCCAACGTGCACAGTGTCACCGTAGACGGTGTTTTGTTACCACGTTTCTGCTTGTTTTCCCTGTTCCGGTTCTCGTATCGTCGGCCACTCGCCAATGACTCGGTGCAATGAATTTTAATTTTTCTCCTCGCTTCCCTTCAGCCACTCCCCACTCGCTCAGCCTGCTGGCGGGCTCCTTATGCCAACCGCCGCCGCCGTCGTGTCATTGTTGCAAAATGCAATTTAATTTGTTGATTCAAAAAGTTTTTCTTTTCACTTGTTTTCCATCGGTTTTTGCCACAGATGCCCACGGAGGGGTTGGAGCGACGCTGGGGCGGTGCAGTAATTGTGAGCTGTGACGGGATGACTCGACGACTTAAGCATGTAGGCATGGCAAGCTTGCTGGCGGAGTTTAAACGACTTCATTACGGGAGGTAATTGTGGTCAGTGTTGTTGATGCGGCAGGGTAGCGGCAAGGGGCGAGTCGTATTATTTTCTATTTGCCGAGCGTAATTGGAAAATGCAACCCTCCTGTTGATGAGCCTTAAATAGATCCCCCATGTCCCCCTTCGTGGACAAAAGATGTGCGGCTGTGTGTGTGTGCGATTTAAGGGTTTAAGTGGATTCTTTCGAGGCAAATTGTTTAAGACAACGTGAATTGTGAGAGAGGAAAGTTTATTGCAATTTATTCCTTGGCTTATCGTTTGAACTAAGAAGTAATGGGACGGGAGAAGGGGTTCAGAATCTTGGGGCGGATGGGTTCATCGGACAGCGTCGTCGGGAACCAGGTGGACGACTAGTTATTGTTAGTTGTTCCTTTAGATCAGTTAAATTGACCATTATTTCGCTTAAAATGCTGACCATGCTTTATTTGAAAAGAGGAGGAAAAGATAAGGGGGAGGGGACATCAGACTTGATGACTTGAAGCAGCGTGCCCAGGACCATCAACAATGGAAAGCAGCTATCGCTCAGGCTCGGACCTGCAAGGGTCGCCAGCCTGATAAGTAAGTAAAGTAAGGACATCAGACATCGTTCTAAGTTGAATGTTTTTTTTCAATACATTCTGAAGTCTTTAGATACTTATGCAGGGTAATTGTATGTGCGCATGCCATTTTTTTTTTTTTTAACTTAAAGTCATGTCTCCACAACTCGCAGGTCTTCCCTCCACACGAAGACATCGAATTTTGAAAAATCCTTTCAATTTTAATTTAAAAGGAACTCCTGCTCCTGCATCTGGACCCAGCAGCCAGTGCCTATTATCGGCAATTAAGGGAAGTCTTGGAATTAAAGGTAAGTAAAGTAAGGACAAATCTAAAGATTTGATTGCTGCCTGGCTATCGGAAATGACGATATCTGTGCGCGATATTACATAGTTTTTCAAGCAGGACAGGCCTTCCTTAATCGCTATAGTTTCAGCCTGAAAGACGCTACAGTGATTAGGTAGTCGAAAAGATAGCTGGAAATTTAGATCCCTGGAATAGACACCAGCACCCACACCACACCTCCATCTTCGATCCATCTGTGAAGATTCGCAATGGACCTTCCAGCGTCTGGTGTTCAGACTCCCAGTAAGATCTGGGCGGTATGCTGGTTGAGAAATTCTTCTCAAAGAGGAGTTTAGGTAGAGTGAGGTCTGTATCTATAGGTACAGAGGCACACCTGCGTAGGATCGTTGAATGTCCAGACTGCAGTTCTTTCCAGCTTATTAATCTAATTGCCGTGCTAGCTGCTGTCTGCCAATTAGTGTTATCCGTAGCAAGTTGAGGAGTATGTTTAATGCTTCGGCGGAGGTAGTCCTTAGCGCCCTGCTAATAAATACGCAAGCCATCCTCTGCGCTCTAGCGAGTGGGGTGATGTTGATTCTCTTGTCGAGTGCGGTCCACCGAATTGCGACACCATATAGCAGTATGGGTCTGACTACTGATATAAATAGCCAGTGAACCATTCAGGATTGCAGTCCCCATTTGCAGCCACTGGCCCTTTTAAAGCAGTAGAGAGCCGTTGAGGCCTTCTGGACACGTTCCTGGATATTTAGCTTCCAGCTTAACTTCGTGTCTAGTATAAGGCCTAGGAGCTTAGCGCTGTCGCTTAGCACCAAGAGTCACATGCTTACAACTATGCAGACTCTACTATTTTTGACAACAGAACGAAAGCCAAGCCAAGTCGCAGCCATTTGCTGGCGATGACACAAACGCGCATCCAAGCAGTGGCTCCCACACATATAACTCTAGGGGGTCCCGCATAGTGTGGGAGGGTCAAAGTTAGAAATTTTATACTTCGTAGTAAAGAGGACTAGATCCGCTTTTTGCAGATTGCCACCTAGGCCGCATTGGCTAGTCCATTTCACTAGCTTGGATGGGGCAGATTGCATAATATCCCTGATCGCGGAAAAATATTTCCTAGATAAACCTATGGCACTGTCATCTGCATGGGCAACGACCTTACAACAGACCCAGAGAAAGGAGTTACAACATGGACATCTTGTACAGAGGGGGAGGCATAATCTATTTGAAAACAAAAGTATCATCAACATCAGAGAATCTGTTGGCAACCTCTGTTTCTTTGTGCTCAAGAAGTAATTGTGAAAGGGAGCCATCTCCCAAAGGACCAAGCTGGCTTTATATAAGACACTGCAAATATGAGCCCTGCCATACAGCGCGGATGCGTGGAAAAACTCAAAAGCGGATAAAATAGTCCTTGGTTTCTTCTAGAGATAGGTTCCACATACGATCTTTGGTCCTGTTTGCGTTGATGGGATCTGGAAAACCGTGAGCTGTAGGGTCTAGACAGTGGTATGAGTCTAATCAGGCGTCTACAGAATCAAAACCTGAGGTGGTTAGGCCATGTAACGCGCGTGGACAACATAACCCGCTTCGAAGGTCGATGCAAGAGAGGACACATGCGTTTAAAGTCTCCCGCCTGAGTGAACATGTACCTCAACTAACGAAATTTGACGCAACTAGGCAGAGATCGCGATTGTTGGCTGCGACCCAGGTCCACTTTGGACTGTTGCGCCACATGAAGAAGAAGGAGATTATTTACTAATTGATTGCAACTAATAGTTGGTCCATATGGAGAGTCAAAGTTTGACACACACATCTGCTGGTAATTGGCACGTGTAATACCGCGTGTAATGTTGCCTTTCAATGACTTTGGACAGTGGCTTAACGATACAAGAAATGAACGTCTTCGCTGAAGACACCTACTTGCACTTAGGCATAGATTCTGATGAGTTACAGTCGATGTCGGAGATCTCTCGTGTGTGATTTGCCAGCGTGACGCCTTAAGTGGCACATGAGGATCAATGAAGATGATGATGACGAGAGACTGTTTATGTAAATAAAATGGTTTAATTAGTTCACACGGCGTCAGCACGATTAGTTGGTTCAAAATTAATTATCAAGCACCTGACAAATGTCGTCGACCTGAAATGTCCATTGACAAACAAAAAGAGAGGTCTACATCTGGTGCAGTTTTTCCATTTCCCACCAGCGAGTGTGGTTTGCACTGAAGTAACCACACCCGTGGCTTCTTCGTGAGAGTCTTCCTAAGCCCCGCATGGAAGCTTCTAGTCGCAGGACCTCCAATTCGACTTAGTCCAACACTGACAAGCCTCTGCTGTAGAAAAGGCATCTCTGAAAAACACAAGCACTTCCAAAACCCAACAGCTCTCGACTGTCTGCCTTAACATAACCGCCCTCATCCTCCAAACTTAATGATAAATTGAAATTTTCTATTTAGAGCACACTTACCGCTTCTATCTCCTTATCGAACCGCACTGGACGCAGCCTGCACAATAGCACTATCAGATAAATAAGATTAACGCCTAGAAATAGTCCCGACCACAGCACCACGTCCGGTGTGCACTCAATCAGCCAGCCGTACATCGCCATCAGTATGCAGCCGATGACCATGACCGAGCGCAGCCAGAGCATTCCGAAGGGTCCGTGCGGTGCTAGGAAGGCCATTAGGAAGAATGCGTTGCCCAGTTGAAAGTACAGATGATGAGGCCGTTGCCATATGAGGCACTGCTCGATTGACCAGTCACCAGGACCCGCTGACCGAAGCGTGCCATTGTTGTCCCACGATATAGTTGAGCCGCCACCATTTGACGTGGCGTGTACAATCGATGTGCCCGACGAATGGGGTGACGTTGGAATGGATCCTATCACAGTGTGCGCTATACCGCCGCCGCCATCAGTGTCACCGCTGACCACGTTGAAACCGCCGATATGCGTGCTACTGCCGGCGATATTGGGGCTGGTCGTCTCGACCAGGCCCAATGCTAATGCACTTATAAGGAGCATCTTTGAGCAGGTCAGGAGAATGGTGAAGGGAAGTAGTAGGAGGAGGGGAAGGTTATTTGGTATCGTCTTTGTTTCCGTTTTCGCTGTGTTTCGGGTTGAGTTTGAGTCGAGTTTCTCTTGTTGTTCGTGTGATTCGCTGTGCTGTGTGCTGTGTGCGAGGAGTAGCGTTCTTTTATTTTTCTCTATCAAATCCTTTGGGCGAATGTGAGATGACTACAACGGGACGACGTCTTCCGTTCGATTGACTTCGCATAGCAGAGCATTGTCTGGTCGGTTGCCGGTTGCTGAAGATGGATTTCTGTAAGAGAAGACAATAACAATGGATTAGGAAATACTCTTGTGACAGTCCTAGATACATGGGCAACTGTGTGTGTCTGGATGGGTTGCGGATTAAGAGGGGAAATGAAAACCAAGTCAACCCGCATCAAGTTTGCATCGACAAGTCAACGGCACGGCGACAGGCTTGTATGCCGAAAGAATGAACGACTGGATGATAACCTAAATCGGGTGTATCGGCTTTGTGTTCAGTTGGAGGAGGATGATGACAGGAAATGGGCATGTGGCGGATTTGTGTGGATGAATGCCCGGGAAGTATGTCACGTCATCATCGATGATAATGCGAAGGACAGGCGAAATGGGCTTAACAGAACGGAATACATTTTTTTTCAATTTTTAAGAGGGGCTCAATTGATTATGAGTTTCAGGCGCATGGACTGTCTCCACAATAAAGTGTCTGTACAAAGGCTTATGTCTGAGAGATGAACATGTTGGTTCTACTTTTGAAAACCCTCCAGCAATTCCCTTCCTTAGAAAATAATTCGAAAATAATTCGATGCCGGCGTTGAGTCTTTATACCGAAGTAATCCGAAGTTCCTAATAAGCCTGTCTAAGGCGCTGGCCGAGTTTCTTATGCTCCTCCAATGAAATGCGGGATTAAATACAGTGTACTCTCTCCTAACGAGCACCCCTCATAAGCGGACACTTCTCATAACCGGACACATGTCAAAGAACGGAATTAAATTGTCAATGTAAATAATTCTCTCATAAGCGTGCTCTCTTATAACCGGACGCGGCGCGGATTCCATAACAACAATAAAATTTCACTCTCTCCTAACTCTAGATTCAGCACAACACATGGTACTCACTAGTGGTGTACCAACCCGAAAGTTTTACAAACCGAGTTAACCCGCGTTAAGATCGAAACCGACCGAGTTGTAACCCGGTTTGACGAACTCGGTTTGATGATGAACCGAAAGCAAAAAGTATGGGTTATGGAATGGGGCAAGTCGAGTTGTATTGTTAAACTCTATTTTGTTTCGGTGTTCTATGTGCATCCTAAGACGATTGTGACACGGGGTAGCCAAGCCAATACCAGCTGTGTGTGTGCAAATTGTTTCAATTTGCCTCTCTTCTCTTTTATGTCTTTTCGTATTTTCTTCTACTCTGAACGCAACTTACTTTTTTTGACACGTCACACAACAAAGCACACAATATACGAAAAGTTACCGACCTACCTGCTGTGGGGGCTACGACCCGAACCAATATGGAATTTGGCAAATCAATTTGAAATGTGAAATGGTTTCGGCTCGGCATCATATACTCACGCGGGTTTGTACCGTCTATAGTTTTTTTATGTATTCGGTTAATTTCTGTTTTGTCAATTCGGTTTGAACTATATGTTACTCGGTTTGAGTCGGTTTAGGTGTAACCCGGGTTAATTCGGTTTTGTAACCCGGGTTGACACACCACCAGTACTCACAGACCATTTCTTTTAAAAATCATTCATAGCTTGCTAGGTGAAAGATATACAAACATGTGCACCTCAGTATCTCTCTAAACCGAAGAGAGCTAAGCGCCGCGTGGGTTTTGTTAGTGTATAGAATAGGTAGTCATTTAGTTTTCGGCAAATTTCTTGGTACCGCCAGTATCTAGTTATGAGACAGTTCACTGTATATAACTTCAACATTTTTTTGGTTCGAAATGTAGAGACCCACCATGGCCTAGTGATGTGCATCGACTTCTACGGTTCCTAACTCGCGGTTCCGCCTCTCCTGGGTCACTGGATGGCGGTTTTCAGAGAGCACATTTCTCCAGTGAAGGCTTCTCAAACTTCGCCGTTTCGGATAGCGGAAACAACAACTTTAGAAACTTCATTCATGCATTCATGCTCTGTATCCAATATCTAGCCATCAGTCATTTGTGCACACTCGGCTTCGTTGGCAGTTCTTCAAGCGTTCGGTTAAGTTTTGCATATCTCAGTAGAATAGGTGCGGGGTATTCCCCAATATGGGCCTCGAGTTCGTTGAAAGTGATTGAATTAGGACTTGAAGTAGCCCAAGAGAAAGTAATCGAGCGGTATCAAGTCGCATGTTCGCGGTGACCATTTTATGAACACTCGCCGTGAGATGAGCCTGTCACCCATTAATCTGTGACAACTTCAAATTGTGAGGCGTCACTTGTTGGCGAGCTTTGGCCATAGGGTAAGCTGGGTTAACATTGCGCAAGACCTGAAACCAGTGGGCGTGCTTGGTCCAATGACAACCAAAATGGGTCTCGTCCGAAGATAGAATTTTTAGCCTATGTCCGGATTTCCGCCCGAACTCATCGCATTATTTATGGCCATCCGGCTTTAATCGTTGCCTCAATTGAATTGTATTCTGATCCAACCGCAAAATATTCCGGGTGGGTGTCGGCCGCCGTGGCCTAGTAGGTCGACTCCTACACAGAGAGTTCCAGGTTCGAATCCCCAATTTACCAACTCTCACAATTCACGGCTCCACCTCCACGAGTCACTGACAATGCTCAAGAAGCATTCGTGTATAGAAAATAACCTTCTCAACTTCGCCATTCGGAATCGGCATAAAACTGTAGGTCCCTTCCAATCGTGAAAGAGCGTATAACACGAGTGGTTGCTGAGATGCTAGGTCCAGTGCAACTGGGACAAGGCACAACGCATATATATGACTCGTTGGAAACGATCAATTCAGTTAATCGGCTCCGAATCGGAGGATCTGGTCTTTCTCGATATTGGCATCAACCGCGACTATGTTTCCTTCATTTCGCATCAATCCTTGTTTGCACAAATCTTTGTCTGTGTCAAATTTGGTCGCATCAAATGCGAAGCAAGCGAAAACTGCGGGAGGCTACAGCGTCGCATGAGTGTGTAAACCGTTGAACACTTTCTCGGAGTCATCATAATAATGTAGGCTCCTTGTGAGACTACAAAAGCACACACAACACGAAAGCTTCCTGTTGACGAAGAGGCCTCGGTCCAACGCAAAATCTAGCGTCACCCATAATATCACTCGTGTATGTGATGTCACCGTGTCCCATTCAACATCACGGTGTCGAATAAATGGATATTGGATCCATCTTAAGGTTCTACTCCCTCTGATTTTCATTTTCTCTATCTCTGCACGCCCTGCTTTATTATTCAGCTACGCAGTGCGTACATAATTGAGCAATTTTTATTCGAAAAATGTGTGAGTTCCCCTGTTGTCGTAAGTTTTATATTTCCCTTGACATTTTGGCATTTGTCATACAACCTTCAAGTTGATTGTGAAACAAACATGACTAAGTGCATTTGGCCATTTCATGCTCATTAAAATGCTTTTTGGTAGAACACTTATGTCGCGACAGTTAGTGGCACTCTTCAACTTGATGCCACTGTGTTTTGTAGTGTTTTGAATAGTCACATCGACAGCATAAGGATATATGAAGAACAGGCCACTCAGACAATAGATGTTCTAACAAACTGTGGGACTCCTCCACCCGAGTCGTTATTCGAAAGCCCTGGTCCATGTTCCCCACTGTAGTTCGGAGGAAAGCTAGGGAGTCATTCAATTGGTAGTCAGGTTTTGACATCCATTTTTTAATCCCGACAGCGTATATGTCGGATATATCTACGGAGGAGATAAACATGAAGGACGACCCTTGCCAATCGCTGTGTTTTTGGGCTTGGGCGACAACTGAGGCATAAAGCCATCTCTCCAAGAACCAGGATATCCCTATATAAAGCCTTAATAGTTCCAGTCCTACTCCCATTGAACTTCAACATCAGTTATTTTGTCACGTGCAGCGCCATCAGACTCAGAGAAGCGGGACATTGGTCAGCAAGACCGTACGGCCATAGCAGAGTTCTGTAACTCCTCTCTGAGCACCTAACCCCAGCTCCTACGGACTACATAACCTCCACTGTAGACCTCGACAAGTCGGCACAATGCCGGTTTCCATCCAGAGAGGACTGGAAAGCCCAATCACTTCAGAATACCTATTATTGACGGTTCTAAGTTAGACCACGGAGTAGGCTCAGTGGTCTTCTCGACGGAGTTCAGCGTCTCTAATTCTTACCGCCTCCCAAATCACTCGGGTATCTTCCAGGCTGAAGTGCTAGCGATCAGAGAAGCGTGTAAACTTCTTAGTACTGCCTGTCCTTGTGTGTGTATCTGCATCGACAGCCAAGCAGTCATAAGGGTCATCTCCTCAGTAATCACTTCCTCTAAATTGGTGCAACAGTGCAAGGAAGAACTCAAACAGGTGTTTGAGGTGCGAAATCACTCTCCACGCCACAGCAAGATAGAGAGAAGTGCGACTGCCGACGAAGCAAAGAACTTCCAGCAACTCTCTCACTGAAATTGTGGGCCCCCACCTCAAATACATCATCTACCAACATATCCTCTCCTCAGCTAGTAGAAGGTGAACTAGGACATCCCAGAAGAACCTGGTCCTCATACATGAAAAGCTGGACTCATGACCACCTCAAAGGCAGCCGGTCCGAAATAGCTAGAGTCGTGACAGTAAGTACAGGGGACTAGCCCAAAGGCATTCACGCTGCCAGACTCGGAATAGCATGCCACCAACACTGTGGTAGTTGCCTCGACACTCTCTCAAAGGAAAGTCTGCCTCACTTCCTCTGTGACTGTGCAGCACTAACCAAAGACAAATCGCGTTCGACAAACCTTGGCTTAGTGACCACTCCGAGATCGTTAATCGAAGTATAACGAATTTAATCAAATTCCTAAGCTCCACAGGTTAGATTTAGGGAATCCAAAACCACCCAGGTCTACGAGGTGTCGTGTGAAAACGGCGCACAATGCACTACTTGCACCCTGATTAACCCCAGCTTAAACCAACCAAGCCATCAAACCGAACCAACAAACCCAGGCCTCCTGTATGGCGTAGAAGCATAGACACTTACTTAAGCGGTCGATGAGATTCGTGCTCGCTTCGCGAAGGAAGGTCTTCGCATTATTTCTTGTCCCGTATGTACTGCAGGGAGACGGAACGTGGGCCTGTAGCCTCATCGATCTGGTCAAACGAGTTCGAGCCTCTCATCTCAGATGGCTAGGTCATGCAGAGCCAATGGACACCAATGCTTCGGCCCAGAAAGTCTCTGAATCCTACTCCGAGGGTCAACGCGGTAAAGGAAGACCACGATGCGATGGCGTACGCAGGGGGATACGGACCTCACTCAGTTGAACGTGTGTAAATGGAAGCAACTAGCCCAAGACCGTGCTAGTTGAAGATGCATGCTGGCTGAGGCCCAGGTGCACCCCGGATTGTAGCTCCAAAAAACCCAAACTGCCATCCGAGACTGTGTATGTCTACTTTAAGATTCAATATGGACCGAATAATAATCGCTGAACGTGATCTTGTGGCAAAAATAGTGATTTTGTATTAGGCACGTTCGACGCACGAGCACGAGCGGGGTACAGTCCACGTCATCAGCCATCTCAGTGAACTAAAGAAAAAAAATGCACTCTGTTGCAAATCCCTCCTTCGAAATGCACATGCCCTCCGACGTCTTCCTCCAAATATTCGAATAAAGGAACGAACATCTTTGAGCCCAATCGTGCATCCATGCCTCTCTCCCCAAGTGGAATGTTTTCATAAAAGAGATACACCACCCTTGGGACCACCTCCACCAGCTGGAAGCTTACAGCTTAGCTCCTGATGTTCCACATAAATAAGTTGAATGCCGTACCTTAATATTAACTTGCTATCGCCGCCAGTCATTTCGAAGCCGCCTGGGAGCCTCGGAAAGAAACCGACTGACTGCAGTCGTAGTTTTAAGAGCAGTCAACCGAACTTTGCCCGGCATTTACATCTCCCCCGGGCGGAGCCCCGACAACATTTTCCATGTCGTAAACGCTACCAAGGATGTGTCCCGAAAACCGTATCGCATGCCTCCATCGAAATGATCCCGCAGAAGGCAGTCATAAAAATCATCGAGCCACAAAAAAATTATGAGCGGATATACAAAATTATTCGACCACCAAGCCAGTTGGCAGCCGGAGAGGTCCCTGGGAACGACTGCCCAGCCGTGCACGGCCTGTCAGAAGCACTGTCAGTGTCTAATGGAAGCCCGCACTGCTCATGTTCTGACAACTGACCTTAAACTCTTTGGGAGCTGCACACTCCAGTGACGCGGTGGAACAAATGAGTTGTGTGCATCCTCGCTCCAACATCTGGCACCCGCCCAATCAATTCCGACGAAATTGGTGACAGTATCATCCCTCCACTCGAACCCCGCGCCGCTTTTCCGGCCAGCTCCAGAGTCAGGGTGTGTTGATAAATCGCCGATTTAATTGCCCATCGGTGTGCAGGAACCGTCTTGTTTGTCATATTATCTCGTCATCCGTCACTGCGAGCACGGGGGGCTGCTCCAGGCAGAGTCAAACAAAAGGACTCGCATGCGGAGGGAAAACAAATGTCTTTGCCTGGGACGTTTGCCAGGCAGTGTGAAATATTCCGATTCCCATGCGCCTTCCTGCTCTAGATTGCATCGTCTTCAGGCACCATTCCCTGCACGGGGGGATACATGATTTCATTTGCATGAGCTCCTGATGAGGATGCGGTTTTATATCTGTTCAGTCCGTCGATGCTTCTGAATCTGCATACTGCGCTCCTCCTTCGGGCGGGTAAAGGCGACACACACATACACATGTTTACATTTGATGACTGCGCCAGGAGAGTAATGAAATTGTAAAATGTCCTGCGCCATCGATAACACTGGTGCCAGGAGTCGTTATTTATGGAGACAACCTCGGTGGGGAATTGTTTTAAAGTCAAAATAAAGGAGTTATTGCCGTGACGTGACCATTTTGTTTACGACCCCCTTCGAGGGTAGCGACTTTGGCATTGGATTCATATTATCCGCTTCATTGAACTTGGACTGAAGTATCTGGGGCATGATGCAATCTTCGATGTGATGTCACACTTCTCTCGGCCCAACATTGTTTTAGCAGATCGACTGCATTCGTTGGTCGGTCGATTGGTTCAGCGTTCAGTTCTGGAGAGAATTGGGGCTATGTGCCTGGCCTTTGCCCAATTCTGTGCCATGATTTGACGTGTGAGTGTCTTCGTGGTCTACATGCTTTGAGAAGGGAGAAAATTGGGTCGTTTTGTTGTTTGAGACATGCTGCTCGTGGAAGTCAATGTGACGGGCTTTCGGTTGGCAAGAGACAAGGAAACCTTGACCTTAGAGATTCCTTGACACGTGAGACGAAATGGGGTTTCACTTAGAAATAGATACTTTCTCAGGACACGTTGCATTTCCTTGTGATTGACTTTCACCTTGGGGCTGAAGTGATATCAGAGAACTTGTGATTGTGACATAATTGAGACAACAGGCGATCATGATTGCGAGCAAATGCGATGGGTAAGGAATTCAGGGACAAATTTCTGGAGATCTACTGCAAGCCCATGTCAAACAAGTTCAGCTCGTGTTATTCGCTCAAGCAAATGGTCGATTTCGTGTGATGATTCGGCCGGTCCATAAACCCTACGAAACAGTCCATTTTTTTGGGTACATTGGCAGCTCTGGCTCATCGTCGTGCCTTGCCAACGTGCTTTAGTGGAAGCATCTACGGCTATTGAAGAAGAGGCGAAGCGAGCTGGTCTTAAGGTCAATGAGGATAAAACTATGTATATGCTGTCGACCACAAAACGATCCATCACACACCACCTAGGACAAAATATTACAATCGACAGTTACAATGTCGAGGCAGTGAAGGAGACCTCGGGGCAAACGTATTCTCCACAAACGACATCACTGTGGAGATCCGACGTAGAACCGCCTTTGGCAACCGGTGTTACTTCGGTTTGTCAAAACAACTGGCATCAAGACTCCTGACTCGAAGGACTAAGATCATGCTCTACAAAACCCTTATTTTGCCAGTCCTGCTATATGGAGTCGAAAGCTGGACGATAAGCAAAACTGCGGAGTTGATTCTTGGTGCCTACGTCGGATATATGGTTCCGTCTGCGAGGAAGGCGAATGGAGGAGAAGGCACAACCGCGAACTCTACGAGCTGTACCAGGATGGGGATGTAGGCAAAAACCCGTCGACTGTACTGGCTCGTCCACATCGAGCGCATGGACAACAATGGTCCAGCTATGAGGGTCCTCGAATCCGAGCCTCTTGGTTCGAGAAGGAGAGGAAGACCGAATCTCCGGTATAAAGACCAAGTGATCGCGGATGTAAGACAGCCTGGTCTTCATGACTGGAGGCAGCGTGCCCAGGACCGTCAGGAATGGAAAGCAGCTATCGCCCAGGCTCGGACCCTGCATGGGTCGTCAGGCAGCTCTAGTACAGCCTGAAATGGCTCATGAGTGTACGTTGGGGCGCACCCAGAGCCGTAATTACGATGTGGTCTAATATGACCTTAGGCCTCTAGGTCATACGACTGTAGGCATCGACGTGAAGAGTCACGAATTCGAAAAGTTTGGGGCAGTATGCATTACCAGCTTTGTTAGTTGGTGGCTGTACACTTCATCGTGGTGCGACGGCCTAGTACAGGTCAGTGACTCTTGGAACTATTCCCTATGAGGAGACAGGAACCTAAGATACGGCCACCTCCTTCCCTCCATGCTACCTTATCCTCTCTCTTTCCCTTCCGGTGGGCTGGATCAAGATGTCACACGCACCGTGCTGATGATCAGCTTGGCTGGGGGCCCACTCAAAAAACTAGCTCAGTCGCGAACCGTGCCCCGGAGTTACGTGGCGACCGTCCGGGCTAATCAGCCTTAGCTACGTATTGCGGATCTCTGCGTAGCCTGACCCCTAGTTTCTCCGCTCCTCGTGGGACTATAATCCAATGTCTTATAACCCAAACCCCCCAAAAAATAAAAGAGACCGGTGCTCCCTCACCGACCGGGAACCAGAAGCCCAGTGCCCGTATGGGCCTAAACAAAGCTCCTGCAGTGACAGGAAGTACCGGCCCTAGTACTTCCAAAGGCCGCGTGGAGCGCTTTAATAAAAACACACCAAATGCGTGGAGCAGCTGAGCTCTCGAAGGCCACTGGGCCTTCACATAAAAAGCATAAGGATCTGAGCGCCGCCTCTAGGGTTCTAGAGCGTCTGAAAGGCATCCCTCAGGAGAAACTCTCCGAGTCGAAGAAGAGGTCTATGGCCTGGGCTATAAAAGTAGTTCAGGACCTGGGTGAGGGAACAGCCGCTAAGGACTCAACGTCTAAACGGGCCGAATCGGCGGAATCGTCGCCCAACCTCTCGAAAAGATTAAAGCAGGCTGGCAGTGTCAAGCGCCGTATAGTGAGATCCTCAAAGGGGATCTCACTTACGTTCGCAATGCGCGGCAGTCAGCCACCTCAACCTAACCTAAAGTTCGACGCGAATACGTTTAAGTCGCTCAGAGTAAGGAGGCACATTGGTTCTCAATTCACCAAGATCGCGAAGAGTGGACCGTAGAAACCTGCGCCTGAATGCATTGAATTTCGTGTCTACATCGTTGTTAGTAAGTAAGAAAACTAATGGACCAAAGTGGTCGCCTTGAGGTACATCCGATGTTTTTGAAGACTAACGATCTGAACGTAGCTTCCTTTTCTCTGCTTTCCTAATAGGGTTTGATCCATTTCACGAATCAGTTTTCGAAAGGACTGTCAATTTAAATATAATGCCTCGGTGTGAAATTTCATTAAATGCTTTACTACAGTCGGTGGCTATCGACTCGACCTCTCTGTCGTGTTCAAATGCGCACAGTGCTTGAGACACAAGTTCAGAAATCGTTTTGTTATTGCTAATAGTGAAAAGAAGACAAATTCAATCATTTGAATGTGCTGTTCGGGTGTATGTTATGGCTGCTTAATATAATACTTACTTAAGATAACTATCCCGGACATACAAAGCCGGAAGAAGTTTAAACGGGCCAGAAATGACTGCAATGCAACTATCAGACGTGTGAAATTCTCTTATGAGGAAAAGTTGAGGCAAAAAGTGCTACAATGTCCCAAGGGTAGCAAACACTTTTGGTCATTTGTAAAAAACGTAAAGAATTCCGCCTCGTCTTCAATTCCCACGCTCATTTACAATGACATTCCAGCTGTCAGCTCTTTAGACAAAGCTAATCTGCTTGCGGCTCATTTTGCAGCTAGCTCAACACTGCCAGATTCCAATTTGTCTCCACCTGTACTTGAGAGCGTTGATTTCACCATGGGACAAATCCACTTCCGCACTCGTACAGTTGCAAGAGTACTGAAAGATCTCGACGTGCACAAATCCCCTGGCCCGGATGGTATTCCCCCTATACTTCTGAAGACGTGTTCTTCTGTGCTGGCAAAACCACTGCGTAAGCTTTTTCATCTATCCTACTCTTTAGGTCTCTTTCTGAGCAGATGTAAAACAGCATTTGTCCAGCCAGTCCCTAAAAAGGGCGAATATTCGTCACCCACCTCGTACCGACCCATAGCACTTACGTCCCTTCTTTCTAAGGTCGTGGAAACGCTGATAAATCGTCAGCTTATGAAATATCTTGTCGAAAATGCGTGCCTATGGTATCGATGAATCTCTTCTTCTATGGATTAGAAATTACCTTTCGAACCGTTCAATTCAAGTTGTTTTGGATGGGTTCAAGTCTGTTATCCACCAAATTAATGCTGGTGTTCCCCAAGGCTCAGTTCTGTCTCCGACACTCTTTCTCATTTTTATAAATGATCTCTTTTCTGCTACTTCTAATCCAATCCATACCTTCGCTGATGACAGCACCCTTAGCTTTTCATATTCGTTCCTAGACTCACGACCCCGCCCTTCGGCCGTAGAATTGGAACGGCGGCGTATGTTAAGCACGTTGAATTCCGATCTTGACAGCATAATTAACTGGGGAAAAAACAATAGAGTGGAATTCAATGCTTCAAAAACTCAATGCTGTCTGCTGTCACTCAAGCGAACCCTTGATAATCAGCCATTATCCATGAATGTCGCTTGTGTCGATGAAACCGCAAAACTTTCCATTCTTGGTATGTGTATCAACACAACACTTAGTTGGAGTGATCACATTTTTGAGGTCGCCAAAAATGCTGCGCAATGTTTAGGTTTTCTTAATCGATGCAAGAAATATTTCACCCCTTCTGATTTGGCTTTAATTTATAAAGCATACATCCGCCCCAAGCTTGAGTATAACGCTTATATCTGGTCTGGTGCCCCCAAGACCACACTGCACCTACTTGATAGAATCCAAAAGCGAGCGATAAAACTTATAGGAGACAACAATATCGCAGAGTCATTAGACTCGCTCGAACATCGACGTACCGTCTCTTCTTTGTCCGTGTTTTATCGTTATTTCAACAAACGATGCTCAAGTGAGCTAGCCAACTGCATTCCTCCTCTCCATGAATTCACCCGCAATTCTCGTCTCGCCAGGAATGCCCATCAGTATACCCTTAAGCCTACTTTCGGACGCACAGTTAAATTCAGAGACTCGTTCTTCAGCCGCACTGCACGAATATGGAATGCTCTTCACAAACTAATATTTCCCACAGACTACAACCCGCAGATATTTAAAACCAATGTGCACAGGTACCTCCTCTCCCTTTCTCCCTCTATACCTTCGGCTCGTGCTGTGTCTTGACCCCGGACACATAAGGGTATTAGCAATCCCTTGAGCACGCGCAAATTATAAAAAAAAAAAAATCCCGGTATCATCTCTCTGCAGATAAGTAAAAATGTACTAAAGTAATAGTATAAATACGCGGTAGCGAGGAAAGCAGATACAAATAATTGTTAGAGCGTGTGAGTTAGAGACTTTTTAGACATAAAAAATGTAAAACATTTCACCTCAAAGGAGGGAAATGAAGCGAAAAGATGTGAAACAGCGCGACTTCAAATTGTATTCAATTTTACGAATATATTTGCGAATTAGCAAAATTAGCAAAACAGCGAAAGACAACTAACCCGTTCGATGGTCAGAATACAAGAGAGTTTATTCAATTCTTTTCAGCTTTGAATTCAATTCAGATAGCTTCCCTTCCTAGTTCTGTGACGGGTAGCAGTTTGAATTGATGTGGTGCGATTGAAGTGCACGGAGAGCCGAACAGAGCGAACTGTGAGACGGATGAAGGTGCCACACAACCATTGGTAGCCACCTCCAGCTAGGACCTATAATATAGCATGTGTTGACCGCGAGGCGCTCCTTGGGTTTACCGTTTCTAGCACGAGTACAAACGCCTCTTTTGAAAAGCGAAAATGCTGAATAGGATCCGATGCATCTCTAGACGTCCTTCGCCTTCGCAATAGTCCAACAGAATTTTCTCTTTCTTCGTCATCGAAAAACAACACATTGCAATGCCGACAAATTTTTTTCGATTTTTATTAAAAAATTTAACAACAAACCTAAACAACAAACAACCACGTTAAATAGCAATCGTTCAATCACAGTCGTTTAATCGTCGACTTTTGACAGTTCAATGAGTTATACGAAGTAATAGTGAATCGTCAAAAACGACGTCGACTAGTCTAGTCGATTAAATAATTTTAGCGTTACACGAAGTAATACAATCGTCGAAACGACGTTGTCAGACGATCGTCGTCTTACGCGATGAGACCTCAGTTTTTTTTGGGCACGCATTTAGGGAGCAATTAAAGCAGAAGCAAACAAACATTTGTCTGTTTAACGTGTTTCTTAATTCTGAGAGATGTACTGTTTTTTTGGGTGTTACTTCATACCCCTGTTACAACTTGCCCCGCTTTCCTTCTACTCCGTAGCTGTCGATAACACGATGACAAGGTAAAGCATTAATCACGACTTCTACAAAAAATGTTTAAACCAAACTCAAGCGCCCATCCAAACACATCTACGAACCAAGATTCTCTCTTGTCTCCTAGCTCGAGTGGTGGGCCAATGTAGCCTATCCCAGCCGGGAATGATAAATGAGGAACTAATTGATGACGTCCAGAGTTTCTGAGTGAATTTTCATTGAATCTCTCGCATTATCCGCAACCAAATCCAATCGCTCGCCCTCCCCCCCACCCAACGGGCGCAATGGTGTGTCAGACTTCACAATCAAATTATAACTTCCCCAACAATGTAGCAATCGATAAATGTCGCCATATAATTTATTCATCACTGGAATACTGTATTCGCCTGCGATCCAAACCATCCGTCATCGGCTGGGCTGTGCTGCTCGCACCCATGCTGCTAGCCACCATGAATCCCAACCGAACTGAAAGCCTTTAAACTAGTTTCTCCATAACATGTCCCGCATACCGCTGTGCTCGTAATTAACCGTCATTAAATGAGCGTCCCCTCTAATTGGAATTTATTTCTGGGTGTGTTCAGCGCCAGGCCGCATGCCCTGCAGCTTGTGACCAATACCGCACCCCCGTCTTATTAAACGGTAATTAGACACTGCACACGCACGCTGGCCTGTGACCACTTGCATTACATTGCTCGAAAATTTGAATACATAATTTGAAATTTACAGACGGTTCTGGCGGAACACAAGCGGCGGCATGGAAATTACTTCAAATGCGTCACAAGGCTTTAAGCCACGGGGCCATGTTGACATGCATCTACGCGTGAAATGTTCAGTTAAAATTCTCCCAGGCCGAGGGATACTAATCTTGCAACCAGAGCCACCAAATTGAGTTGTACAGAATGATCTGCGGAGAAACTGGCTACTGGCGAGTGTGTGCAGCTTTGGAAACGTGAAGGGCAACCAGAGAGCAAGGCGCTCGCCTAGAAGCCCACACCAGAGATTGAACGTGAAACGAAATTGATTTTTCATGGTTTTCACCGCTCGCCCTCTCTGTGTGGGCTTACTGCCGACTGAGATTGGATTTTGTGGAGATTTACACTGGGTGCTGCAAGTATAGAGTACACACGTGAAGGATATCGTGGTGAAGCCATTACTCATCACATTTGGAGTTTATTTTATACAAGAAAAATAACGATTTAGTGAAAGTTACAATAATTTGTCTATGCATCAAGTGCAAGTGACCTCCAGTGACCCGCATGATCCGCGAAAGGAGTGGCGGAGCAAAGCACGGAGGGCACTTCCCACGCTCCCGGGCTCCACCGTAGCGTTGCCAATACTCTACACAGCAGCAGCTCTAGGCTGGCCGAAGCGACATTGTGGACTAAGTGCTCCCGTAGTGCCCCTACACAAATCTCTGGATTCGACTTATCTTTCTAACAAGTTGTATAGTTTGTGGGCGTGGCCTCTTGTGGCCGTATCACAGTTTTGCTAATTTATTTGATTTGATGAAAAGTCGCCCAAAAGTGACAACGGAACGTGGGCAATCCCTACCATCCAAGACCCATCACTAAATCGACATTAACCAAAATACCGTCAAAACAAATTGTACCCAATAGTGTTCCATTTCCTTCGAACCACACTGTTGAGCCTATTGAATTATAAAAAGTTTTCTTTTTTTCAGTTTTGACACAAATCTGGGTCTACAAGGTGACACAATCACCGGAACTGTAATTATGGTGTGAACTTCGTCAACCACACCCACTCTCCCCCTCGAAGAGGGACGCCACCCCCATGCCATGGCAAACCTTTTATAGCGGTTGGATGGAAAATCATATTTTTCTCGTAGTGGGCGTGTGTTGTACGGTGGCGGGTCAGACACATGAACACACACACACACTCGCGTCGGGTGTCCACATTCGCTCGTTCGTTCGCTTTCAACCACGGCTTTCAATTAATTTATGAACAGCCTTAATTTTTAATGAAGAAGAAAACCGTTCAAAGCTATGGCATGGTTTATTGCTGAAGACACCTGTCGCCTACCTAATGGAACGCCTACATCCTCGTCATGTCGCCTTCAAGTCGTCATGCTGCTGCTGCTGTTACCGTTGCCGTTGCCGTTGCCATTGCCGCCGACGATGATGATGTCGATGTGGATATGGATGTGGACGGTGCTGCTGGAGGTTGCCTAGTTTTCCACAGTTCACTACATCTGTGTATCGAGGGGGACCAGTGAGGAGGGAACGCATGAATGGGACGTAGAAGTTTCACATTTGCGAGCTGTGTTAGGTTAGGTTTTGTAATTTTTTGCTGTCCTGGTTTCGCAGTGGTTTCCACGCCAGTGAATCACAAAAGGAAAGTGATTACATCACTCCGTCCGACGTGTGTGAGTGTGTGTGCAGCCAAAGTGACAAGGGCAACCAGCATCTTGTGGGCGTGTGCTCACCCAGTTTGACACTTCAGATGAGATGTCATCAAAACTGCCTGACACGGCTGATGGGCGTTCGAATAATGTTGTCAGCTCTGCCTTTTGTCTTCGAGGGGTGAAGGTGATGTGTGTGTGTGTTATTGGAAAAGTTTGACGGAGACGGAAAAAGGTGCATCCGGGATTAGGCATCTATTCGGGGAACAGCCGCACGGAGATGCGCACTCTACAGGTCGTCCCAGTTGGCGGCCAAATGGAACGGAGCGCCGCGACGCGGCGTAGCCTAAGTTAAGGGCAGATGTGTGCCTTTATGCGATCAGATAAAACACAAATATTTTATTGCTTCTTGGCACGTTCGCCATTAGAGGACTCTGCGCGGAGGCCATGCTCGGAATGTAAATATGTGCGGAGTGTCGTACGTGTGGCGGAACAGGATAACATTGTGTAATGCTCCGCTCATGCATATTCGAGGCCCTAATAGTTTTGTCAAGGGTAATTTATTTATTTTTATGACTTGTGTTTGAAGCGGCTCTGCTGTCAGCCTAATGATCAGACATGGCTCTAATGGGGCTTAATGGGGAGAACGTTTAATGCCGGCATGTTAAGAAAGAGCAAGTGGGCGGGCAGATTGGGTGGCTTGCCTAGACACGGTTATGGAGTCGCTTATCCCGGGGTTATAGGGTTGATAAATGGCAATTACACGGTTTTCTTTCTCAATAAGGACTTCATAAAGAGGAGATGGTACTTTTGCAATTGATAGGCGTTTGTAAGGAATGGGAGTTTGATTCTTGCTGTTTAACCTTTTTCTCATTGGTTGATGAAGGTGGAGAAAGATGAGAGGAATTATACAGGAAAATAGAGGGAAAACAATGAAATGGAATGAAAAATGTTAAATCAGTCTTCCACGGGTGTTCTTTCTGACTTAAATACAAATTAGGTTTTTTTTAAGGTAAATTTTATTTTATTCTTTTTTTTTACGTTTAATTTTTATTTAATTTAATTAAAAAAGTAACACGAAAGTCTTTGATATTGCAAGATGATATACTTTACAGTGAACGCTCGAAATAGTGAATAATCCAATCTAGTCTACAGAAGAAATGTTTAATCTTCTGAACCATATAACATGACTATCACAAGCGGCAGTTACAGTGACCAATCTTGTTGCAGTGAACATGCCCGGTTTTTATTAGTTCACTATGTCGAGCGTCTACTGTAATAAAAATTAAAAAAGAAAATCTTAAAATTAAAAGAGCTTGGCGAAATACACGTACAACGAACTACGCGTGTTCAAGTATTTTTAACTAGGAGAGACGAGGCTACAAAGTACGGAATGATTAGATATACATCTGTACAGTGATGGACAAAAAAAAAACACTTCAAGCTTTAGTGTGTAATTTAGATTATTACAACTTATGAATATATGACGTGTTGCAATAATCGAACATTGAAAAATTTTTATAAACATTAATTAAAAACATACTATGCAAAAATATCCTGCATTCCTATTTAAAAAAAAAAACAAATTCATTTACAAAATATGTAAAACTCAGCAGTTGCATTACAGAAGATCGCTTGGCAGCAGCTATTTTGCGGTTGCATACTTTTTTTCAATGGTTATGTCATTTTGTTCTGCCCGCTACAAGTTTATAGTAAAGCCTTGTCTTACCGCTTCTACTTTCACTTGGGGCTATGTATCCATAATTTCCATTTCCGCACTATCATCGGAAACCCCTTCCTCTTCCGATCCTACGTTTTGTTAGATCTATTCAGAGATGATAGAGAGACAGAGACAAATATTGACTTAAGAAAGTATCTAGTAATTTGAAAACCTCCGTAGTTCGATTTAGGCTCGGTCTTGAAGAATTACCGTGGTTAGGTTAGGTAGGGGGCTGCTAGTGCATTCACCAGCCCACTTAGAGCATATTGGTCCATTGTGATACCCCCAGTCAGGCTACTACCACTCATTGACCACTCCAGTTACAGTGCTATTTTCAATTTGATCCCAACGACAAATGGTGACTGGACCAGATTTGAAAACCAAATAAAAGCGTACTAACTTTGCTTTCACTGGGACTCGAACCGGGGACCTCGCTAACCAAGGGCAGGCACTCTACCAACTGCGCCATCCAGTCGTACGACTTAGGTTTAGATCTAGACGAGACATATTTCCATAAATTTTTGCGAACTCGCTGGAATACATTTTCTTTGGAAACCAGGATCCTCAGATCCTTTCAGGTGATGCACCACTGTTTGGAAAAGTATGGACATTTTAAAATATGACAGCCATACGACCGTTTTTAATGACATTTACTGAAATTAAAGCATTGTGAGATGATTCTCTGACTTGCCAGGGCATGGGTTTGAGGAGCTGATTCATTGTATGGGGCACCCGTCGTCTGAGCCAATTGCAACGTGTCCGATTCAGACGATGATGAGCGTCCTTAGTGAAGGTATGCTTAGTCCAGGTAGACAGAGTGATCGTTTGCGATGTAGTTCTTGCCATATTCCCTTTGTTTTAAGGGAGGTGGTGCCATTTAATCTAGCTACTTGTGGATTGTTTATTTTAATTATGTGTATCTCAAAAAAATGTTAGGCTGTAACGATTGGCATGGAAGGTGGATCCCCTTCTGGTGTTAGAGAAGAGGGGCTCACAATTACGCGGTATGTCTGTGTCCCGGCGCTCGTATGAGATGCACATTGAAATGCTAACGCATCACTTTACGAGACAGCCTGTAATAATTGAGGGATGTTTTTGAATTGAACACAACATTGTCCAAGGACTAGGTTAGGTTGGGTTAGTGGGTAGCAGCTCAGCCTCACACAGATCTGTTGGTCTATGGTGCTATCACTAAATAGAATCAACCTAGTCGTAGTCCACTTTAGCTTTATTTAAGCAGAATGTTCCAGTTAAGCAGGTGTCCAGAAGTGACACCTGGGTTCACCAAGAACACTATCAAGGTGGTGATGGTATCATTATGTTATGGGCATTGGTAAGCATATGGTCCCTAAAATCTGGAAAATGGCTTAGTGATGAGAGATTGGAACTGTAATGCTGTCATTTTCTGAAGAGGACATGCCTGTGGTGTGGACACTGCAACAAGATAACGATACACAAAAACCCACCGCTAAATAGAAAATGGAATGGTTTGCCCCTCTAAAGTTGTTGAACTTATGGAGTGAACAGCTCAACCGATCATCTGACATCAATCCGATAAAAGAAATGTGTTGAAGCAGGTCAAAGATGCTTTTGGAAATTTAAAACCTAAAAAATAAGCATGCATTTTTGGAGGCATATCAATCGGATGAACGGAAGTGTGAATGAATGTATCAACCCTACGTCGCAATGAATCACTCCAATCAAAAAGAATAAAGTTAAATTGAGAAAGTATTGCTAAGCAGCAAAACAACTAAGACAGTAGTACCTCGGTAATTCTTTCATGAGGCGAACACGTTCGAATCGCTTTTACACTCTTCGAGCACATCAGGACACAATTTGCATATCTTCCAGTTCTTTCAATATAATAATAAGCGACTGGATGGTAGAGTGCCTGCCCTTGGTTAGCGAGGTCCCCGGTTCGAGTCTCAGTGAAAGCAAAGTTAGTACGCTTTTACCTAGTTTTCAAATCTGGTCCAGTCACCATTTGCTTTTAGGATCAAATTAACGCCACTGTCACTGGAGTGGTCAATCAGTGGTAGTAGCCTGACTAGGGGTATCACAATGGACCAATATGCTCTAAGTGGGCTGGTGAATGCACTAGCAGCCCCCCTACCTAACCTAAGCCTAAGCCTAAGTCTTGTGGAGAGACGAATCAAATTTAATCGGTTCCAATCCGGCAGAAAGCGTCCACCTAAGCAGGATGTTAACTCACGGCACAGTATGAAAACGGTCAACCATGGTGGCAGTTGCATTGTGACGTGGGTTGCATTCTGATGGCATGGTGTAGGCCCCATTGTTAACAGAATGGATCAGCACCAGTACAAAGGAATATTGGAAGGCCATGGTAAGGAACATTTGCCACTGGCGTCGACATTGATGCACGATAACGAACTATTCCAAGCTCAGTCCAGGGCTTGAAACGAGCTGGATTATTAGCCAAATAATTAGTGTTTTACGTTAGTCTACACTTGCCTATTAGGCACACAAGCAAGGAGAACGGGAACACCCTACACTGACTTTTGTAGGAGCTGTAGGTACGAAGAGGAAGAAGAAATTATACTTCACTACCTCGGCACCTGCCCAGCACTTGCAGGGACAAGGAAAAACACGCTAGGCAGCTATTCATTCAATAGCCTTGAGGAAATGTCTGGCATTTAAATTCTGGGAAAAATTTATAAAAAATACTAATTGGCTGTAACCCAGCAAAGGAGTGCATCATCCAGGATATGCCACTAGCACACCAGCAGGTATCTTCAGGTGTTACGTCGTCACGTTAGCTGCCGACTGAAGATATCACAATGAATCTAATCATGATCTAAGTGGGACTGCTTCAGTTGTGGCAATCACATTAACCTAAACTAACATAGTCTGCGCAAAGTCCTCGCCTAAATCCAATTGAGTGTCCTTGGAACGAGGTGGGATTCTATTTTAGAATGAACAAGCCAAACAACTTGGAGGAGCTTTGGCAGTTCACTCGGCATGGATGAAATTACTTCCCACTTTCGATCCACAGATGTCACACATTGGTGGAAACCATACCACGTCAACTGAAGGCAGTTAAAGCGATACCCAACTAAATTTAACTAATTATGGGATCTTATTCTTAAAACAAAAAATGTTTGTTTTTTTTGTCGGTGTGCTGATTCACCAGAAAACCCGAAGACCTGTATTTTGTTTAAATTACTTATTATTTCTTCTAGAGTGATCGAAAGTATTCCTTTCAAGACCAAACAATAACCCATACCAGCTAAACCGCTTTGCCATAAGCACCAACTGGTTCTAAGCTTTGGAATAGCCCAACCGCGTTTTTTCACAATGGACCTACTTTGGACTAAGTGTGACTGCCCGTCTCACCTATCCAGTGGGCCGATGACACCACCAAACGTGACGTATGTAGATCCAATGGTCTTTCCGCAGTTACGTATGGATTTTGACGTTCTTCTGCTTCTTCTGATGGGGCTACAGTCTGTTCTTCATCTTCTGATGTTTTTTTTTAATTGTTTTTTGATTTCATTTTTACTTAATTTTCAGGACAACTTAAACTGTACAAAAATGACATAAAAATCTATCTTAAATGTCTAACAATTCATATCTTAATTCTTAAATGTTACTGATCCTTCGCGGGTACTCTAAAATAATCGAATCTAACTTACTATTTGCCTGCCGGCTATTAAACTTTTAAGTTTCTGTTTTTTTTAGTCCTTAGGACAGACTATTTTATTTTACTGGCTTACTTGCCTTCTTCTGATGGCTTCACATCCTGGGATGCACCTGAGAGTTTTCTTGGACTTCCCCGGCCTGACTTCGAGGCATCCAAGCGCATCCTCCCTTTTTAATGAATCAGAGAACTTTCTTCATTAATCCGAATTCGCTTCTCGCTGTCATGCAACGCGTTGCTAAACCAAACGAACCCATGTCATCGTGTATGTCCTTCACCTCAACAACCGCCCTCCCGCTCTCCATGTTGTATTGTAAACAAATCAAAGTATAAGGCCACCACCACGTACGGTTTATCACAACGATACGACCCAAATTGAATCACGTTCGATCTCGGCCGGGAATACCCGTTCGCATTACCCACAGACACAGACCCCGTCCAACGACACCCGGTCACCGAACGGCACACAGTTGTGCCAACTCCAAAGCAAACACATGGCAAAACATCATTCGATCAATGAACCCCCTCATCGACGAGCATTCACTGCACGCATCACACTGCACCGTGCACCTCCGCCGCCGTCCCGATGTAAACTGATTAATTACCATGAATCACTGAAAGGAAATCATTTCCCGTGGGCTTATACAGCTAGCCAGCTCGCCAGTTCGCCACCCCCTGGGGGCTTGCTGTGTTCCAATTTGGCGTGTATCCGCACCGTGCTTTTGCATGCATTGCATCGATTCGTGCGGGGAGTATGGGCGACATGTCAGAAGTGGGCGGGTGGCCCGGACAACAATAGAATGCGTGTTGCAACTGGCAGATGACGTTTGCCAAACCGGATGACGTCATTGTGCTGTTGGATCGATTCCTTCATTCCATTGTCCTGGCCGACCTGGCGACGATCTAGGCCAGGGTCTACACCAAGAGGCGGCAGAGATGAACAAATGCACTCGAGCGTGCATGTCAAGAGGGTCCCGCTCGATGACATATGACGCGTGCCGTCATACCCAAATGAGATCGACTGACGAAGAGCCACGAGCACCGCAGCGAGGAGCTTCCTTTCAGTGCGATGTGTCAATCACGTTCCGTCGACGACGACAGTTACGTGTGTGTCGCTGCTAGACCGTGTATCTGAGCAAGAAAATGTGTATCCGCTCGTTCGGTTAATTACTTTATAAGCGATTGAGTGATTAAACAAAACGAAGCGGAATAAAACGTGTACCGGTTGATTGTCGACGGGAACAACACTCCCCCCTCCACCCGCCGGCGGTTTCAAATTGATCGATTTTTTTCCATTTTTTTTTCTCTCGCAGCTCAAGCAGTTCACGGTTCAATGCACGATGTCGAGACAAACGATTGAATCGCAAACATATGTGTGAGTTGGTTGCGCCAGACACGCCACCAGCGGTGCACACGCTTGTGGGAGGGAACCAGCGGAGAATGTTTCCGCATGCACAGCTGGATATGGAATGCGACGACAATTGTTCCCTTTTCGGATTTGTATTCTTCTTTTGACGCTTTGGCTGTCGTCTCCGCGCCACCGACGGCACACAGTTTGGGGCGAATTTATGCAGATTTCGAGGGGATGTTCGTTCGGTTTGTTTTGTTCTCGTTTCGGTCCTGACAGTGACAACATGGCTTTTCTATTCTCTCCCGCTCTGGCTTTCCTCTCGTTTTGTGTGGTCGGCTTGGGACTTGTGTACATGACTGCTGCTAGGCGTTGGCTTACCTCAGTCAGTGTTTTGCTGGCTGGCGAGTGGAAGCGAAATGCGAGGTCATTCCGTGATGCTGGCGGATTCAGGCACTTTTACGGGCAATGTGAGAAGTGAGCACGTTCATCTAGCACCTAAAATTAGGCAGTGATTCTGAGCCAAGTGCATAGACTTGAAGTGAAGTGGATATCCGACAGCATAATGGTCCTGCACGGAATGGAAAACGATGAAAATCGACCAAGATATCGTAGTTCAAGTGAATCGGTATTCACGAGCAAATACGGGATTGCATTGAATTGGAATTTGCTCAAATGGCACGTTCGAAATCTATAAAGGGGGTATAATGCTATTGAATTAAAGTTATCGACGGAATCATTAACCAGCTCATTTCTTAAAAGTGGTCGTAGAAATCGTGCCAAGAGGCAGTTGAAAGCTTGCCATTCAGACATTTTGAACCAAGTTCTTTGGCTGAGTAATGTCAAAAATCTGCGATGACGACAGTGCTCCACGATCGTCTGATGTATGGAAAGGGTGTACGCCAACAAGGCAACCAAACTTTGTTAGTCAATAACAAGAATACCAGATGTCTGTGAAAATATCCTTAAGAGGACTCGTTTTCTAGGCACGGCCAGAGGTAGTCACTTAACCGATAACAAATTTCATAAATAAACATATACAGCCGCATTTTGGGCAAAACTCCATGCGTGTACTTGACTGGGCATCACAAAGCCCGGACTTAAATCCATTAGAACACTTTAAATCTATTATTGGATGTTTGGATATTGGATTAAGCCTCGGCATGTCTCCACTGGAACAGCATGCCATGCTTCCTTCCTCTTTTTATGCAAGTATGGTTGCGGAGCTGTGTTGGAGCAAAGCGGCATTCCAACTAAGTACTAGTCACAATAAGACAATATCGTACGTTTCGACATGATTTGTGAAGATTATCTTACCATTTATTTATTATTTTATTTCTCCAGCGTTTCTAATTAGTTGTCATAGCCCAAAATTGAGTTTCAGAGCAAAAACACTTCTAGGAAAAAGAAAATGTATGAATTGTGTTTTTTTTTGTCGTTAAAGTTCCATTGATAATTGAAAAAAAATGAATCGGAAAAAATATTGAAATAAATGAGATAAAACTCGCATATTTAGCTAAAAATGTCGTTTCTAATTAGTTGTCAACGGCTGTAAAGGGTGATTCATTAAAGCAGAAGGAAAGGACCTGGACAGAAATGAAGTATTACAGAGATAGCCAACCTTCAGAGCTGATTGCCCCCTAGTCCATCGACGAATTTGAGTACATTTTTGACGGATGTTCATGAATTTTTGACGGTTATTCACGAAATAACTTAAATGCCGTCCTCTGATTGGTCAACTTGGTTTAAGAACACGTTATGAATAACAGTTGACAAAAATCTTAAGGGACAAGAGAGATAGAAGTCAGGCATCTCTGTAATACTTCATTTCTGGACCTGGGCCTAGCAACCACATTAACCAATCGCTTTTTACTTTTCTTCTTTCACGAGAGGACTCTAGATCCCAGTAATAAACCCACTGTCAACGGCCAAGTTTTAGAAGATTAACAGGAATAATCCCAGCGAAGTAGTCGACGCATCTACACCCTACGCCACGACGACCCGCCTGCTTGAAATAAGCCACATAAAATGAATTTGGATTATTACGGCCTGAGAACTCTTCTCAGTATTTGACATTTAATAATAATAATAATATGGGTGGCGCGACAGTCCGAGGTGGACCTGGGCCTAGCTTCTCAGCAACCACTTGTGTTGTGCGTGCTATTGTTCTCTCACGAGTGGAAGGGACCTACAGTTTAATGCCGACTCCGAACGGCCAAGTTTGAGAAGCTTTTTCTAGACAGGAAATACTTTTTGAGCATTGTCAGTGACTCGAAAGAAGTGGAGCCGTGAAATATGAAAGGTGGTAAGTTCGGGTATCGAACCTGGCACCCTTTGCGTAGGAGTCGACGCACTTACCCAATACGCTACGGCGACCCACTGACATTTACTTTTTGAATATATTTATCAGAAATGAAGTATTACAGAGATAGCCGACTTCACAGTTGATTGCCCCCTAGTCCATCGACAAATTTGAGTGCCTTTTTGACAGATATTCATGAATTTTTGACGGTTATTCACGAAATAACTTAAATGCCGTCCTCTGATTGGTCAAACAACGTAAATGCCGTCCTCTGATTGGTCAATTTGGTTTATGAACACGTTATAAAAAACAGTTGTCAAAAATTTTAAGGGGAAAGAGAGGTAGAAGTCGGGCATCTCTGTGATACTTCATTTCTGATATTTATATACAGTCAATCAATCTCATATTCGTACAGTAGATAAAAAGTAACTTTTTTTCGATTTATTTAAGAATCACATGAACTTTTTGTGTTATTTGGTTGTGAAATCAAAGATCTAATGTACATCTTCTGTCAAGCACAAAAAAAAATCACCCTCCTTAAATAAAAACAGAACATTTAATCACATTAACCAAACAAAAACAATTAACAGGCAACAAATTTATATTCGTACATGTAACATTTCATGGTACAAACAAAATAGTTGAGGCGTTTAACTCTATTTACAGAGCTTATGAACGGTTTCTTCCAGGCAACTCTAGCGTTAAATCCATGTTCCCGAAAGCAAGGGTTTCGATGCAGAATTCCTTGCTTAGTTCCTTTTCTGCAAGTTTTAGTGCACAAGTTCGTGGATTTTTTTATTTCACGCATGATAACACGTTTATCTTGACTGTTAAAAATTTCGCGTGAAGTAAATGGTTGTAAGACATTATGTATCTGAATTTGAATGTAATGATTAAATTTAGTTAAAGATTAAGTGATGGGTGATTCAAATTTATCGGAAAGAATGCAAGTTTTGGTTAAAAAGAGTGTTAAGATAATTACGAACCTTCTGTACGAATATGGATTTGACTGACTGTATTATTATATACAGTGGACTCTCCCTAAGTCGAATTGTCACGGGATCCCATAATTTGTTCGAGTTATAGTGAGTTTGACTTAGAAAGAGGTTTTTGTATGGAAAATTGAGGGAAATCCATGTAAAATATGGCGAAAAGTTGTTGTGAGTTGGAGAGAGTTTCGACTTAGGAAGAGTCCACTGTATGTTGAATATAATTTGGTGTAAGTGTTAAGGCAGCTAAGCCACACAAGGAGAATTCTGAAATAACATCCCTGAATCCAATGTTCCAACAGGTATTTGCCCAATTATGCATCTTTTTTTTATAATTTGCGCGTACTCAAGGGATTGCTAATACCCTTATGTGTCCCGGGCCAAGACACAGCACGGGCCGACGGTACAGAGGGCGAAAGGGAGAGGTGGTACCTGTGCACATTGGTCTAAAATATCTGCGAGTTGTAGTCTGTGGGAAATATTAGGTTGGGAAGAGCATTCCAAATTCGTGCAGTGCGGCTGAAGAACGAGTCTCTGAACTTAACTGTGCACCCAAAAGTGGGCTTAAGGGTATAATAATAATAATATGGGTGGCGCTACAGCCCGTAGAGGGCCAGGGCCTAGCTTCTCAGCAGCCACTCGTGTTGTGCGTGCTATTGTTCACTCACGGGTGGAAGGGACCTACAGTTTAATGCCGACTCCGAACGGCGAAGTTGAGAAGCTTTTTCTAGACCGTGTCAGTGACTCGAAAGAGGTGGAAAAAGAGTGGTAAGTTCGGGTATCGAACCTGGCACCCTCTGCGTAGGAGTCGACGCACTAACCCACTACACCACGGCGACCCACTAAGGGCTTAAGGGTATACTGATGGGCATTCCTAGCGAGACGTGTATTGCGGGTGAATTCACGGGGAGGAGGAATGCAGTTGGCTAGCTCATCGCATCGTTTGTTGAAATAGCGATAAAGTGCGGGCAAAGAAAACACGGTACGTCGATGTTCGAGCGAGTCTATTGTCTCCTTTAAGTTTTATGACTCGCTTTTCTTCTTCTTCTTCATTTGGCGCTACAGTCCGGGGTGGACCTGGGCCTCAACCAACAAGCCTCTCCAGCTAGCACGGTCTCTGGCTAGCTGTCTCCAGTGTCACACGCCAAGTTGGTTGAGGTCCTTCTCCACCTGGGTGCGCCACCTTAAGCGCGGGCGTCCTCGGTTACGTTGTCCCACGGGTTCGGAGTCGAAGACTCTCCGGGCCGGAGCTGAGTTGTCCATACGCTCTACATGGCCTAGCCATCTTAGGCGTTGGATCCGAAGACGCCTGACTAGACTCATTTCGCTGTACAGCCCGTACAGTTCGTGGTTGAATCTTCTCCTCCAGAAGCCGTCAACGAAGACAGGACCAAAGATTGAACGCAGAGCTTTTCTCTCGAAAATACCAAGGACTTCCTCATCCGCTTTTGAGATTGTCCATGCCTCCGCGCCGTACAGCAGGACTGGGATGATCAAGGTCTTGTATAAGGTCAGCTTGGTCCTTTGAGAGATGGCTCTACTACTCAATTGCCTCTTGAGTCCATAGAAACAGCGGTTGGCAAGAGTTACTCTGCGTTTGATCTCGGTACTGATGTTGTTTGTACTGTTTACTGCGGAGCCGAGGTAGACGAAGTCCTTGACTACCTCGAAGTTATAGCTGCCCATTGTGACGCTCTGTCCAAGACGTCGATGTTGTGTGTCCTTTCTTGATGACAGCATATGCTTCGTTTTGCCCTCATTCACCGCTAGACACATTTTAGCCGCCTCTGCCTCAATGCCAGCAAACGCCTTCTGCCAATCACGTCAATGCCGTTCGCGTTTTGCTAGCAGTTGTACCGACTTCTGGAAAATCGTGCCTCTTGTGTTAGCGTGTGAATTCTGCACGATCTTCTCAAGAATAATGTTGAAAAAGTCACATGACAGCGCGTCGCCTTGTGTAAAATCTATTTTGATTGAAGGTCTCGGTGAGTTCGTTACCGACCTTGATCCATCGCCATCCTGCACTGCCTGACGAGTTTGGCAGGAATGTCAAAACTAGACACGGCGTTGTATAGCTCGTCCCTATGCACGCTGTCATATGCGGCCTTGAAATCGACGAAAAGATGGTGGGTGTCGATTTGCATTTCTTGGGTCTTTTCCAGGATCTGCCGAAGTGTGAAAATCTGGTCGATGGACTGGACTTCCCTTATGACTCGCTTTTGGATTCTATTAATTAGGTGCAGGGTGGTCTTGGGGGTACTCAAGCTTGGGGCGGTTGTACGCCTTATAAATTAAAGCCAAATCAGAAGGGGTGAAATATTTCTTGCATCGATTATGGAGACCTAAACATTTCGCAGCATTTTCGGCGACCTCAAATATGTGAACGTTACAACTAAGTGTTGTGTTGATACACATACCAAAGATGAAAAGTTTTTCGGTCTCATCGACACAAGCGCCATTCATGGATAATGGCTGATTAACAAGGGTTCGCTTGAGTGACAGCAGACAGCATTGAGTTTTTGAAGCATTGAATTACACTCCATTGTTTTTTCCCCTGTTAATTATGCTTGAGTCGCCATGGCGTAGTGGGCTAGTGTGCCGACTCTTACGCAGAGGGTGCCAGGTTCGAATCCCCATTCTACCAACTTTCATAATTCACGGCTTCCACCTCTTTCGAGTCACTGACAATGCTCAAAGAGTATTTCCTGTCTAGAAAAAGGTCATCAACTTCGCTGTTCGGAGCCGGCATTAAACTGTAGGTCCCTTCCACCTTTGAGAAGCTAGGCCCAGGTCCGCATCGGACTATCGTCCCACCATTATTAGTATTATTAATTATGCTGTCAAGATCGGAATTCAAATGCTTAACATACGCTGCCGTTCCAATTATACGTGAGTCTTGGAACGAATATGAAAAGCTGAGGGTGCTGTCATCAGCGAAGGAATGGATTGGATTAAAAGCGGCAGACAAGAGATCATTTATAAGAATGAGAAAGAGTGTCGGAGACAGAACTGAGCCTTGGGGAACACCAACCTTTATTTGTTGGACATCTAATGTTGACCTCTCAGTCTTGGATCGAAGCGAAGCGATAAAACTCGCTTGAACATCGACGTAATGTGTCTTGTTTGTCTCTGATTTATCGCTATTTCCACATTCGCTGTACAAGTGAAGTAATCAATCATGTAAAACACTCCTCCACTCAACGCAGCTGTACTCGTCAATTGCCAGGAAGATAGTTCACACTTAAGCCATCCATCGCCAGCATTGGAGTTAACTTCAGATACTTGTTTTGCTGCTCTATACGTGCTCAATACAATCCACAGGTATTTTAGATCAATGTACAATCAATGTCTCTCTCTGCCCCGCGATATCCACGGACCGAGCTATCCTGTCCAGCTATCTCTCTCTCATCCTTTTTCTCATTAAACAAAAACATTGGCTTGGAACACAAAAACCTAGCTCAGGTTAAGTGCGTGCTGATTTCGCATCTTCTCTCATTTTGCACGTATCAGTGCACATTCAGGACATTTTGCTTATCAATGTCGATACTTCCTTTTCATTGCCTAGCCTATAGACAATCTTCGCGTGTGTGTTCGCGTGTTGATCAAACTCTGACATTTCACCCACAACACCCGAGGAGACGCGCTCAGAATGGGATAAGCCGACGCTAATTGAAATGAAATATCTTCGTTACCAAAGCTACTCTCAGACGGAGTCCTCCTCCACATCAAAATAGGAACCGAGGCATCACATTTCCATGAAGGTCACATGCGAACGCACGTGTGTAAACAACACCGCCGCCATCGCACCAGCACCAGCACCAGCATCCAGTATCTATGTCAACATCCCACAGAATCCCCTGTGTCTCGTAAATTTTTAATAAGCACTCCCGCACGTTTTTTGTGTTTTTTTTTCCGCTCAAACGTCTTCCGCGTGCCCACACAAAGAGAGATGTATCGCTTAGCGTACGGCAACTAATTTAAGAAGCCTTCCCGTCGCCATAAAACCCGACAAATTCCCGATTCAAATAGGAAATAAAAGAGCGTACGAGTATTACAAAGCCGGCACCCCCACCCCCTCTCGAGCGCCGGCGAGCGAGTTAATTCCATTCCAGACATAAATTAGCCTACCAGCAACGATTAACTTCAAATGTCGCTGCTGGGAATGACTCTCCCACGGAAACACACACGAGAACAAACGCCGCCACACATGCCCAAGAGTGATAAAAGACGTCGAATTCTTTTTCAGAACTCATTCCGTCCCGGTGGCGCGTGATGTCATCCTAGGATGCATCAGTTTGGCATTTCCTCCAACGATCCACATGACATTCCACTCGGCAGGAGCAGCAGCACCAGAAATGTTTGATTTTTTTACGGTCTTTGTTTGGTTCCTCTGGCGACTCGACCAGACCCAGCCATGGCTACAAAGGAAGGGAGTCTATTTTCGTTCCACCGGATAGTGGTGGTCTATGAAGACTTCAGTTTGTTTCCTCTTTGTGGAGTTCTCGACTGCAGCGGGGAATGCTATTTTTGGCGGCGTTATTCATTGTGCGTGGTCTTATCTCGCGTAGATACGCCCGGGTCCTCCCCTGGGGTAGATAGCCCTGATTGAGGTTTGTTTGCTGTCTTTTTTATCAGACGCCAGCGGCGGCGACTGACGCCAAACATGTTTAATTGGGACATTTTCGGGAGGTCGTTATCAGCGCTCGCTGGTGGCGCGGCGGTGCTGACAGCCACTCCGTTTCGAGTGTGTGCTTGCTAATGGGAAGCGGAACATCTGCCGAGCTTCGCTAATAGGCAGCCAGCCCCAGCGACGCGAACCACATGTGTATCCGATTCTTGAATGTTACCGTAGCCGCGTCGACAGAAGACGAGACGAGACACGATATGATTGCGCAGCAGCAGATGTCTTAATCTCTTGCGTTGTGCTGGTGCTTCGTCGATGACATAACAACGCCGCCAACTGCCGCGCATGCAGTCCGCCAGAGTGCGTGGGAATACAGCTTAATGAACGGCGTAATTGATAATTAGCACTGATGCGGAGTAACAGTGTGTCCCGGCATGGTGGGATCTATCGTGCAAGCGTTATGCAACACGCAGGTGGGTAGTCAATCAAAACAAAACGTCGCGCTCGGGTCAGACATTCTGACTGTTTTCATTGTTCAACTAGAAGCCATTAAACTGTTCCCTTCCCATGCAGTTGAGAGTTACATATATTTAATGACTAGTGAGTCACTGAAGCTCTTGGCCTTTCGAGCCGAGTTGGAGGTTGAACTATCATCTGATCGACGGAATTCGCAACGTGGCTTGGGTTGGTAGTTAAACCAGCTAATTACGGCGTAGACTCTTTGGCATCACATCGCCTGACGTGATCTCTTTTGCTAGGCATTAAAGATTTACGTGTTGTCACATGATTTGCCATTTGGGTTCATAACCTGAGCTGACCTTGCTTTGAACGCTTCAATTTGTGATATTGCTAAGGCTTGTCCGCCAGATGCCATCGCATGACTCTTCTCCAAATGAACAAGGGCATCTGTGTCCACTCTTGACATTGCCCCCCGGGAATGGATGATCAACGTCTTGTCAGCGCGATCTTAGCCCTCCCAAATGGCTTATTCAGCCCAATGAAACGGCGATGGGAGTTGTTTTGTGCTGCGTATGATCTCGGTGTTGATGTAGTTTAGTGTTTGAGCCTCGTCCACAAGTAGCGAATCGTGAAAGGCGATCTTACCTCTTCCAACACTGCTCAACGTGGCAATGAGATCCTGTCCAGCGTTGTGTGTGAACGGCCACGGCCGTCTTGACCCACTCTAATCGGCAAGCACCAGTGCGACTTCCGGCCCGGCCAATCGACTAAAGACCAAATCTTCAATCACCAAGGCAAATCCTGGAGAAGACTAGCAACTTTCAGCTCGTTACACACCACCTTTTCATCGAGTTTAAAGCCGCATACGACAGGAACTACGATAGCGACGGCCGAATTCGGAATCCAAGGAAAAAATTGATCCGGTTGTAGATATCTCTGCCTGTGGACACGGCGGTCATCGACATACGCGATGCACCGTGCAGTTCATTTCAAGGACCTCTGAGCACGGGATATCAGCAAGGAGTTGTTCTATCGTGTGATTTCTTCAATCTGGTGAAGGAGAAGACTTTGTGCGGCCAGCAGCTCTGAACACGGAAGGCATTTCTTCTACAAGTCAGTCCAACTGTTGGGTTGCGCAGATGACATCGACTTCGGCGCGGATATTGGAAGATATTACGGCGATTGAAGAAGAGGCGAATCAAGCTGGTCTTAAGGTCTATGAGGACAATACGAAATTTATGTTGGCGAGCAAGACTTGTTCCGGCACACACCACATGGGACAAAAAACATACCAAGTTCGACAGCTGCAACTTTAAGGCATTAAAAGAGTTTGTCTAGCTCGGGGCAAACGTGAACTCCACGAATGACACCCTGGGAAGATCCGTCGAGAATCGCTATTGTCAACCCTAGTTACTTCGGTTTATCGAAACTACTAGGCTCAAAAGTCTTGACTTGAGGTTCCGAAATCATGTTCCAAAGAACTCTTTTTTGGATTTCCTGCTAAAGCTGTACGATAAGCAAATGAACAACTACTCCTGATTCGAGAAGGAGACGAACATTGGGCGTCCAGTACCGCAGACGCAAGACAGCTCGGAATTGATGACGGGAAGAAGCGCGCCCAGGCCCGTCAGCGATGGGAGCTCAAGTTCAGAGCCATATGGCCGCTAGCCTCATGTGGAAGTAGATTAGGCAGATAATGGAACCCCACTTGGATGAAGGAATGGAGCCTAAAAGTGGTATACAGAGGGGTCGACATCTGAAAATAAAGGAGGGTCTGGTGCGATGGGATAGGATCCTCTCTGCAAGGAATCAACAATATTGCAAGCAAAAGTATTTGTAATCGACGAAGCTGCAGATCGCATAAGTGACAGAAGACCCACCAATACAAAAATATATATATTCTCAGGCTACCAAGCGCTGAAGAGTTACTCACTTAACTCTAAGGATGTCCGGGAATGCCACAAAACACGAAATACTTCGTATTCTTCATATTTGGGCGCTAAAGTCCGGGAGTTATGTTACAGTGGAAAACGATTAAAAATCAAAGCAACAAATTACGTTAAAAAACCAAAGTTGACGTTATTCTTACTCGAGTGAGCTATATTTTCTTAAAACATAAACTAACAGTTAATACAAACATAAGCGGTACCGACAAAAAAGGACGCCTTACAAAAAGGGAGCATGCAGAAAAGAGCCACGTGACAATAGTTCGTAGACAACATACATACATGTTTGTACATACTTGTTGCCGCAGCGTCTTTTCTTTGTCAAGCCTGCTTGGCAACTGGTTGTTTAGGCAGACTGTACCCGAACTTTGTGGACTAGGAGACACATGTTTGTCTTCTCCACATGATGCATCCACTTAGAGACCTGTGTCCATGTATGCATGTTTACAAACATATTAGAATGCTGATATGCTGCTACTGGAGAGCACGTCATTCGGGATGGACCTGGCCTCACCCAACATCTTGCCATCTGTCGCCAGTTTCGCACACTAAGCCGGTTAAAGTCCCCCTCGAGCTTGTAACTCGGGGTGGACCAAGGCCTCAACCAGTAAGCCTCTCCAGCCGGCACGATCTTTAGCCAGATGTCTCCAACTGCGCACACCAAGTTGGTTGAGGTCCTTCTCCACCTGGGTGCGCCATCGGTTCCTTGGGCGTCCCCTATTGCGTTGTCCCACTGGTTCGGAGTCATGGCCCAGCCATCTTAGACGTTGAATCCGTAGACGCCTGACTAGGCTCATGCCGCTGTACAGCCCGTACAGTTCGTGGTTGAATCTTCTTCTCCAGAAACCATCAACGCAAACAGGACCAAAGATTGAAAGCAGAACTTTTCTCTCGATAAGACCAAGTGCTTCTTCATCCGCTTTTGTGATTGTCCATGCCTCCGCACCATAGAGCAGGACAGGGATGATCAAGGTGTTACATAATGTTAGTTTGGTCCTTCGAGAGAGGACTCTACTACTCAATTGCCTCTTGAGCCCAAAGAAACAGCGATTGGCAAGAGTAATTCTGCGTTTAATCTCTGTACTGGTGTTGTTCGTACTGTTCACTTGCGAGCCGAGTTAGACGAAGTCCTTCACTACCTCGAAGTTATAGTTGCCTATGGTGACGTTTTGGCCAAGTCGTCGAGTGCGTCCTTTCGCGATGAAAGCATATACTTCGTTTTTTTTCGAATAGTTAGTGACATTTATATTTAGTTAAAAAAATAGAGTTAATGTCACATCATTTAGATAAATTCAATGTGATAATTCAGTATTGGGTGAACAGTGCATTATATTATGGTATAAAAGAAAGAAGAAGGAAGGACTCTCAAACTTACAAATTTAGTAGTATTATGATCGTATGATACCAAAAATAGATTAGCCAATGAAGTGCAACAAAATTTCGATTTCACAGTGGTCAATATTCAAAGGCCAAGACTTAACTTTAGACAAAAATTGATTAAACGGTCTGATGGTTCGAATATCTTCGGGAAGTGAGTTGAATAATTGCAAGAAACAATAGAATAAAAACTTCTATAACAAGTGTCACGAAAAGACGGAATGGTTACTTGGGGGCTAGTATTGCTACGTAGGTTATGGTTTTCGTTGAGTGGACATCTAATAAAAAAGATCATCAACACTTTATAGAAGTACAAATATCTGACTGGAAGAATTTTCAGCTTATTAAATAAAACTAAAGACACGGCCCGACTAAGACGTGGGTCGCCGTGGCGTAGTGGGTTATTGCGTCGACTCCTACGCAGAGGGTGCCAGGTTCGATACCCGAATTTACCACCTTTGATAATTCACGGCCCCGCCTCTTTCGAGTCACTGACAATGCTCAAGGAGTATTCCTGTCTAGAAAAGCTTCTCAACTTCGCCGTTCGGAGTCGGCATTAAACTGTAGGTCCCTTCCACTCGTGAAAGAGCAATAGCACGCACAACACAAGTGGTTGCTGAGAAGCTAGGCCCTGGTCCGCTTCGGATTGTAGCGCCACCCATATTATTACTATAAAGACGCGGCTCGGCGGGAAAGGAAGCAAATTTTGCAAGCAACATACTTTTGCAAAACTGATAATTGTTCAATTTTATTTAAGTGCGTCCCACCCCAGCAAGTAATGCCATATTGTAGTCTTGAGTGGAATATTTCAAAGTAAATATTTTGCTTAGCTTATAAAAAGATCTCAAGGTGGTTAGTAGATATTGTTTCAAAACGGAAACGTGATCTGAGATTTTGGTCTAAGATGACTCCTAGGTACTTACTTATAACTCCTTACTATTTCAATTGAGAAGCAACGTACTTTCATTGTATTGAATGTTACACCCACAATTAAGTAAGCTAAATTTACGGCAAGTAGCTGCGTGAAACACAATATCAACCTCTGGAGGTTCCATATCAACTAAGTTGTGCAGCATGAGCTTAGTTTTGCTGCTTACTATTAGTTTATGAAGCGCGAACCAGAGCCTTAAAAGATGGACGTCATGGTTTATATCTGCAATAAGGTGTTTTAGAGCTGTACGCAAACGCGAAGTCATCAGCGAAAGCTACAATTTTACCTACAAAGGGAAGGCTGAAACTTAAGCTTGACATAAGCTTGGCTTGACATAAGCTTGGCTTGACATAAGCTTGGCTTGACAAAAGCTTGGCTTGACATAAGCTTGGCTTGACATAAACTTGGCTTGACATAAGCTTGGCTGGACAAAAGCTTGGCTTGACATAAGCTTGGCTTGACATAAGCTTGGCTTGACATAAGCTTGGCTTGACATAAGCTTGGCTTGACATAAGCTTGGCTTGACATAAGCTAAAAACAATATTGGTCCCAGAACGGAACCTTGGGGAACGCCGAGGTTGTGAACCTTAGATCCACCAAGGGTGTCACCAATTTTTACCTTTTGTTTTCTATTTTCCAAGTAGGATGAGAACCATTCAAAGACAAAGCCCCGAGATCCGACGCGGTGCAAAATGTCCAAGAGGATTTTGTGAACCACTATGCTTTGGATATGTCTACAAAGAGGCCGGCACATTCTTTGCTGTCATCAAGTCCCTTGTATATGTGTTGGCAGAAATTTAAGGAGAACATCAACATCTCGCCATCTGTCGCCAGTTTCGCACACCAAGCCGGTTGATGTCCTCCTCGACTTGGGTGCACCACGTTGTAGATGGGCGTGCAGAAAATAACAGATTAAAGGTGATTTGGCTACGGAGACATGAAAACCGCGTAGGAACTGAAAAGGCTGAGACAAAAGCTAAGACAGGTGCTCTAATAACCTTGACTGAGTCTTCCCCTCTTTGTGGATACAACAAGACAGACTCAAATCATCACCCAAACAAATGGACCGTTAAGCAAATGAACAAGTCTTGGAACAACGAGGAGGGTATCAAACACTCAAAGATGTTCGTGGAACAAAACTACAAACTCAAACGAACCAGAGAAGCTCTGGAACTCAATAGACCTGATCTACGAGTGCTGTGTGGACCACTGAAAGGACACAGAACATTTAAAGACTAACTCCACAAAATGAGCCTAATCAGTACAAAGACCTGTAGGGACTGTGACCAGGCGAATGAAACTGTGACATACCAGCCAAGCCTCGCCCCAGAAAGATTCAAAATAATAAACAGAAAATCCGTAACAGGGAGAGACTTTCAAGAAATCCCATCTAGGACAGATGTCAAATCTCTGAAGGCGCCACTTAAATCCTAGACCAAAAGAAAGGTGTGCTGAAGATATTTATGGTAGCAGCACAAGTGTCTCTTGTGAGAACGACCGATTTATTAATTTCTATCCAATGGATCAATTCCTGCACAAGCTTTATGTTATTCCTGTCAGGCATGGTCTTTCTCACACACAGCATACCCTTCGTTTCCGGCGCGGAGCACCATTCCCAATGCTATCAAACACATCGTTGATGACTTGCTGCATTCAACTAATCAACCAACCGCCAACCACGTGTACTGTTGTTCGGTCTTCTGGAAGATCATGCCTCTTGCCTTGGTGTCGCAAGATCATTTCGACTGTGGACTGTCCCATCAGTCCTCCTCCCGGTTCTTTGGAGAGATGCCCAACCGAACAGTCTGTGTGTAAACACATTTGCCACTGTACACGCATAAAAGTTCCACAGCTACCCGTCTTAAAAAATACGACAGCCTTGACATTATCTTAATTTCATTTACCAAAACAATGTGTTCTTGTTCGGATCCGCGCACTTCAGCAGCCACGCAGAGCAGATAACAGCGTCTCTTGTGATGAATAATTCATGTTCAGCGACACTTCATATCGCAGACCAAACAAATCCATTCCCTCGTGGCCGCCTGAGCACTCAAGGCGGCGGCGGCGTATGGAACCAACTTTAAATAAGTCTCCGTTCACTGCGAACCTCGGCCACTCTACTGAATCGCCAGCTCAGCTTCCCCGACCTACAACCCATCAACTTTGCACAATTGTTTGCAAATAAATTCGTATCTTTATTGTGAGAAGCCATTTATACCGCCTCACTCATGAATAAATACATTTCCGCCGCCAACCTCACCCCACTCATGACACAGTGGGTCATTCCTAGAAAGCGATTACACTCCGACTCAGGCATTTCATCGTTGCAAGGAGCACAGACAAACAGAATTATATCTCACCATCCCACGATATGAGTTCATCTGGAGAAGTCTCTTTTTTTGTGGAAACGTTTCGTTTTCTTCTGGTTTGTGTCGAGCGCCGTGAATATGGCTATCGTCTGGCTGACACTGATTTCACTCGTAGATACGATCCCTGAGACAGCAGGCGACTGCTACTTGTGTGCCCATCGTCGTGGAGCACTCAGTCAGACGGGCTGGAGTGCATTTATGGCGCTCACGTAATAGCAAAGTATGCAAATTGAAGAAGCAGTGAATTCGATTCCAAGTATCTGGAGCGCATAGACAGCGAGCGGGGTGCTGAGGCTCAGGCGCTCATTCCTTTCCCGAGCAGGGTACGCACGCATAAATCATGACGACAACTTGCTGACTCTTAAAGCAATTCAATTGGTTCTGGGATTTGATGGGATTGCTGATGAAGTTTATCCCCTCCGAGGCTCCGATGGTGAAGTTCTGGAAAATGATTGAAGGCAGTAGGCAACTTGGGCGGTTGCAGGGATGGGGGGTTTTTCTCGCAAAAACTCACACAAGTCGTTGGCATAGTTCTGCTTGATTGATGCTTGAGTTCACTCCTTGTTCCTCAATTGGTTGGTTCTGCAGCTTGAATTTCTTTTTGGGGTCCGAGGTGAGTTTACGGTTCAACTGGAGTTACAATTCGAATGCTATTATAAAGGGTGTTCCAACCATAATGCACGATGTTAATTGTGAGTCACACCTTAACGTCAAGTTTTCTTTCCAACTTAATTTGACATTTTTTTTATTTCAGTGTTTGACACATTCATCCATGGAGAGGTACACGATTGAGAAGCGCGTTCAGATTGTTGAAGCCTTTTCCGAAAAAGGGGCGTTCAAATCAAATTGCATTTCATGCATTTCGTCAGTATAATGAGCGACGAGGAACACTTCCACCTCAGTGGATTCGTTAACAAGCAGAATTGCCGCATTTGTGCAAATAAGAATCCACGAGTGATTGTTGAAAGCCCGATGCATCCACAAATAGTGGCTGTTTGGTGCGGTTTATGGGCTGGCGGCGTCATCGGGCCGTACTTCTTCGAAAATGAGGTCGGAGTTACAAGGAGTTACCGTGAATATTGTTTCCTATCGCGAGATGATAACGGATTTCTTGTGGCCGGAAATTGATTATATGGACCTGGACGACATGTTCGTCCAACAGGATGATGTCACTTGCCACACAGCCAACGAAACAATAGCCCTTTTGCGCGTGAAACTCAATGGCCGTGTTCTTTCACGTCGTGGTGATGTTAATTGGCCGCCACGATCATATGATTTGACACTGTTGGACTTCTTTCTTTGGGGATATTTAAAAGAGTGTGTGTACGTCAATAATCCAAGAACAGTGCTAGAGCTAAAGGATGAGATAATTCGATTATGTCTCAGAGTCTTTGAAAATATGGACCGCCGGATAGAGGTTTGTCACCTAAGCCGTGGCAAGAATTTAACCGATATTTTGTTTCATAGATATAGATAGATTATCATAATACAAAAACTTCAGATAACTCTCCGAAAAGGTTTTGTTTTATTTACAATTATCATCGAGAGTTTTCGATGGACCACCCTTTGCAAAACAGCGTGTGACAGAACTAAGCACATTATTGACGGCATGATCAAGCTTCGAGATAACGTCACGACCTGTCTTTCGAGCTGAATAACATCAGCAGATAAAGCTAACCGAGACATATGCTTGAAACACTGAATAAATTTAGCTTGACACCGAATGTCCCGAATTAGCGACCTCTTGGCGGGCACAAAAGCGTTTGATCTCAACGCCCGTTTGAGTTGGCTGTGGTTTTACGAGCAGTTTTTGTGTCGAATGAGCAATTTCACAGACAAATAACAGAAACAAACGCCACCCGATTAGTGGTTTTCAATATATAAACATAATTGACAAGCACAGGAGTAGCAACGGTCTGGCAAATACAGCCACACTGAACGTCTGACTCTGGTAATAGGATTAACTTATCATTGGCATTGCCCATAACTTCAAACATATGTCGCTGTCTGCCCATGAGAACTTGGCCAACTGCTGCTATGGAGGTGCTGCTGAATTCGGTTCTAGTGGTTGCAGAATGTGCAAGCAAAACGATCATGAGAATAGCAAAAGAAGGGACATGAAAAGATAAAATCATTACATCGCGACATATTGATGCGTTAGTCAAAAAGCAACCACTCTTGGATATTCCGAAGGATGATGTGATTAGGATATCAATTGCCAAAAGAAGTTGTCCATTAAACTCAGCTCAGCAGCAATGAATCCATATTCCACAGCATGAACAGTGAAATCGTATACTGGCGGATCAAGAACTGATGAAATAAGATGGGCAGGGATATTTGGACCACTGACAGAGTACTTCGATCCCCTGGCCAAGAGCATCAGTTTCTTTCAACCGGTAGTCTATACCATGAACAGATGCAATCAAATAAACCCTGACAGGAACTCATTTTGGACAATCGAGGGGCTATGGTTGCCTTAAACTCCTACATCATCAAATTCAAGCTCGTGCAGGAATGCCTACTGAAACGTTAAGAGTTGAGAAGGATGAACAGAGAGAGAACAGAGCATACGTGGATAGAAAGCAATTAAATGCCAGAGAAAATCAGAACATTTCACTTTCCCCGAACCATTCTGCGCTGTAGGTGATCGTGCCCTCGAAGAAAAATACATCAGACTAGAGAGAAGGAATTTGACAGAAAGCTGGAAAAAGAAAAGAAACCTCATCGCATGAAGCAGCCCAAGAAACTCTTAGGTTTGAGGCATGTACCAAACTGACCAATAACAACCTTCGTTCCCTAACTGGTTTCCTTACAGAAAACTATAGACTCAAGAGAACTATAGAATCTAATCAAATTCCAGAACATGTACTGTGATTCTGTGACATATTCAAACGAAAAAGATATCTAGGCAAGCACTTCCTATCAAAGGAAAAAAGTTCTCGAACAAACCTTACAAATACTTAGTTACGTCACAACACCTCCACACCAGTCAAGGCTTTGCAAAAATGTGTGTGAAGATGTTAGGAGTCAGCATTAATCTCTTCTTCTACACACGGAAGTGAGATCGCTCTCAAGAGTATTTGAAATACGCAACGAGCTCAATATACAGTCCATTTCTGCATCCGCTTGTTCAACTCTTGCACGATGAGCAATGGATGGGTAAAATTGGCTTGTTTGGCTGATGTATTCAATGAACTCAACGTAATTTGATGATGAAGCATCAAAATTTGGTTACCCTTAAATAATCTGTGCAACTGTATTTGCCCGAGAAAATGGACGACAGCTGCCTCCAATTTCGGCCGCCAATTCAGTTGAGGTCTTTCTGCTCGTGTGTGCGGTGTCGGTTTCGCGGACATCTTGTTTTGCCTTGCCCTGGTTGGGAGCTCCTGCAATTTTGGACCACTTTAGATTGGCATTCCAACAGTTTGATAGTTTCCCAGTCACATTTCTCAAGTATTAACCCTTTTTCTGTTTTGGTCAAGATAAGGTCTTTCAAAAAAGTCGTTGTTAGAAACCCACCTTGTTGAAAACTTCACTCTCCCGGGTTTATTCAAAACTGAAACAATACACTTTCCAAACCAGCCAACAAACAACAAGCCATATCCCTTCGCTGAAATAAAATCGCCTCAAAAGCCCGTTAAGGAATTCCAAGCATCAGTAAAATGTTCCAAAAGCAAACTCATCGAAGAAGGCATCCAAACAGCGCAAAGATCCCGGAAATCGCCATTAATCACCCTCCCGTGTCAGTACAACGCCAACGCGTGCATACATCCATCCACTGAATGCGCGCAACCACAACAAAGACCATCCGACAACTAGAACTCCATGCAGCTGTGCTGCATGAGTTCTGCAGCACTTCATTCACAGATGTAAGCCAAAATCCAATCTATTTCCAGTGCGAAAAGACTTCACTCAGTGCGTCGCATCGGTCGCGTCTCACATTTCTCCAATCGATGGCGATCGCAGATTGAAATGGCGACTCTCGCACTGTCTGTCCGTTGGCAGCTGCTACCAATTCAGTCCAGTTCCGGTACGAGTGTGCAATCGCACAACACCCCGTGCCGTGCAATACGGGCACGTAATCCTTTCACGCTGCATCTGCACTGCATCTGCACCGGCACCTCACACATCAAAGTGAACCGGGAAATGTTAAAAATAACCTCCAAGTGGAGGTGCATGTGGATGGATGGATGTACTCGGTTAAACAATCACCGCGCCCAGCGTGAGTTGTTCCCTGGAAGATGCTGCACTTCCTTATTGTGTCTGCTCAAAGACGAAATGCTTGCAAACCGACGTGAAGTAACTTCGTTTGCTGTGTGAGCTGCGTCCGCTTGACCTTTCCATTCCGGGAACGGTGGGTGGCCGTGTTGCCCAAACAACGTGGCGTCTCCACCTGGCTGTCAGAGTACGAGGCAATTAGGGAATTTCCTCGCACGCTCCAAAGAATTGATTGATGGGCAAGAGCATATTCTCGGTGATTTACCTTCCCCCGAAGTAAACACACCAAAGCATTAAAATCCATTTGAATTCCACTCTGCCTACGGATTCGACATCCGCACACATGCCAGATCTAGATACGAATTAGGATGGTAAACATTAGGCGCGTGTGGAGAGAGGTAAACAATAAATCCCATATCGATGAGTTTGTCTATTTATTTTTGCGGAGAAGCTACGAAAAAGAATGCTCAGTCGTCGTCTGACATTCGGATTCATTCGTGTTTCCTTGGCTCAGTCAGGGTCAGTGGCTTTTGTGTTTCTATTAGAAGCTTATTGGATTATGATATCTTCTCAATGTTGTTCCCTACTACGCCACGGCGACCCACGTTTTTGTCATACCGATCTCAATAAGCTGAGGGTAAACAGTTTTATGCACTCACCTTTATTATGCACGGTCTCAATTTATTTTGTACCACAGGTACGGTGCGGTAGCACAGACCGAATTTCTGTGCTATGTCCCATGATCAAACACTTTTTGAGATTGAAAACCGATGTTGTTGGGAGTATTTTTTTCACATTTTTATATATATTATTGTAATTTGATATATTTTGAAATTTGAATTTTAAAAATTTAGAAATAAAAACTTTATTTTTCAACTAGAATGTCATTGGTACCGCTAACTATGATGCCAAGATCATAATGGCGAAATATATCATAAAGTCTGATACGCCAATTTTATACCTAACGTTGAATGTAGAAAAAAAAATGAAAACGTGCGGGGATCCTCATCGTTTTTATTTTATTTCAGCCTTTGCAATTGTTCCATTTCTATCATCGATCTCTATCTTTTTATGATTAAACAAGAAAACAGCTCTGACAAAAAAACAATTTTATTGATGAAAAAGCACAAAAAACTAAAATTACATTGCTCATATAAATAAATTAAATTATATAACATATAATAAATTAATATAAAAAAAAACACTAAAACAATTGCTCGCCACTGTTAAGGTAGACAAAATAATAATAAAAAAAAATAATATATAATAAATTAATATAAAATAACAATAAAACAATTTGCTCGTTAAGGTACACACAATAATAATAAAAAAAAAAAGATCTGCGACTGGTCGGGAACATAAACAAATCCTCCATTTTATTTTAGGGTTAAGTGAAAGAACAGTCACTCCAGAGGTGCTATCACTTTTGTCAGTCAAAACATAACAAAACACGTACAACATCGTACAGTATTATACAATTATTATTTTTTCAGCACAAACCTTCATAAACTGGTTCCATTTCAAACCTGGCCCAATTAATTTTCCAAAAAAACAAACCATGCAAAAATGTTGTTTTTCAACCGCTTCAAACGCACGAAACATTCAACTTTGCACTGTCCCTGTGGGCAATTGGGTTGGTTGAGAGATTGACTCGGTGTTTTGTTTTTCCGATAGCTACAATATTTTACTTCCGGTCTGTATACATATTTTTCTTGAGATTTTGCCATGTTTTGGGGCCAAATACCCCACAGTTGCCGCCACGCCGCACAGTGGTCCCTCAGTGGAAGTAAATACCCGGCCAAATGGTGTAAGTTTTTCGATTCTACAAATATGAGAAATTAGAAAGCCAACATTTTGTTGACTTTTGATGATACGTTTGGCTGTGCTGTTATCTCAAAGTTTGGTACTTGGAAACCTAAAGTCAATTTTTTTATAAATGGCTTCAAACTGCGTCACCGGTTTTTGCATACTCCTTACCAATTTTTAGTAATGAAATATACAATCCTCGTATTTTTAAAATCTTTTGCTCTACGTAAATGATATACCACGTTGATATTCAAAATAACTACTTTTGACAAGCAATAACCATTCTTCTCTCGCGAGTGGCATTGCCAGCCTCTTCACACCCATCTGTCATACGTGATTCTGTTATAAGTTTTACTTTTTTTTTAACTTAAGTTTACTCCGTTAATGTGTAATCCGTTCGAACTAATTCAACAATTTTGGGCCAAAATAAGAACGCGTAGCACTTGTACATGTTTTAAATTTCGGTCCACGGGTTCAAAAGTTACATATTTATTACCAACCCTGCCTTGTGCCGATTCCCGAGTGGATCACAGCCACATAAGCCAGTTCTAGGTGTCCCTAGCCAACCTAGTTACTTGCCACTCAAATCACCGACACATCGTCGTCTTGAGCATTGTTTCAACTAAATTTTTTCCCCAAATTAAAGCCGCTTTCTAAGAAGCGCAAACCTCAGCTCCCCTAAGTCACTTTGCGGCGCAAATTGAAAAAGTTAACCAGCTCTTAACTTTTGTGCTAATTTAATGAACACATGTCCACCCCACCAGAGCCTACCAAAATCACAGGAACCTCCTTTAGGGAAACTTTTCATTTTCATTTCCCACATATCCCACCATTCAAATACAGACAGACACCCGTCACCACCCGCGCAAGTTTAATGCAATTTCTCTCCGAAGTTGGCACGAGATCCTCCAGAGAATTTGTCAAGAAGCCATCGCTCGCCCGAATCCCAACTCCCGCCAAAGGGAACGGATTCGAATGGCTTTTCAACTGAAAACTCTCGTTAAGAAGTTTCACGGGCTCTTCCCGTTTGACACATTCCTTGTTGACCCAAAACTTTGGCGAAGCCAAACAATGGCAAGCCTTTCCCAACCATGCCCCGACCGAAAGCGAAACTTTCTCGCAGGTGTGATCCAACTTGTGCTATCATCATACCGGCAGCGGTGGACACGTAACACCTTGACGTCACATGAAATGGATAGCCTCGGTCTCGCAGACGCAGGCAGCGTAGCGTTTAATCGGATAATTTAACACAACGTTGCCACGGGTCTGCTGGCGGTATGAAATTCAATCTTCCACGCATCCGTCATTCGATATCGTAGGGCGCATCCGAGGCCAGGGCTTCGGCTTACATTTGATGCGGTTACGTGCGGCCGTGCGTCGTGGCTGACGGTCGGCTAGGTGCATATGCCTCCAAACTTCACCCGCTGACCACGATTTAATTAGTTGCATTTGAAAGTGCAATTTGTCAATGGGGCCCGAAGGCGGGGGCTCTGATGTGGTCATGGAAGGGTGCCACCGCTGCCGCCGATGCACTGGCGCTGCGGTGGAGCCAGTCTACTTGCTGATGAGTGATTAATTTGCGAGCGTATGCACACTGACTATCCATCAATCACCGGCACGATTCGCGATGTGGAGATTGCTGGCTGTAGTTGGCTTGCGAGCGGCGCAATTATAAACGAATTTTTGTGACCGAATTTATGACAGATTTTTCCGGCGCTGATAGATAGCACGGTTCGTCGCTCCGGAAGGAGGTTAATGCGTTGCACGAGGTAATTGGGTTACCGAAGTGATAGGTGAATGATTTATGACAGTTTGTGATTCGTTTGGGGGAGCAACAATTCTGCAACTGGCCAGTGCACATGGCAGCCATTTTAGAGGGGTGTTCCTTCCCTGGTTATTGGTAGCTCACGAAATTCTTAAGGAACTAAGTCGTACAGGCTGTAAGCCAATAACCTATGCAGACGACTTAGCCCTAGTTGTATAGGGAACATTTTCTTCACAGTCAGAGGGAAACAATGAACGTCTCACTAAAAAAATAGAGAAGTTGACAGGAAAAGCCGTCCAAAACAGAGCTCGTAATTTTCACGAGAAGACGTATAATACTTCCAATAGAGCCCCCTTAGCTGAAGAAAAAGGAACTCAGCTTCACTAGTCAGGCCAAGTACTTAGGAGTAATCTGAGATAGCATGTTAAGTCCGAAAAATAACGTATTAAGGAGGCGGCGGCAGCTATTTACACATGAGAAGAATTGGCTCGGCATGGGGAATTAAACCAAGAATGAGTCACTGGATGTATACAGCCGTTGTAAGACCCATCCTAACATAGGGTATCCTTGTTTGGTGGCCAGTACTGAATAACAAAACCCATCTTAAATTGATAATCAGTATTCAAAGATCAGCTTGTATCTGCATCACAGAGGCAATGCGACCCACTCCCACAGCCGCCATGGAAACATTGCTACAGCTTCTTCCCATGGACATCTATGGGAAGCTGGTAGCTACCGGGGCAACGTTAAGGCTACGGGAATGCAAGCGCTGGAGCAGTTTATACAGAGATAACCAGAAATGCGAGACTACCAACGCATACAGATTACACAACACTCGCTTTAGACTTCGAGTTTGGGCTCAAAACACTTATCCCAGACAGAGAAGATTAAGAAGATCTGGTAAGAAAACCAGGCTACCTGGAAACCAAAAACAGACGAGGGCACCGGACTAGGAGTATTCGCGATATCGCCGGACATATCCTTTTCCCTGTCCCTTCGACTGTCCAACCATTGTAGTGTCTTCCAGGTAGAAGTTAAAGCTATCCAAGAGGCTGCCCGCACCCTACGGCTATTATCGCCATTTACATAGATAGTCAGGCGGCCATAAAGGCTCTGGCTACACCAGCAATTAAGTCGAAGATGATAAAACTTGGGCATAGCTAAATATTCAACTCCAGGGCTGTCCAGGAATGTCACAAAACACTCAACCCGTTGGCAGGAAAAATCATGTTAAGACTGATATGGTAGCCAGGACATGAAAACCACGAGGGCAATGAAAGGACAGCCATCCAAGCAATGAAAGGGCTGTTACTCAATTATTGGGTCTACTATTGGGCATAGTAGTTTTCCTGGTAACGAAAGGGCCGGCGAGTTAGTGGGACTGCCTCTGGCAGATAATCAGGACGCCCCATAACCCTCACTCCAAGTAATAAACACCATGTTACTTACATATGCCGTCGACTCCGCTTATCGGAGATGGATGAAAAAGAGACTTCGAGGCTTACTTGGCCCTCGCTAAATCCAAACAAAGCAAATGCACTCCTAAAACTAAACAGGAATGTAATAAGGAACGTAGTGGCCATTATCACCGGCCACTGCCTTCTCGGTATCCATGCCAGAAGAATGGGAGCCCCCACAACGACTACTGCAGAAGTTGTAGAGACGAGGAGGAGGAAGAAAATACGCTTCATCCCCTCGGCACTTGTCCAGCCCTTGCAAAAACTAGAAAGGATATACTAGGCAACTACTTTTTCAGAAACCTAGAGGAAATGTCCACCTAAAGATACAAGACATAGCCAAGTTTATCAGGTAGACTAATTGGCTGTAGATCAGCACAGGGGTGGACTTGTCAAAGTAAGCCACTAGAACACAATTAGGCAGTATCTAGGTTTATTTCATTTTCGTTAGTGTAGTGCCTTTTAAAAGCAGCCGGTGGAAAGCCCAAATGATCCAACCAGGATCTAAGTGGGCCACAACTGCTACAGTGGTGCCAATCACCCATACCTAACCTACTGGCCACTTCACAAGTAACTATCGCCTGTACACAATGGGGCATATCAGCTCAGACAACTGTGGTCGACCCAACTAGTCCAGAGTTCAAATCTGACACCAAACATGTACAAAATAACTATCAGGATATTCCTTCTAGAGAGATCATCAAATTTCTCAAGGTACCTTTGAAGTCCTGGATAACGAAAGGGGGCACAATAGATCTATCGCGGTCGCCATGCTATGTGGTTCCTATAGTCACTCCCCATTATCATCAATTCAAGGGCGATCACATTATGGCGAATTTTCCGAGAGGATCTTGGCCTGCGCACTTCTTAGATAAAGATACCTCAAGATCTAAAGCCACTCGATCATGTGAAGTGACCTACGTTCCTCGGATTTGGGGTTCTATTTATGTTGGAAGAACATGACCAATTTCATCGCAAAATCATCTTCACTGATGAAGCTCGTCGTTTGGTTAAGCGTCTTCTTCAACAAACGGACTATCCTTTATTAGTCATGTGAAAATCCTCATGACCTTCAAGAAACACCACTTCATTCACAAAAAAAAAAAAGTTGTATGGTGTGCCGGACGTGTCATTGGGCCGTTTTTTTTTTCGCTTATGAAGATGACCGTCACGTTACAGTCAATGGACATGTTGCAGCGGTATTTCTTTGCATGGACTAGACTTTATTGAAATGCGGTTCAAGTAGATGGTGCCGTAAGCAACACAGCCTGCGTTACAATCGTCTTCTTGAAAACTTAGTTAGATGAAGGTGTTATATCGAGAAATGGTCCTGTCGATTGGTCGCCTGGATCGTGTGATTTATACACCTATTACCAATGGCGAGTCGAACGAAAAATTCGCCAAATGGTGAAAACTGGTATAACCATTCGCGAGTCGCGCAGATCGCATTCTCCTCAAGCGTCAGAAACTAGGCGAACTGCAATATCGCCATATCACGGTTGGCAAATGATCGCGGAAATTCGTGATTCTTATGTCATGGTGCGAATGGAAATATTTGGTGACTGATGAACAAAAAATAAGTAAAAAAAAAATATTGATAAGTTTGAAAATAAAAAGGAGGACATGAAGTGAATTGATTTTAATTCTTCTTCTTCATTTGGCGCTACAGTCCGGGGTGGACCTGGGCCTCAACCAACAAGCCTCTCCAGCTAGCATGGTCTCTGGCTAGCTGTCTCCAGTGTCGCACGCCAAGTTGGTTGAGGTCCTTCTCCACCTTAAGCGCGGGCGTCCTCTGTTGCGTTTTCCCACGGGTTCGGAGTCGAAGATTCTCCGGGCCGGAGCTGAGTTGTCCATACGCTCTACATGGCCTAGCCATCTTAGGCGTTGGATCCGAAGACGCCTGACTAGACTCATGTCGCTGTACAGCCCGTACAGTTCGTAGTTGGATCTTCTCCTCCAGAAACCGTCAACGCAAACAGGACCAACGATCGCACGCAGAGCTTTTCTCTCGAAGAGACCAAGGACTTTCTCATCCGCTTTTGAGATTGTTCATGCCAGTAGGACTGAGATAATCAAGGTCTTGTATAAAGTCAGCTTGGTCCTTCGACAGATGGCTCTACTACTCAATTGCCTCTTGAGCCCATAGAATCAGCGGTTGGCAAGAGTTACTCTGCCTTTGATCTCGGTACTGATGTTGTTTGTACTGTTTACTGCGGAGCCGAGGTAGGCGACGTCCTTGACTACCTCGAAGTTATAGCTGCCCATTGTGGCGCTCCGACCAAGACGTCGATGTTGTGTGTCCTTTCTTGATGACAGCATATACTTCGTTTTGCCCTCATTCACCGCTAGACCCATTTTAGCCGTCTCCGCCTCAATGCCAGCAAACGCCTCATTGACGGCTCGCTGTGTTCTGCCAATCACGTCAATGTCATCCTCGTATGCTAACAGTTGTACGGACTTCTGGAAGATCGTGCCTCTAGTGCTGACGTGTGAGTCTTGCACGATCTTCTCCAGGGTGATGTTAAAGAAATCACATGACAGCGCGTCGCCTTCTCTAAATCCTTTTTTGACATTGAAGGTCTCGGTGAGTTCGTTACCGACCTTGATGGAGCAGCGAGAATTGAAAATCTGGTCGATGGTGGACTTCCCTGGCCTGAAGCCACACTGATATGGACCTATCAGGTTATTTATAAACGGCTTCAGGCGAGTACACAAAACAGCAGAGAAGATCTTCTAAGCGATGTTCAGGAGACTTATCCCTCTATAGTTGGCGCAGTCAAAGGGGTCTCCTTTCTTATGGATCGGGCAAACGATACTGAGATTCCACTCATCGGGCATGCTCTCCTCCGACCATATCTTACAGATGAGCTGGTGCATACGCCCAACCAGATCATCTCCAGCTGCCTTAAAGATTTCAGCGGACAGTCCGTCCGCACCGGCAGCTTTGTTAGACTTCAGTCTTGATATTGCTATCTTGACCTCGTCTAAGTCGGGGGGACGGAATTCTCGTCGATCATCGTCCATATTGAGTGGAACATTCTGCCTGACAGCGGTATTGGTGTCATCATCGCCGTTTAGCAGTCTGCAGAAGTGGTTCTTCCAAATTCTCAGTATCGACTGCCACTCTACTACTAGTTGTCCATTCTCGTCCCGGCAGGCTTCTGTCCGAACCTTATATCCACTGGATAACTGTTTCACCCTCTGGTAAAACTTTCGGACATCGTTCCTACCGTAGCACCTCTCCATCTCCTCGATCGCGCGCTTCTCGTGCTCTTTCTTCTTTCTTCTGAGAAGCCGGGTCTCATCCCTTCGTCTCTGTTCGTAGAGCTCACGAACAGCTCTCGTCGTTCGTTGCAGCGTTGCTTTGTAGGCTTCCAGCTTCGCTGCATGTGCCAGCCTACACTCGTTGTCAAACCATGGGTTTTTTCTAGGTGGTGCCGTAAAACCCAGCACATCAGTGGCAGCAGAATTGATTTTTATTATTCGTTTTAAATTTGAGAAACTGGTGGAATAGATGGTAGAAAGTCCAGACATCGCTTATGTCGATAGTAACAAAAATTCCAAAGACAACATCGGAACACATTTGCGATCGAACTTTAACCACCAGCATGTGATGGAAAAGAAAATGTATAAGGTAAGATTTTTAATAAAATGCGCACTGTTTTATAACATTTTGTCCTTTTTCAGGTCTCGCTATTTATTGTTGTTAATTAAAAAATCGGGTTAAAATTAACATTTTACTTTAATACACGTTATTATATGCGCTCAAATTCCAGACGAGAATGAATCAACAAATTTCATTTGACGTTTTACATGTTTTTTCATTGTCATGGTGGCAATAGTGAAATTCAGGCCCATTGAGAAACTCACGGACCGTATTAGCTCGACTTGCTAGATTCGTCTAACAGTTCGATAGCAGGCGAACGTCCGACTCGCCATTGGTAGGTATATTAGCACCTCAATACTAGCTCTACGTCCTCCAGGATAGGTTTAAAGGTGACGGCGCGGCGTCATTAAAGGCGTGCAAAACAGGGGAGGAACAGGAAAATTTGCCACTGAATAATCGAAAATCATCGACGACAACGGGCACATTTTTTGGAGCCATCATCTCTGACAACGTTTATTTGACAGTTGCCAAGTGATGTCCTCTGAGTCACTCCCAAAGATGCACCTCCAAGTTATGGACCGTCTCAACAAAACTCACCATTGCCAAACGAGAACGACATCCGTCAACGTAGTCACTTTCAAGTCGCTCCATATTCCAGCTCCCACTCACAACTTCCATTAATCATTCGTCCGCTTTCACACAAGCTCGCCGCACAAAAGAAATTATCTCATCACGCACTCCCACCACTTATCTTTTCCTCTTAATTCGCAGATAAAAATTGTGTTAAAAAACAAAATTCCGCCTTCAGATGCTTTCGCCGTAGTCATCGCTCAAAAAGGAAGTAACAACTCCCGCTTTACCACCCGCACATGTATGAGTACACACGTTCCATCACGACTCGAGAAGAACTCAAGTCAAAAACGTGAAGATAACAACAAACAAAAGCGAGTACAAAGCAAGAACCCTTGAGGTATCCACTCGACGAGTCACCACAGCAGCCCACCAAGATGTATCTGGCCCCCTCGTCCATCCCACCCCCGGCGGGTGGTGCGGCACAAGTGACTGTGAAGAAATATCCGCAAAGTTGCGAGAAAATTAATTGCGGGACAAACATACCGCACACACTGCAACAGTTAAACCTTTTAATCCTCGCCTCCACCCACCACCGCCGCGATTGGCGTTCGGGGAAATCGCGCGAAAACCGTAGTCCGGACCACTCTCCGGCTCGAGTGTGGCGCTCGTGCTGCTGGAGGTTGAGGTTTGGCGGTGGTGCATTTTTATCCCCTGGGTGTCAACAGAACTTCGTCGGCGCAGCTTTTCGCTTCGGTTTGAAGTTTTGAATAAATTTACTGTACTGAGCTGGAGTGGCTTAATTACAAAAGACCGACCACCGCCCTCGTTGGTCCGGAAGATGATTGCGATGAGTTTGCAGAAAGCCCAGTAAAAGACTGATGGGCTTCTTTCGATCAGAAGTAGGTCAGCAAAAGCAAACGCAAAGAAAACAACATTTCTGGCGCACGCACTTCAGACAGCAGCCGAATGATGGATGGGTGAGTTGGGGCGGAAAATTCGCTTTCACTTGGAAATGAGTGCGATCGAGGAGTGGGCAGTGGGTGTGTCCTTGTGTGTTTATGGGCTTTTAGGTCTGACAAACGGGATTTATCTGACAAAATGAATTTCCATTTTGTTGACTCAACGAGTTTCACATTCGTTCGTTCGCCTAAGCGAGGCAATCAATAACGTTGCGTGTATCCGTCGTTTTAAGCGCCTTCAGACGTGCCTAGATGGATGTGTTGCTAATTGACTGAAAGTATAGACGTGTGGCGTTTCCTGTACAAGAGAGCTATAATCTCAAAGTAAACTTCGGTTTGTTTGAGTGAATTTATTAGCGAGACGGCGCTAGTTGAAGTGTACTCCATTCGACTGGGTTGATTTAATTGCAATTGGTTGGGGTTTAGGCCTTGACGAAGTTACCACGAGTGACTGCATCGGGTTTTGTTTTTCATTATTCACTTGAGTTCGACTGTACAAATAACATTTGAAAGAGACGCAATTTGAATGTATGTCCCATGTTTTCACTCAAAGTTGTTTTAGGAAAGGACGCCCTCTAGGACTGTCAGACGAACCTAGGGCTCCGGGCAGTCCCCGAAACCCGTAGGTTAGGTTAGGTAGGGGGATCCTCGTGAATTCAACAGCACACTTAGACCATGTATGTCCATTGTGTTTGATACCCACAGTCAGACTTCTACCACTGATCGACCTGTGATAGTGCCAAAAGATCCCAACGGCAAATGGAGACTGGACCATATTTGAATAACAGCGTATTAACTTTGCTTTAACTGGGATTCGAATCGGGGCCCTCACTAACCACGGGCAGGCACTTAACCAACTTCGCCATCCAGTCTCTTACCTCTTACGAATGACCCACCGGAAAATTGTGTCCCGAAAAATGATTTAATGCCCCGCTTGTCCTGCTCAAAAGGGCTACCATATCATGTTTAACGTGGTTGTCCCGCAAAGAAATTCTTACAATCTGGCTACAAGAACGAAGCCGCAGCCGACAATAACGACGAGTTTGATCATACAGACCTTGGTGTTGGTGTAACCCCAACCATCGGATCATCGTCATTTATACTTGCTTCTCTACTTGTTTTTTTAAAAGTATTTCGAAGTAACATCTTGGTTAATATGTAGGCTCACAAGAGTGATACTACAGTGAAACTTCTCTATAGCGGACAGCATTGGCACCATCATGATTGTCCGTAATGTAGAGGTGCCCGTTCTGAAGGGGTTTAAGTACACGAATACCTTCATTGTGTCCGTAAAAGGAAGTTTCACCGTACCCATGGAAATAGACGGCCCACAGTCGGTCGGCTGTTCTCATAACCAATTGGTTTCAATTCTTCATGCTGTTATGAATTTTTCGTTTTAAGGGAAACGGGGAACGATATAACGAAACTGAAGCACTGTTCATTGCCTGGTGGATCGGAAGTGAGTATAGTGATTTTCCATACATTTTACGCCTATAGTGAGTTGTTGAGTTTCCCCTAGTTTTGGCGGGTTAATGTTTTTGGTTACTTCACAAAAATAAAATTATCATCTCAAAGCTAAAATTTGTGGTAAAGTGATGAATTCAAAAGCGGGTAACTTCAATGTCGAGGAGGAGGATGGTGGCAGGATTGTGGGTGCCCAGCTCAGCTAGTCGGACGGGACGGATCTTGTCCCCATACCTCGTGTCTGTTCAGTACTCGCCTCATCTACTTGATCCTACTAGTTCTAGTACGGCAGGAAACAATCTAAGTCTTTTAGGATATTCATTTTGTCCTAGAAAGCCTCCATTAGCGTTATCACGCCTTCTCAAATGACAACCATCATTTCTGTGTGGGTTTTTTTCAAACGTAGTAATATAACATAGGTTGCTCAGCGTTCCGAGTGGATCCTTGCTCCTGTCGTTCTCAGCGGCGACATCGGTCTCAATTTCGTCGTTGTTTCGAGGACCACCAGCTTCGTCTGTGACATTTAGAGATCTTGTACCTCCAAAACGATCTCCTATTTTTCCCTCTGATTATCAAAGATTAGTTTAAGTCTTGAAAGGGCTGTACCCCTCCAGCTCTCATCCATCTCCATATCTGAATAGATAGGCTGGGTGACCTCTTCTGGTTGTCGGGCAAGCTCGCTTGGTGGGTAGAGATTCTCTCTTCAGTACGCTTCTTGATCATAATTCACCAGTGGTTCTCCTCACGCATCCATCAGTCGGTTAATTCCTGCCTTAACTGCTGGTCTAGTCTGACGGATGCCGCCGTTCTCCTCCTTGACACCGAATCTACCCGCTTAACTAGATGCAACAAAACATACCCATGAAAAATAATAAAAGTTGAAATTGAGACAAATGCCACAAGCAGTAGAGGAATAGATTTTGAAGTTGATGAGGGCATGAGGATCATTTTTTTTGTGTAAAGACAAGAGCAATAATCGCTACAAAGAAATTTGAGTCCTATTAACAATTGAGACTAGACTATTGTGCCTAAAAACAAGAAAGTGTGCGTTCGTTCATAATTGACTATCAAGAAATTCGTCAACATCTACCGGTAGTGGATGCAAGTAGGTAGGTAGTGGTATGCAAACTGCTAGCGGGAGAGTTGATGACCTATGGACAACAAATAAAACCTCATCTCATCAGTGGCAGATCCACTAGAGGGATCAGGTGGGAAAAACCAACCACGAGAGATTCTCTGGCTACTCGATCTTGCACCATTGACTGCAAGTCATAAGGAGGTAACCGGGCGAGTTTTTGGATTTTGCTCAACCACCAAGCAGGGGTCAGGTAGGCACCTGATATAAACGCACTCAAGGAACGCCTCGGAACTAGTTATCATGGGGACATTCGTGCCATGTGACCAGACCATCGAAGCATAGTTCGAAGAAGGAGCTGGTCAGCATTGAGTTCCTCGCGTACTACCGTGTTTGTAGGCATATCACTGCGAGTTACACTCACAACACCACGTTTAGTGAAGCGAAATCTAACCTCCCACGATGAAAGGTATTGATGAAGCATCCTTAACCCGACCACTGTTGCTATAGTTTATGAATAAAGACTGAATGACTCTCAAAACCCAACCAAAGCTCCTGCAGAGTTAGCGTCGAGGTCATATGCCACTTTCAAATCTGCATTGCGAGTACCATTCTAGTTGTACCTCTGGCGGGAATGGCCGGAGTGTTCCCTGTGCTCGATCATAGGTCTAGAACATGCCTCCAACACCTTAGAGTTATATGGTTAGACTTATATGTTCCTGTAGTTTGAACAATCTAAACCTTTTGCCCATTATTTTGAAAAGAGGGACAATCACCCCAGTTTGACAATATCCATGAGTTTCCCCACGGAACCTTACAACTCCCTCTTTACCCAAAAGCACTTCTGGCCAAATTTCAACCACACCGGCGAATTCTCCACCTCTCAGTGATTCAATAGCCAAAATGTCATCCACCGTTTGATAATTCTCCGCCCTACTCTATACCTGAATTGAGCAGCTCCGTAAAGTGTGCGTTGTTTGGACTTTGCAGACAAAGCGTTAACGAGATGTCCTAAGGACAATTCGGTGACCCTCTGTTGCGTGCTGGGACATAATGGAATCCAAGGTAACGACAGGGCGGACAGTCTCGCGAAGAATGGCTCGGAGCTGGGAGAATCTCTGGCAATCCCGTGCGCGTATATACCACTCAGCTCCATAAAGAAGAAGCTAGTGGACGAGGCCCTGGAGCATTTACACTAAATGCTCTCTGGCTCAGCTTGAATACTGCAGCCACACCTAGGGCCTTGTGGCCAAAGCTGAATAAGAAGAGATCAACATCATTGATCGCTGCGACGGCGCAGGGATGGACCAATGTATCATAGGTACTCATGCGATGAGACTGAATATACCTCACAACATTTTTTCAGACATTTCAGAGACGAGGAAGAAATAGAATATATCCAAGATCTGATCAGCGTATGCCCAGCCCTAGAAATGAAAGTATTTTCTGGGAAAACAGCTCTTCTCGGAGATGGTGGACTTAAGTGATATTGGTTTGAAAAACCTCCTAGGATTCGCACATGCATCTGGCTGGTTTTAGAATTGCGGCAGGTCTCACGGTAGCTTGATACTCTTCAACATGGGCACAATATACCCAACACTTTGGGCTAAGTGAGCCGCGGTCAATAAGCCCTGAATTTCTTTCCTTTGAGCCGGGGAATGGTTAGCCAGAACACCATTTTTCGAAAATCAGTGTTCCTTTTCCAACTTCTCGCCGAACCCCTTCCGGATGTCATCCGCCGAATTGGCTGCCACGATCAGTGCTGCCAAGTCGAAAATGGCAGCAACCGTGTTGGGGCAAGTTCAACAAGTAACGTGCAAAAGTTACAACGTGCGCGACAGTCTTATATCATCAAGCGCTAATTTAAAAAATTATCTCTCCCTATTGTTCGCGATGTCAACCGAAGTGGAGAAAGAAATGCATTCAAGGGATACGTGTTCCAGTTGGCTTACCAATTATCGCTCTCGAAAGTCGGCGCCACTTGGGTAAACATTTGGCGTTCCTCTTCATAATTGATTAGATTACCCCCGTAGCGTTGATTGTCAATTGATTCTAGATTGATTCTAGCTTCAAATACCAACGATCTTTGGAAAAAGAAAAAAACCCTTCAATTGAATTACTAATTAACAAAACTCTCGCCCGACTTAAGACTTCACTCGAATTGTCAGATGATGATGTCATTGAATTTCTCGATAATGGACTTCGTTGAAGCAGAAATTCGAACTACAAAGTGCCCTTTTCCCTCCCATTGCTCCGACCGTCCAATCATATTTCTGATGGCTGCTAAGTTGTAAAGATAATTTTTCAGCCAGTCGCCCCAAAATTGACTTTGTAAATATTGAAACTTTGTATCGCTCCCCAATGCTTCCTCGACTTATCTAAATCATAAGACAGACTTCGCTTATCTTCTTAGATACGCCGTCATTTTTGGATCAAATCCCCAAAACTAGCAGACGACAGGGTTACCTCACAGAAACCGCTGTCGAATGAACGCAATGATTTGTCCAGCCCATCCAGAGCCTGTTCTAATTCCTTCGACGTGTGTAATCGATTCCTTCAACACGCGGCCGCGGCCACCATCGTCGGTTATTTATCTTTCGTCTGACGTGCGACGGTGACGTTGCGTTTATTTTTTCTTGGTTCTGCTTTGTTTTCATCAAAACCTCGTGGATGTCGGACGAGAAAGAGTGGACTTACCGCTGCATAATGACTCAGGCTACTTTACGACGAGCTAAACAGCACGTTACGCTTATTTAGTCTGCTAATTAGAAGCGATTAGCATCTTTAGTATTTCGTTCGAAAAAAAACCGGGTGTCGCGCCGAGGTACTCTGTTTATTTTTATTTATTTTTTGGCAAGAACGCGCGTGACGGACCACTTTGTCTGTGCGACCGTAAAAGGGAACAGTTTTATGATCACACAGATCGGCGGCTGTAATTTATTCGGGGATGTCTTAAGCCGAGCGTGTGGCTTTACGCCCATGGAACGAAGGCTTTTGGTGAAGTCATCAATCTGCTCGAATGAAACACTTTCAGAAACGGATGAAGGCATTGATTCGTCGTTCGATGGACATTCCTGAAAGAACTGCCTCTGGTTTTGGTGACTCTTCGCATGCACTTACTTGATCCACAGCCGTGGCGTCGATAATCAAGTGGAGAGCAGAGTGAAGTCAATTTTGATTGATTTGTGATGGTAACATGGCCATAGTACCGAGGCCATTGGTATTCATTGAACGACGATAGCCAGAACGCCATTCGTCATTGCAAATCCTTGTTGTCGTTGCGGTATGACATGGCTGATTGATGGAGTAAGGCTTCACACAAATCGAGAGGTTTCATCGCCTGTTAGAAGAAGACCTCGATTTGAAGCGAATGAATTAACTTTCAGCCAGATGGGACCATGAATTGAACCTAAGCGTCGTAGGTGGAGCACATACAGCCGCGAGTCAAATACAAGTTTCTTTTAAAAAAATGCAATAAAATTAACAAATTTAATTTTGTCCACGCTTCATGAGTAAGAACAAACCTTCCCATTGACTATGAAATGCAACGTCATTCAAGTGGCTGCCTCGGCTGGCAGTAGCGCATTATGTCACCCCAATGCTCCAAGACCTTGTGAATGGTTTCGGGTTGCAGCTCATGGATTGGTTGAATGATATTGGGCTTAAGTGCTTGAATTGTTGCAGGGATTGTTGGTCCTTCACGGCTCCCCACAAAGAAAGGAGTCAAAATACAGCTCAATACAGCCAGGCAGGCAATTGCCATCGCCAAGACGGCTGATAACAAGATTAATTGACTGTGTTAACATTTCTTTGTTAACCGAAACGTTGTTCCCAGGCCCATTTTTAAAGAAAAATGGTCCTCGGGCACAGCATCTCAGCTGTCAATGTCAAAATAACCTACGATTTAAAAAAAAAACCCTAGATGACCCACCCTCGACTTTTACGGACAGTAGGACCACTGAATATCTTTTTAGATTTCGTTCCAAAACGCTGCTCTCTCTCTGAGGTGTGAATGCTGCATTTTTTGGAGGAAAACCGCACTTCTTGCCATCAAGCCAACTTCAGCAGACTAAGGAATATTTTTTTTCTCTTTCTTGTCCTTTCTCTCTTTTTTTCTCTCTCTCCACCTGTCAAACTCTTTTTGGAAGGGGCGGGCGCTGCTATGGGACTTCTTCCAAAGAGATGTCGTTCTTCAAGTCTTTTTTGTATTGTAGGTGTGTAGACTAGGAAGTTTAAATCAACCACAATCTCTGCACCTGACTTGAAATGGCCTAAAATAAGACGTACCATTAATTTGGACATCATCTTTTGGATATATTTTTCGTGGTGGATATTATGGCATGTGATGGGTGTAGAGCATTAAAAACAAGTGTTTTTGGTCATAAATTGCGACAGGACACCTCTCTCTGCGACATCTATTCCTTCGTCACATTAAGTATCAAATCTCTTTCGGTTACAAAGCAGGGCTCGTTACGGATAATTTTTCATGTTTTCATATGTAATTCTACACATCTTAGCACTAGTGATCGGCTGCCGAACTTTTTTCACTTTGCTCTTACAGTTACACTTACTGGTTTTTAGAAACAAAATCAAAATATTCGAAAAGTCATATTACGTTAGCGCTCGCCCACAAAAGTTTAACGATTTCTAGTGGTCGGCCAGGTACAAGGAATAAGAAAATTAAACATATTTAATCATAAAATTTAAAAGGTTTATTTATAAGCAAAACATTGAATAAACAATACTTATTTTGAAAAAGACATTAAGTTGGCCAGAGTTCGTTCAAATACTAAGCTTGTATAGCTTGTCTCAAAGCAT